>OU342741.1:99245329-99884979 GCA_910589775.1 Avena eriantha
GGTTCGACACTCTTACTTATTGAAAATACTGCGATACACTCCCTATACTTGTGGGTCATCAAAGACCATGGGGGTAGACTCGTTCTCAAGGATAAGTCAAAGGTTACACGCAAGAAGCCATTCAACTAGAAGAATGTTCCTTACAAGAAGCAACCAAAAATAGTGTTGGTGGCACATGAAGAATTCTCATCCGGAAGTGAATACGAAGAAGAAGATAAAAGCCCAAGAGAAGTGGCAGCCATAGACACCCCATATACACCAACCGCTCGCTCTTCGACTCCCCTAATGAGAACATCTCCAACAAGAATGTCAATTGCCTTATGGCAAGGGCTTCCGAGGTATCACCTCCTACCACTTCCTTTCCTAAGACTACTATGAATGTTGATATGGATAATCCTACTAGTCTTAAGGTTAAGGAAGAAGTTATTTCTTTGGATCATTATATAACTAGCTTGCAAGGTGAACATAAGAATCATTTCAAGGCACTCATGGGTCAAATCATTCACTCAGAAGACCTTCTTGAATAAAAAGGTAGAATTGAAAGAGATGATGCAATTGAGATATCATCTAGAGGAAGAGGAAGAGATTCAGACTTCCCTTGGGAGAAGCTTGAATCCATTGAGGAGTCACATGATGAGATTGTTTCTAAACTAATAAAAGAACGTGGCCATGCTATTGCTAAAGCAAGAAAGCTTAACAAGGAAAAGGTTGAATTTGGGGCTGCTCATGCAAGACTAATCGAGAAACTAGAGAAACTCGACATTGCCCACAAGGCTTTGCAGAGTAAATACTCTATTCTCAACGAGTCTCATGGTCAGCTCCAAACTCTATTAACTAAATATGATGTCCCTAGCACCTCTACTCCTTTGTGTGATCTTGCAGATATTCTTGAGGAAAATGCTAGATTAAAGGATGAGCTTTCCAAGTCACCTCTTCCCAAAGGTAAGGAAGCACTTGATGATCTTTTGAGTAAGCAAAGATCAAACCATGGGAAAGAAGGACTTGGATATGTCTCCAAGACTAAGAAGAAGAATAAGGCCAAGCATACTCAAGCAAAGACAAGCACCACTATAAGAAATGACACCACGAAGAACAAAACTTCTCAATCTAAATGAGTAATAAATAATTAGCAAGTTACACTTAGGTTTGATTATAAACCACAATTATGGTTTTAGGTGTAGTATTTATACTTCAAGGATTCTTTCTAGAAATACAATACTTTCTACGATTATATGTTTATTCTCACTTGGAAAATAATTTTGAAGAGTTAACTTATGATAAAACAAGCATTTTATTTGAATAAAATAAATAGCTAAGGATTTATTACTTTAAAAAACTTAATAACTTTTGGAATAACATGATTAGCATTTTTGTAGTAAAATATACATTTTCAAGATCTTAAAAGTGATTTTTATTTATGTTTTAGTCTTACTCTTATTTTATTGAAATTACATAAAGGAATAAGTGTTTTCAAATACACATTTCAATTTTATCAAATTAAAATACAATCTAGTATTTTTATTACATAAATATTTATTTAGGATCTTAAAAATGAATTTTATTTATTTTTATGTACTATTCTTTATTTTAGAAAATTCCATAAAGTAATTATCGCCTTAAAATAACTAAATTTAGTTTTATTGTTCTAAAATACAAGTTAGTATTTTTATTGAATAGTTCACAATTTTATGAACTTTTAGAGATACAATTTGTATTTATAGGATTTTATTTATTTTTCTAGAGCTTAAATACCTCTAGGGGTATTTTGTATTTTATTATTTTATTATTCAATTATTTCTCAATAAAACCTGGGCATGGCCCCTTTGGCTGGCCCATTCGTGGCTCGACCCAATGGGTTAGACCAAACTCATCGTGTTGCCCTGGGTCGATGGCCAAGACCACACGCGCGCTCTCTCCTCTCGTTCTCTCTCCTCTGGCGACTTCATGTCGCTGCCATTGTCGTCGCTCGATTCTGGCCGGCTCCAGCTAGTCCGAACGCCTCCGGCTTTCTTGCCAACATAGTCGACTGGTCCTATTCGATTTGCCGCTCGAACACTCCTCTGGCCACGCCATATCCTCCCTTGTGGTGCCGTGCTCCGGTAACCCATGTTGCTGTGTTGGTGATTTGGCGGTGCGGTGGTGCCTAAGACTGCTATCTTGGCCAAGTAGATGCTAGCTACTAACAACGGAAAGCATTAAAGATCACAAATAACAAAGACATGATAGAATCAATAATCAATCTGAAATAGCATCTCAATATCCATCGGATCCCCGCAAACACAACATGTAGGATTACAAATAGATGATTTTGATCATGAACGGACCTCACAAGATCTAATATGGTACCACAAAGGAGAAGAACCAACCATCTAGCTACTACATGGACCCATAGTCCAAGGATGAACTACTGACGCATCACACCGGAGGCTTGCATGGTGATGAAGAAGGCCTCCAGGGTGAGATCTCCCCTCCGGCAGGGTGCCGAGAAGGGCATCAGATCCCTCCCGATCTAGGGATGGAGATGACGGCAGCTACAGACTCTTTCGTGGAATTTTGATCGGGTACTTAGGGTTTCTGTATCGGAGGCATCTTATAGGCGAAAGGGGAGGCCGAGGGGGTGCCCTAGGCGGCCACACCACCACCTAGCGTGGGCCAGGCCTGGCCGTGCGGCCAGGTGGTGTGGCGGCCCCCTGGCCCCTCTCCGTCTCGTATTCTGGCTCCGTGTCCCCCTCGGTGAAAAACTGACTTTGGCTTTTGTCCCGTCCAATTCCGAGAATATTCATTTTATGACTTTCCTGGAACCAAAAACAGCAGAAAACAGGAAGCTGGCACTGTGGCATATTGTTAATAGGTTAGTCCAAGAAAGTGTATAGAAAGTACTCCAAAGTGTGGACAAAACATAAGAAAGTAGATAAAACCAAGCATGGAACATCAAAAATTATGGATATATTTGCAACTTATCAACATCCCCAAGCTTAACTCCTGCTCGTTCTCGAGTAGGTAAGTGATAAAAAGAAAGAATAATTTTTGAGGTGACATGCACCATCATAAACTTGATCAAATTATTTGTAAAACATTGATAGCTGGGATCATAATACTTCAACATAGCATGAAAGATAAAGTTCTAACAATAAGACATAGCAATTATGTTGCAACATGAAAAGGCACAAACAAAAGATTCATGAATAACAATGCTTTGCAAGACGTTTGTTTGTTTCATATAAAGAAAACATAGCATAGTGGCATTCAGCTTGTCCCTCATAGAGTAGCAAATATAAATGCATAGGACACCTTCAAAGTTCATACGAGTGACTAGATACAAATAGTTTAAGAACATGCAATATCAAAGTTATGCATCAATCAACAAGTCTTGGGACAATGCACATAGAACTAAGAATGGCCACTATGCTCTCAAAGTAGGTGCATAAAGATAGAAGGTGGTGATGGGTTCGTAGCATGGAAAACAAAAAAATTCTACCGCAAGAACGAACAAAACCCAGATCTAATCTAGATAAAAGCCAAGATCTAATCTATTAGACATGTGCAACGAGATAGATAGGAACTAACCCTCGTAGATCCGAAAGCGTTAACGAGATTAGATCTCGTGGTTGATGTAGTCGATCACTTGCCGATCTCAAGATCGTGTGGACGATCCTTCCGGTGTCACGTTCTGGCAGTGCTTCCGCAGTCGGTCAAGTGGACGATCCTTCCGGTGCCGCGTTTCGGCAGCGCTTCCGCAGTCGGTCACATGTGCGGAGTCGAAGCAGACCTTCCTCTCCTCCTTCCAGCGAGTAGCGGAGGTAGTAGATCTTCTCCACGGAATCCCAGCAGCACGACGGCGTGGTGGTGGTGGTGGAGTAGAGAATTCTGCAGGGCTTTGCCTATGCCTGTGCAGAAGAAAGGATGAGGAGAGAGGCGACAGAGATTGGGAATTATGGAGCAGGGGTGGAGGGGGCGCCCCTGCCCCTCTATTTAAAGGGGGTGAGGCGCCATGGGAGGGGGAGTCCTTGTAGGACTCCCCTCCCTCTAGGGCCGGCGGATTGGGGAAGGGGGGAGGAGTCCTCCTCCCCCACGACTCCTAGTCTTGACCCACCAGGACTCCTTGATCCCTTCCTTGGTTTTCAAGCAAACTCCAAGAAACCTTCCAGAATATTCCGAAACCTTCTAGAACCCTCATACAAATACTCCGAAACATTTCCTAACTTAGAAAATGATCCCCAATATATGAATCTTATTCTCCGGACCATTCCGGATCTCCTCGTGATGTCTCGAATCCAATCGGAGACTCCGAACAACATTCGGTCTCCAACGCATATTCCATATCTACTTAAAACAACTTCGAACCTTAAGTGTGTCACCCTACGGTTCGTGAATATGCAGACATGACAGAGACACATCTCCTATCAATAACCATCAGCGGGACCTGGAGATCCATAATGGCTCCCACATACTCAACGATGACTTCGTGATCGATTGAACCATTTACATATGAAACTAATTCCCTTTGTCTCGCGATACTATACTCATCCGAGGTTTGATCGTCGGTATCTCCATACCTAGTTCTACCTCGTTACTGATAAGTACTCTTTACTCGTTCCGTGATATGTCATCCCTTGTGACCTAGTCACATGCTTGCAAGCTAACTAGATGACATTCCACCGAGAGGGCCCAGAGCATATCTATCCGTCATATGGATGGAAAAATCCCAATCTTGGTTCATGCGCTTCAACACATACTTTCAGAATACCCAATGACACCTTTATAACCACCCAGTTACGAAGCGGCGTTTGATGTCATCAAAGTATCCATCCGGTGATGGTGATTAACATAACCTCATGGTCGAAGGATTAGGTTACTATGTATTTGAAAGCTTATAGCAATACGAACTTTAATGACTTGATCTTATGCTACGCTTACTATGGGTGTGTGTCCATCAAATCATTCTTCCAATGACATAACCTTGTTATTAATCTCATCCTAATGTCCATGATCAGGAAACCATGATCATCAATTAATCAACAAGCTAGTTCAACAAGAGGCTTACTAGGGACTCTCTTATGTTTACAAAACACACATGTATTAGTGTTTCCTAATAATACAATTATAGCATGGGATGTAAACATTCATCATAAACACAAAGATATAATAATAACCACTTTTATTATTTCCTCTTGGGCATATCTCCAACAGTCTCCCACTTGCACTAGAGTCAATAATCTAGATTACATGGTAATATACCTAACACCCATGGCGTTCTGGTGTTGGTCATGCTTTGCCCTAGGGAGAGGTTTAGTCAATGGATCCGCCACATTCAGATCAGTGTGTACTTTGCAAATCTTTATGTCACCATCTCGGACATACTCGCGAATAGCGTGGAAAGTAGCTTGATGTGCTTCAACTTGCTATGTGACCTTGGCTCCTGTGCATTAGCTATGGCACCTGTGTTGTCACAGTAGATGGCCATCGGGTCCAACGCACTGGGAACCACGCCAAGTTCAGTAATGAATTCCTTCATCCTTATGGCTTCTTGCGCAGCCTCCGAAGCAGCTATGTATTCCGATTCAGTTGAAGATTTCACCACAACGCTTTGCTTCGCACTCCTCTAGATCACTGCAGCACCATTCAAAATAAATACGTATCCCGACTGTGACTTCGAGTCATCCGGATCGGTGTTCCAACTAGCATCGGTGTAACCGTTTACAACAAGTTGTTCATCACCTCCATAAGAAAGAACCATATCCTTAGTCCTATTTAGGTACTTTAGGATATTCTTGACCGCTGTCCAGTGCTCCATTCCAGGATCACTTTGATATCTGCTAGTCAAACTAACCACATGTAAGGTCTTACCTGACAACATGGGCACGAACCCTTTCTTGCTATCTTCCATTCTAAACTTCTTTAGAACTTTGTCCAAGTATGTACTTTGTGAAAGCGCTATTAGGCGTCTTGATCTATCTCTATAAATCTTGATGCCTAGAATGTATGCCGCTTCGCCAAGATCCTTCATTGAAAAACTATTATTCAAATAGGTTTTGACGCTATTAAGAAGTTCTATATCATTCCAAATCAACAATATGGCATCTACATATAGTACTAGGAATGCTACAGAGCTCCCACTCACTTTCTTGTAAATACAAGCTTCTCCATAAGTTTGTATAAACCCAAGATTTTTGATTACTTTATCAAAATGTTGATTCCAACTCCGGGATGCTTGCTTCAGTCCATAAATGGAGCACTGAAGTTTGCATACCTTGTCAGCATCTTTAGGATCGACAAAACCCTTGGGTTGTACCATATACAACTCTTCCTTAATGTCACCATTAAGGAACGCCGTTTTGACATCCATCTGCCAAATCTCATAATCGAAATGTGCAGCAATTGCTAACAAAATCCTCACAGACTTTAGCTTCGCTACTGGTGAGAAAGTCTCATCATAGTCAACTCCTTGAATTTGTCGGAACCCTTTCGCGACAAGTCGAGCTTTATAGACGGTAACATTACCATCAACATCTGTTTTTCTCTTGAAAATCCATTTGTTCTCGACAGCCTTACGGCCATCCGGTAAGTCCACCAAAGTCCACACTTGGTTTTCGTACATGGATCCCATTTCGGATTTCATGGCTTCTAGCCATTTGTCGGAATCTGGGCTCACCATAGCTTCTTCATACGTCGCAGGGTCATCAGCGTTGTCCACCAACATGACGTTCAAGGCAGAGTCATACCAATTAGGAGTGGTACGAACCCTCGTTGACCTGCGAGGTTCAGTAGTAACTTCGTTTGAAGTTTCATGATCATTATCATTAGCTTCCTCTTCAATTGGTGTAGGCGGCACAAAAACATCTTCCGGTGCTGCACTACTCTCAAATCCGAGAGAAGGTTCAATAACCTCATCGAGTTCTACTTTCCTTCCAGTCAGCTCCTTCGAGAGAAACTCCTTCTCAAGAAAGGATCCATTCTTTGCAACGAAAACTTTGCCTTCGGATCTATGATAGAAGGTATACCCAATTGTTTCTTTAGGGTATCCTATGAAGACGCATTTCCCTGCTTTGGGTTCTAGCTTATCAGGTTGTAACTTCTTTACATATGCTTCGCAACCCCAAACTTTAAGGAACGACAACTTAGGTTTCTTACCAAACCACAATTCGTACGGTGTCGTTTCAACGGATTTAGATGGTGCCCTATTTAAAGTGAATGCGGCTGTCTCTAATGCATAGCCCCAAAATGATAACGATAAATCTGTAAGAGACATCATAGACCGAACCATATCTAAGAGAGTTCGATTACGACGTTCGGACACACCATTACGCTGTGGTGTTCCCGGCGGTGTCAACTGCGAAAGTATTCCACATTTCTTTAAATGCATGCCAAACTCATAACTCAGATATTCACCTCCGCGGTCAGAACGCAGAAACTTAATCTTCTTGTTACGATGATTTTCCACTTCACTTTGAAATTCCTTAAACTTCTCGAAAGTTTCGGACTTATGTTTCATAAAGTAGACATACCTATATCTACTTAAGTCATCCGTGAAAGTGAGAACATAACGATATCCACCACGCGATGCTACACTCATTGGACCGCACACATCGGTATGTATTATTTCCAATAAGTCTGTAGCTCGCTCCATTATTCCAGAGAATGGAGTCTTAGTCATTTTTCCCATTAGACATGCTTCGCATCTTTCAAGTGATTCAAAATCAAGTGATTCAAGAAGTCCATCTGAATGGAGTTTCTTCATACGCTTCACTCCAATGTGACCAAGATGATAGTGCCACATGTATGTAGAATTATCATTCAATTTTATTCGTTTAGCATCTATGTTGTGAACATGTGTATCACTACTATCGAGATTCAGTAAGAATAAACCATTTATCTCAGGTGCATTACCATAAAATATATTACTCATATAAATCGAACAACCTTTATTCTCGGACTTAAAAGAGTAACCGTCTCGCAATAAACAGGATCCAGATATAATGTTCATGCTTAACACAGGCACCAAATAACAATTATTCAAATTTAAAACTAATCCCGAAGGTAGATGTAGAGGGAGCGTGCCGACGATGATCACATCAACCTTGGAGCCATTTCCAACGCGCATCGTCACCTCGTCTCTTGCCAGTCTTCGTTTATTCCGCAGCTCCTGTTTCGAGTTACAAATATGAGCAACCGAACCAGTATCAAATACCCAGGCACTACTACGATTACTAGTAAGATACACATCTATAATACATATATCAAATATACCTTTCTTCTTGATGTTGCCATTCTTCAGATCCGCCAGGTACTTGGGGCAGTTACGCTTCCAGTGACCAGCTCCTTTGCAGTAGAAGCACTCAGTTTCAGGCTTAGGACCAGCCTTGGGCTTCTTTGCAGGTGCGGCAGATTTCTTGCCGTCCTTCTTGAAGTTGCCCTTGTTCTTATGCTTGCCCTGTCTCTTGAAATTGGTGGTCTTATTGACCATCAACACTTGGTGCTCCTTCTTGATCTCCACTTCAGCAGTTTTCAGCATGGACGATAGTTCAGGCAACGTCTTGTTCATGCAGTGCATGTTGTAGTTCATCACAAAGTTCTTGTAACTTGGTGGCAGTGATTGAAGGAGACGGTGAATCCCCAATTCATTAGGAATCGATATCCCCAATTCTTGGAGCTTGTTTGCGTACCCAGACATGGTGATCACGTGCTCGCTAACGGAGCTTCCCTCTTCCATCTTACAGTTAAAGAACTTTTCGGAGGCCTCATAGCTCTCCATGGCCGCGCGAGTCTCAAAAATTAGCCTGAGCTCCTTAATGATCTCGAAGGGTCGTGGTGCTCAAAACGCTTTTGGAGCTCCGCTTCTAAACCGTACAGGATGGCACACTGAACTGTGGAGTAATGATTTTTCCGAGTGGCGTAAACATTCTTTTTGTCATCGGTGGCATTATCTGCAGGTGGGTCACCTAGCGGTGCTTCGAGCACATAGGTCAACTGACCAGCCTTGAGGACGATCTTCAGTCCACAGAACCAGTCCGTGAAATTGCTTCCATTGTTCTTAAGATTTTCTTTCTCTAGGAACGCATTGAAATTGATGGAGGGGGTCGCCATAATCTACAACAATTTCCAAGTAGTTTAGACTAAGTTTATGACAAATTGAGTTCAAATTTAATTCTTAAACTAACTAGGTGAACTCCCACTCAAAACAACATCCCTCACATTGTCTTAGTGATTACACGAACCAAGTCCACTACACCAAGTCCGATCTTCACGAGAGAAGATGTAGTTTCATCGGCGAACAATCTTCATGTTCATCATATCATTTATATGACTCATGATCTACCTTTCGGTATTCCGTGTTCCGAGACCATATCTGTACATGCTAGGCTCGTCAAGATAACCTTAGTTTCCGCATGTGCAAATCTGGCTTGCACCCGTTGTATGCACACGTAGAATCTATCACATCCGATCATCACGAGATGCTTCGAAACGACGAGTCTTAGCAACGGTGCCAACTAAGGGTGAACACTTTATTACTTGATATTTAGTGAGAGGGATCATCTTATAATGCTACCGTCGCGATCTAAGCAATACAAGATGCATAAAGGATTAACATCACAGGCAATTCATAATTAGTGTGATATGATATGGCCCTTTCTTCTTGCGCCTTTGATCTCCATCTCCAAAGCACGAACATGATCTCCATCATCACCAGCATTGCGTCAAGGTCAGTGGCGCCGCTTCATGGTTGTCCATCATCACCAGCAACTATTACAACTACTTGGAATAAAGCTATTACAAGATGAATAGACACGCAGGTCTTAACAGAATTAAAGACAACCATTAGGCTCCTGCCGGTTGCCATATTACAACAAGGATCATTGCATACATCAAATACAATCACAATCACATGATGGCCATATCATATCACAAAACCCCTGCAAAAACAAGTTAGACGCCTCTAATTTTCTTTGCATGTTTTACGTGGTTTGGGGCTTTCGCATAAGACCGATCTTACCTAGGAACAAGGACCACAACGTTGATACAAGTGTTGTCAGATGCTCATTGTAAATTGAATCTTAACTATGGTGGGAGAGACAGACACCCGCAAAGCCACTTGTGTAAAGCAAGTTGCACGTCAAGCGTGGAGCAAGTCTCATGTGCGATGACATGTAATGTTAGCCCGAGCCGCTTCATCCCACCATTCCGCAAGATGCAAAGTACACGCTAAGACACCGACAACAAAAACATCAACGCCCACAAAAACATTGTGTTCTACTCGTGCAACAGATCTACGCATAGATACGGATCTGATACCACTGATGGGTTCGTAGCATGGAAAACAAAAAATTTCTACCGCAAGAACGAACAAAACCCAGATCTAATCTAGATAAAAGCCAAGATCTAATCTATTAGACATGTGCAACGAGATAGATAGGAACTAACCCTCGTAGATCCGAAAGCGTTAACGAGATTAGATCTCGTGGTTGATGTAGTCGATCACTTGCCGATCTCAAGATCGTGTGGACGATCCTTCCGGCGTCGCGTTCCGGCAGCGCTTCCGCAGTCGGTCAAGTGGACGATCCTTCCGGCGCCGCGTTTCGGCAGCGCTTCCGCAGTCGGTCACACGTGTGGAGTCGAAGCAGACCTTCCTCTCCTCGTTCCAGCGAGCAGCGGAGGTAGTAGATCTTCTCCACGGAATCCCAGCAGCATGACGGCGTGGTGGTGGTGGTGGAGTAGAGAATTCTGCAGGGCTTCGCCTATGCCTGTGCAGAAGAAAGGAGGAGGAGAGAGGCGGCAGAGATTGGGAGTTATGGAGCAGGGGTGGAGGGGGCGCCCCTGCCCCTCTATTTAAAGGGGGTGAGGCGCCATGGGAGGGGGAGTCCTTGTAGGACTCCCCTCCCTCTAGGGCCGGCGGATTGGGGAAGGGGGGAGGAGTCCTCCTCCCCCACGACTGCTAGTCTTGACCCACCAGGACTGCTTGATCCCTTCCTTGGTTTTCAAGCAAACTCCAAGAAACCTTCCAGAACCTTCCGAAACATTCCGAAACCTTCTAGAACCCTCATACAAATACTCCGGAACATTTCCTAACTTAGAAAATGATCCCCAATATATGAATCTTATTCTCCGGACCATTCCGGATCTCCTCGTGATGTCCCGAATCCAATCGGAGACTCCGAACAACATTCGGTCTCCAACGCATATTCCATATCTACTTAAAACAACTTCGAACCTTAAGTGTGTCACCCTACGGTTCGTGAATATGCAGACATGATAGAGACACATCTCCTATCAATAACCATCAGCGGGACCTGGAGATCCATAATGGCTCCCACATACTCAACGATGACTTCGCGATCGATTGAACCATTTACATACGAAACTAATTCCCTTTGTCTCGCGATACTATACTCATCCGAGGTTTGATCGTCGGTATCTCCATACCTAGTTCTACCTCGTTACTGATAAGTGTCTTTACTCGTTCCGTGATATGTCATCCCTTGTGACCTAGTCACATGCTTGCAAGCTAACTAGATGACATTCCACCGAGAGGGCCCAGAGCATATCTATCCGTCATATGGATGGACAAATCCCAATCTTGGTTCATGCGCTTCAACACATACTTTCAGAATACCCAATGACACCTTTATAACCACCCAGTTATGAAGCGGCGTTTGATGTCATCAAAGTATCCATCCGGTGATGGTGATTAACATAACCTCATGGTCGAAGGATTAGGTTACTATGTATTTGAAAGCTTATAGCAATACGAACTTTAATGACTTGATCTTATGCTACGCTTACTATGGGTGTGTGTCCATCACATCATTCTTCCAATGACATAACCTTGTTATTAATCTCATCCTAATGTCCATGATCAGGAAACCATGATCATCAATTAATCAACAAGCTAGTTCAACAAGAGGCTTACTAGGGACTCTCTTATGTTTACAAAACACACATGTATTAGTGTTTCCTAATAATACAATTATAGCATGGGATGTAAACATTCATCATAAACACAAAGATATAATAATAACCACTTTTATTATTGCCTCTTGGGCATATCTCCAACAGGTGGAGACTCAACATAAAATTAAAAGAAAGGCCTTCATAGAAAGAAGTAGGGATTCAAGTTTCATAAAGAGCTTCCAAAAATTATGGTACTTATTAGCTTTTAGATCTCATTGTCCCTATCATAAGCATCTTTAGGTGATTAAGGTTAAAGTGACACAACTAAGAGGATATGCTTGACAAGTTATAAGCTGAAATCTCACGCCCCTTACTTACGAAGACCGAACCTCATGCTACTCAACTTTAGTCACAAGTAAGCTCTTGTCATTGTAAGTACATATGTATCATAGAGAACCGCCAACGGGGTACCCCTTGCACATGATACAAGAGCTATCCCATAATCAAAATGACAAGGCAAGCGGACAATGAGCATCTTAGCGATCTTTTTATTTGCTATTTGCATAGGTTTTTATTGAGGATGCTTCATAGAGTGCTCATTATCTACAAGTTTACACCATGATTAGGCATGGCTTAGGCTAGTGGCCCAGGCGTTTCTCTAACACAAATACAAACTCCTTGATCTTACAAGTTCCCCTTTTATTTCACACCGCCGGGATCCATAAGCAAAAGAACATGATATCAACTAGGTACAATGTACAAGTGCAATGTTGAAAGCGTTCCCCGTGATACATGGTTCTGCTAACTTCAACTTATAAAGAGCAAACATATATGCAGCAAAGATGGACGCAATGGTTCAAGTTTATTAAGTGCAAGAAAGTAAAGTGTGCCATCAAGTTCGTGAGAGCTTTAATCACTAATTTTCACATAACAAGTTTAATTCGGAAGGTAGATAAAAACATGAATATACTTGGAATAGAAAATGCTAATAGGTAGGTATGGTGGACTCTTTGGAGTAACTTTATTTTAGTTGTTGGATGCATGAGTGGAACTCATACTTGGTTATGGAGGCTAGCAAAAGACTGGGAGCGACCAACTAAGAGAGCAATAATGGCCATAATCATGCAGAGCAACAAAACATCATTAATCAAAGCATAAAGTGATATTACAAGTCGAAAACTAAAGGATCATAAAGGCTATGGTGACTTGGGATAGTCATAATATGGTGTGAGCATGCGCCAAGTCAACCCAAATAAAGCATCAAAGGTGAATACCACAATACTATGCTTTAATATGCTAAAACAACCAATGATTCTTTCAAAGGCACATTAAGCAATCTCAATTGTTTATAACATTTCATGCTACAACAAAGATCACTAAGAATAAAGCCAAAACAATATGAAGCATGGCATGAAAAAGCATAGGCCACAGTCAAAAACAAGCTCTCTTTTACCACTTAAGTATGAACTTTTCCTACTCTTTCCAATCCAAACCAAACTATTTGAAAACCAATGTATGAAAGAGGGTGTTCAACCAATTTATTCAGAAAACTAAGAAAACCAAGCACACGAAAATCAAAACGAAAAAACGAAGACGCTCCAAGAACAACACAACTATGCATGAAACAATAAAAATGAAGTGTTTGGAAGAAACCTAGGATTTTTATTGATGAAGAAGGGGATGCTTCGGGCATCCCCAAGCTTTGACGCTTGTACCTCTTGAATATTTCTTGGGGTGACACGGGGTGGCATCCCCAAGCTTGAGCTTTAGTCCATTCTTCATCTCATTACATCATTCTCTCCATACACCTAAAATTTTGCATTCACACAAAACTTCACACAATCTTTATTAGCAACATTAGTGCACTCAAGATAATAAGTCTTTAGGTTCAGTTTCAACACCAATAAAACTTCCATTAAAACACAAGCTATTGTGGCACTTCCCTCAAAAAGCTCAATTCCTCAAAAGAACTCAAAAACGAACCAACAAGAAGCAAATGCAAATAATGGCAAAAATCTATCAAAACAGACTAGCAGGTAAAAACCAATTTTTTCGAAGACCTTCTGTTGCTCAAATCAAAAAGTGTTGAACTAACGAAAGTTAGATAACAACCTGGGGTAGAAGCACAAAACTTCACGCCTCAAATCGACATACAGAGATTTTACACGAATTTTTACGGTGAAGCACAGAAATATGTTTCGGGACATCAGCTTTCCCAATCATTACTTCTCTCTCATTAGAGGTTACTCTTGGCACAAAAAGCAAGTAAAAAGGATATGGATCGGTTATTACTGAACTAATAGCTTCCAAGACTCATCTAAAACTTTTGGGTTATCTCCCAATAAGTACGTTTCTTTAAAGCCTTTAAGTTAGGCATAAGAAGTAAGAAAAAGAATCAACTTTTCTCAAATGAAGAAGCATTAAGAGCAAATTTTGTTTTCATAGGAGAGACAAAAGAAATATTCTCTCTCTTCTTAGGGAAGTGTTCTATACCTTTCTTGAGCGGGAGTTGATATTTAATGGTGCCTTCTTTCATATCAATACTGGCACCAACAGTTCTAATAAAAGGTCTTCCCAAAGTAATAGGACAAGAAGCATTGCATTCAACATCCAAAACATAGAAATCAACGGGGACATAGGCATTGTTAACCATAATAAGAACATCATTAATAATCCCCATGAGTTTCTTTTTAGCATTATCATCAAGTGGGACATTCAAATAACAATCTTCCAATGGTGGCAAATCAAGCATATCATAAATCCTTCTAGGCATAATAGAAACACTACTATAAAGATCACATAAAGCTTTGAAATCAAAATCATTCACTTTCATATTGATGATGGGTTCCCAACCATCTTCTTGTTTTATAGGAATATAAGCTTTATGTTTCATCTTTTCTTCTTTAATTTTTATGAGAGCATCAGTAATGTGTTTTGTAAAGGCCATATTCATAGCACTAGGATTAGGACTTTTAGCAAGCTTTTATAGGAACTTAATTACTTCAAAGATATTGCAACCATCAAGATCAAAATCATAGTTATCATCTAAAGTAGTAGAGCTATTACTAGCTTCAACACTAGTGGTAGTGGTAGTAGAAACACTAATATTTCTAGAAATTTCATCTTCTCTTTCCCACTTAGCATGCAATTCAGCTAATAGTCTAACATTCTCATCAATTATAACTTGTATCGCATTAGTAGCACCAAAGGGATTATCAATAGTTTCAGGTTTAGCAGCCATTTTATTCAAAGAAGATTGAGCTTCGGCCAATGATGCTATATTTCTTTCAGCATTAGAGAGTTTCTCCTCAATAGTTTTATTGAAAGCAGTTTGTTTACTAATAAAGTATTTAAGCATAACTTCAAGTTCAGAGGGAGCACTCCTATTATCATTGTAGGAATTTCCATAAGAATTACCATTGTTGGGAGGATATGGCCTATAATTATTATTACCAAAATTATTCCTATAGGCATTGTTGCTAAAATTATTATTTCTTATAAAGTTCACATCAACTTGCTCTTCTTGAGCAACCAAAGAGGCTAAGGGAACATGATTTGGATCAATATGAGCTTTCCCATTAACAAGCATAGACATAATAACATCAATTTTATCACTCAATGAGGAGGTTTCTTCAATGGAATTTACCTTCTTACATTGTGGAGCTCTTTTAGTGTGCCATTCAGAATAGTTAACCATCATATTATCCAGAAGCTTTGTTGCAGCACCCAAAGTAATGGTCTTAAAGGTACCTCTAGTGGCAGAATCCAGTAGATTTCTTGAAGAATAGTTCAATCCTGCATAAAAGGTTTGGATAATCATCCAATCAGTTAGTCCATGAGTGGGATAATTCTTTACCAAACATTTCATTCTTTCCCAAGATTGAGCAACATGTTCATTATCAGATTGTTTAAACTTCATTATTTCACTTCTTATAGATATAATCTTAGCGGGAGGATAGTATTTTTCAATGAAAGCATCTTTGCATTTAGTCCAAGAATCAATAATATCCCTAGTTAGGGAATTCAACCATTCTTTAGCTTTTCCTCTCAAAGAGAAAGAAAACAATTTAAGCTTAATGATATCTCCATCTATATCCCTATGCTTTTGCATCTCACAAAGTTCAACAAAGTTATTTAGATAAGCAGCAACATCTTCATTACCAATACCATCAAATTGTTCTCTCATAACAAGATTGGGTAAAGCCGGTTTAATTTCAAAGAAAGTAGCTTCAGGAACCGGTGGAGCAATAGGTGTGCACATGAAATCATTGTTGTTGGTGCTAGTGAAGTCACACAACTTAGTGTTTTCAAGAGTAGTCATTTTTTTGTGTGTTTTTAATAAAGAAAGCAAACTAGTAAAACTATTTTTGTGTGTTTTTGAATAAGAAACAAGCAAACAAAGCAAAACAAAAACAACAAAGTAAAGATATTGGTTATGAGAGACTCCCCTTGTGAAGATGTCCTTGACTCCCCGGCAACGGTGCCAGAAAAAGTACTTGATGGCCCAAAATATATCAAGCTCGTTGGGGAACCCCAAGAGGAAGGTATGATGAGCACAACAGCAAGTTTTCCCTCAGTTATGAAACCAAGGTTAACCAGTAGGAGCAAGGAAACACCTCCAAGTTGTGCTAGCTGGACTTTGGCAGGGCACACTACTGGTGCCAGCAGCAATGTGGAAACCTGCACAACACAACCACAAAACTTTGCCCCCAACTTATAGTGAGGTTGTCAATCTCACCGGTTTTGCTGAAAACAAAGGATTAAATGTACTGTGTGGAAGAAAGTAATAGCTTGTAGAAAGTAAACAGAAAGCAGTAAACATTTGTAGATTGATGGTAAAAGAAAGGACTAGGGTCCATAGTTCACTAGTGGTGGCTCTCCTTAAGATAGATGACACGTTGGGTGAACAAATTACAGCGGGGCAATTGACAAACATCAAGAAAGCAATCATGCATATACTACTCATCTTGACTCCTTTGAGATTTGATTGGGCATTACAACGTTATACATAGGCTGTAATCCAACTACATCTATGACTAATAATCCACCTTCAGGTTATCATCCGAACCCCCTGCAGTATTAAGTTGCAAGCAACAGATAATTGCATTACGCATTGCGTGTAAAGTAAACAATATGATTGTTCTATGAACAAAGGTTGCTGTTTTCTCCCTACTAGCAATAACACATCTAGTACCTTAGAGATTTCTGTCACTTCCCCAGATTACTAGAGGCATGATCCTGTAGGGGTTCCGCGTATGAAAAAAATAAAATTTTACCCTACGCCCCTGAACCCCTGAAGCTGCCAGGACCTATCTATTAGTAATACAGTAACGGGAGGGGCTTTTCGCGAACTTACCCTCGAAGACCGAAAAGCGTTGGCAACGCTCAGGAGAACGTGGTTGATGTAGATGAGCCGAAGCCGACCTCAAGGTCGTGATGAAGTCCTTGCACTCCTTCTGGCTCCAACGACTTGAGTGCCTCAAGTGCGACACCTCACGGGGAGTTACACACGTCCGGTGCCTGACGATGACTGCTGCTTCCCCGATCCAGCAGCAGTTGCGGAAGTAGAGCTCCCGGATCCGAATCCCGCAGCACGACGGCGCTCCGCGGTGAAGATGTCTCTCGTTCGCGCAGTCCAGACTTGGGACCATGGTCACGAGAGAGAGAGGGGGAGAGAGAAAATATCAATTAGAGGTCCTCCCAAAAGTGGAGAGACCTTTATTGATTATTGGTGTATTTAGCTTGGCCAAATACCCCACTATATATAGGGGGAGGAGGGGGTACACCCTCCCTCAAAGTCCCGGGGTGGGACTAATCAAGGGGAGGGGGTGGAGAGGCACGCCGACCAGCCCCCATCCATGGGACCCACGTGGGGCAGGCCCACTAGGGCCGCCGGACACCCCTTAGGCCCTTCCTAGGGGTGGGATCCCCTCTTAGGCCTTTTCCCCTCCGGGAATTGGCCCATTAAGCCCTTTGACCATTTAATTCATTTTTCTATTTATTAAATAATTATGTATAAATGATTAAATCAACATTTAAGATTCATTCACATATTATTCAACCTCCGTGGCTATGGAACACCTTCCACCTCCACTCCGGACATCCTCCGGACTTACCGAAACCCTTCCGGTTTTCTCCCTATTAATCTTCGGTGATTCCACCGATCCTATAAACACTCTCTAAGCCTCATCAAGCTCTTAAGCGTGATACCCCACGGTTCGGGAACACTCCAGACATGGTCGGGACACTCCCGCACCAATGATCGACAGAGGGACCTAGATGGCCATGTGACCCCTGTGCATTCCATGAAGATCTTTTGTCGTCTGAACCGGGATAGTCGTGTATTATTCCCTTTGTCTCTCGATACTTGCATTGCCTGAGATCTAATCAATGACATCACCATGTCATGTTCAATATCGTTACTGAACAATGTTACTTGACTCGTTCCGACAAGTGATATCCCCATGATCAAATCACACGCTGCGCAACTATTGGATATAACTTCTCCAAGTGGGTCTCTAGTATCTTCCCGTCACATGGACGGACAAATCCCGCTCTTGACATATATTGCCTCTACGGTTTCCTCCAAGTACCTGAACACACCTTTATAACCACCGTTTTACCAGATGGCGTTTGATGCTATCTAAGCACTCTCAAGAGACAGTGATTGATATAGCCTCATGGTCTAAGGAATAGTCTACGAGGATCCTTTTTCTAATCATCGTAACTTGAACTTCGTGACATGATCGGGTCATGATGTTTAGACTGGGTATTGGTTCATCATCTCATTCTTAGGAAACTTGATGTGTGTTGACCAATGAACCAGTGACTAGAGTTTCAGTAGGAACGCCTAGTTGTTTGTATATCACATGTGTATTGATGTTTCCACTCAATACAGTTATAGCATGATATAAAACTTAATCATAAACTATATGAAATATGATAATAGTCCTTACTACTATTTGACTCTAGGGCATATTTCCAATAGTCTCCCACTTGCACCAGAGTACAAATACACTAACTGCATTTGTTCTCAATCATTGGCACCATATATCCGGTACCCTAAACATGCTTGCTCATGGAAGAGGCTGAGTCTTGGGTCTGTACTTTACAGTCCCAAATCCTTTGCAACTTACTAATGTCATCTTGATTGACATTAATACTTTATCATCACATGATAGCATCTGTGTGAATGCATCGTTGCTATGGCAGCAGAACGAGGCCTGATTCCAGGAGCCTACAGTGACGTTAGATCAACCTTGAGGGCTTTCTCATGGGCACTGTGCCCTGGGACACATCATTCTACGTTAAAAGCGAACTAGCCACGCCATAACATTATACAACACTTTAGATGGTACCCTTATCTATTATTATAAATGTATTCATCGAAACACTAGTGCACTCTGTGCAACTTTTGATGTTTTGTTCACCTCCCTTCCTACTTGACTTTAATTGGTATCTACAGGAGTTTCCAACATATTCCCTTATAACATAACTCTTTATGCTTTAAGATATGTTATCCTTTATGGGTTTGGAAAATATGTCCACAGTTCTCTACTAGACATTGCAGACAAACTTAGCTCAACGTTCTGTGATTTGAACTTAATCACTTTCAAACGTTCTTTATTGTATCATATATTATGTTAAGTTATCATCATGGTTTACTAAGATAGAACCTATGTCTTAACATAGTGGATGACGATCATCCTTTTCTTTCTTTTAACCATTGATATTAAACTTAATGCTATTCCTAATTTGAGTCATTAAGGACCAGTTCCTTAATTAACTTCTACTCCGAAACCCTTTTCAGAATCCCTTAAGGAATACTACATAATATCATAATACACCTATTATCAACTTCTACATCTTATAAATCATTATTTATAAGTATTTGCACTTTCATCCTTAACAAACTTAAGAATTGCTCCTATAAGCTCCCACTCAGAATATGTTCCCACATATTTGAATTTGAGATTTACATTGCTCCCACTAAAAAATATGTCAATCACATATTGTTTTAGGAAGACTTTCATAGCTCCCACTCAATTTTATACAAATTGCATATCCACTCACTATTTTGAATAACTTCAAAATCCTTTGATCAAATATCAAACTTGGAGATTTACTATGAGATACTAGTACTATTACTAGCTTTAAATCCACTAGACATTTAGCACACATGAATCAAATTCATTTAAATTTATCCAATATTTGACAAATTTTTGCTTTTGTCATTCACCCCTTTTCCACTATAGCTTTGCAGTCATTTGGGAAAATTCCAAGTAACTCCTTTTACTTGTGAGATTCAGCAACGAATTGCTTTCTAATCTCAAGGGAATTTTGCTTCTAGGATTTCTCATAATTTTGTTTACCATTATTTCCTTTGTAGTTTGTAGGTATGTCATATTCCGGTAATCATGACAAATGATTCTCAAATGTCTCCATACAAGATATGGATTACATTTCGAATCCTACTTCATGTAGTGAAAACATTAGTGGGGAAAACACAATGATCAAAATCATTGATTCTTTCCTTCTGTGCAGAGAATCGTTCGGGAACGTTGTCCGTTGCGCTTCTCAACACTCTGATGCAGGGTTTTGAATCGTCATCATGTTTTACACTGTTTCCCATTTGCTCTATAATTGAGAAACATCACTAAAAGTGATCTTTCTCAAGAATGCACCAAAATCCAAGCAATACCAGTTTTGCTTCTCTTTTGGTTTCAGCTATGGATTTCGTATTTAAAGTTTCCAATGAATACTCTACAAGGACTTATTCGCTATTGTTTTTGGTTATATCGAATAACCCTAAAACTTTCACGAATACAAATGGTTCACTACAAATTCTAATTGAGTGCTAACTATTTCTAACTAATGGTCTCTACATCTACACTACAACGATTTATTTGGTGTCTTCTATTCAACCCCCTTTGATATCTAATATCACATTGTGATGCTCTGTATTCTGACGTTTCAGAATGCTTTGCATTTCACAATTTCTTTTATGCCATTCTTATAAATTCGAATTTCATTACAATTGATCAAATCATAGTAATTAGATTCTCTTTTATCTTTATACCCTTTGTTAATGAAACACTTTGATCAAATCAAATAGTTTCATATTCATGTTTCCTTTGGTAAACTTGTTTACACATTTAAACAATCATATAATGATAATTACCAATTTTGTTAAAACATAATACATTGAATATGTATTTACTTTTAACAATTCATTAAACACTTTGTATTCAAGTAATACATGGTGTTCAAGTTATTTTGCCAAACATAGGCATGATTTATATGTGACAAGAAATCGAATGAATTTCATATATTGTCACATAATTTTAATTTAAACAATGGTTTTCATTCATTAATGAAATATCATTTAAATTGGGTATTTTAAACAAGGCATTTTAATGTTTTACAAATGTTCATGCATTATCAATCAGTTTCAAACAACAAGGATAATTCACATATAATCAAACAAGATATGAACACGAATAGAAATCATTCATAAAAGTGGAACAACTGTTTGTTACAAACTGATATGAATAACCGTCTCACGAAGTGTGAGACACACTAAAGAAGTTCACAATCTCTTGATTACAATAATCATCCTAAAACATAAACTAAATGATAAATGTCGTGGGAGAGTGTCATCGGCCATCAACATTCTCGCCATCAACACGCAACGTCACCTTCTTTCCAGCAAGCACCTCTGATACATTGCAAATGTATCTATAATTTTTGATGTTCCATGCTTGGTTTTATCCACTTTCTTGTGTTTTGTCCACACTTTGGAGTACTTTTCATATGATTTCTTGGACTAACCTATTAACAAGAGCCACAGTGCCAGCTGCCTATTTTCTACTGTTTTTGGTTCCAGGAAAGTCAGAAAATGAATATTCTCTGAATTGGACGTGACAATAGCCAAAGTGCCTATTTTACCGGAAGACTCATGGAGCCAGAATACGAGACGGAGGTGGGTCAGGGCCTGGCCACACCCCCCAGACGCGGGTCTCCACAGGCCGCGCTAGGGCATGGTGTGGGCCCCCCCAGGCACCCTCTCGGTCTCCCTCTTTGCCTATAAGAGGCCATCTGGCCTAAAAACTCCGAGGGGTTTTCGACGTTTTTCCAGAAGGAGTTCCGCTCTGCCGCCACCACCAGATTCCACGAAACAGTACCAGAAACTCCATTCTGGCACCCTGCTGGGGCAGGGAATTGGAGGAGATCATCGCCATCATCATCACCATCGCTTCTCCATCAACCATCCATGTTTCCCCCATCTATGAGTGAGTAATCCCCCGCTGTAGACGGGGGAAACATGGATGGTCGATGGAGAAGCGATGGTGATGATGGCGATGATCTCCTCCAATTCCCCGTCCCGGCAGGGTGCCAGAATGGAGTTTCTGGTGCTGTTTCATGGAATCTGATGGTGGCGGCGGAGCGGAACTCCTTCTGGAAAAACGTCGAACCCCCCGAAGTTTTTAGGTCAGAAGGCTCCTTATAGGCGAGGAGGGAGACCGAGGGGGTGCCTGGGGGGCCCACACCACCCCTGGCGCGGCCTGGCCTAGCCCGTGCCACCAGGTGGTGTGGCCACCCCTGGATCTTCTCCGTCTCGTATTCTGGCTCCTGGAGTCTTCGGGTGAAATAGGATTTTTGGCATATTTTCCGGGATTTTTCCTGATAGTTGATTTTCTGCACAATAAGTAGACACCAAGGCAATTCTGCTGAAAATAACGTCAGTCCACGTTAGTTGCATCCAAATCACACAAGTTTAGAGGAGAAACAATAGCAAAAGTGTTCAGGAAAGTAGATACGTTTTGGACGTATCAACTCCCCCCAAGCTTAGCTTATTGCTTGTCCTCAAGCAATTCAGTTGAAAACTGAGTGCGATAAAAGAACTTTCACGAACACATTTGCTTCATATGATGTAAATATTCTCAGCAATGTGATCAACTACTTAGACAGTTCATAATAAAGAGTATGCAACTAAGTTTACTTAATAGGCATTGCAAGCTATGAAGAGATTCCAACTAAAAAATAATAAGTAGCATGAAGCATAAACATAAGCAACATTACAATGCTCATAAAAAGGTATGATAGAGTGGTATCTCGATTGCCTTTGATTATGAATGTCAAGGCACCTCTGAAATTCAAGTGATGATTAGAAGTAAAGATATCAAAGATACAAGCATCAAAGTCATAACACAAATAATCAAGTAATGAGACAAGCACAAAGAATGACAACTATGCTCTTAAGAAAGTGCTCGGAGAATGTGTGGAGACTCAACAAGAAAAGGTTTTAAATAATTTGAAAGGCTTCTAAATGCTGAAAGTATGGTACTCGTTAGCTTTGAGCTCTCATTGCCCCTATCATAAGCATCTTTAAATGGTTAAGGTTAAAGTGACACAACTAAGAGGATATGCTTGACAAGTTATAAATCGAAGTCTCATGCCCCTTACTTACGAAGACTGATCCTCATGCTACTCAATTTCAGTCACAAGTAAGCTCTTGTCATTGTAAGTATATACGTATCATAGAGAACCGCCAACGGGGTACCCCTTGCACATGACACGGGAGCTGTCCCATAATCAAAATAACAAGGCAAGCAGACAATGAGCATCTCAGCGATCTTTTTATTTACTATGTGCATAGATTTTTATTGAGCATGCTTCATAGAATGCTCATTATGGTTATGCTGCAAGTTTCCACCATGATTAGGCATGGCTTAGGCTAGCGGCCCAGGTGTTTCTGTAAGATACATACAAACTCCATGATCTTACAAGTTCCACTTTTATTTCACACCGCCCAGATCCATAAGCAAAAGAACATGATATCAACTAGGTACAAAGTACCAATGAAGTGTTGAAAGCGGTCCCCATGATACATGGTTCTGCTAACTTCAACTCATAAAGCGCAAGCATATACGCAACAAAGAAGGACGCAATGGTTCAGGTTTATTAAGTGCAAGAAAATAAAGCGTGCCATCAAGTTCGTGAGAGCTTTACTAACTAACTTTCTCATAACAAGCAAACATTTTATTCGGAAGAAAACAAGGCATATTGAATATGCATGGAAGTAGCAAATGATGCTAATAGGTAGGTATGGTGGACACTTTGGAAATATTTGGTTTAGGGAATTGGAAACTTGAGTAAAACATACTCAGTGTAAGTGAAGGCTAGCAATAGTGAGGGAGCGACAAATGAGAGAGCAATAGCTGTCATAATCATACTTGCAAGAAAACAGGACTAATCATGGCATGAAAGTGATTCAAGATCCTCAAGGCAAAATAAGACGTCAAGGCTTAACTGAATATCACAGTCATGTGCATGCGTGAGCATGTGCCAAGTCAATTCAAATAAAACATTCAGAGGAGGATACCACGGTGTCATACCAAGTTATGAATAGAGCAATGCAAGCAAACATTCATAAGACATGCTGCAAACTATTAGCGAGCTGGAGCTAATCATAAGAAAGCAAGAACTACTAAGCATCCAAAGATAACATACACTCTACATGAACGGACTAAGCATGCCCACGGTGATGAGTATATGTACAAAAATGAAAACAAATATAGTTCGTTACCAGCCTCTTACCATGCCTCAAGTTGTCATTAATCCTCATTATTTCTCTTCACTTGTGTGGCTTGAATAATAATATGAAGCCAATATCCACTGAGGACTGCTGAACCCTGTAGCAAACTCACAAAAACCAAAGAAGAACGACAAATATTTTTGTTGTTTTTGATTTTTAGAACAAGAACCAAAGAGGAAAAACAAGCAAAGCAAAATCTTTTTGGGTTTTTCAAATAGTTCAAACAAAGCAAAAATGGAAAAAAAAACCAAGGCAAAAAGAAGAAGCAAACCAAAGAGAAACAATAGCAATATTTTTGGTCTTTTTGTGTTTTAGGAAGCAAAGAAAAACGAAAACTAAAAAGAGAACGAAAACATGAATATACAAAGTATCGACGCAACATGATATGGAGATGAGTGCGGTGTCGGCGTACCTCCCTCCAAGCTTAGGCTTTTGACCTAAGTGGGTATCAATCCCAAGCCGGCCAGGATGAAATGTCACCGTAGTACGACTAAGAGGTCCCCTCGTCCTGGTGCGAGCTCGAGTACGTCCCTCCGTAATGCGCGGAGTAATCATAGGAGGGCACATCCTCCTGGTGCTGCTCGTGGAAACCCAGCAAGCGAAGCTGCTCGTCCACCTCCTCCTTGGAGCGCGACCACGGTCTCCTGTGAACACTAAATAAAGAAGGGTATGTCAAAAGGATCTCCCTTTCATCCCCGTCAGTGAAAAGCATCATATATACTAGACTGTTCAAATCAGAAGTAGCAGTGACAAAGTGATGAGTTTTCATAGCAACAAGGTCAAGCCTCTGTGGTGCCAGCATAGCATCATTGGGATCCACTAAA
Organism: Avena eriantha; assembly: GCA_910589775.1. Lineage (NCBI taxonomy): Eukaryota > Viridiplantae > Streptophyta > Magnoliopsida > Poales > Poaceae > Avena > Avena eriantha. Next base: position 99,270,638 of record OU342741.1, read on the forward strand.
AGACCTAATGCATTGACTATACGCGAGGCAATGATGCCCCCATAGATAGGCTCCCTAGCAGCTAGACGGCGAGCAATAAGCAAGCCAAGATTGTACCGAGTATCATTGTTAAGCGCGGCAGCAAGGAAGGCTAAATAATAGTTGGAGATATTACTTGTGTTCTCCCAACCCAGTAAACTAGTAGCAAGATAATATGCAAAGTATCTAAGAGCGGGGAGTTGGATATTTCTTATCTTTCCGTGTTGCGCCACACGGTCATCATCATTGGTCACCCCTCGGTAAAGCTCCAACAAATCAGCAGGTCACCCTTGAATTTTCTTCATGGTCCCTGTCATGCGTACACCTACAATACTGCAAAATCTCTCCAAAGGCATGGTGAAGGGAAGATTATAGATTTTAAAAGAGACAGTCGACTGATAGGATGTGTTAGTAAACGTGAAGCTCTCAACAAAAGTTTTGGTGAGCATAGCATATTGCGCACTCTCATCTTGCATATATGAGGTCAAACCAACCCTCTCAATCAGTAGCAAGAAATCATCAAGAATACCAGCAGCTTGTAAGAAAGTAAAACAAGGAAAAGAGGATGGGTGAGCATCCCCATCGTCCCTTTCAATACCAATACGAGTTGCAATGAGATCTTCGTTGTATGATGGCCTAGCTTGAGAGGCTGATCTTGAGGGCCTCGACCTCCTAGGAGCATCACTCTCAAATATCTCTCCAAAAGTATGGTTGTTCATGCTTGGTATTCTGAAATTTAAACACCTATTAAACAAGTGATTGTAAAGTAAATATAATGAAGGATTCTACTCATAGGAACTTGCAAGAGGCCTAAACATGCATCAAAACTACATCTCTAAGCATCAAACAAGCTTACAAGCTCTCATAACTAGTCACCTACAGCAGCAAAATACTCAATATATAATCCACTAAACACAAATCTACATGGACAAGGGGAGGAGTCACATACCAGGGAACAAATGCTCCAAATTTCAGCAAGAAAGATGGGCTGAGCAAGGAGATCAAAAAAATCGAGAGCAAGCACATTAAGAACGCGATTTTGAGCAATGAACTGGAGCTTACTCGGGAGAGAGAAGAAAGTGGTAGGTGAGAGAGTTAGTGGGGGGGCCAGGGGTGGCCCACACCAGGGCATGGCGCCACCCAGGGCTGGCCGTGCCACCATGTGGTGTGCCTCCCTGGTGGGACCCCCTGGTACCTCCCAGGTACTCCTCTGCCCCTTTTTTCAGGTAAAAATTTAATATGATTTTTTTGGAATTTTTCGAGACACTTTATTTTTGGGCATTTTCAGGCATAGAAGAATGATTTTGTGATAGACAGATTTTTTCTAGAAACATGATGCAAGGACAAAACAAGGATAGAACTACAGAAGTTCTAAGACACTCTAACAAACAAGCAACTAACAACAAAAAGAAAACTAAACGAAAACAAAACTAAAATGCATAGGATAGAAGTAAATGAAGATAATCATAGTGAAAACATTGTTTTTGTTCAATGGAATCCTTTTGTTAACAAGGTTGATCAGGTCTTGCTACCAAAACAATTGCATATGAGACAAAACTTTGTATTCCACTAATGGTTATGTTACCTCAACCTTGATAGCAATGATCCCAATCATAATAGTTTCAATTTTTTTCTCTTGGTATGTGACAATATATTTCTCCAACTTGAATGCCCTCAACATGTTCAATTGAATTCAAACCATAAGTTCTTTCAACCTTCTTGGGGAAATAGACAGTATGTTCCTTGTCATTAACATTGAAGGTCACCTTTCCTTGATTACAATTGATAACAGCTCCTGCAGTATTAAGAAAAGGTCTCCCAAGAATAATAGACATATTATCATCTTCGGGCATTTCAAGCACAACAAAGTCAGTTAATATCAAGCCATTATGAGCCACTTGAACAGGTACATCCTCACATATACCCACAGGAATAGTGGTAGATTTATCAGCCATTTGCAAAGATATATCAGTTGGTATTAATTTTTCTAGTTGAAGCCTTTTATAGAGAGAGAAAGGCATAACACTAACTCCAGCTCCCAAATCACACAAAGCAGTTCTAACATAACTGTTCTTAATAGAGCAAGGGATAGTTGGAATCCCTGGGTCTGCAAGTTTCTTAGGAACCTTACCATTGAAAGAATAATTAGCAAGAAAAGTAGAAATTTCTTCATTAGGGATCTTCCTTTTATTCGAGACAATATCCTTCATATACTTTGAGTAAGGAGGCAATTTAATAGCATCATTCAAAGGAATTTGCAAGAATAAAGGTTTCATCGACTCACAAAACTTATTATAGTGTTCATCTTCCTTTGACTTGTGTTTCTTATCAGGGAAAGGCATAGGTTTTTAGACCCAAGGCTCTCTTTCACTACCATGTTTCTTAGCAATAAAATCTTCTTTGGTGTATTTAGTATTCTTAGTGTGGTTTTCAGGTTCTTCTTCAACTTTTTCTTCATTAGGAACTTCGTTTTCTTCATTACCACTTTCAGTTTTAGCATCAGAGATAGATATACTATTAGGATCTATAGCAGGTTCAGAGGGCTCTACAATAGTTTTATGCTTCTTTTTCCTTTTCTTACGAGTAGAACCACTATGTTCAGCTTGTTGAGAATCCTGCTCAATTCTTTTGGGATGCCCCTCAGGATATAGAGGATCCTGGGTAGTAGCTCCACTTCTAGTTCTAATTTCATAAGCATGTTTTTCTTTAGCAGCATTAACTAGCAAGTCGTTTTGTACTTTAACGAGTTGATCTATTTGAGTTTGAACCATTTGAAAGTGTTTAACAATCATTTTAACATCATTAGAGGTTCTTTCCACAATATCATTCAACTCAACAATAGCTCTAGTGTTTTCCATTAGATGATTTTGCACCCTTTTATTAAATTTATCTTGCTTAATAATAAAGATATCGAATTCTTCTAAGCATTGATCAGGAGGTTTAGAGTAAGGGATATCACCTTCATCAAAGTGTTGGAGAGAGTGTACCTCAATAGTGGATGAGTAGGGAATAGGCTTACATAATTCTTCTATAGGAGGTAAATTCTTGACATCTGCAGCTTTAATTCCCTTCTCCTTAAGACATTTCTTAGCTTCCTTCATCACTTCATCATTTAATTCAATAACTCCCCTCTTCTTTGATATTGGAATAGGCACCAGAATAGATGGTTCAGGTACAATTACTTCAGGTATAGCTTGTTTAGGAGGAGTCCAATCTTCATAATTATTGCTTATTTTAGCCATTAATTCCTCAGCTTCCTTAGGAGTTCTATTCCTGAAAACACAATTAACATAACTATCTAGGTATGTCCTAGATTCTTGAGTTAGTCCATTATAAAATATATCAAGAAGCTCATTCTTAGGTAATGGACTTCCAGCCTGTGCATGAATCAAAGCACAAAACTTTGCCCAAGATTCGGGCAATACCTCTTTTTCTCCCTGTTTAAAATCAAAAAGTTCCTGCAAAATAGCATGTCTAGGACTAGGAGGAAAATATTTCTGCAGGAAAGTACTAATCAAGCACTCAGGGCTATCAATAGATCCAGGAGGTAAATTACTAAACCAAGTTTTAGCTTCTCCTTTCAGTGAAAAGGGAAAATCTTGGCAACAAAGTAAGTACGCATCTTAATATCGTTAGAAAACAAGCCACTTATGGTAGAAAGTTCATTCATATGTGCTACCGCACTTTCATTCTTAGTCCCACTTAAAGGTACTTTCTCGACAATAGCTATGTAAGATAGATCGTGAGAGAAATCATAATCTTCATCTATAATGTTTATGGGAGAAGCAGCAAACTTAGCAGCAGGAGATAATTTGGGTCTAATAGTACGCCTCTCAAGGAGACTCTTAGCAGCGCTCCTATCATGGGTGTTTTTACATTCTTTAATAAATTCATCGGTCATCTCAACATAACCATCTTCAATATCATAAATTTCAATAGACTCAGGTGAACTAACAGGTGTGGTAGTGTCTTCATTAGGAGTTTTGGTATTTCCAGCTATAGTTCTAGCAATCGTAGCATCTAGGAAAGGACCTAATGAACCACTCTTATCAAGCACAATAGAAGCAACATCATAAGCATCAGAAGTTTTAGATTCAACATTAGTAGCAGTGTGTGTAGCATGTGTATGTGGTGGTGTAACGAGCTTACTTATAACAGATAGTGAATCAAGAGCAGCAGAGGTGTTTAGAACAGTACTTCTTCTTGTAGTGGATGGTAAAATAGGAAACTTGCCATCACGAGATTTACCCATGATGGATGGATAGCAGCGAACAATAGAGAATCCAAGTGAACTTGATAAATAAAGCTATGCTCCCAGGCAACGGCACCAGAAAATAGTCTTGATGACCCACAAGTATAGGGGTGTATCACAGTATTTTCGAGGGAAGTGAAACCCAATTTATTGATTCGACACAAGGGGAGCCAAAAAATATTTATAAGCCTTAACAACTGAGTTGTCAATTCAGCTGCACCTGGAAACAATCTTGCTCACAATAGTTTATCAGTAGCAACAGTTTTGTAGTAGGAATAGCAAAGTAACAACAGTAGTAAAGTAAAGACAACAGTAACAATGGCAGTAAACAGTAGGATTCGAGTGCAGTAGGCATACATATGGATGGACATGCGTTGCATGGACAAGACAATTCACATAGCAATCAGAACATAGGGCAATTGTAGATAAATAAGATAAAGCATCCAAGTACTCGATAATCCTAGGCATGTGTTCCATATATAGTCATACGTGCTCGCAATGAGAACTTGCACAACATCTTTTGTCCTGCCAGCCCGTTTGCAGCGGGGCCTCAAGCGAACTACTGGCAATTAATGTGCTCCTTTTAATAGAGCACCGAAGCAAAGCATTAACACTCCGTGAACACATGTGATCCTCACATCAAAGCCATTCCCTCCGGTTATCCCGATTTCTGTCACTTCGGGGCCATTGGTTCCGGACAACAATGTGTGTATACAACTTGTAGATAAGACCAAAAACAATACTATCATAATGAATCAATAACATGTTCAGATCTGAAATCTTGGCACTCGGTCCCTAGTGACAAGCATTAAGCACAACAAGTCGCAAAAAAGTCATAAAGCACTAATAAAAGATACTAGGCACCATGCCCTAACAATCTGATGCCATTACATGAACGATCTCATCCAATCCGTACCATCCCCATATCCTATAGCAGGGGATTACTCACTCATATATGGGGGAAACATGGATGGTCGATGGAGAAGCGATGGTGATGATGATGGCAATGATCTCCTCCAATTCCCCGTCCCGGCAGGGTGCCAGAATGGAGTTTCTGGTGCTGTTTCGTGGAATCTGATGGTGGCGGCGGAGCGGAACTCCTTCTGGAAAAACGTCGAACCCCCCCAAAGTTTTTAGGTCAGAAGGCTCCTTATAGACGAAGAGGGAGACCGAGGGGGTGCTTGGGGGCCCACACCACCCCCTGGCGCAGCCTGGCCTGGCCCACGCCACCAGGTGGTGTGGCCACCCCCTGGCTCTTCTCCGTCTCGTATTCTGGCTCCTGGAGTCTTCGGGTGAAATAGGATTTTTGGCATATTTTCCGGGATTTTTCCTAATAGTTGATTTTCTGCACAAAAAGTAGACACCAAGGCAATTCTGCTGAAAACAGCGTCAGTTCGCGTTAGTTGCATCCAAATCACACAAGTTTAGAGGAGAAACAATAGCAAAAGTGTTCGGGAGTAGATACATTTTGGACGTATGAGTTCTCTATGATACATATATACTTACAATGACAAGAGCTTACCCGTGAATGAAGTTGAGTAGCATGAAGATCGGTCTTCGTAAGTAAGGGGCATGAGACTTCAATTTATAACTTGTCAAGCATATCCTCTTAGTTGTGTCACTTTAACCTTAACCATTTAAAGATGCTTATGATAGGGGCAATGAGAGCTCAAAGCTAATGAGTACCATACTTTCAGCATTTGGAAGCCTTTCAAACTTTTCAAAACCTATTCATTTCCTTGTTGAGTCTCCAGACATTCTATGAGCACTTTCTTGAGAGCATAGTGGCCATTCTTAGTTCTATGTGCATTGTCCCAAGACTTGTTGATTGATGCATACCTTGATATTGCTTGTTTTAAACTATTTTGTATCTAGTCATTCGTGTAAACTTTGAAGGTGTCCTATGCATTTATGTTTGCTACTCTATTAGGGACAAGCTGAATGCCACTATGCTATGTTTTCTTTATGTGAAACAAACAAACGTCTTGCAAAGCATTGTTATTCATGAATCTTTTGTTTGTGCCTTTTCATGTCGCAACATAGTTGCTATGTCTTATTGCTAGAACTTTGTCTTTCATGTTATGATTGAAGTACTATGATCTCAGCTTTGAATGTTTTACAAATACTTTTATCAAGTTTAAGATGGTGCATGTCACCTCAAAAATTATTCTTTCTTTTTATCACTTACCTACTCAAGGACGAGCAGGAGTTAAGCTTGGGGATGTTGACACATTGCAAATGTATCTATAATTTTTGATGTTCCATGCTTGGTTTTATCCACTTTCTTGTGTTTTGTCCACACTTTGGAGTACTTTTCATATGATTTCTTGGACTAACCTATTAACAAGAGCCACAGTGCCAGCTACCTGTTTTCTGCTGTTTTTGGTTCCAGGAAAGTCAGAAAATGAATATTCTCGGAATTGGACGGGACAAAAGCCAAAGTGCCTATTTTACCGGAAGACTCATGGAGCCAGAATACGAGATAGAGGAGGGCCAGGGCCTGGCCACACCCCCCAAGCGCGGGTCCCCCCAGGCCACGCCAGGGCATAGTGTGGGCTCCCCAGGCTCCCCGTCGGTCTCCCTCTTTGCCTATAAGAAGCCTTCTGACCTAAAAACTCTGGGGGGTTTCGATGTTTTTCCAGAAGGAGTTCCGCTCCGCCGCCACCATCAGATTCCACGAAACAGTACCAGAAACTCCGTTCTGGCACCCTGCCGGGACGGGGAAATGGAGGAGATCATCGCCATCATCATCACCATCGCTTCTCCATCGACCATCCATGTTTCCCCCATCTATGAGTGAGTAATCCCCCGCTATAGGCTATGGGGATGGTAGGGATTGGATGAGATCATTCATGTAATGGTATCAGATTGTTAGGGAATGGTGCCTAGTATCTTTTATTAGTGCTTTATGACTTTGTTGAGACTTATTATGCTTAATGCTTGTCACTAGGGCCCGAGTGCCATGATTTCAGATCTGAACATGTTATTGATTCATTATGATAGTATTGTTTATGGTCTTATCTGCAAGTTGTATACACACGTTGTTGTCCAGAACCAATGGCCCTAAAGTGACAGAAATCGGGATAACTAGAGGGAATGGCTTTGATGTAAGGATCACATGTGTTCGTGGAGTGTTAATGCTTTGCTCCGGTGCTCTATTAAAAGGAGCACCTTAATTGCCAGTAGTTCCCTTGAGGCCCCGCTGCAAACGGATTGGAAGGACAAAAGATGTTGTGCAAGTTCTCATTGCGAGCACGTATGACTATATATGGAACACATGCCTAGGATTATCTAGTACCTGGATGCTTTATCTTATTTATCTACAATTGCCCTATGTTCTGACTGCCATGTGAATTTTCTTGTCAATGCAATGCCCGTCCATCCATCCCTATGCCTACCGCACTCGAATCCTACTGTTTACTGCTATTGTTACTACTGCCTTTACTTTTACTATTGCTTTACTGCTGCTGCTACTTTACTATTCCAACTACAAAACTATTGCTACTGATAAACTACTGTGAGAAAGATTGTTTCCTGGTGCAGCTGAATTGACAACTCAGTTGTTAAGGCTTATAAATATTCTTTGGCTCCCCTTGTGTCGAATCAATAAATTGGGTTTCACTTCCCTCGAAAGTACAGCGATACACCCCCTATACTTGTGGGTCATCAACCTCTCATGCAAAAGGACCTGTTTTCAGCAAAACATAACAAGTATCAGATATACTTAACACTGCAAATGTGTTTGCAAGATTATAAGATTTATAAAACTGTATATCAAATATATACCTTTGTCGTTGACGACTCCAACGACGTTGGGTTCATCTACCACATTTCTGAAATGTGATATGAACTCGAGGAAATCCAGTGTTTCCGTGTCGCCTCTCATAATGCAGATCCTGACTTGTGCTTGGAAGCTTGGAGGAAGCGACTGTAGCACAACTCCCATCGCAAATGAGCTTGAGAACCAGTTGTCCCGGTAGTATGCCAGACTCATGTACGCATCGTAGAGGCGCAATAAGTGCTCATCTAGTGAGGAGCCCTTCTCCATCTTTAGGGAGAGGAAGTCTCCCATCAGCTCATACTCCCATATGCGCACTTGGTCCACGAAATGTGCTCTCAGATGTGCCATGACCATTCGGGGCTTGAAACTCCCCACCATTTTCCATAGCCCATCCTCCATTCCGAGGCGCATGGTCACTAATATAAATGTGGCCAGCACACGACGACGATAACGCAGATCCTGCTGCTCCTGGGTCTCATGAGAATAGGGTGGCTCCAAATACATCTCGCAGGTCATGTAGTCAGTTGCATTGTTCTCCCCAAGGAGATCAAATAGGCGTATTACCCATGCAGAAAAGTTGGATCCATCTAACTTGAGCTTTTCTCCTTTTAACCAATCGTCGATGGGAAAAGTAATCTCGGGAAGAACCATTTTCTACATTTATAATTGCAAAAGGAATTTAGACTAAGTTTATAATTAAATGAGTTAATAATAACTCCACTCAGAAACACCTATCCCCAGTGAGGGTTCCTAGTGATAACACGACCCATATCAGCCACATCTCCCCCGATCGTCACGGCCATCAATGTGGGTTCAAGGGTGGACGCTAAACATCGGTCACATCATTCATGCGACTCGTGCTCGATCTTTCAACCATCTGTGTTCTGAGGCCACGCTTCTCTAGCGTGCTAGGCTCGCCAACTCAACCTTAGTGTATTTTCTGTGCAACATGGCTTACACCCACTGTATGCGAACGTAGATATGTCTGACACCCAGGTCTGTAACCCTGGATCGCCTCATACCGAAGAACTTTCTTTGTGGTGCACACTAAGGGGGAACACAATCGTTGGTAATTTTAACAAGGATCATCTTATTAGGCTACCGTCGAGTATCTAATACTAGCACACAATAAGATATACAAACAATAACATTGAATGTAAATGCTATGTGATATACACACAATAAGATATACAAACCATCGGCCACCCCTTAGGCCCTTCCTAGGGGTGGGATCCCCTCTTGGGCCTTTTCCCCTCCGGGAATTGGCCCATTAAGCCCTTTGACCATTTAATTCATTTTTCTCTTTATTAAATAATTATGAATAAATGATTAAATCAACATTTAACATTCATTCACATATTATTCAACCTCCGTGGCTATGGAACACCTTCCACCTCCACTCCAGACATCCTCCGGACTTACCGAAACCCTTCCGGCTTTCTCCCTATTAATCTTTGGTGATTCCACCGATCCTATAAACACTCTCTAAGCATCATCAAGCCCTTAAGCGTATACCCCACGGTTTAGGAACACTCCAGACATGGTCGGGACACTCCCGCACCAATGATCGATAGAGGGACCTGGATGGCCATGTGACCCCTGTGCATTCCACGAAGATCTTTCGTCGTTTGAACCGGGATAGTCGTGTCTTATTCCCTTTGTCTCTCGATACTTGCATTGCCTGAAATCTATCAATGACATCACCATGTCGTGTTCAATCTTGTTAATGAACAATGCTACTTGACTCATTCTGAGAAGTGATATCCCCGTGATCAAATCACATGCTTCGCAGCTATTGGATATAACTTCTCCGAGTGGGCCCTTGAGTATCTTCCCGTCACATGGACGGAAAAATCCCGCTCTTGACATATATTGCCTCTACGGTTTCCTCGAAGTACCTGAACACACCTTTATAACCAGCATTTTACCAGATGGTGTTTGATGCTATCTAAGCACTCTCGGAAGACAGTGATTGATATAGCCTCACGGTCTAAGGAATAGTCTACGAGGATCCTTTTTCTAATCATCGTAACTTGAACTTCGTGATATGATCGGGTCACGATGTTTAGACTGGGTATTGGTTCATCATATCATTCTCAGAATGAGATGACTCCATTTCCAATTGGCATAAATGCCACATGATCAGGAAACTTGATCATCTGTTGACCAATGAACCAGTGACTAGAGTTTCACTGGGAACCCCTGGTTGTTTGTATATCACACGTGTATTGATGTTTCCACTCAATACAGTTATAGCATGATATAAAACATAATCATAAACTATATGAAATATGATAATAGTCCTTACTACTATTTGACTCTAGGGCATATTTCCAACAGATCCCACTATTGAGCATAAATACTAACTCTTGGAGTTGCTAGCATCTACTTGGCCAAGATAGCTACTAACAACAGAAAGCATGCAAGATCAAAAATAACAAAGACATGATAGAATCAATAATCAATCTGAAATAGCATCACAATATCCATCGGATCCCCGCAAACACAACATGTAGGATTACAAATAGATGATCTTGATCATGAACGGAGCTCACAAGATCTAAACATGGTAGCACAAAGGAGAAGAACCAACCATCTAGCTACTACATGGACCCGTAGTCCAAGGATGAACTACTCACGCATCACACTGGAGGCTTGCATGGTGATGAAGAAGGCCTCTAGGGTGAATTCTCCCCTCCGGCAGGGTGCCAAGAAGAGGTTCAGATCCCTCCCGATCTAGGGATGGAGATGACGGTGGCTACAGACTCTTTCGTGGAATTTTGAACGGGTACTTAGGGTGTTTGTAGCGGAGGCATCTTATAGGCGAAAGGGGTGGCCGAGGGGGTGCCCTAGGCGGCCACACCACCCCCTGGCGCGGGCCAGGCCCGACCGCGTGACCAGGTGGTGTGGTGGCCCCCTGGCCCCTCTCCGTCTCGTATTCTGACTCCGTGTCCCCCTCGGTGAAAAATTGAGTTTGGCTTTTGTCCCGTCCAATTTCGAGAATATTCATTTTCTGACTTTCCTGGAACCAAAAATAGCAGAAAATAGGCAGCTAGCACTGTGGCATCTTGTTAATAGGTTAGTCCAAGAAAGTGTATATAAAGTACTCCAAAGTGTGGACAAAACATAAGAAAGTAGATAAAACCAAGCATGGAACATCAAAAATTATGGATACGTTTGCAACGTATCACTGAGCGAGGCTCTAAGGTGAGTTTTCCTCTCCCTCTCTTCTCTCTATTTCTCTCTGATCACCTCACTAAGCGATGACTGTTAGCTCTAATTATGGTTGATGCTTGTTCTAGGGCTCATCTTACTGCATAAATTGGCTACTTATGATGTTTAGATGGAATTGGCCTTGAGGATTTCCTATTTTACATTTTTGTATTGTTATATGAGTTGCTTAGTGACTTGTGTTGTTTAGTACTGTTACTAGCGATTCTAAGATTGATACATTTATCAACTTAAGCTCTAGGTGTTGGGTTCGCAACATAGAAAACAAAAAAATACTATGATGAGAACTATACGCCAAGATCTATCTACTAGATACAGAGCAACGGGTGGATATACATCCATAGAGAACTTACCCTCGAAGACAACAGAGCTTTGTTAACGTGTTGGAACTCGTGGATGATGTAGTCGTACGCTTGCCGATCTCAAGATCGTGTGGAAGTCCTAGAGCCGCAAATCAGCAGCGCATCCGTCCTCGCACACACGTTCAAGCCACCGGACAAGCTCCACCTCCTCGCTCCAGTGAATCAGCGGAAGCAGCAACTCCTTCCAAACGCAAGGCCCCCGGGAACATGTATCTCGCTAATCCGAGACCATGGGGCAATATATCTAGAGGGGGAGAGAGATCCTTCACGAGGAGGTGTGCTTTGTGAGGGAGGAGGGGGGCCTTTTATAGGAGAGGGGGGCTCCTCCCCTCCCATGGCCGGCGGCCAAGGGGGGTGCCCCACCTCTTCCTCATTCATGTGGTGGAAGCTCCACTCACATCAATTCAAGCTCCACCCAAAATTCCACTCACATGCATTAAATTTCCACCAAATTTAATGCAACTCTCAATTAATAAAACTCTTTTATTTTATTCAGAATTTTGTTAATTACTTTAATTAACAAACATTCACATAAAACCCCTTACAACATTTCAATATCACATGCAGAACCACTTTCTGGAAGTTCACCCGAAACAATTCCGGTTTCTATCGAAACAATTCCTGCACTTTGCAATTCTTTCGTCTGAAACATATGTGCTCCAAAATGGTGTCCGACAACCCTTAAGTGTGTCACCCTACGGTTCGCGAATAATGCAGACATGATTGAGACTCCTCTCAGATCAATAATCAGAAGCGGGACCTGGAGATCCATACCGACTCCTCCACATTCAACGATGACTTCTGTGATCGTGAGAACCTTTAACGCTAGTAACTTAATCCCTTTGTATCATGATATAATACATGTCCGATATTCGATCATCAGTATCCAAATACCTAGTTTGATCTCGTTACCGACATGCACTCTTTTCTTGTTCCCGTGATATAACATTCTAGTGATCACATCACTTGCTTGCAAGCTATCTTAGTGTCATTGCATGTGTGTTCTTCTAAACAAACCACATAAGGATCCACTAGTGTCATTGCCTGTCTATTCTTTTCATGAACCACACCCAGTGTCATTGCATGTGTGTTCTTCTAACAAAACCACATAAGTCAATGCATGTCTGTTCTTTTCATGATCCACACCCGGTGTCATTGCATGTATGTTCTTTTCATGAACCACGGCTAGAGTCATTGCATGTTTGTTCCTCTAAACAAACCACATAAGGATCCACCGGTGTCATTGCGTGTCTGTTCTTTTCATGAACCACATAAGGATCTACTAGTGTCATCGCATGTCTGTTCTTTTCATGAACCACACCCAGTGTCATTACATGTGTGTTACTTCCATAAACCACATATGGATCCACCTAGTGTGATTACATGTCTGTTCCTTCCATAAACCACATAAGGATCCACCAATGTGATTGCATGTCTGTTCTTTTCATGAACCACACCAAGTGTTAGTGCATGTCTGTTCTATTCATGAACCACACCCAGTTTCACTGCATGTCTGTTCTTTTCATGAACCACATAAGGATCTACGGGTGTCATTGGATGTGTGTTATTCTCATGAACCACACATGGATCCACTGGTGTAATTGCATGTGTGTTCCTCTAAACAAACCACATAAGGATCCACCAGTGTCATTGCGTGTGTGTTCTTCTCATGAACCACACCTAGTGTCATTGCATGTATGTTCTTCTAAACAAACCTCATAAGGATCCACCAGTGTCATTGCCTGTCTGTTCTTTTCATGAACCACATAAGGATCCACCAGTGTCATTGCATGTCTGTTCTTTTCATGAATCACAGCTAGAGTCATTGCATGTCTTTTACTCTAAACAAACCACACAAGGATCCACCAGTGTCATTGCGTGTCGGTTCTTTTCATGAACCACACCCAGTGTCATTCCATGCATGTTCTTCTAAACAAACCACATAAGGATCCACCAGTGTCATTGCATGTCTGTTCTTTTCATGAACCACACCTAGTGTCATTGCATGTGTGTTACTTCCATAAACCACATATGGATCCACCATGTGTGATTGCATGTTTGTTCCTTCCATAAACCACATAAGGATCCACCAGTGTGATTGCATGTCTATTCTTTTCATGAACCACACCCTGTGTCAGTGCATGTCTTTTCTATTCATGAACCACACCTAGTTTCACTACATGTCTGTTCTTTTCATGAACCACATAAGGATCTACCGGTGTCGTTGGATGTGTGTTCTTCTCATGAACCACACGTGGATCCACCGGTGTCATTGCATGTGTGTTCCTCTAAACAAACCACATAAGGATCCACCAGTGTCATTGCGTGTGTGTTCTTCTCATGAACCACACCAAGTGTCATTGCATGTGTGTTCTTCTAAACAAACCTCATAAGGATCCACCAGTGTCATTGCCTGTCTGTTCTTTTCATGAACCACATAAGGATCCACCTATGTCATTGCATGTCTGTTCTTTTCATGAATCATAGCTAGAGTCATTGCATGTCTTTTACTCTAAACAAACCACATAAGGATCCACCAGTGTCATTGAGTCTCTGTTTTTTTCATGAACCACACCCAATGTGATTGCATGCGTGTTCTTCTAAACAAACCACATAAGGATCCACAAGTGTCATTTCCTGTCTGTTCTTTTCATGAACCACGCAGTTTGATTGCATGTGTGTTCTTCTAAACAAACCACATAAGTCATTGCATGTCTGTTCTTTTCATGAACCACACCCGGTTCCATTGCATGTCTGATCTTTTCATGAACCACGGCTAGAGTCATTGCATGTCTGTTCCTCTAAACAAACCTCATAAGGATCCACCAGTTTCATTGCATGTCTGTTCTTTTCATGAACCACATAAGGATCCACCAGTGTCATTGCATGTCTGTTCTTTTCATGAATCACATCTAGAGTCATTGCATGTCTTTTACTCTAAACAAACCACATAAGGATCCACCAGTGTCATTGCGTGTCTGTTCTTTTCATGAACCACACCCAGTGTCATTGCATGCGTGTTCTTCTAAACAAACCACATAAGGATCCACCAGTGTCATTGCCTTTCTGTTCTTTTCATGAACCACCTAGTGTGATTGCATGTGTGTTCTTCTAAACAAACCACATAAGTCATTGCATGTCTGTTCTTTTCATGAACCACGGCTAGAGTGATTGCATGTCTGTTCCTCTAAACAAACCACATAAGGATCCACCAGTGTCATTTCATGTCTGTTCTTTTCATGAACCACATAAGGATGGGCCCACCAGTGTCATTGCATGTCTGTTCTTTTGATGAACCACACCTAGTGTTAGTGCATGTCTATTCTATTCATGAACCACACCTAGTGTCATTGCATGTCTGTTCTTTTCATGAGCCACATAAGGATCTACCAGTGTCATTGCATGTCTGTTCTTTTCATGAACCACACCTAGTGTCATTGCATGTGTGTTACTTCCATAAACCACATATGGATCCACCTAGTGTGATTGCATGTTTGTTCCTTCAATAAACCACATAAGGATCCACCAGTGTGATTGCCTGTTTGTTCTTTTCATGAACCACACCCAGTTTCAGTGCATGCCTGTTCTATTCATGAACCACAGCCAGTTTCATTGCATGTCTGTTCTTTTCATGAAGCACATAAGGATCTACCAGAGTCATTGCATGTCTTTTACTTCCATAAATCACATATGGATCCACCTAGTGTGATTGCATGTCTGTTCCTCTAAACAAACCACATAAGGATCCACCATTGTCATTGGATGTGCGTTCTTCTCTTGAACCACACCCAGTGTCATTGCATGTGTGTTCTTCTAAACAAACCACATAAGGATCCACCAGTGTCATTGCCTGTCTGTTCTTTTCATGAACCACATAAGGATCCACCAGTGTCATTGGATGTCTGTTCTTTTCATGAATCACAGCTAGAGTCATTGCATGGCTGTTCTTTTCATGAACCACACCTAGTGTCATTGCATGTGTGTTACTTCCATAAACCACATATGGATCCACCTAGTGTGATGGCATGTCTGTTCCTTCCATAAAACACATAAGGATCCACCAGTGTGATTGCATGTCTGTTCTTTTCATGAACCACACCTAGTGTCAGTGCATATCTTTTCTATTCATGAACCACACCCAGTTTCACTGCATGTCTGTTCTTTTCATGAACCACATAAGGATCTACCGGTGTCGTTGGATGTGTGTTCTTCTCATGAACCACACGTGGATCCACCGGTGTAATTGCATGTGTGTTCCTCTAAACAAACCACATAAGGATCCACCAGTGTCATTGCGTGTGTGTTCTTCTCATGAACCACACCAAGTGTCATTGCATGTGTGTTCTTCTAAACAAACCTCATAAGGATCCACCAGTGTCATTGCCTGTCTATTCTTTTCATGAACCACATAAGGATCCACCTATGTCATTGCATGTCTGTTCTTTTCATGAATCATAGCTAGAGTCATTGCATGTCTTTTACTCTAAACAAACCACATAAGGATCCACCAGTGTCATTGAGTCTCTGTTTTTTTCATGAACCACACCCAATGTGATTGCATGCGTGTTCTTCTAAACAAACCACATAAGGATCCACAAGTGTCATTTCCTGTCTGTTCTTTTCATGAACCACGCAGTTTGATTGCATGTGTGTTCTTCTAAACAAACCACATAAGTCATTTCATGTCTGTTCTTTTCATGAACCACACCCGGTTTCATTGCATGTCTGTTCTTTTCATGAACCACGGCTAGAGTCATTGCATGTCTGTTCCTCTAAACAAACCTCATAAGGATCCACCAGTTTCATTGCATGTCTGTTCTTTTCATGAACCACATAAGGATCCACCAGTGTCATTGCATGTCTGTTCTTTACATGAATCACATCTAGAGTCATTGCATGTCTTTTACTCTAAACAAACCACATAAGGATCCACCAGTGTCATTGCGTGTCTGTTCTTTTCATGAACCACACCCAGTGTCATTGCATGCGTGTTCTTCTAAACAAACCACATAAGGATCCACTAGTGTCATTGCCTGTCTGTTCTTTTCATGAACCACACCCAGTTTCATTGCATGTGTGTTCTTCTAAACAAACCAGATAAGTCATTGCATGTCTGTTCTTTTCATGAACCACACCCGGTGTCATTGCATGTCTGTTCTTTTCATGAACCACGACTAGAGTCATTGCATGTATGTTCCTATAAACAAATCACATAAGGATCCACCAGTGTCATTGCATGTCTGTTCTTTTCATGAACCACATAAGGATCTACTAGTGTCATTGCATGTCTGTTCTTTTCATGAACCACACCCAGCGTCATTGCATGTGTGTTACTTCCATAAACCACATATGGATCCACCTAGTGTGATTACATGTATGTTCCTTCCATAAACCACATAAGGATCCACCAGTGTGATTGCATGTCTGTTCTTTTCATGAACCACACCCAGTGTTTGTGCATGTCTGTTATATTCATGAACCACACCCAGTTTCACTGCATGTCTGTTCTTTTCATGAACCACATAAGGATCTACCGGTGTCATTGGATGTGTGTTCTTCTCATGAACCACATGTGGATCCACCGGTGTCATTGCATGTGTATTCCTCTAAACAAACCACATAAGGATCCACCAGTGTCATTCTGTGTGTGTGTTCTTCTCATGAACCACACCCAGTGTCATTGCATGTGTGTTCTTCTAAACAAACCTCATAAGGATCCACCAGTGTCCTTGCCTGTCTGTTCTTTTCATGAACCACATAAGGATCCACCTATGTCATTGCATGTCTGTTATTTTCATGAATCATAGCTAGAGTCATTGCATGTCTTTTACTCTAAACAAACCACATAAGGATCCACCAGTGTCATTGAGTCTCTGTTTTTTTCATGAACCACACCCAATGTGATTGCATGCGTGTTCTTCTAAACAAACCACATAAGGATCCACAAGTGTCATTGCCTGTCTGTTCTTTTCATGAACCACCCAGTTTGATTGCATGTGTGTTCTTCTAAACAAACCACATAAGTCATTGCATGTCTGTTCTTTTCATGAACCACACCCGGTTTCATTGCATGTCTATTCTTTTCATGAACCACGGCTAGAGTCATTGCATGTCTGTTCCTCTAAACAAACCTCATAAGGATCCACCAGTTTCATTGTATGTCTGTTCTTTTCATGAACCACATAAGGATCCACTAGTGTCATTGCATGTCTGTTCTTTTCATGAATCACATCTAGAGTCATTGCATGTCTTTTACTCTAAACAAACCACATAAGGATCCACCAGTGTCATTGCGTGTCTATTCTTTTCATGAACCACACCCAGTGTCATTGCATGCGTGTTCTTCTAAACAAACCACATAAGGATCCACTAGTGTCATTGCCTGTCTGTTCTTTTCATGAACCACACCCAGTTTCATTGCATGTGTGTTCTTCTGAACAAACCAGATAAGTCATTGCATGTCTGTTCTTTTCATGAACCACACCCGGTGTCATTGCATGTCTGTTCTTTTCATGAACCACGACTAGAGTCATTGCATGTATGTTCCTATAAACAAATCACATAAGGATCCACCAGTGTCATTGCATGTCTAATCTTTTCATGAACCACATAAGGATCTACTAGTGTCATTGCATGTCTGTTATTTTCATGAACCACACCCAGTGTCATTGCATGTGTGTTACTTCCATAAACCACATATGGATCCACCTAGTGTGATTACATGTATGTTCCTTCCATAAACCACATAAGGATCCACCAGTGTGATTGCATGTCTGTTCTTTTCATGAACCACACCCAGTGTTTGTGCATGTCTGTTATATTCATGAACCACACCTAGTTTCACTGCATGTCTGTTCTTTTCATGAACCACATAAGGATCTACCGGTGTCATTGGATGTGTGTTCTTCTCATGAACCACATGTGGATCCACCGGTGTCATTGCATGTGTATTCCTCTAAACAAACCACATATGGATCCACCAGTGTCATTGTGTGTGTGTTCTTCTCATGAACCACACCCAGTGTCACTGCATGTGTGTTCTTCTAAACAAACCTCATAAGGATCCACCAGTGTCATTGCCTGTCTGTTCTTTTCATGAACCACATAAGGATCCACCTATGTCATTGCATGTCTGTTCTTTTCATGAATCATAGCTAGAGTCATTGCATGTCTTTTACTCTAAACAAACCACATAAGGATCCACCAGTGTCATTGAGTCTCTGTTTTTTTCATGAACCACACCCAGTGTCATTGCATGCGTGTTCTTCTAAACAAACCACATAAGGATCCACAAGTGTCATTGCCTGTCTGTTCTTTTCATGAACCACCCAGTTTGATTGCATGTGTGTTCTTCTAAACAAACCACATAAGTCATTGCATGTCTGTTCTTTTCATGAACCACACCCGGTGTCATTGCATGTCTGTTCTTTTCATGAACCACGGCTAGAGTCATTGCATGTCTGTTCCTCTAAACAAACCACATAAGGATCCACCAGTGTCATTTCATGTCTGTTCTTTTCATGAACCACATAAGGATCTACTAGTGTCATTGCATGTTTGTTCTTTTCATGAACCACACCCAGTGTCATTCCATGTGTGTTACTTCCATAAACCACATATGGATCCACCTAGTGTGATTACATGTCTGTTCCTTCCATAAACCACATAAGGATCCACCAATGTGATTGCATGTATGTTCTTTTCATGAACCACACCCAGTGTTAGTGCATGTCTGTTATATTCATGAACCACACCCAGTTTCACTGCATGTCTGTTCTTTTCATGAACCACATAAGGATCTACCGGTGTCATTGGATGTGTGTTCTTCTCATGAACCACATGTGGATCCACCGGTGTCATTGCATGTGTATTCCTCTAAACAAACCACATAAGGATCCACCAGTGTCATTGCGTGTGTGTTCTTCTCATGAACCACACCCAGTGTCATTGCATGTGTGTTCTTCTAAACAAACCTCATAAGGATCCACCAGTGTCATTGCCTGTCTATTCTTTTCATGAACCACATAAGGATCCACCTGTGTCATTGCATGTCTGTTATTTTCATGAATCACAGCTAGAGTCATTGCATGTCTTTTACTCTAAGCAAACCACATAAGGATCCACCAGTGTCATTGTGTCTCTGTTTTTTTCATGAACCACACCCAATGTCATTGCATGCGTGTTCTTCTAAACAAACCACATAAGGATCCACTAGTGTCATTGCCTGTCTGTTCTTTTCATGAACCACACCCAGTGTCATTGCATGTGTGTTCTTCTAAACAAACCACATAAGTCATTGCATGTCTGTTCTTTTCATGAACCACACCCGGTGTCATTGCATGTCTGTTCTTTTCATGAACCACGGCTAGAGTCATTGCATGTCTGTTCCTCTAAACAAACCACATAAGGATCCACCAGTGTCATTTCATGTTTGTTCTTTTCATGAACCACATAAGGATGGGCCCACCAGTTTCATTGCATGTCTATGTTTATCTCTTTTAAAATATAAAAGGGCAGCGCTCGCAGCATGCAATGAGAAAGGTCATGAGAAGAACACACAAAATAAGTACCGGCAGAGTAGGGCCCGATCATCTGCTCTCTCGAGGAGCCGAACCCGACTATTTTCTTTGCTAAACTTTATGGTCCTTTATGCTAAATGCTTGGACCTCAGTGTAATTTTACCTTTTTTAGGTCCTTGGTGTAAATGTACCCCCACCATCTATGTAAAATTCTAACAAAAAAGTGTAAGTGGTGAAATTTGAACAAATTTAATCTTAGTTGTCAACAAGTATGAAAATTCTTGGATTTCAAGCCGAACGACCAAGGTCAAGGCCATATCAACATCATACTTTATGGTGATGATGCAATGTCCAAGAATTAGCATGTCGATAGATTTGGACATATTTTGAAAAGAATCCAAGATGAAGTAGTACGAAGAGTATGGCTCGATTAACTACTTTCTCGAGAAGGAGCCATACACGACTATTTTCCGTGCTTAATTTAAGGGTCCTTTGTGCTAAATGTATGGACCTCGGTGTAATTTTCACTTTTTTAGGTCCTTGATGTAAAATGTACTTCCACGCCCGTGTAAAATTCTAAACTAAAAGTGTAAGTGGTGAAATTTAGACGGTTTTAAGCTTACTTGTCAATGAGTATGAACATTCTTGGATTTCAGTCGAATGACCAAGGTCAAGGCCATATAAACATCATACTTTATGCTGATGATCCCATATCAAAGAATCTCCATGGCAACAGATTTGGCCATATTTTGAAAATAATCGAAGAGGAAGTAGTACGAAGAGTTTGGCTCGGATCAACCGGTCTCTCGATAAGTAGACGAAGAGTTGGGCATTTGAACGTAAGACCCGCTACTAAGCCGATGAAGCAACCTCTCCGCCACTTCGCCGTGGACATGAGAAAGGTCATTGGAGATGAGATTGCTAGGCTCCTTGCAGCCGGATTTATCATGTATGTACTTTACCCGGATTGGCACTCTACTCCGGTGCTGGTGGAAAAGAAGAAGGATAATCCGAATGTGGCAGTGGTATGGCGTATGTGCATTGATTACACAAACCTGAATAAGGCGTGTCTAAAAGACCCATTCCCACTGCCAAGGATAGATCAGGTCATAGACTCAACTGCGGGGTGTGAGTTGTTGTCATTCATAGATGCATATTCTGGTTTCCACCAGATACCCATGAATCCGGATGATCAAATAAAAACAGTGTTTATTACCCCATATGGGGCTTATTGCTATCGCACTGCCGTTCGGGTTACCTAATGCAGGAGCAACATACCAGCGATGCATGCAGAAATGTTTCATGACCAAATAGGTCGGAATGTGCAAGTCTATGTGGATGATGGTGTGATAAAAACTAAGGAAAGCAATACACTCCTTGATGACATCCGACAGACATTCGCGAACCTAAGATGGTTCCGGATGAAGCTTAACCCGGAAATATGCACTTCTGGTGTGCTTGTGGGGAAATTACTCGGTTTTCTTGTGTCCAGCTGAGGTATTGAAGATAACTCGACGAAAATCCGAGCTATAGAGAGAATGGAACTGGCAAAAAGCCTTAACGATGTGCATAAGTTCACTGGTTGCCTGAAATTGTTAAGTCGGTTCATATGTCGGCTGGGAGAGAAGGCCTTGCCCCTCTACCAGTTAATGAAAAAGGCAGATAAATTTACATGGACGCCGTAAGCAGATAGTGCGTTCCATGAGTTAAATAAGATATTGTCCACGGCACCAATATTAGCCGCGCCACTACCCAACGAGCCAATGTTGCTCTATGTAGCCACGACCAACTGAGTTGTAAGTGCAGAAATTGTAGTAGAGCGTGAAGAGGAAGGAAAGTCGGTTCAAAGGCCGGTGTATTACTTAAGCAAGGTATTGTCAACCTCAAAACAGAACTACCCTCGCTACCAAAAAATAGTGTATGGCGTGTATATGTTGGCCAAGAAACTCAAGCACTACTTTGAGGAACACCCCATCAAAGTGATATGTGAGGCGCCCATATCGGAAATTATGAGCAACAAAGAAGCTAGCGGCTGGATAACGAAGTGGGCAATTGAGCTGGCCCCATACGCACCAAAGTTCGACAGAAGAGATGCGATCAAATCGCAGGCCGTGGCGGATTTGTTTGTGGATTAGGCCGAGATGTAGTATGAACCACCTCTGCTGGACTCCAATTATTGGACAATGCACTTTGACGGATCAAAACTGAAAGAAGGACTAGGGCCGGAGTGGTACTTACCTCGCCCAAGAAAGATCAGTTTAAATATGTCCTACAAATCCATTTCAGCGCCTCAAACAATGTTGCTGAATATGAGGCACTTGTGCATGGGCTCAAAGTGGCAAAAGAAGTAGGGATACGTCAGATACAGTGCTTCAAAGACTCGGATTTGGTGGTGTAGCAAGTATCTTGCAATTGGGATTCCTTGGATGCCAATATGGCCCTGTAAAGATTCCATGTTCAAAAGATAAGCGGATTCTTCGAGGGGTGTGAATTCCATCACGTACCTCGGATTGAAAATGAGGTAGACAATGTACTGTCCATGTTGGGCTCATCCCGGCAACCAATCCCACCAAATGTTGCTCTGGAGCACTTAAAAATACCATCTATTACACCATCACCGGAATCCGAGTCAATCTATATCCCGGCTCTCTCCGGGTCAGAAGCTACACCTATGGAAATAGACTAGGGAGGCACTTCAGCAAACCCGGGGAGTGCCTCGGCAAACCCGGGGACTACCTCAGCAAACCCGGGGACTGTCCAGCTAAACCCAGCTAGTTATGTCGGTGGATGCAATGGAAATCGACGAGGAACTTTTTCCCATCCGACCTATACCCACTTGGGCTAAGCTGATATTTGATTTCCTGAAGGAGGGAATTCTACCGGATGATGAGGTACTCTCAAGGCAAATTCAGAGAAGAGCTAAGCCCTACACCATCATCAATGCCGAACTATACAAAAGAAGTGTAACCACTGTGTTGCAACGATGCATTGATCCAGAAGAAGGGCTTAACATACTCCGGGATATCCACCAAGGGGAATGTCGCCATCATGTATCTTCAAGAGAATTAGTGGCAAAGGCTTTCCGACATGGATTTTATTGGCCAAATGCTTTGGAACAAGTAGAGGATCTGGTGAGGAAATGTAATGGGTGTCAGAGGTATGCCACCAAAACCCATGTACCAATGTCGGAACTGAAGACCATCCCCATTACTTGGCCATTTGTGGTATGGTGCCTAGACATGGTAGGACCATTTAAGACGGCTAAGGGAGGAATGACCCATATCTTGGTTATGGTGGACAAGTTTACTAAATGGATTGAAGTGAAGCCAATCAGGAAATGTGATGGGGAAACAGCAGTAAAGTTCCTCAAGGATATAATCTTGAGATATGGCTACCCCCATAGTATCATAACTGATAATGGCACAAATTTTGCTGAAGGAGCATTCGCAAGGTTCTACCGAGAGAAGAAGATCCGGCGAGTTGTTATCTCTATGGCCCACCCTGCATTGAACGGACAAGTGGAAAGATCCAACGGACTAGTCTTGTCTGGGATAAAACCCCGGCTCATAGAGCCGCTGCAAAGATCAGCGGGGTGCTGGATAGAAGAACCACTAGCAGTACTGTGGAGTTTAAGAACAACTCCGAATCGATCAACAGGCTACACACCATTCTTTTTGGTATATGGGGCAGAAGCTGTACTACCAGCCGACATAGAGCATGATTCGCCAAGGGTCACCCAATACACAGAAGCCGAAGTGCGCGAAGCCCGGCAAAATGATGTTGATCTGCTGGAAGAAGCGAGAGAACTGGCCTTGTCCAGATTTGCCATATATCAGCAAAATCTCCGATGCTACCATAGCCGGAAAGTAAACCCCCGAGTCTTCTGGGAAGGTGATTTGGTACTCTGGCCGGTGCAGCGCACTGCGGGCATGCATAAGTTATCCCCTCCATGGGAAGGACCTTTCCTTGTAAGCAAAGCTTTGCAAAATGATTCCTACTATCTTATTGATGCATAGCCATAGGAAAAGAACAAGGCAGACAGGCTCGGAGAGGAATCCAAGCGACCATGTAATGTAGCACTACTTCGTCCTTTTTACACGTAACAAAAAGGTGAATGTATCTGAGCTACTCATATGTCGGTATGTATGTCGGTAATGGGTTTATTAATGAAACTCTGGCACCCCAAACAGAAACTCGGGGACTGCCATAAGAATTGTCTTTCCTGCTTTTATGTTTTATATACGTCGGCTGGGTTAGGTTGCTTACACCTTAGTCGCATTAGTAATGTGTGAGCACCAGAAACCCTACTCTTTGACTTTGCTGCTGTCCAACAAGAATTGGCTTCATTGCAAGCAAGAGAATAAGTTTGGAATTGCAAAGCACATGAAAAACGACTACGGAAAAGAACGTAAGCGAGCCGGCATTTTTTATTTTGAACTAACCCCTTGTTTACTTTACTCATCTCCTGCCGGATTATTTTGAGCTAATCTCAAAGTTTCAAGTATTGTTAAGTCAATTCTTTGAACCTTGGACTCGCAAGTCAAAAAATGAATCAAGGTAGACACGAGCCAAGTCAAAAATTGGGGGAACAAGAAAATGAAACTTGGGGACTTCATCCATGATAATCTGACATTAAGAACTTAGTAGCAAATGACAAAAATTATAGCGAAACCAAACCATAGTGCTTAAATACATCTTCACCCGGCATTCTAGGGATCTGAGAAATATCGTTAAGTGTTTTTCACGCTCAAGGAGCAGGAGAAGAAGCCGAATCATCGGCCGACGGAGGAGGTACTTCGGTGTTTGTGGGCGGGGCGCTAGCCTCGGCCTCATATTCAGGATCGGCCTCCTCATCTCCCGAATCTTTGGCATCATTGCCAAGTTCGGAGGCCTCGTCTTCACCTTCCTCGTCATCTGTGCCCTCAGAAACCTTGGCATCATCGACTACATCAAGATAGCTCAGCCCCTTGTTCCAAGCGTGGAAGAAAGCATATTGGATGAGCTTGTTGGCTCGAGCCTTATGCTACGCAATGGACTCCGGATCATTGGACCACTTTGACCCGGTGCGCAAGCGCTCAAGCGGAATGAGGTCAAGCTCATCATACCAAGAGAGAACAAACTGCAGCGTTGTATCAGCTTCGGCCCGTGCAGCAGATTCCCGCCACAGGTTCAGCTGAGTCTCACACTCCATCAATTTTGCTATAAAAGCAACATTTCCCTTGGGAGTGGGCCCAGTGGGCCAGAGAGAATTAAACATCTGCATTGCTACCGGCATGATATCTGCACCATAGTTCTTCACCAGCTCCATGCGAGCAGTGAGGCTCACCAGCAGATCCCCCGTCTTGTAAGGGATTGACCCGGCAGCAGGACCTGATGGAATACCATGTTGCTGGCGAGACCTAGCCACGACACTGGCAGCAATAGAGTCACCCTCTGGGAATTTTCTTGAGAACAGAACAACGGAGGCCAGTGAGTAACAATACATAACCTAGAGGAATAAGAATTGAAAAAGAGGAAGGGAACTCACGAGAAATCTGGAAAAGGAGACGATGGAGCTCGGCATGAACATTGGCGCTGCTGGCCTGGAGTCTTTCATATTCAGAGGTCACCGACGTAAGTTTTAGTTAGCTTCCTGCAATAGGTCCTTGTCCATGGAAATTTGCATGGTCAGACGCTCCTTTTTCCTCGGCAAACTCCTGATCAGCCTTGTCCAGCTCGGATTTGTGGAGGTCCTTAAGCCTCTGGATTTTGGCATTCAGCCGAGTAATCTCCGAGTCCTGGAGGCGCAGCTGAGCAATCTCGTCATCCTTTTTCTTCAGTTCAGCTTGGTGCTTCCCTGCTTGTTTGAGAAAATGTGTCATCATATCAGGAATATGCACGCTATCTTCAAGTGTAGCTGCAATAGTGAATTGACCCAGCGACACCGAGGTATAAATATCTACCAAGTCAAGGTAATAACGCGAAGTGGTTAAGAAAGTAAGACAAGTTACCATGGATTTTAGCCAAATTTTTGCGCATGATAATGTTTTCAGCCTCAACCTCGGCTACATAGTTTGGATAATAAGTTAATATAGATAAAGAATACCCCCAAGGAAGGTAGATGAACGGAACTTAAGCGAAGGGATTTACCCTCCTTGTGGTGGTCCACCAACAACTTGCCATATCTGGCACGAAGATCTTTGTATGAGTCCAGCATGCGTTGGAACTCTGTTGTTTGGCGGTTGGTGGTGATCTACAAAAACGAGCCACTATTAGTTAACAGGTAAAAGGAAGTAATTCGAAGTACGCAAGATCCGGGCCAAGGGGAACTTAACCCGGCTCTAGGTTTGTGGATATTCGAAGTATTCAGGATCCGGGCCAAGTGGAACTTAACCTGGCTCTAGGTGTGTGGATATTCGAAGTATTCAAGATCCGGGCCAAGTGGAACTTAACCCGGCTCTCGGTGTGTGGATATTTGAAGTATTCAAGATCCGGGCCAAGTGGAACTTAACTCGGCTTTAGGTGTGTGGATATTCGAAGTATTCAAGATCCGGGCCAAGTGGAACTTAACCCGGCTCTAGGTGTGTGGATATTCGAAGTATTCAAGATCCGGGCCAAGTGGAACTTAACCCGGCTCTAAGTTTATAGCTATTTGAAAATGCTAAGGACATACACTAAATTCTCTAGGAGAATCCGACCGAGTAATAAATTACTCCCCCGGAGGCTCGGGAACTAGTGGATATATCTATAAGTGTTCATGTACATAAAGTAGCATAGCAGAAGAAAAGCATTACCTCCATCATTCGGCCAGCCAGTGAGATAACCTTGGTGGCGGAGTTCATCTGAGCGCTAAACTCCACCGGGCCGAACTTCTTCGGCAGATCGTCTTGCGGGTCGATGAACTCCGCATGATTCTAGTTATCCACATATTCAATAAGCGCTAGGATATAGCTCTCTCTACTAGGGGAATGCTTCGTCACCAAGCCCTTGGTGTGGGCCTCCCGCCTCGCGGACTGAGCAGCAGCGGGACTGGTATGCAGGACCAGTTGCTTACTGCCCTCTGATCCGTCAACTGGAGACCCAGAAACGGAATCCTTAGCAGGCTCGGCGGCCTTCTTGATCTTGCCGGATAAGGCTAGGCGCTGGAGAAGAGCCGAGGCTGCAGATCCGGACTACGCTTGGGAAGCTGGTTGGAAGATGTCCGCAATGGACACCGTTGATCCGGAGGTAGTGGATTGAGGCTTTTTCTTCGGCAGCTTGATTGCGACTGTTGCTGCTGCTAGCTTTGGCGCTGGGGCTGGTGCTTTCGTTGGTGCTGCTGGTGTTGAAGCTGGTGCTACTGGTGCTGATGCTACTGCTGATGCTGCTGTTGCTGTTGTTGGTGCTGCTGATGCTGGTGCTAGTGGTGCTAGAGCTGGTGTTGTTGGTACTGGTGTTGATAATACATAAGAAACTGGAGTTGAAGAAGAGATTCTTTGGGGCGGTGCCGATGAAACTGGCACCTCAGAGTTGGGCGGTGGCGGTGAAGTAGAGGAGCTGGGAAGATCCGGCATTGCTGTATCCTAGGCCGCACTGCTACCGCCCACATCGACGTTGCCCTCCTCATGACGAAGTGGGCTCTGATCAGGCGCAACTGTGAAGTCCTCATGGATAGGACTCAACGGGCGAACGTCGTCGTCGTGGGGGGAGAAGAACCACTCTAGACCAGAGAAGAAATGCTAGGGCCGCTCTAGGAATAACCCTAGGAGTGATGTAGAGAGGAAAAAATAGCAAGTCAGAAAATTAAAGAGAAATAGATAAAAGGCAAAGATAAAAGAACTCAAAGGCAAATAGGAAAGGAGTAGGGACTTACTCATCCGAGGTTGGGGGTGCCCGAGGTTTGGGTGCCCTCCGGACCGTGCTCTTGGCCATGGGATTGGCCGAAGCCTTGTCCCCCTATTTCTTCTGCCTCTTCTTGGGCGGTGGCATCTCCAAAGCTGCAGCCGAGGTAGCCGCGCGCTTCTAGGAAGGGGCAGGGACCGGATCACCCGTGGCGAGAGGGGGAACGTTGAGGACCTGACCGGCCGGGTTCGCTGAAGATTCGGACATAACCAGGAATGCGTAAGAGATAGGCACCAGGTCAATTACCTCCAGAACCTCAACATCCGAGTCATTGTCATCCGGCCAGTCCCTTAAAGAAGAGGCCTTACCACAGGTACGCTTGGTAGTGTCCGGAGTAGGCAAGAACCTCTCCGAGTCAGGCTCCACCTCGTCCGGGTCAGCACGATCCGCCACCCACTTTCTCGTCAGCTCCTTGCCATCCTCAAGTTGTTTTTGGAGGAATCGCTGAGATTAAAAGTATCAATGGCTAAGTTAGAAAAATTGTTTGACATACCAAGAAAACCCGAAAAAATGGCAAGAGAGGGAGTTACCTTAGGAGGAGGGTTGGCTCGGGTAAAAGGGTTGAATCCCCCTTTCCCAAGCCTCTGAGAACTCCTCCACGTTGAAGATGGCCTTGACCCGACGGAACACCTCGGACTTATTAAGCTCAAAGGAGGAGGTCCGGTGTGGGTCGAGGGGGGCGCTCAGGTAGCATCTCTTGTGGGCGCACTTCTGAAGGGGGGAGACCCGACTGTAGACGAAGTTTATCATGATATCCTCGTCCCGCAACTTCTCCTTGACCAGCTCCTTGATCCGGCGGTCCACCTGATTCGCCAAAGCAGAGTCAAAACTAGTTCAGATTCTTATGGATTGTGTGCATTGTATCTGTTTGGATCACGGACTGTTTGCCTACTATTTTTACGTTCTATCTCGGGCTTGTGTGTGTGCTTATCCCCATGCTATCCATCTTGTTCGTTTCACAGGTGGTTCCGGTGCTCCCAAGACCTACAAGTGTCGTCCTCGTGGTCACTACTTTCGGGACGACGGTGACGGTAACTTAGTGGACAATGTTGAGCTGAGGAGAAGGAAGAACGAAGCTGCTCGCATGGCTGAACAGGCAAAGAGGGATAGGACCAGGAAGGGTGTGTCCAAGAGGAAAGGCAAAGAGCCCAAAATTAACTATAAGAAAATAAATGCTGTTACTTACTCTTCCATTCGTCATCATGATCTGTTTGATGAATCAACGCAAGATACTGAGCTGGGTGACTCTCGCTTTTGGTGTGCTGAACAAAAGTCTATCTATGAAGATGTTTATGGTCTGCAGAAGATTCGACCTATGCATCCCATGATTATTGCTGAGGCCATGGAAAAACCTCAACTTGTTGATGCTATGTATGTGACTGAGAGGATGGGGCTGCAAAATCTCATGGCTCTTCAATGCTCCAATGACTCCGAGATAGTGAAGCAGTTCTTCTCCACTTTGGTCATTTGTGGTGATGAGTACCGCACCATGAAGTTGATGACCCGTGACAGGCCATTGCAAGCTGATTTTCATGTTTTTGCTGGGGTTCTTGGATATTCCTTCCGCAACAGGGATCGTGCTAGTGGCCATCATATCATCACCCAGCTCAAGCCCAATAAAGATGCAGTCCTCTCTCCTTGCAAAGTTGATAATGGTATTGTGGGATCCTTTGCTGGTCTTTCTCCAATGTATGCTATCTTGGTGGGCCTCTTCCGTGATTCTATCACCCCAAGTGGAGGGAATAATGACAGTATTCGTGGTCACCTGGTTCAGCTTCTAGCCTTCTCTCACGAGGTTGCATCTAGTGAGGATGAGTCCGTTAATTACAAGCTAGATGTGATGGACTTTATTTACCATGAGTTGACTGATGCAATGTTGAATAGGCTATCCATCCCGTATGCACCCTACATTATGATGCTGATCAAGTACCTGCTTCCCACTAAAGATTTTAACATTGATGTTGAGCATAAGGAAAATAAGTTCTACAACAAGGTTCGGAAGACCTCACACCCATTTTCTGCTTCTGAGGGACTCATGAGGGATGCTCGTGCCAGTGCTCGTAGGCCCCTATTGCCTCTTATTGCTGGCGAGATCAAGCAGCTGAATTGGTTCCGGCGGAACATTCTTTGCATCGGGGTGGACACTCGCAAGGGACAGTATGAGGCATACAAGCAGCGCCACGAGATGTCCCACACTCAGCAGCTCATTCTTCACCATGTGTCTGGAGCATCAGGCGACCCCCTACTCCTACTACTCCCACACCATATGCTCGGTGGAATTCTTCTTCTGGGCTCAACTATGGAGAGCTTGGGCGTCACCTATTTCCTTCCGCGACCACTGCTGATGACGAGGAGGATGACACCGAGGAGCTTGAGGATGAGGACGAGGACGGGGACATGGACGACGATGATGACTACGAGTGATCCCTTGGGACGCTAGCATCACTCTTCTTCCTTTTTGGCGTTTCAATGCCAAAGGGGGAGAAATAGTTCTATTAGGTATTTGTGGATTTGCATGGGTCCGGCGCAAGCATTTGCTTTATCTTTTCGGTCTTTTTCTCGCTTGTGCCCATTTAGCGGTGAACTTCTATTTTGTGATTTGCTCTGTATGAGACGATGTTCATGTGTGGCTCTGGATTTATCTTGTGGATTATTCCTATGGATTCATCTATCATATTGGATATCTATATCGAGGAAGGCACTCATCATGGCTATCATTGGATTTTCTTATAATATATTGAGGATGCCTCTATCTCTCTCTCGGTGGTATGAATATTTTGCCTATGTTCCAATGAAATAGACTTGTACCTTCTTGTGCGTATTTGTAGTCAAATGCAAATTTTATTATACACACATTGAGGGGGAGTCTTTTTCATTCGTTAAATATTGTTGTTATGAGAGCTATCTTGCAAATCCTAGTATTGTCCTCTAACACCAAAAGGGGGAGATTGAAAGAAAATTTCATGGTTCCCTGTGTTTTGCGTGTTAGATAACAATACCACCGAGTTTTCTCATGTGTGCTAAGTGTGTAGGGAAGTGTTTTTGGTGTTTGGGGGCCGGATAATCCGGCCTGACCCTATTGGCAAACGCTGGCATGGCGCGAGTCTCAGACTGGGGCGGATTTTCCCTAGGACAATCCGAAGTGGGGCGTAATTTCTTCCCCTGCCAGATAATCCGGCCCTCACCTTGGGCCGGATATTCTGGCCCCTAGGAGAAGAGCAAAGGTTGGCATGGCGCGACGCTCAGACTGGGGGAAGATTTTCCCCCGGACAATCCGAAGTGGGGCGGATTTTCTTCCCCCTGTCGGATAATCTGGCCCTCACCTTGGGCTAGATAATCCGGGCCCCAGGAGACGAGCAAAGGCTGTTACGGCGTGACGCTCAGACTAGGAGCGGATTATCCCCCGGATAGTCCGAGGCTGGGGTGGAGTTTTCCCCGGGCCGGATAATCTGGCCCTCACTTAGGCCGGATAATCTGGCCCCAAAATGCTCCAACGGCTCCATCTGGACAGGGGATATAAAATCCACGTCCTCCCCTCCTGTTAGATCTCTTGATTCATTCGAAAAAGAACAAACCTATTGCAAAAGCTCTCTCCCGAGATCTCCCACTTCAACCACCTGAAGGCTTCGATCTTTGGGGGAATTGAAGGAGGAGAAATCATTCATCATCATCACGAATCAAGTGCTTCAACTCCTCTCCATTCACTTGGAGAATCCCCGATCTAGTATTCTCGTTGATATCTAGATCTTGTGTTTTTTATTGATAACTATTGTTCTTGTGGCAGCTTGTTGTCATTACGGGAGCCTCCAATTTGGTTATGGAGTTGTGCCCCACTAGTTGTGTAAATGCACCGGTTCCCGCCTCAAAGAGATCCTATAGTGGAAAGGTGGATCAGGCCTTTGGTGGCAAGATCCATCGGAGAACAGGGTGAGGCCTATTGTGGCGTGGTGGTCTTAGTACCGCCCACCCCTCCAACGCAGATGTACTTCCCTTAACAAGGAGGGAATTGCGGTAAAACAAATCATGTGTCTCCGCATGCTCCACTACGGTTTCCCTGTTCCTCTATCTTAATCGCCTTTACTCGCTAGTAGTTAGGTTTGCATATAGGGAAATTCTAATCAGTAGTATATCTAGAGAATTTACCTTTTGTGTCAAGCCTAAAATTGGAAAACCATTAAAATTTGAAGTAGCACCTATTCACCCTACTCTAGGTGCCCATACGATCCATTTCACTTGGCGATCGAGCGAGCAAACGCTGGAAGAGGGCGGGCCCGAGCAAGGCAGCAGCGGAGCGGGGCGAGCCAGGCCAGAACAGGAGCAGAGCATGGCCCAGCAAGGAAGGCGGCCAACAACAAGCGGGCGAGGCTGAGCGGCTGGGCGCGGGAGCGAGCGAGCAGCGCGAGGCGGGGGAAGGGCGCTAGGATGTGCTGGCCCGGTAGTACCGGCCTTCCCAGATGGTACTACCACGGTGGGCCGATACCACCGGTCATCGCAACCGGGCCGAGCAGAGGGTAACACGCAAAACTTAGGAGCGGGCGGTACCGCGAGCGGTAGTACCGGTCGGCCCAGCACAAGACCCTTTTTTCTTTTTCCAAATGAAAGGCTAAAAAAACTATGATAACTTTTGATTGGTAACTCCAATTGACCCGAATCCAATTGCTTTGGAAATATTGGATATCACCAAGTGAGAAAGTATCAAGTATAATAATGTGAGATACCTTACTCGGTGAGTATCTGGAAAACCGCCAAGATCAAAATTGCAACAAGATATAAAAGGGAGATCCAATTTTGATGAACAAGAGCTTATTATGAAGATTACCACAAGATCTATATCCTCACATGGATAAGACAAACAAACAACCAAATACAGTGATGCAAGTATGCAAAGGTTTGAGCTCTCTCTGAACGATATGATCGAGATACTGACTAGAGAGCCTCTCTTGATAGTACGGCTATCTATCCTAAACCGGGTCTCTCAACTACCAACACGAGACCGGCAAAAGGGAAAACCTATCAAGAATACCTTTGCCTTGAGCATCCTTTGACCTTGTATTCCTCGATCCAGAATCACCAAGGATAGCAAGCATCAAACATGAGATCTTCTAGGGATGATGCATTTTGACCTTGCACTACACATCTTCTTCTTCTTTTCATCAACCTTGAGACCAACACATGCTCCAAGCGATGCCAATGGACAAATCCTACAAGTACACATTAATACACACATTAGTCCATAAAGATTGTCATTAATTACCAAAACCACACATGCTCTTTCAACAGCTCTCCCGTTGCCTCCTCTGTGCTCATAGTCTCTTCTCTCTCATTATTTTTTAACAGAAAAAGGAAATAAATTCTTCTTACTTACTTTTCAAAAATAAATTCCTGTCAATTGGACAATTGAAATTGATTATTTTTTGTTTTTAATATCTTCGATTGTTCTCAAAAGATGGCCAGATTTGTCAATTTGCAAATTCTTGGATATGGGGATCATAAGAATAAAGTACATTCTATATAAAGGACCTAAAAAGCGAAATTTTGATCGAGGCCCATACATTTAGCACAAAGGACCCTAAAATTGAGCAAAGAAAACATCGACTTCGGCTCCTTATCGAGAGAACAGCTGATCGAGCCATACTCTTCATACTACTTCCTCTTCGATTGTTTTCAAAATATGGCCAAATCTGTCGCCATGCAAATTCTTGAATATGGGATCATCAACATAAAGTATGATGTAGAGATATGGCCTTGACCTTGTGGTCGTTCGGCTTGAAATCCAAGATTTTTCCATACTCATTAACAACTATGATTAAATTCGTTTAAATTTCACTAATTACTTTTAGGTTAGCATTTTACATGGTCGATGGGAGTACATTCTACATGAAGGACATAAAAAGGGAAAATTACATCGAAGTCCATACATTTAGCACAAAGGACCCTAAAATTGAGCAAAGAAAACAGTCAGGTCCGGCTCCTGCTCGAGAGAGCATCTAATCAAGCCATACACTCTTCATACTACTTCCTCTTCGATTGTTTTCAAATATGGCCAATTATGTCGCCATGCAAATTATTGGATATCAGATCATGAGCATAAAGTATGATGTAGATGTTGGGGATATACTTTTCGGGTATCCTCACTGTGCCTCACTGACCAAGGTGTCCCACTTTGGGTTAGAGCTTTGCTTCAAGGGCAGCCCAGTCAGGGAGAAGAGACGGAGTCCAGTCCGGCTATGGGAAGGCCCAGAAGACTTATCGACACAGGCCCATAGTGTTACTTGTAGTTCAAGATGTACTCTATAACCGACTCTTAGTCGTACCCGGATAGGTCTCTCCTATAAACCCTAGGTCGGATATCTATATAAGCCGTCCTAGGGAGAGCCTTTAGGGCACCACCTTACAACACCTCAATAGTCTACAACCTCAACTCGCACAGGAGAAACCCTTGTAACCCATATTCCGGCTCTGCCATATTACTGGATTGCTAGCAGGAGTAGGATCCGTCCAAATCCTGCGGATTCGAACCTGGGTAAACTGGTGTGCTCACCGTCCCAGAACACCGTACGGCTCACACCCCTCTCTTCCGCACGCCTCGAGGACCCCATCATGGCATACTTGTAATCAATCCGGTGATAGTTGGCACCCACCATGGGGAAAGTGAGCTTCGGATCTGCATTCCAAGCGGAATCTGGAAGAATCGGAATCGGCGAGACCATCGTGGTCGGTCACATCCTCTATGCCAGTGACGTCCCTCTCATTGTTCTCAACGAGATCTGGATTCCGGATAGGGAGGCCGTGACTGCATACACCATCATGTCTTTTGATGAGATCGATGTTTACATCGGTTTCGCTGAACCTGCCCCACCCACCCCAGCGGTGATGATAGAGGTAGAAGAAGTTTCTGGGTCCCCTTTGTCCGTGGAGGCGGCAGAGTTCCGGATCCCAGAAAATCCCAACCCCACCCAGCCGGCACCTAACACGGAGATAGTGGAGAAAGCTAAGCCTGAGGAGGATCTTACAGCGAACGACAGATCTGGAGTGGATCTCCCTAGCGAGGTCGAATCCGAGACCGATATTCCTGTCGAGGAAGAAATCTGGGAGCCGCAAGACAACAACTCTGGTTCCGGCTCCTCTAACGCCGAAACAGACCAACTTTTCCTAAGGCATACGTTGAGGCGCATGATGATGCAAGACACAAGTGTGGATGAGGTTCTCGAAGCCATCAGAATTTTCGAGGAAGCCCACGAAGAAAGCCGCATCTACCTCAGGACGCACGCATCGCACTTTGTCGGATATGTTGGATCTGGATCCGTATATTCTGATGCTGGAGACAACGACGACTCGGTGCTGGAGGCGATCGGAACAAACACCGACGTACCAGCATCTTCGGATGATTCCATGACGTCAGTGGATTTTCGAAAGTTCTCCGAGGAATATGAAGAGGATTTCAACTCCAAAGTTGCAGAAGAAGGAAAAGCCATGGATGAAGGATCCACGGAAAACTCTCCCAAAGCACAGGATGCCATAGATCTCGGAGATAATCCCGACGTCCAGATGTCCGAAAGTACATATCAGAGCTTGACTCCGAGAAACGGACACAAAGCCGTCTTTGCTACCGGCGCTGCCAAGAAGGAAAAGAAGGGGAACAAGAAGAACAAGACCCTAGCAAAAGATCCTCTAGTAGAGGAAGTAGTTGCCGAGGATTACAACAATGTCTCGGATGGATCCCTAATCCCAGACGAGCTGAAGGAAACTCCGGTTGATGGATACATGATCACTGTTGGTGCACGTAAACTCATCGGAGATGCGGTAACAACGCCAATCCCTACCGCTGCAGAACTTACACTTGTAGAATTGGAAGAAAGGGCCCAGGCCCTAGAAGCACGTCGTCAAGTCACTACAAGAAAAGTTGGCTTTTACAACGGATGATTTTCGTGGTTGAAGGCCCATTTTTCGTGGCTAAAAATTCTTCTACGAAGGATGCCCATCGTGGTAAAATCCCTGTCATAAAAGAATCTACCACGGTTTTTTTCTTGACCGTGGCGGATCGCACCCTTCAGCCATGAAAACTTGTTCCAGCATAGATCTGTTCCCCGGCCGCGTTGACTGCTAACGTCATACAAAATGCCACCTGGCAAACACTGTTAATGACCAGTTACCGCTGTTAACGGCCACGGAAACCGTGGAAGAAGCCAAGCCCAGCAAAGGCCTACTCATAATAAAGTGGGTTGACCCATCAAGAGAGCCCAATAAGATTACGGCCCGTTACTCTCACGCCGTGTACTGTTTGACGTGGCCCATTAATGAATCCATCCAGGCCCGTACGATTTCAGGCCCGCTACAGTTTTAGCCTAAAGAAGGCCCACTTTGGTAGAATAATATGCGACCCATTAGGGGCCTGCGCTAGAAGGTCAGGCTCTGTTAAGGCCTGCAGGCGACCCGTTACTGTTCCTACGGCCCGTGGGGTCCGCTCATATTCTACCCATTTACTATTATGGCCTTTTACATTTCTGGGTTGCCAGTGTTAGGATCCTTTACTGTTCTGGCCTTTTACTGTTCTGGCCTTCTACTGTTCCGGTCGTTCACTATTTAGGCCTTTTGCTCTTATGGGCTTTTACTGTTCCGGCCATTTACTGTTCAAGCCTTTTACTCTTCTGTCCGTTCTGCTGTGCGGGCCCTCTACTACACAGGCTTTTTACTATTCAGGCCTTTTACGGTTTTAGGTCTTTACTGTTCAGGTATATCAATATTCGGGTCCATTACAATTCAGGCCCTTTACCGTTTGGCCTGTTGCTGTTTTGTAACTACCTCGGTGAATTACGCTCTTAGTTACATGCCTGGATGAATGTAAGTGGTTAAAATAGTACGGTGGGGCCTAGGGCCACTCACGGTAGACCTTTCGGCCGTCCTAACCACTTTCAGAACATCAGGACAAGAACGAGCGGCGTAATCAGCAAGCGAAGGGATCAACTACATACACAAACGAGTATGTATGCAAGCCACCTACAACAGTCCTTAGAGCCATTCCATCTAAAAGAAATAGAAATATTGCAACGCCATACGGCAAGATTCAAATATCCTAGATAGAGATAATAATTTAGGATAGCTCCTCATACAACAAACATCAGAGTATCAGGCGGAAGCGGAAAACAAGATCCGAGTATGGATAAGAAGCAAATCGGCATAAGATGCCCCATAAATAAACACATCCCACCCACAGATCTCACGAATCCCTGTTCCCGGAATCTCTACACCGAGTGATCGTTGCCAACATCATCTGTCTCCTCCACCCAGTATCCTTCTTGCGAATATACCTGTTCATCTGAATCAAACAATTTATCGTGTGAGACCCTAGGTGTACTCAGCAAGTCTTTATGCCGCTAAAGGGGACACAACCTGGGGTGACGCAATTGCAGCAAAAGATAATAGCTAACAATTCTATAGATACTCGCTAACCATCCGCCTAACCAATGATAGACGGATGTCCGTGAATTAAGAACAACAGTTATAACAGTATAATTAACAGATCCATCCTCCTCCTCGCTTACCAACGAGGAAGCGGACGAACAACCCCCATCATCCGTTGGCAGTTTTATTAACCATTCCATGAATATTGCACTATTTACTAGTCAAGTTCTTAGTCAAATTAAAAGCGGTACTTTAGTTATACTTGTCTATGATCGAGAAACTGTGCTCCAAGTCGTCCATAACCGCGGACACGGCTTTTAGAAAGATTTACCCTGCAGTGGTGCACGAATAGCAACACACAGTCGATCAACCTCGGAAAAACCAAAATAAAACCCAACGAGGCATTCACGACAAAGCGATCACAGGATTCAGAAATATTTCAGGGGGCCACCCCGTTAAGCTACCCGCAATGAAGTTGGCCGGCTCCGAGACGGACCCAAGGTTTGTGTGGACGGCGGTAAACGACTGGGAACCCGAAAATGTGACTGGGCTTGTCAATACAGCGAAAACGTGTCACGATCCAAAACAGTACAGGTGCTCCTCGCACAATCTTAAATAAAGCGGTAACATGGCATAAGTACAGGATAGTAATAAAGCCCCAAACTAATCGTGGCCCCAAGAAATAAGAATGAATCAAGCTCTGGCTCAGGGGGGTCCATAAGGCCTCCCGGATGTGGATAGTGCGAATAGTCAGGAAACAAGGATCAAGTCCTCGGGGTCCTACGGGACACAAGTGAGCATGAAAAACCAAATAGCAGATATTGCTCACCGGTGCCTCTTTCATTAGTTATCCCATTACTACTCAGGTTATGTTGCTTAGGCACCTCGTTATTCATCAGACTCTCACATACCCTACACATGCTTTTCTACGACTCGCATGGCTCAAACAACTCCTATAGTAATGGCTCATGGGATGGAGGAACAAGCTTCGGTGGGGTTTAAAAGTAAAGGCTATGCAGTACTTGGGATTCAATTTAATGCAATCGCGACTCAATGATGCAAGAATAAGATAGAGGCAATAGGTACTATATGTATGCAAGCATGTGGTAGTGCTTGCCTGGTAGCTCAGTTGAAGCGAGAGATGGATCTGGGTAGTACTCCTGTGATTCCTGGTAATTCTCCTGCTGGGCATCTATCCGAAGAAGAACCAAACAAACAAGGGCCAACATAAATAAAGTGCACAAGCATATGAATTAAAATGCGACAAGCAAACAAGCATGCCATGATGAATGATGCACAATTCGCATGGCATTAAAGTAGCATGGCATGGTTGAGGTGTGGATACAAGAAATAAAGCATTTTACTATTTATTTAACCAAGTTTTACTGTCATAAACAGTTCAGATTTTTAATAATAACAGGATGCATGCTTCAAATCAGAACAAGGACTTCATAGATAGAACAGGCTCGTCGCGCTGATTGATTTAGACATATTATTTGCCCAATTTGGAGTTATAGAAATAAAGTTATTAATTTATTAAGAAAAGGGCATTTTATTGTAATTTTAGTCACCTCGAAATTTTAAAGTGCTCAAAAGATATTTTGAATGGCATATTTGAATTCCTCACATTTTTCTGATTCAAAAACATATATTATATGTGTTGTTTGGATTTGTATTTTAAAAGTTATTTAAAATCTTATTTGAATTTGAATTTGATTAATTTTTGAATTTGTTTTGTTTAAACAGCTAAACAGGAAGTCTTTTGTCACCCAGGCAAACCTAGCCACAGCCGCTGACGGTGGGCCAGCTGCTGACTGGACCACACAGCGCGCAGAGGGCTTTTTACCACCGCGGCGCTGGCTAGCCCAGGCGGCTGACATGCGGGCCCGACGGAGACGTGGTCCCACGTGACAGCGCGGGGGCATGGGTGAACCACGTGGCGCAGTGAGGGGAGTGCGGGTTGAGGCCTGGGAAGCTGGGGGGGTTTCTGCAAGTTTGCTAGGTGGCGGACAGGTGGGGGCACTGGGGCTGCGAAGGACCTAGGCGTGGTCGACAGAAGGTGAGGGGGTTCTTTTTGGAAAAACGCCGCTCGAGCTCTGAACTGAAACTGGGGACCTCTCTCTGAATCCGCGACGACACCTGACGATGGCGAGGACTTCCGGTAAGGATGGCGACGCAACCACGGCGAGGCAGCACTTGCCGCAAAAGCGAAAAATGCAGAGGGGAGCGTCGGCTACAGATCTCGTTCAGAGGAAAACGTCGGCGGCGGGCTGTACTGGACGGGGCACGTCGGGGAACAGAGGGGGGAACGCAGGCCTGGGATGCTCGCCGGCGGGGAAGATCACCAGCGGGGGTCACAATCGGGCGGCGCTAGGCACGCGGTGTGGGGGGGAAACGGGAGAGGAACGAGGGGGACGCTCACCTTGATCGATTCCGACCGGATTCGGGGCAGGGGGTGGTCGGAGCGGAGGGGGACGGCGAAGCTGCTGCGGTGGGGTTCTATTCACTAGCGAGGGGCAGCTGCGGGCGAGCTTGGCGTCTCCCAGCGGGTGGAATCGACTCCACGGTCTGCGGCGACGCTCCCCGGCGAGTTCCCGGTCACCGGCGAGGGCGGCAACGGCGACGTGGCCCTCAGACTGGCGGCGACACGCGGAGGAGAGAAAGAGGGGAACGGAGTAGGTAGCTAGGGTTAGGGAGAAAGGCGGCCCGGCGCGAGGATAAGGAGGAGGGGCTGGCGTGCGGGAGGCGTGGGCTGACGCGGCAGACGGCGGGGGAACGGCCACCTGCTCCTCTCCGTCAGAGCAGAGGAGAGAGGAGGGGCGAGACGGCGTCAGACGGAGGGGGAAGAGGAACAGAGCGAGGGGACGACGCTGTCCGGCTCGAACCGGTACGGGCTCGGAAGGCGAGCTGGGCCGCGGCTGGGGAAGTGGGCCGGGAGAGGCTGCGGTTGGGCCGAGGCCAGGTAGGGAGGGGCTGCTGGTGAGGTTTTTTTTCTGTTATTTCGTTTTTCTTTTTATTTTATTAACTATTTTGATTTTTGTTTTGTTGCAGATTTAAACAAGCCCAGGAATTAACCCTTTTTGGGAGTTTTTGCATATTTTGAATAATGGAACAGGGCTAGCTAGGGAGTGAGGAGAGGGCTTGGTGGATGAGAACAAGTTGTTGGTAAGGAAACAAAACAAGAGAGAGAGAAAGAGAGATAGGGTTTAAACTTAAATAAAAAGAGGATCCCATATGAACATGCTTGTTGGATAAATGGTTTTGTTGGGACAAGGACAAGGTGGAGAGAGGTGGAAAAGGTCCCACAAAGAAAGATCCACTAAACAAAGAGAAAAACAAAGGAGCTAAAGGTGGTGATGATGGTTGCATGGCCCATGCAAGATAATAAATGCCCTGATTTATTTGGTGAAAACAAAATAATAAAATGGCATTGTTCTTATGCATTCCCAAGGAGTGGAACAAAGGCCAAGGAAAAGAATTTATAGAATTAGGTCCACCCCACCCACATGAGCTAGAATAAATATCAAAAGAAAAATAAATACAAGCTCATGGATAAGTGGAATGGTGGAATTATAAGATGGTGAAAAGAAAGGTGATGGAATTGAATAAAAGATACGCCCCCAACTCAACTTGGGCATTTAAACAATATATCAATAACCAGATACAATATCAAGAGGCAAATACAATTTACAATGCATATGAGAGAAGGCCCAAAAGAAAAAGGGTTTTATATGATGCTCAAATGCAAGGTGGCATGATGACATGAGCATGATATAATTATGATGCAACAATTATATATAGGAAGTAGCCAATATATTACTAGTCCAAGTAGCATTACAATTGTTAGACAATTGGGATGCTACAACTCTCCCCCACTAAACAGAATCTCGCCCCGAGATTCTAGGAAGAAGAAGACTCAAAAAGGGTAGGATACTTGGCACGGATCTCATCTTCACATTCCCAAGTGGCTTCATCAACGGAATGGTGCGACCACTGCACCTTGCAGAACTTGATGGACTTGTTGCGAGTCCTTCTTTCTGCGACTTCAAGAATTTTTATGGGGTGTTCTTGATAAGACAGATCTTCTTGGAGATTGATGAGTTCATGGTCCACGGTCCTGTTGGGATCCTTGAAGCACTTCTTGAGTTGAGAGATGTGGAAAACATCATGGACTTTGAGTTGTTCAGGGAGCTCAAGAGCATAAGCAACTTCTCCTCTTCTTCCACGAATTTTGAAAGGACCGATGTATCTAGGAGTCAGCTTTCCTTTGATACCAAAGCGGTGCGTGCTTCTCATGGGAGTGACACGAAGGTAAACGAGATCACCAGGGACATACTCCATGTCCGTGTGCTTTCTGTCATAATTGCTCTTTTGGCGACTTTGAGCAATCTTTAGATTTTCAAGAATGATGTGAACTTTTTCCTCCGCTTGAGTTACAATGTCGGGGCCAAACAATATTCTTTCACCTGTGCCCGACCAACCAATCGGAGTTCTGCATTTGCGACCATAGAGAGCCTCAAATGGTGCCATCTTTAGACTTTTGTGGAAACTGTTGTTGTAAGAGAATTCCGCATAAGGAAGACATTCTTCCCACTTCATGCCGAAAGAGATAACGCAAGCACGGAGCATATCTTCCAGAATCTGATTGATCCTTTCAACTTGTCCTTGCGACTGAGGGTGGTAGGCTGTGCTGAAGTTTAATTTTGTTCCCAAAGCATTTTGGAAACTTCCCCAGAACTTGGAAGTGAAGATGCTTCCACAGTCTGAACTGATCTCAAGAGGAACTCCATACAGAGAGACAATTCTGTTGATATAGAGCTCAGCCAACTGAATTGCAGAAATTGTTTCCTTGACTGGAAAGAAGTGAGCTACTTTAGAAAGCCTGTCAATGACAACAATGATTGCATTGTTGCCCTTCTGCGACCTTGGAAAACCAGTGATGAAGTCCATCTCTACTTTCTCCCATTTCCATTCCGGAGGCTTCAATGGCTGTAGAAGACCGGAAGGTTTCTGATGGACAGCTTTAACTCTGCGACAAACATCGCACTCCGAGACATACTTGGCACAATATCGTTTCAAACCAGGCCACCAATATTGTGTTTTTAAGTCCATGTACATCTTAGTTCTGCCCGGGTGGATAGAAAGAACAGAATCATGCGCCTCCTTGAGAACTTGCTCTCTTAAACCGGGGTAGTTCGGAACAAACATCCGGTGTTCAAAGAAAAGAGTGCCTTGGTCGTCTACTTGGAAAGACTCATACTTTGGAAGCTGAATATTGGAGATGATCTTTTTAGTGTAAGGATCACCAAGTTGGATGGAACGAACTTTTTCTTCCAAGAGAGGTGTTGCCAGAAGGTTCAGAAGATAACCTTGATCCACAATTTCAAGGTTTAGCTTGCGGAATTCCTCACACAAGAGAGGCTGTTGTTCTTCCACCATGAGGTTGTTGACATAAGCTTTTCGGCTGAGAGCATCGGCCATGACATTGGCTTTGCCTGGAGTTTAGTTGATGGTCAAATCGAAATCATTGATTGTTTCAATCCACCTCCTTTGACGAAGGTTGAGATCAGGCTGTGTGAAGATATACTTCAGACTCTTGTGATCAGAAAAGATCTCACAACGGTTACCAAGCAAGTAATGCCTCCATACTTTCAAAGCAAAGACAACTGCTGCAAGTTCGAGGTCATGTGTAGGATAGTTGATCTCATGCGTCTTCAACTGCCGAGATGCATAAGCAACAACTTGTTTTTCTTGCATAAGGACCGCACCCAATCCTTGCAATGAGGCATCACAGAATATCTGGAAAGGCTTTGATGTATCTGGAGGAACCAAGACTGGTGTGGAAGTGAGCTTCTCTTTGAGTGTTTCAAAGCTTGCTTGACATGCAGGAGTCCAAAGGTATTTCTTGCCTTTCTTGAGGAGATCGGTAAGAGGCTTCGCAATCTTCGAGAAATTTTGAACGAAGCGACAACAGTAACTGGCCAAACCAAGGAAACTCCAGACTTCTTTGACATTTATGGGTGGAAGCCAGTCCATGATTGTCTTAATAGTTTCTAGGTTGACGGCGATGCCCTTGGCAGAGATGACGTGACCAAGGTAGGTGACTTGAGGCAGCCAAAACTCACACTTGGAGAACTTTGCATACAGGCGGTTCTCACGAAGCTTGTTTAGAACACACCGAAGGTGTTCTTCATGTTCTTCCTTAGACTTAGAATAGACTAGAATGTCATCCAGATAGACCACAACGAACTTATCAAGATACTCCATGAAAACCGAGTTCATAAGCCTCGAGAAGGTGGCAGGTGCGTTGGTTAGACCGAAAGACATGACCGTGTACTCATACAAGCCATAGCAGGTGGTGAAAGCTGTTTTAGGAACATCTTCCTTGCGAATCTTGATTTGATGGTAACCACTTCTCAAATCAAACTTAGAGAATACCACAGCTCCAGCTAGCTGATCGAAGAGATCATTAATCCGCGGAAGGGGATATTTATTCTTGATTGTTTTAGCATTGAGTGCCCGATAGTCAACACAAAGTCTATCAGTCTTGTCTCGTTTCTTCACAAAGATGGTTGGACTACCCCAA
Organism: Avena eriantha; assembly: GCA_910589775.1. Lineage (NCBI taxonomy): Eukaryota > Viridiplantae > Streptophyta > Magnoliopsida > Poales > Poaceae > Avena > Avena eriantha. Next base: position 99,314,649 of record OU342741.1, read on the forward strand.
GAAGAAGTACTGTGCTGAATGAAACCCAACTTCTCTTGTTCATCCAACTGACGTTTGAGTTCAGCCAACTCAGCAGGACCCATTTTATAAGGCCGCTTGGAGATAGGAGCAGTACCAGGTTCAAGTTCAATGACAAACTCAACCTCACGATCCGGAGGCATACCTGGCAACTCTTCAGGAAAGACATCTGGAAACTCACAGACTACAGGAACACTCTGAATACCTTCCATAGCATCATCATTCAGAGCCGCCAAAGAATAAAGTTGAATTGCCGGAGTCAGACTTGGAGAATAGACTATATGGCCTTCAGGAATTTTCAGAGAAACCGAACGTTCATCACAATCAATCACAGCTGCATTTGCTGTTAACCAATCCATGCCCAAGATAACATCAATATCAGAATTGCCCAGAATAATTAAGGAAGCCGGAAACGAAGAGCCACCAATCTCAATTTGATTGCCATGGCTGATATGAGCAGCCCTCATGTTTGACCCAGGAGATTGTACCACAAGACGATGTAATAAAGGAACCATAGCCAGATCTTGCTCATGCGCAAACTTGTGAGAAACAAAAGAATGCGAAGCACCAGAATCAAACAAAACTCGTGCAGGAACTGAGTTAATAGGAAGCATACCCATCACAACTCCAGGAGCATGCTCAGCTTGAGCGGCGTTGACACAGTTGGCACGAGCAACCGTAGACCCAGGCTTGGTGTTGATGTTGAGAGCCCGAGGTGGAGGTGCACGAATCATAGGAGAACTTGCCGCAGGTCTTGGAGGTGGTTGTGGAAGAGCTTTGTTGTTCATTGGACAATTCTAGTGCTGATGCCCAGTGTTTCCACAAGTATAGCAAGCACCAGGTGGACGTGGAGCAACGTAGCCAGGGACTCCGCCAGGCGCTCCAGGGTAGTTGTGGTTGTAGCCCCTGGGAGCCGCAGTGAAGGAGTTTGGTGGCCTTGGTGCGTAGCTTGACGGTCTTGGTGGAGCAGGGAGCGACGGTGGGGTGTTAGGAACCCAGACACGACGCTTAGAAGGAGCTGTCATAGTAGAAGAGCTTGCTGTATCACGGCTATGTTTCTTTGACTCCTAAAACACTTGCCTACTTGCTTCTTCCTGCAGAGCTGTATGTTGAAGTTCCAGAAAAGATGCCGGCCTTGCATGAGTGATTGCATATTTGATGGAAGCATTGAGGCCTTGCCTAAACCTATTTTGCTTCTTCTTGTCATTAGAGATCTCATCGCCACCATAACAAGAAAGGTTCATGAAGTTTCTGATGTAGGTGTTGACATTGTTAGTGCCCTGCTTGAGGTTGAGAAACACTTCCTTCATCCTTTCCATGACAATTTCTGACAGATACTGCTATTTGAAAGCAGTAGTGAATTGCTCCCAAGTAGGCTGAAAACCAGAGAGGTCTTCCTTGAGGTAATTTTCCCACCACAGAGCTGCATCTCCCTTCAGAAGGTGAGTGGCACATTTGACCCATTCTTGCTCGGGAACATCCGCAGTCATCAATAACCTTGACACTTCACGCAGCCAATCATCCGCATCAAGTGGCTGATCAGACACTTCAAATTGACGTGGGTTGAACTTGAGAAAACTCTTGATGTCTCCTCGCTTGGGAGGTGGCGGTAGCGGAACAAACTCATTCCTTCTCACGCTTTCCTCGAAGCGCTGCTGGTTCTGCTGCATAGTGCCCAAAGCATTTGCAATACTTGCCAAAGCAGCCCCAAGTTCAGGTGGTATGTCCTCCTCAGACCGGCGTGGTGGTGCCATCCTGTGATTGATATAAAACACAAGTCAGTACTATAATGGAGAATGATAATAATCCAAAATAGTACCAAAATGGAATTAACCAAGATTAAAGGATGCAATTCACTGAGATGATATTAAAATATCAACAAAGTTCAAGGCAACTAGAAGATATTAAGCATAATGCACACGACTGAACAAGGAGTGTGGTACACAAACTAACAAAGAAAATTTTTCCGCAAATTTCGGCATTAAAATACCACTATATGCGCAAAAACCACTTCACGAATCAAGATTAGTAACTCTACTAGCTCAATATACAAGAGCAAACGATAACAGTAGTGGTATGGTCGCGACTCCATCCCGCACTTAAATCATTACTCCGCACATGAATCAGTAAAACACATATCCCAGCACCTTCTTCTTAAGATGAACCTAAAGATTGGTAACTACGAAAAAGAACACCCCAACAAGATAACGTCGGATAACAAAGAGTAAGATAGATCGCATCGGTATACAACGAATCAGAATAGATCGCGTCGGTTTACAAAGGCCTGTCGGTATGGAGTGTACCAACAGTTGATAACCAAAAGGCAGATAGTGATAACATTTGGATGCAACAGATAGACAAGGAATTCACACACACACACACACAACCTATGGTACTACGGAACCCAGAACATGTGAATTCTAGTTTGAATTTTAGACGAGGATTGAAAACATTACACTTCCTTACCAGAAAAGGGTGGGTGGGTGGGTAAGAAGAAAAATGGAAGCAATCCTACTCTCACGTTTTTCCCTAGTATACATAAATACCAAAAATATTTGCTAGACTGACAACGACCATTTTGGCTGAGACCCTGAAGGGTGGGATGGCTCTGATACCAATTGTAACTACCTTTGTGAATTACGCTCTTAGTTACATGCCTGGATGAACGTAAGTGGTTAAAATAGTACGGTGGGGCCTAGGGCCACTCACGGTAGACCTTTCGGCCGTCCTAACCACTTTTAGAACATCAGGACAAGAACGAGCGGCGTAATCGGCAGGCGAGGGGATCAACTACATACACACATGAGTATGTATGCAAGCCACCTACAACAGTCCTCAGAGCCATTCCATCCAAAAGAAATAGAAATATTGCAACGCCATACGGCAAGATTCAAATATCCTAGATAGAGATAATAATTTAGGATAGCTCCTCATACAACAAACATCAGAGTATCAGGCGGAAGCGGAAAACAAGATCCGAGTACGGATAAGAAGCAAATCGGCATAAGATTCCCCATAAATAAACACATCCCGCCCACAGATCTCACGGATCCCCGTTCCCGGAATCTCTACACCGAGTGATCGTTGCCAACATCATCTGTCTCCTCCACCCAGTATCCTTCTTGCAAATATACCTGTTCATCTGAATCAAACAATTTATCGTGTGAGACCCTAGGTGTACTCAGCAAGTCTTTATGCCGCTAAAGGGGACACAACCTGGGGTGACGCAATTGCAGCAAAAGATAATAGCTAACAATTCTATAGATACTCGCTAACCATCCGCCTAACCAATGATAGACGGATGTCCGTGAATTAAGAACAACAGTTATAACAGTATAATTAACAGATCCATCCCCCTCCTCGCTTACCAACGAGGAAGCGGACGAACAACCCCCATCATCCGTTGGCAGTTTTATTAACCATTCCATGAATATTGCACTATTTACTAGTCAAGTTCTTAGTCAAATTAAAAGCGGTACTTTAGTTATACTTGTCTATGATCGAGAAACTGTGCTCCAAGTCGTCCATAACCGCGGACACGGCTTTCAGAAAGATTTACCCTGCAGGGGTGCACGAATAGCAACACACACTCGATCAACCTTAGAAAAACCAAAACAAAACCCAACGAGGCATTCACGACAAAGCGATCACAGGATTCAGAAATATTTCAGGGGGCCACCCCATTAAGCTACCCGCAATGAAGTTGGCCGGCTCCGAGACGGACCCAAGGTTTGTGTGGATGGCGGTAAACGACTGGGAACCCAAAAATGTGACTGGGCTTGTCGATACAGCGAAAACGTGTCACGATCCAAAACAGTACAGGTGCTCCTCGCACAATCTTAAATAAAGCGGTAACATGGCATAAGTGAAGGATAGTAATAAAGCCCCAAACTAATCGTGGCCCCAAGAAATAAGAATGAATCAAGCTCTGGCTCAGGGGGGTCCATAAGGCCTCCCGGATGTGGATAGTGCGAATAGTCAAGGAACAGGAATCAAGTACTTGGGGTCCTACGGGACACAAGTGAGCATGAAAAACCAAATAGCAGATATTGCTCACCGGTGCCTCTTTCATTAGTTATCCCATTACTACTCAGGTTATGTTGCTTAGGCACCTTGTTATTCATCAGACTCTCACATACCCTACACAGATTTTTCTACGACTCGCATGGCTCAAACAACTCCTGTAGTAACGGCTCATGGGATGGAGGAACAAGCTTCGGTGGGGTTTAAAAGTAAAGGCTATGCAGTACTTGGGATTCAATTTAATGCAATCGCGACTCAATGATGCAAGAATAAGATAGAGGCAATAGGTACTATATGTATGCAAGCATGTGGTAGTGCTTGCCTGGTAGCTCAGTTGAAGCGAGAGATGGATCTGGGTAGTACTCCTGTGATTCTTGGTAATTCTCCTGCTGGGCGTCTATCCGACGAAGAACCAAACAAACAAGGGCCAACATAAATAAAGTGCACAAGCATATGAATTAAAATGCGACAAGCAAACAAGCATGCCATGATGAATGATGTACAATTTGCATGGCATTAAAGTAGCATGGCAAGGTTGAGGTGTGGATACAAGAAATAAAGCATTTTACTATTTATTTAACCAAGTTTTACTGTCATAAACAGTTCAGATTTTTAATGATAACAGGATGCATGCTTCAAATCAGAACAAGGACTGTATAGATAGAATGGGCTCGTCGCGCTGATCGATTTAGACATATTATTTTCCCAATTTGGAGTTATAGAAATAAAGTTATTAATTTATTAAGAAAAGGGCATTTTATTGTAATTTTAGTCACCTCGAAATTTTAAAGTGCTCAAAAGATATTTTGAATGGCATATTTGAATTCCTCACATTTTTCTGATTCAAAAACATATATTATATGTGTTGTTTGGATTTGTATTTTAAAAGTTATTTAAAATCTTATTTGAATTTGAATTTGATTAATTTTTGAATTTGTTTTGTTTAAACAGCTAAACAGGAAGTCTTTTGTCACCCAGGCAAACCTAGCCACAGCCGCTGACGGTGGGCCAGCTGCTGACTAGACCACACAGTGCGCAGAGGGCTTTTTCCCACCGCGGCGCTGGCTAGCCCAGGCGGCTGACATGCGGGCCCGACGGAGACGTGGTCCCACGTGACAGCACAGGGGCATGGGTGAACCACGTGGCGCAGCGAGGGGAGTGCGAGTTGAGGCCTGGGAAGCTGGGGGGGTTTTCTGCAAGTTTGCCAGGCGGCGGATCGGTGGGGGCACTGGGGCTGCGAAGGACCTAGGCGTGGTCGACAGAAGGTGAGGGGGTTCTTTTTGGAAAAACGCCGCTCGAGCTCTGAACTGAAACTGGGGACCTCTCTCTGAATCCGCGACGACACCTGACGACGGCGAGGACTTCCGGCGAGGATGGCGACGCAACCACGGCGAGGCAGCACTTGCCGCAAAAGCAAAAAATGCAGAGGGGAGCGCCGGCTACAGATCTAGTTCAGGGGAAAACGTCGGCGGCGGGCTGTACTGGACGGGGCACGTCGGGGAACAGAGGGGGAAACGCAGGCCTGGGCTGCTCGCCGGCGGGGCAGATCATCGGCGGGGGTCACAATCGGGCGGCGCTAGGCACGCGGTGTGGGGGGAAACGGGAGAGGAACGAGGGGGACGCTCACCTTGATCGATTCCGACCGGATTCGGGGCAGGGGTGGTCGGAGCGGAGGGGGACGGCGGAGCTGCTGCGGTGGAGTTCTGTTCACTAGCGAGGGGCAGCTGTGGGCGAGCTTGGCGTCTCCCAGCGGGTGGAATCGACTCCACGGTCTGCGGCGACGCTCCCCGCCGAGTTCCCGGTCACCGGCGAGGGCGGCAACGGCGACGTGGCCCTTAGACTGGCGGCGACACGCGGAGGAGAGAAAGAGGGGAACAGAGCAGGTAGCTAGGGTTAGGGAGAAGGCGGCCCGACGCGAGGATAAGGAGGAGGGGCTGGCGTGCGGGAGGCGTGGGCTGACGCGGCAGACGGCGGGGGAACGGCCACCTGCTCCTCTCCGTCAGAGCAGAGGAGAGAGGAGGGGCGAGACGGCGTCAGACAGAGGGGGAAGAGGAACAGAGCGAGGCGACGGCGCTGTCCGGCTCGAACCGGTACGGGCTCGGAAGGCGAGCTGGGCCGCGGCTAGGGAAGTGGGCCGGGAGAGGCCGCGGTTGGGCCGAGGCCAGGTAGGGAGGGGCTGCTGGTGAGTTTTTTTTTCTGTTATTTCGTTTTCCTTTTTATTTTATTAACTATTTTGATTTTTGTTTTGTTGCAGATTTAAACAAGCCCAGGAATTAACCCTTTTTGGGAGTTTTTGCATATTTTGAATAATGGAACAGGGCTAGCTAGGGAGTGAGGAGAGGTCTTGGTGGATGAGCACAAATTGTTGGTAAGGAAACAAAACAAGAGAGAGAGAAAGAGAGATAGGGTTTAAACTTAAATAAAAAGAGGATCCCATATGAACATCCTTGTTGGATAAATGGTTTTGTTGGGACAAGGACAAGGTGGAGAGAGGTGGAAAAGGTCCCACAAAGAAAGATCCACTAAACAAAGAGAAAAACAAAGGAGCTAAAGGTGGTGATGATGGTTGCATGGCCCATGCAAGATAATAAATGCCCTGATTTATTTGGTGAAAACAAAATAATAAAATGGCATTGTTCTTATGCATTCCCAAGGAGTGGAACAAAGGCCAAGCAAAAGAATTTATAGAATTAGGTCCACCCCACCCACATGAGCTAGAATAAATATCAAAAGAAAAAGAAATACAAGCTCATGGATAAGTGGAATGGTGGAATTATAAGATGGTGAAAAGAAAGGTGATGGAGTTGAATAAAAGATACGCCCCAACTCAACTTGGGCATTTAAACAATATATCAATAACCAGATACAATATCAAGAGGCAAATACAATTTACAATGCATATGAGAGAAGGCCCAAAAGAAAAAGGGTTTTATATGATGCTCAAATGAAAGGTGGCATGATGACATGAGCATGATATAATTATGATGCAACAATTATATATAGGAAGTAGCCAATATATTACTAGTCCAAGTAGCATTACAATTGTTAGACAATTGGGATGCTACATGTTTAGCCCTGTACGTTTTGAGGGAATTGGCTGCTTATGAGGCCCACCAATATTCCGACCTGCAACTTACGGCCTTTTTGTGTTTATTTGGCACATATGCTGGCTAGCATATTTGTGTATTCTATAACTATGGCGAAATTCTAGTTTTAAACAGTCCGTTAATATTTCAACCCGCTAATGGCCACGCTAGGATCACCCTATTACATCAACAAATATTTTTTTAAATTTATTACAGACCAGACTTTTAACAAAAACAAGATGAAGCATTACAGAGACATCGTGAGACATGTGTTGGAACAGGGTTTCTACTATGGATCTTACATTCCCATACAAGTAACAACTGGAATACCATGACAGCTGCATAAGAGATTATCAAGTAGATGGTCTGTCCAATCTTGTCGATCTTTCAGTTCTTGTATCTGTTCACGTGTAATCGTGATTATTCCATCTATTTGCTCTGTTTCTTGTTCAATAAAATCAATTGTTTGGAGTGCAGCTGTAACACCTCTTTCAGCTGGAAAAACTGAAACCGTGGGCCGATGCAAGCAATAATCACAGTCACTGCTGCTTTGTGAAATGACCTCAATACTTAACGTAGGATTCCTCCCTTCTGCCCCCATAGCTTCATGTGCAGCCTGAAACAAAGAAAACAAGTCAGCATAGCGTACCAGCTAACTGGCGGCCATCTTATATGTAAAATAATTCAAATTCATCATTGTCCAAGAACAATCAATGATGTGCCTCGTACATCTCTTTTCGGAATAACTGGGACTGTCGATGTTCTGGACCGATGCGTACATGTGCCAGTATCATAGCCACTCTAGAACAAACACTATAGGTTATTTGCATGCTGAAACAAAGACATATTAAGTTAGAGCAGCAAAGCAGGCGAAAAAACACCATGTTTATTGTCAAAGAATCTCAAAATTGGCATTGTCCTAATATAACAAATCAAGCCATCAACATGTGTGTCTCATGAATACTAACTGAACTAGTGTGGTAATGAATGTAGGGAATCAAGAAACTCGACTCTGTCCCTCATAAACTAATCATATCACTACATAATGGAAATATAGAAATATAATAAAACGAGGTGAATGAGATTCCTTCAGATGCTTAGAACTGGTCGGGACAACAAAGCATTAACCTAAAATATAAGAATAGCTTTTAAAAATGGTCTATAGTATGAACTAGCCAAAAAAGTGACCTCCAACCACATGTGGCATTGCTTTAATCATCAGGCAACTATGATAGTACCTTGAAAAAACAAGCAATAGATCAAGTGTCTTAAATAGACTACTAGAATCATTTCAGACAAACATGATATCAACCATTCCTTTTCAGTAGCTAGATCATTCAAATATTTTGATCGTTGGGCCAGTAAATAAAAAAAGAATAGAAATAAAGAGATGGGTCATTTTCTGCCAAAACAATAGTTGGATGCATCCAAAAAGTAGCACAAACCTTCTTCGTAATGCCTACAACTATTGTATTTCCAACTGCTAGTAGTATCATTATACATATAACCAGGAAAGAAAATCTAGTAGACAAACAACCAAATGACACATTGTGCACCTTGCAAGGTCAATGAAGTATTTAAACAATGTATGTCTAGGAACCACGTCAGAATATAGCATTGATGCAATCACAAGTCAACTAAAAATTCACAGGAACCATAACCAATAGAACCATATGGTGGCTAATATTAAACTCGCAAGATCATCTGATCATGTATAGATGAAAATCCCTTGTTTATTATTAATCAAACATTGTATTTCTCACAGAAATTGCCATCCCTAGTTTGGGACTGATGGGGCTCAAACCCGCAGCTTCGCCTTGACAGGGCGGTGCTCTGACCGTTTGAGTTAAGAAAATCATTACATTATTGCTTTAATGATGAGCAAACTAAAGAATTAAATTGGAAATAGACTCTATATGTGCATCATTTAGAGTAGCTATTGAGGTAATGAATTAAGCAATCAAACAACAGGTGCACGATAGACTTCTAGATCATATTAACATGGTTATAGTACATGTTAGCTTTCCGACAATCAAATAACAAAGAACGAAAATGAAATCACAACAAGGGGAACACAGATTTAACGTGAAAACCCGCTCCAACAAAGAGAGGGAAAAACCACGGGCGCCAACCAGCAAAACTTCACTATAACAAGTAGTGTTTACACAACGACGGGGATTTCACTGATGCAACTCTTTCCAACCGGCGGCTTACAAGAGGTATATATAGCGGTGGTAACCTAGGTCATCAACGATCCATATTAGATGATATAGCGGTGGTAACCTCCGGCGACGGGCCTCGCTCCACTCCGTCAGAAGTTGGCCTTTACTTTCTAGAATTTGGATCAACATATAACAAACTCCACCTTGAGCCAAATTCCTTCTTGTAGCATCAACATTAATGATCTCCCTGAAGAAACAAAGAAAACACTTTCGGCGCCAACACCCACTTGGGCTAAGCAGTTATACCAACTAAGCTTGAGCATAACTCAAACTTAGCAACAGGAACAGGCTTTGCATCATATCAGCAGGGTTATCATCAGTGCTTATCTTGCATACCTTTAGTGTACCTTGTGCAACAATGTCACGAACATAATGGTACTTGATATCAATGTGCTTTGTTCTCTCATGGAACATCTGATCCTTAGTAAGGTAAATAGCAGTTTGACTGTCACATAACAGGTTAATGCAAGAATCATCTTGACAAAGTGATACATTGCAAATGTATCTATAATTTTTGATGTTCCATGCTTGGTTTATCCACTTTCTTGTGTTTTGTTACAACTTTGGAGTACTTTTCATATGATTTCTTGGACTAACCTATTAACAAGAGCCACAATGCCAGCTGCCTGTTTTCTGCTGTTTTTGGTTCCAGGAAAGTCAGAAAACGAATATTCTCAGAATTGGACGGGACAAAAGCCAAAGTGCCTATTTTTCCAGAAGTGATCAAGTGCCAGAATACGAGACGGAGAAGGGCCAGGGGCCAGCCACACCACCTGGCCACACGCCAGGTGGTGGTGTGGTGGCTGCCGGCACCCCCTCGGCCTCTCCTTTCGCCTATAAGTTGCCCTCGGGACGAAAACCCTAAGGACCCGATCAAAAATCCACGAAAGAGTCTGTAGCCGCCGTCATCTCCATCCCTAGATCGGCAGGGATCTGAAGATCTTCCCGGCACCCTGCCGGAGAGGGGAATTCACCCTGGAGGCCTTCTTCATCACCATGCAAGCCTCTGGTGTGATGCATGAGTAGTTCATCCTTGGACTACGGATCCATGCAGTAGCTAGATGGCTGTTTTCTCCTCCTTTGTGCTTTCATGTTTAGATCTTGTGAGCTCCGTTCATGATCAAGATCATCTATTTGTAATTCATACATGTTGTGTTTGCGGGGATCCGATGGATATTGAGATGCTATTTCAGATTGATTATTGATTCTATCATGTCTTTGTTATTTGAGATCTTGCATGCTTTCCGTTGTTAGTAGCTATCTTGGCCAAGTAGATGCTAGCAACTCCAAGAGTTAGTATTTATGCTCGATAGTGGGTTCATGCCTCTGGTAATATGGGGAAGTGACAGAAATCTCTAAGGTACTAGATGTGCTGTTGCTACTAGGGAGAAAACAACAATCCTTTGTTCATAGAACAATCGTATTGCTTACTTTACACGCAGTTCGTAAAGAAATAATCTGTTGCTTGCAACTTAATACTGGAGGGGGTTCGGATGATAACCTGAAGGTGGATTATTAGTCATAGATGCAGTTGGATGGCGGTCTATGTATTATGTTGTAATGCCCAATCAAGTCTCAGAGGAGTCAAGATGATTAGTATATGCATCTATTGCTTTCTCGGTGTTTGTCAATTGCCCCGCTGTAATTTGTTCACCCAGCATGTTATCTATCTTAAGGAAAGCCACCTCTAGTGAACTATGGATCCTGGTCCTTTACTTTACATATAATCTACAATTGTTTACTGCTTTTTGATTACTTTCTGCAAACTTTGACTTCTTTCCATTCGATACGTTTAATCCTTTGTTTTCCACAAAACACGGTGAGATTGACAACCTCATCGCAAGTTGGGGACAAAGTTCTACGGTTGTGTTGTGCAGGTCTCCACGTTGCTACTAGCACCGGTAGTGCGCCCTGCCAAAGCTTAGCTAGTAACACCTTTGGGGTGTTTCCTTGCTCCTACTGGTTCGATTAAACCTTGGTTTCATAACTGAGGGAAACTTGCTGCTGTGCTCACCATACCTTCCTCTTGGGGTTCCCAACGAGCTCTACATCAACACCGCCATCAAGCATTTTTCTGGGCGCCGTGCATTGAGCCATCAAGCATTTTTCTGACGCTGTTCCCAGGGAGTCAAGGACATCTTCACAAGGGGAGTCCCTCATAACCAATCTCTTTACTTTGTTGTTTTTGTTTTGCTTAGTTTCTTTTTGCTTTATTTGCTTGGTTTGTTCTTCAAAAAACACAAAAAAAATAGTTTTACTTGTTTGCTTTCTTATTTGAAAACCCCAAAAAAAATGACTACTCTTGAAAACACTAAGTTGTGTGACTTCACTAGCAACAACAACAATGATTTTATGAGCACACCTATTGCTCCACCTGTGGCTGAAAATACTTTCTTTGAGATAAAACCTGCTTTACTCAATCTTGTTATGAGAGAGCAATTTTCTGGTATTGGTAATGAAGATGGTGCTTCCCATCTAAATAACTTTGTTGAACTTTGTGAGATGCAAAAGCATAGGGATATAGATGGTGATATTATTTAGCTGAAATTGTTTCCTTTCTCTTTGAGAGGAAAAGGTAAAGAATGGTTGAATTCCTTAACTAGGAATAGTATTGATTCTTGGACTAAATGCAAAGATGCTTTTATTGGAAAATACTATCCTCCTGCTAAGATTATATCCATGAGAAGTGAAATAATGAAGTTTAAACAACTTGATAATGAGCATGTTGCTCAAGCTTGGGAAAGAATAAAATCTTTAGTAAAGAATTGTCCCACTCATGGACTGACTGCTTGGATGATCATCCAAACTTTTTATGCAGGATTGAACTATTCTTGAAGGAACCTATTGGATTCAGCTGCTGGAGGTACCTTTATGACCATCACTTTGGGTGCTGCAACAGAACTTTTGGAAAATATGATGGTTAATTATTCTGAAAGGCATACTGAGAGAGCTCCACAAGGTAAGAAGGTAAATTCTATTGAGGAAACCTCTTCCTTGAGTGATAAGATTGATATTATTATGTCTATGCTTGTTAATGGGAAAGCCCATATTGATCCAAATAGTGTTCCTTTAGCCTCTTTGGTTGCTCAAGAAGAGCAAGTTGATGTGAACTTCGTAAGAAATAACAATTTTGGCAACAATGCTTATGGTAATAATGCTTATAGGAACAATTTTGGTAACAACAATTATAAGCCATATCCTCCCAACAATGGTAATGCTTATGGAAATTCTTACAACAATAATAAGAGTGCTCCCTATGAACTTGAAGTTATGCTTAAAGAGTTTATTAGTAAACAAACAACTTTCAATAAAACTATTGAGGAAAAACTCTCTAATGCTGAAGGAAATATAGCATCTTTGGCTGAAGCTCAATCTACTTTGAATAAAATGGCTGCTAAACCTTAAACTAATGAGAATCCCTTTGCAGCTACTAATGCCATACAAGTAAGAATTGATGAAAATGTTAGCCTATTAGCTGAATTACATGCTAAGTGGGAAAGAGAAGATGAAATTGCTAGAAACATTAGTGTTTCTACTATCACCACCACCAGTGTTGAGGCTAGTAATAGTTATACTACTTTAGATGATAAAGTTGATTTTGATCTTGATGGTTGCAATATCTCTAAAGTTATTAAGTTCCTACAAAAGCTTGCTAAAAGTCCTAATGCTAGTGCTATGAACATGGCTTTTACAAAACACATTACTGATGCTCTCATAAAGATTAAAGAAGAAAAGATGAAACATAAAGCTTCTATTCCTATAAAACAAGAAGATGGTTGGGAACCCATCATTAATATGAAAGTGAATGACTTTGATTTCAAAGCTTTGTGTGATCTTGATAGTAGTTTTTCCATTATGCCTAGAAGGATTTATGATATGCTTGATTTGCTTCCACTTGAAGATTGTTATTTGAATGTCCCACTTGATGCTAATGCTAAAAATAAACTCATGGGGAGTCTTAATGATGTTCTTATTATGTTTAACGATTCCTATGTCCCCGTTGATTTCTATGTTTTGGATGTTGAATACAATGCTTCTTGTCCTATTACTTTGGGAAGACCTTTTCTTAGAACGGTTGGTGCCATCATTGATATGAAAGAAGGCACCATTAAATATCAACTCCTACTCAAGAAAGGTATAGAACACTTCCCTAAAAAGAGAGAAAAGATTTATTTTGCTTCTCCTATGAAAACAAAATTTGGTCTTAATGCTTCTTCATTTGAGAACACTTGATTCTTTATTTGTTTCTTATGCCTAACTTAAAGGCGTTAAAGAAAAGTACTTGTTGGGAGATAACCCAAGAGTTTTAGTTGAGTCTTGGAAATTATTATCTCTGTAATAACCTCTCCTTATCCTTTTTATTTGCTTTTTGTGCCAAGAGTAAACTCTAATGAGTGTGAAGTAATGATTGGGAAAGTTGATGTCCTGAAACAGATTTTAGTGCTTCACCGTAAAAATTCCTGAGAGAGCTCTGAACGTTGGATTGAGCTGTAATTTTTTGTGCTTCTGCCCCAGGTTGTTATCTAACTTTTTTTAGTTCACACTTTTTGATTTGAGCAACAGAAGGTCTTCGAAAAAATTCGTCTTTACCTGCTGGTCTGTTTTGACAGATTTCTGCCATTTTTATGCATTTGCTTCTTGTTAGTTCCTTCTTGAGTTCCTTTGGGGAATTGAGCTTTTTGAGGGAAGTGCTACAGTAGCTAGTCTTCTAATGGAAGTTTATTTGGTGTTAGAACTGAACCTTGAGACTTATTTATCTTAAGTGCACTAATGTTGCTAATGAGATTGTGTGAAGTTTTGTATGAAGGAAAAATTTCAAGTGTATGGAAGGAATGAGTAATGAGATGAAGGATGGACTACAGCTCAAGCTTGGGGATGCCACGCATGTCACCCAAGGAAATATCCAAGAAGTACAAGCGTCAAAGCTTGGGGATGCCCAACGCATCCCCTTCTTCATCAATAAAATTCCAGGTTTCTTCCAAACGCTTCATTTTTATTGTTTCATGCACAATTGTGTTTTTATTGGAGCGTCTTATTTTTCGTTTTTGTTTTGGTTTTTAGTTTGCTTGGTTTGCTTAGTGTTCTGAGTAAGTTGGTTGGACCCCCTCTTTCATACATTGGTTTGCAAATAGTTTGGTTTGGTTTGGAAAAGAGTAGGAAAGTACATGCTTATGTGGTAAAAAGAGCTCGTTTTTGACTATGGCCTATGCTTTGTCATGCCATGCTTGATATTGTTTTGGATTTATGCTTAGTATTCTTTGCTGTAGCATGACTTGTTATAAACAATTGAGATTGCTTAATGTGCCTTGGATGAATCATGCGTTGTTTTAGCATATTAAAGCATAGTATAGTGGTATTCTCCTTTGATGTTTTATTTGGGTTGACTTGGCACATGCTCACACCATGTTATGACTATCTCAAGTCACCATAGCCTTTATGATCCTTTAGTTTTCAACTTGTAGTATCACTTTATGGTTTGATCAATGATGTTTTGTCGCTCCGCATGATTATGGCCATTATTGCTCTCTTAGTTTGTCGCTCCCAATCTTTTGCAAGCCTCCACAACAAAGTATGAGTTCCACTCATGCATCAAACTCCCTAAACCAAGTTATTCCAAAGAGTCCACCATACCTACCTACTAGCTTATGCTATTCCAAGTACATTCATGCTTTTGTTTACCTTCCATTGTTATAAAAAAACTAGTAATTAAAGCTCTCACGAACTTCATGGCACACTTTACTTTACTTGCCCTTAATAAACTTGAACCATTGTGTCTTTTATGTTGTATATGCTTGCACTTATTTGTTGGGAATTAGCAGAACCATGCTTTCATGGGGAACGCTTTCAACATTGCACTTGGTACTTGTACCTAGTTGATATCATGCTCTTTTGTATATGGATGTCGTCGGTGTGAAATGAAAGGGGAGCTTGTAATTCCATGGAGTTATGTATATGTGTTAGAGAAACGCCTGGGCTGCTAGTCTAATCCATGCTGACATGGTGGAAACCTGCAGCGTAACCATAATGAGCTGTCTATGAAGCATTCTTCTTATAAAAAAAGAGAGTCCTATATTGAGAAAAAAAAGAAAAAAAGAGATACTATGAAAAGAGGAAAGAGAGAAAAAAGCACCATATTCCCATGGTAAATAAGAAGAATGCTGAGATGCTCGTTGTCTCCTTGCCTTGTCATTTTGATATGGGGATTCTTCCGTATCATCGGGCAAGGGGTACCTCGTTGGCGGTTCTCAATGATACACATGTACTTACGATGACAAGAACTTACCGGTGACTAAACTTGAGTAGCATGAGGAGCGGCCCTCGTATACAAGGGACATGAGATTTCTGACTTATACTTCGTCAAGCATGTACACCATAGTTTGTTCACTTTAACCTTAATCACTTCAAGATGCTTATGATAGGGGCAATGAGATCTCAAAGCTATGAATACCATAATTTTTGGAAGCTCTTTATGAGACTTGAATCCCTACTTCCTTTTACAAAAGGCCTTTCTTCCACCATTATATTGAGTCTCCACCTTCTAACTTTATGCACCTACTTTGAGAGCATAGTGGCCATTCTTAGTTCTATGTGCATTGTCCCAAGACTAGTTGATTGATGCATAACTCGTTATTGCTTATTTGAAACTATTGTATCTAGTCACTCTTATGAACTTTGAAGGTGTCCTATGCATTTATATTTGCTACTCTATTGAGGGACAAGCTGAATACTTTTATGCTATGTTTTCTTTATGTGAAACAAACAATAGTCTTGCAAAGCATTGTTATTCATGAATCTTTTGTTTGTGAATTTTCATGTTGCATCATAGTTTCTTTGCTTATTGCTAGAACTTTGTATTTCATGTTATGATTGAAGTACTATGATCCCAACTTTGAATGTTCTGCAAATACTTTGATCAAGTCTTTGATGGTGCATGTCACCTCAAAAATTATTTCTTTTATCACTTACCTACTCGAGGACGAGCAGGAGTTAAGCTTGGGGATGTTGATACATTGCAAATGTATCTATCATTTTTGATGTTCCATTCTTGGTTTTATCCACTTTCTTGTGTTTTATTCCAACTTTGGAGTACTTTTCATACGATTTCTTGGACTAACCTA
Organism: Avena eriantha; assembly: GCA_910589775.1. Taxonomy (NCBI): domain Eukaryota; kingdom Viridiplantae; phylum Streptophyta; class Magnoliopsida; order Poales; family Poaceae; genus Avena; species Avena eriantha. The sequence continues at coordinate 99,331,116 of OU342741.1, forward strand.
TTAACAAGAGCCACAATGCCAGCTGCCTGTTTTCTGCTGTTTTTGGTTCCAGGAAAGTCAGAAAACGAATATTCTCGGAATTGGACGGGACAAAAGCCAAAGTGCCTATTTTTCCAGAAGTGATCAAGTGCCAGAATACGAGACGGAGAAGGGCCAGGGGCCAGCCACACCACCTGGCCACACGCCAGGTGGTGGTGTGGTGGCTGCCGGCACCCCCTCGGCCTCTCCTTTCGCCTATAAGTTGCCCTCGGGACGAAAACCCTAAGGACCCGATCAAAAATCCACGAAAGAGTCTGTAGCCGCCGTCATCTCCATCCCTAGATCGGCAGGGATCTGAAGATCTTCCCGGCACCCTGCCGGAGAGGGGAATTCACCCTGGAGGCCTTCTTCATCACCATGCAAGCCTCCGGTGTGATGCATGAGTAGTTCATCCTTGGACTACGGATCCATGCAGTAGCTAGATGGCTGTTTTCTCCTCCTTTGTGCTTTCATGTTTAGATCTTGTGAGCTCCGTTCATGATCAAGATCATCTATTTGTAATTCATACATGTTGTGTTTGCGGGGATCCGATGGATATTGAGATGCTATTTCAGATTGATTATTGATTCTATCATGTCTTTGTTATTTGAGATCTTGCATGCTTTCCGTTGTTAGTAGCTATCTTGGCCAAGTAGATGCTAGCAACTCCAAGAGTTAGTATTTATGCTCGATAGTGGGTTCATGCCTCTGGTAATATGGGGAAGTGACAGAAATCTCTAAGGTACTAGATGTGCTGTTGCTACTAGGGAGAAAACAACAATCCTTTGTTCATAGAACAATCGTATTGTTTACTTTACACGCAGTTCGTAAAGAAATAATCTGTTGCTTGCAACTTAATACTGGAGGGGGTTCGGATGATAACCTGAAGGTGGATTATTAGTCATAGATGCAGTTGGATGGCGGTCTATGTATTATGTTGAATGCCCAATCAAGTCTCAGAGGAGTCAAGATGATTAGTATATGCATCTATTGCTTTCTCGGTGTTTGTCAATTGCCCCGCTGTAATTTGTTCACCCAGCATGTTATATATCTTAAGGAAAGCCACCTCTAGTGAACTATGGATCATGGTCCTTTACTTTACATATAATCTACAATTGTTTACTGCTTTTTGATTACTTTCTGCAAACTTTGACTTCTTTCCATTCGATACGTTTAATCCTTTGTTTTCCACAAAACACGGTGAGATTGACAACCTCATCGCAAGTTGGGGACAAAGTTCTACGGTTGTGTTGTGCAGGTCTCCACGTTGCTACTAGCACCGGTAGTGCGCCCTGCCAAAGCTCAGCTAGTAACACCTTTAGGGTGTTTCCTTGCTCCTACTGGTTCGATTAAACCTTGGTTTCATAAGTGAGGGAAACTTGCTGCTGTGCTCATCATACCTTCCTCTTGGGGTTCCCAACGAGCTCTACATCAACACCGCCATCAAGCATTTTTATGGGCGCCGTGCATTGAGCCATCACAAAGCTCAGCATACAAACCTTTCAACCAAACAGAGTCTTTGCAAGCTTCAGCAACAACCATATATTCTGCTTCGATTGTAGATAAAGCAACAACTGGTTGTAGTGTTGCCTTCCAACTCACGGCACATCCACCTACCGTGAACACATAACCTGTGAGGGACCTCCTCTTATCCAAGTCAGCAGCAAAATCTGAATCCACATAGCCTGCAAGTCCCTCACTAGTATTGCCAAACTTCAAGCAAGCATTCGATGTGCCACGGAGGTACCTGAAAATCTACTGAACAACTTTCCAATGTTCTTTACCAGGATTAGCCATGTAATGACTCACCAAACTCATAGCATATGATAAATCAGGGCGAGAACAAACCATAGCATACATCAAGGAACCAATAGCACTAGAATAAGGGACTCGAGACATGTACTCGATATCTTCATCAGAACTAGGACATTGCAATGCTGACAATTTAAAGTGAGGAGCAACAAGAGTACTAACTGACTTTGCGTCATGCATATTAAAATGTTGAAGAAATTTCTCAACATAACTTTGCTGACTAAGAAACAACAACCTAGATTTTCTGTCCGTTTAATTTCCATACCTAGGATTTTCTTAACAGCACCAAGATCTTTCATCTCAAATTCAGTACTTAGGTGTGCCTTCAAAGTAGTGATTTCTTTCATGCTCTTGGCAGCAATTAACATATCATCAACATATAACAGCAAGTAAATAGGTGATCCATTAACAAACTTTATGTAAACACAACTATCAAACTGAGATCTCTTAAAACCTTGTGAGATCATAAATGAATCAAACCTTTTATACCACTGTCTTGGAGATTGCTTCAAACCATAAAGCGATCTCTTCAATTTGCACACAAAATCCTCTTTTCCAGGAACTATGAACCCTTCAGGTTGTTCCATGTAAATCTCCTCCTCCAGTTCACCATGCAGAAAAGCAGTCTTTACATCTAGCTGCTCAAGCTCAAGATCATGCATAGCAACAATACCAAAGAAAGTACGAATAGAGCTATGTTTCACAACCGGAGAGAAAACATCATTATAGTCAATACCTGGAATCTGGCTAAAACCTTTTGCTACTAACCTTGCCTTAAACCTTGGAGGCTCATTAGGAGACAAACCTTCCTTTCTCTTGTATATCCACTTACAGCGGACAACCTTCTTCTATTTAGGCAAGCGCACAACTTCCCATGTGCCATTCTTATCAAGCGACTGCATCACTTCTTGCATAGAAGAAATCCACTTCTCGTGGTCAACGGATGTAACAACTTCATTGTATGCAGCAGGTTCAGTATCATGCTCCACCTGTTCAGCACAATCCAAAGCATAATGATCAAGATTACACTCTTCAATTCAACGACGAGGTGGAACTATGTTACGCCTCGGTCTATCAGTAGTAATAGACTCATGTGGCTGCTGCAAAACAGTAGGTGAGTGCTAAACAACATCATCATCAATATTTTCCTCATGAGTATCATCAACAACAACATTATTACCAATAGTTTTCTGCAGGTGCTCCACCCGCACACTAACTCCCTCCTCTCCAATAGCAACATGATAGGGATCTGATGACAAGCTGTCATGATACACAACTGATTCATTGAAAACAACGTTCCTACTCAGCAAAATCCTTTTAGTTTAGGATTCCATAGTTTATATGTCTTAACTCCTAAACCATAACCAAGGAAAATGCACTTGACAGCTCTAGGCTCTAACTTTCCATTATCAACATGAGCATAAGCAGTGCAACCAAAAACTCTCAACTGTGAATAATCAGCAGGCGAACCTGACCATACCTCAATAGGAGTTTTCTTCTCAAGTGGAATAGAAGGTGACTTGTTGATGAGGTAGCACGCTGTGTTGGCTGCTTCAGCCCAGAAACGTCTATGCATACCTGCATTGGACAACATATAGCGAGCCCTCGAGATGATGGTTCTGTTCATGCGCTCAGCCACGCCATTCTGCTGAGGAGTGTAAGGGATGGTGTGGTGCCTGATTATACCATCATTACTGCAAAACTCCTCAAACTCATTAGAAGAGAATTCCATACCATTGTTAGTACGTAGTACCTTTACCTTCTTTTCAGTTTATTTTTCTACCATAAATTTCCACTTCTTAAAAGCATCAAAAACATCAAATTTGTGTTTCAGAAAATATGGCCACTGTCGTCGGATTGAGGACAAGTACGCCATGAGGGGGTCCCCGAGGCGTGCGGGAGAGAGGGGTGTGAGACGTACGGTGTTCCGGGACGGCGAGCACACAAGTTTACCCAGGTTCGAATCCGCCGGCTTTGGACGGACCCTACTCCTGCTAGCAATCCAGTAATACGGCAGAGCCGGAATATGGGTTACAAGGGTTTCGCCTGTCGATGTGAGATTGTATACTATTGAGGTTATCTGGTGCCCTAAAGGCCCTCCCTAGGACGGCTTATATAGATATCCGGCCTAGGGTTTATAGGAGAGATCAATCCGGCTACGACTAAGAGTTGGTTACAGAGTACATCTTGAATTACAAGTAACATTATGGGCCTAAGTCGGTAAGTCTTCTCGGCCTTCCCGTAGTCGGATTGGACTCCGTCTTCTCTCTCTAACTGGGCCGCCCGTGAAGCAAAGCTCTAATCTGAAGTGGGCCACCCTGGTCAGTGAGGAACTGTGAGGATACCCAGAAAGTATATCCCCAACAGTAGCCCCCGGAGGCCTCCAAGATCCAAAGTCGGATTTTATCATCGTCTAGCCTGATCTTCGGCTTGCAGAATCTAGAAGGGTTCCTGAAACTTCACAACAAAAAATACGATCCGGGTCTTAAAAAATAAGTCGGACCTTGCAATTGGTTACTCGGATTTTCCAGCTCACTTTTAAACTAAGCCGGAACTAGGTCTCTAACGCCACCTGACACAAGCATGGTCAAGTCACGTCATCTGACAGACGTTCTGTCAGTACGACCATTGGTGGGTCCGTGGTTCGCGGAACCGAGGCGCCATTTTAATCCACACGTGGAGATCGAGGCGACGCAATCATCGCGCGGGCCCTTCCCAGTTCTTTCCACGACGCGTGGCAGTTACACTGTAGCGTTTGCACGAATCTTGGCGCAGGTAGGTGGATATAAGGGGTTTAGATTTCTTCTTCTCATCCCCACCAGTCCTTTGCCGTTCCTTCCTTCCCAATCCTCCTGCGTGCCCAGAGCCTCTTCGTCCTCCTCCCACAGAGCTCCTTGCGCCGCCACTTTAAGGTCACCTTTTCCACCGGAGAAAGAATGGCTTCATCCTCTTCTTCCTCTTTGGTGGTGGCGGCGGCGTCGGTGGAAGTAGCTGCAGAAAAGGAGAGCTTCCGGGGAATCTGGATCCCCTGCGCCCTCGACGAGGGCGGCCTCAGAAATGTGGAGAAGGAGGGGCTTCTCGCCGCCGGCGACTGGCGGACCGGCTTTGGCGAAACCGTCCCCAATCCGCGCGAGGGAGAGCGCGTCCACTTCGGCACCCATCTGGACCGAGGTTTGTCCTTTCCTCCCTCGGAGTTCTTCCCAACAATTCACTACTCGGAAGATACCCGCATCCAGCAATCAGACAAATAACCCAAGTAAAGACTAGAATTTTTTTAGAGTTATACCCGAAGGTAGCAGTTTTAGAATCGGAAATCTAAACCAGAAGGAACATGAGCATAAATTACATTCAAGCATTATGGGATTTTCGACTATGACATGATCATTATGAAATAAGATGGTAAAAACTTCTCAGGAAAACTTTGAGGTAAACAAAACTTTTATTTCTCACAAAACATGTACATATGTATGATTACAAAGAAGGATAAACTAAGAATAAAAGGGACGTAGCTGAGAAATATTCCACGGTCTGTCTAACTCATCTGGATTTGTACCGCCTCCAGCTCTCTTTCTCTTCTTAGTAGCAGGTCTTTCTTTGACTGGCCTCATGTCAGTTATGTAGTACGACCCATTGTGCAATACTCGACTAACTAAAAAGGGCCCTTCCCATACTAGGGAAAGTTTGTGCTTTCTTTCTTGCACAAGCCGGAGAACCAAATCACCTTTATTGAAAGATCTAGTTCGGACTCTCTGGCTATGATACTTGAGTAACTTTTGCTGATAGGCTGTAGATCTCATTTCAGCAACGACGCGAATTTCTTCGACTAAGTCGAGATCATTTTGTCGAGAAATCTCGGCATCCTCCTCGATATATGTGGCCACTCTAGGAGAAGTATGAATTAAATCACTAGGAAGAACTACTTCTGCGCCATAGACCAAGAAGAAAGGTATATATCCTGTTGACCTGTTCGGAGTTGTTCTTAAACTCCAAATTACACAGGGTAGTTCCTCTGCCCAAGCCCCTGCAGCACGTCTCAGTGGTGCTTCGAGTCTTGGTTTCAAGCCTTTTAGAATTAAACCATTTGCTCTTTTGACTTGTCCGTTAGCCTGTGGATGTGCGACTGACGCAATGTCAAGCCGGATATTTTGCTCGTCGTAGAATTCAGCCAACTCTCCCATGGAAAAATTAGTCCCGTTGTCCGTGATAATGCTATGTGGATAACCATACCGGATTATAACATCCTCGACAAATCTTTTGGCTGTTGCTCCATCACAACTAGTAACAGGTTTAGCCTCGATCCATTTCGTGAATTTATCCACCATCACTAAGAGGTGAGTAAATCCACTTGGAGCTCGTTTAAAAGGTTCTACCATATCAATCCCCCAGACCACAAAAGGCCATGTTATAGGTATTGTTCGCAGCTGATCAGTCGGAACATGAGCTTGCTTGGCATACTTTTGGCAGCCTTTGCATGTCTTGACTAATCGTTCGGCATCTGCCTGAGCTGTAAGCCAGAAAAATCCATGTCGAAAAGCTTTTGCCATTAAAGATTTGGCTGCAGCGTGGTGACCACACTCGCCTTCGTGGATTTCTCTTCAGATTTCCACTCCTTCTTCCGGAGATACACATCGCTGAAAACCCCCGGAAACACTCTATTTATGGAGCTCACCTCTAACAATAGTATAGGGTTTTGCTCATCGGATAATCTGTCGGCTCAGCACCTCGTCTTCGGGTAATTTTCCATCTACCAAGTAATCGAGGTAGGGTTGAGTCCAGCTGGGAATTACAGCCAGAACTGCTATTAAAGGCGAGTCGGATTTGGTCGGATATTCCTCATCTACTCCCTTTATCGAGGGAACTTTGAGGTGTTCTAAAAATGCGCCATCCGGAACCTCTTTCCGCGCAGAGCCTATTCGAGATAACGCATCTGCTTCCTCGTTTTCTGCTCGAGGGATGTGTTGAACTTCAAACCCTTCGAACGATTTAGATAGATCATCCACGATAGCTTTATATGCTGCCATGTGCTTATTTGCATTACAAATATCCGAGACTTGCTGAGCAACAAGATCCGAATCTCCGTAACACATCAAACGTCGGATACCAATATCCTTAGCAATCCGGATTCCATGCAGCAGTGCTTCATACTCGGCAATGTTGTTTGTCGCTGTGAAGTGGATCTGCAACACGTATAAAAGTTTATCTCCTTGGGGTGATTTGAGCACCACGCCTGCCCCCGTGCCCCCTTGAGCCTTAGACCCGTCGAAAAAGAGGGTCCAATATTCCGACTCAGGGAGGACCATGTTCTCCTTGGTCTCTGTCCAATCAGCGACAAAGTCAGCAAGGATCTGGGATTTGATTGCTGTCCGGGGTTTGTACTCAATATCAAAAGCTGCAAGCTCTATACCCCATTTGGCGACGTGTCCTGTGGCGTCGCTATTGTTGATTATATCTCTCATGGGAGCTTTGTTCACCACGGTAATTGGATGCTCCTGAAAATAGTGTCATAACTTACGAGATGCTAGAAAAACACCGTAAGCCAAATTTTGATAGTGCGGATAACGCTGTTTTGATTCTATCAGGACCTTGCTGACAAAGTATGTCGGACGCTGCACCAGGTGCTCCTGATTTTCTTCTGGTCTCTCCACCACCATAACTATACTGACAACCTTATTTGTCGCAGCAATGTAAAGCAACATTGGTTCCTGAGGTTCCGGCGCTGCAAGGATAGGAGCAGATGAGAGTACTTTCTTCAGGTCTTGTAGTGCAGCTTCAGCTTCGTCAGTCCAGACAAAATCCTTGGTCTTCTTCAGGAGTTTGTATAATGGTGCGGCTCTTTCGCCAAGCCGGCTTACAAATCGACTGACCGCAACAATGCAGCCAGTTAATCTTTGTACGTCCTTCAGGCGAGTTGGCTTGGAAATATTGAGAATAGCCTTGATCTTATCGCGGTTCACCTCTATACCTCTTTGAGACACGATAAAACCTAACAATTTTCCGACTGGTATTCCAAAGAAGCATTTCTTTGGGTTAAGCATGATGTTGTATTTTCGTAAATTGGCGAACGTCTCCTCCAAGTCGGAAATCAATGTTTCCTTCTTTTTGGACATGACCGCGATATCATCCACGTATGCATGTACATTGCGTCCGAGTTGATCATGGAGGCAACGCTGCATCGTGCGCTGGTACGTAGCTCCTGCGTTCTTCAGCCCAAAGGGCATCGTAACATAACAGAAGGTTCCGAAGCTGGTTATGAATGATGTTTTGATTTTGTCAGATTCCTTCATCCGGATTTGGTGATAACCGGAATATGCGTCGAGAAAACAGAGGAGTTCCGAGCCTGCCGTAGAATCGATAACTTGATCAATTCTAGGCAGAGCGAACGGATCTTTTGGACAAGCCTTGTTCAAGGCAGTATAATCAACACACATCCTTAAATCAGTGGTGTCCTTTTTAGGGACCATTACAGGGTTGGCCGACCAATCAGTATGGATGACCTCTTCTATGAATCCGGCTAACTCGAGCCGCGCTAGTTCCTTAGCTATTGCCTTACGCTTTTCATCACCAAACCGTCGTAAGGACTGTTTGACGGGTTTAGCATTCGGGTTTACATTTAGAGAGTGCTCGGCAAGTTCCCTAGGTACTCCGGTCATGTCAGATGGCTGCCATGCGAAGATACCTTGATTTACTTGGAGGAACTTGACGAGCGCGCTTTCCTATGCGCTACTTAAGCCTACGCCTATCTGGGTCACCTTGGAGGGGTCATCATCCTTCAACGGCTTCGTCTTCATCTCTTTTGATGCCTTGAACTCCGGATTTGGCTTTGTCACCTCCTTCTTCGTCGCGGGCATCTCAGACGGATCTATGCTCTTCTTGATCTCCTGGTACTCCTGGGCGTGCAGCACGACTTCGGCAAAGGCGGCATTTCCATCCTCGCACTCTCGCGCCTTCTTCGGGTCTCCCCTGATGGTGATCACGCCGTTGGGACCTAGAATTTCAATCATATTGTAAATGTAACACGGACGAGCCATAAAAGCGCAGTAAGCCGGACGTCCGAATATAGCGTGGTATGCGCTCTTGAACAGGACCACTTCGAAGGAAAGTGCCTCCTTCCAATAATTCTTTGGTGTTCCGAAAGTAACATCCAAAGTGATCTCTCCTAGGGAATTAGCTTGTCTTCCTGGGACAACTCCGTGAAAGATCACAGAGCTATGGTTCAGCTGTGTTTCCGAGATCTTCATCCAGCGTAGCGTTTCGAGATAGAGATTATTGATGCTGCTACCACCGTCCATGAGGGTCTTGGAGAAACCATAACCATCAATAAGTGGATTGACGATTAAGGCGTATTTTCCTCGCCTATGTAGCTTAGGCGGATGATCATCGCGGTCAAACGTTATTGCCACTTCCGACCAATCTAGATACTGAGGGACAGCCGAAACTGTTGCGTTGAGCTCGTGGAGAACTGATTTCTTGACCTTTGCTGGTTGAGATCCGAGGAAGGTGACGTAAGTGTCCTTGGTGGGAAAAGTTTTCTTCCCTTCCGACTTGGGATTTGACGCATCGGCTTCCTCCATGTCGGAATCTTCCTTGGTCTCTTTGTCCTTTTCGGGATTTTTCTTTCCCTTCTTCCACTTAGCTTTGTAGCCCGCGGTATCATCTCTCTTGATGTCTTCGTTAAAATGACATTCAGGGTTGGTGTGGGACGAGCCCCCATTGGCATCCAAGTGATGCACACATGGGTTATTGGCGATGTCGGCCCAAGTGTAGGTTTTGCCTAGTTGTTGCTCTCCTCTACCTTGGCCCCTTGATGTCCAACGGCCACGCCCACGGCCACCGCCACGTCCCCCTCGTCCTCCAGACCCGGAAACAGTAGTGACTACCGCTGTCTCCACGTTGGGTTTTTCTTCCGAGGTATTTTTGCGCTTTTGAGCCTATTGCTTTGGTTGTTTTGCCGACTGAGGCACAACCAGGACATTGAGTAATCCCTCTGCGTTGTCGTCAGCATCTGCATACTTGCTCGCTATTTCTATCATCTCTCCCATATCAGTAACCTTGTCACACTTCAAGCGATGGCGCAGTAAACCAATTGGGAGACCTGCAATGAAAGCTTCAATCGCAGTTTGATCATTTACTCCCTCGCAGGAGTTCTTGGTGTCAATCCATCGCCTGAGATAATCTTGGCAAGTTTCTCTGGCTTTCTGGGTGCAACGCTGTAGGTCTCCAACCGTACAGGGCCTCCGATATGTGCCTTCGAAATTCCAAAAGAACACACTTTGTAAGTCATACCACTTGTGGATGGTGTTCGCCGGAAGTTCATTGAGCCATGATCGCGTCGTCTTCCGCAACATAAGTGGGAGATATCGGGTTGCGACCAGGATGTTTTCGCCTTTGGTGATGCAGCAATCTTGGAAGAAATCCTATAACCAGGTGTCTGGACGAGCAATGCCGTCGTAGGCTTGGATATGTCTTGAGATAGCAAATCCTTCCGGGAATTTTGTAGCTCTGATGCGTGGTCCGAAGCACTTTGGGCCCACGTACACGCCATCGTTTTCGTACCGCCGAGCCTCTATGTTGAAGTTGATCCTGTGCCTTGCGTTGTTCGGGGATAGGGATCGTCCCGAATATCGGCTGTGGCTGCGGTGCCTTGGAGCCGGACTTCGGCTTCTGCCACCACCTCCTCCGCCATGTCGTCCTCCTTGACTTGCTTGGGGGCCGTTGTGATAACTGTGCTATGGAGAGGGTGGTGCAGCTGGGTTGCTTCCGGCTGATTGCCGGCCTGTGTCCGGGGCGTCATTATTCTGGTTCCGGGGAGGTTCTTGACTATGACGAGCCCCCTGCCGGCTTGTGCCAGCGTGGTTTCCGTCGTTCCTTCGTCCGTCGTTCCCACCATGGTGAGGCCCAGCTGGACGGTTTTCATTTCTAGGAGGTGGCATTTTCTGATGATCCTCCTCCCGATGTTTCTCTTTATCTTCTCCTTTTCGGGGAGGATTCCTCGGAATCACTGCAGTGATCGCGCCTTTCTCGGCTGCTGGAGCGAGGTTGCTCTAGTTATGTGTAGTTCTGCGGTGCTGCTCCGACAATCCGGTTCTTGAATAATTGTCTTCCCTGTGTTCGGGGTGACGATGCTGCGCCCGATCGTAATGGGATCTTACGTCAGCCCATGCCAGATCTGTGCGACATTGGTCGGAATCCGAGACCAGCTTTTGGCTTCCAGACAGGGCAACTTTTTGCTGCTCCAGTCCCTTATTGAGTAGCTTGATACCCAAACGTATCTCCTCTGGTCCTGGATTAGCCGATAGAATTTCGCGAGTTGCCACGGTATTTTGCACTGGTGTTGGGTAAACCCAATCTCCGTTGCTATCCTTCCGTGGCTTTCCCATCTCATCTCCAAAAAGGATGGCACGAACACGTGGGAATTGGTTGTCATCTATGTGACGCTTCTGTGTCTTCTGATGTAGACGGGACATGTACTCCTTGTTCGACATGCGCTTCTTCTCCACCTCGATGTTTTTGGCTTCATCAAGGAGTTGTTGACGACGCGCTTCTAGGGCCTGGGCCCTTTCATCCAGCTCATTTGCAGTAAGTTCTGCAGCTATAGGGATAGGTGTGGTTAATGCGGCATCGATGAGTTTACGCGCACCTTCAGTGATCACGTGTCCATCCACCGATGCTTCTTTTTTCGGCTTGTCTGGGATTAGTGCTCCATCCGAGTCTTCTTCGTATTCCTCGGCAATCACTTCCTCTGCCAGAGGGTCTTTTGCCGGGGACTTGTTTTGCTTGTTCTTCTTCTTTGCCTTCTTGGCAGCGCTGGTAGCAAAGACGGCTTTGGGTCTATTTCTTGGAGTCAAGCTCTGATCGGTACTTTCGGACATTTGGACTTCGGGATTGTCTCCAATGTCCATGTCATCCTGCGTTTTGGGAGAGTGTTCCCCGGATCCTTCATCCATGGCTTCTCCATCCTCTGCAGCTTTGGAGTTGTACTCCTCTTCATATTCCACGGAGAACTTTCGGAAATCTGCCGACGTCATGGATTCATCCGAGGATGCGGGAACGTCGGCGTTTGTTCCAATTGCCTCCAGTACCGAGTCGGTGTTTTCTCCAGCGTCGGCAGAGCCGGATCTGGATCCAACATATCTGACGAAGTGCGATGCGTGCTTCCTGAGGTACCTGCGGCTTTCGCGATCAGCCATATCGAAACTTTCAATGGTTTCGAGGATTGCATCTGCGCTAGCGCCTTGCAGTATCATACATCTTAGTGTGTACCTGAGGAAAGGCCTATGTATCCCGACATCGTCAGAGTTGGAATCAGTGTCGTTGATGTGCTCCTCCTGGATTTTGACTTCCACGGGTGGGTCCATCTAGGATCCGGCTTCTCCAGGGAGATCCACTCCAGATTCGACTTGGACCGTGTGGTCTTCTTCAGGCTCGGATTTCTTCACTATCTCCGCAATTGGTGCGGGTTGGGTGGGGTTAGGGTTTTCTGAGATCCGGAACTCTGCTGCCTTTGCGGACAAAGGGGACCCAGAAGATTCTTCTACCTCTATCATCACCGCTGGGGTGGGTTGGGCAGGTTCAGCGAAACCGATGTAAACATCGATCTCGCCAAAAGACATGATAGTATAGGCAGTCACGGCCTCCCTAGCCGGTATCCAAGTCTCGTCGAGAACGATGAGAGGGATGTCACTGGCGTAGAGGATGTGACCGACGGTGATGGTCTCGCCGATTCCAATTCTTGCAGATTCCGCTCAGAACGCAGATCCGAAGCTCACTTGCCCCACGGTGGGCGCCAACTGTCGTCGGATTGAGGACAAGTACGCCATGAGGGGGTCCTTGAGGCGTGCGGGAGAGAGGGGTGTGAGACGTACGATGTTCCGGGACGGTGAGCACACAAGTTTACCCAGGTTCGAATCCGCCGGCTTTGGACGGACCCTACTCCTGCTAGCAATCCAGTAATACGGCAGCGCCGTAATATGGGTTACAAGGGTTTCGCCTGTGCGATGTTTGATTGTAGACTATTAAGGTTATCTGGTGCCCTAAAGGCCCTCCCTAGGACGGCTTATATAGATATCCGGCCTAGGGTTTACAGGAGAGATCAATCCGGCTACGACTAAGAGTTGGTTACAGAGTACATCTTGAACTACAAGTAACATTATGGGCCTAAGTCGGTAAGTCTTCTGGGCCTTCCCATAGTCGGATTGGACTCCGTCTTCTCTGTCTAACTAGGCCGCCCATGAAGCAAAGCTCTAACCCGAAGTGGGCCACCCTTGTTAGTGAGGAACTGTGAGGAGACCCGGAAAGTATATCCCCAACAGCCACACTTTTCTTGAGTAGTCATCAATAATAGTAAGCATGTAATTAGCACCACCAATAGAAGTCTTACAGGAAGGTCCCCATACATCAACATGCACATAATCTAATATGCCTTTGGTGGTATGAACAGAAGCATTGAATTTAACTCTTTTATGCTTACCAAAAACGCAGTGCTCACAAAACTCAAACTTACCCAAGTTGCAACCATCAATCAACTCTCTCTTAACCAATTCTTCCATGCCATGTTCGCTCATATGCCCAAGACGCATATGCCACAAATTTGTTTTACCACAATCATCAGAATCATTAGAAGTAACAACAACAACAATGCCAGGCAAAGTGCTACCTCTAAGAACATATAACTTAGCAGAATTCATATCACCTATCATGTGAATAAGAGAACCTTTTGATACCTTCAAGAACCTACGCCCACCGGCGTACTTGTATATTCATCAACATCCATGGTACTTAGGGAGATCATATTTCTGGCCATGCTTGGTATGTGCTTCACCTATTAACAAGAGCCACAGTGCAAGCTGCCTGTTTTCTGCTGTTTTTGGTTCTAGGAAAGTCAGAAAATGAATATTCTCGTAATTGGACGGGACAAAAGCCAAAGTGCCTATTTTTCCGGAAGTCATCAGATGCCAAAATACAAGACGGAGAGGGGCCAGAGGCCGGCCACACCACCTGGCTACGCGGCCAGGATGGGCCCACGCTAGGGGGTGGTGTGGTGGCCCTTGGCACCTCCTTGGCCTCCCCTTCCGACTATAAGATGCCCTCGGGATGTAAACCCTAAGTACCCGATCAAAAATCCACGAAAGAGTCTGTAGCCGCCGTCATCTCCATCCCTAGATCGGGAGGGATCTGAAGTTCTTCCTAGCACCCTGCCGGAGAGGGGAATTCACCCTGGAGGCCTTCTTCATCACCATGCAAGCCTCCGGTGTGATGCGTGAGTAGTTCATCCTTGGACTACGGATCCATGTAGTAGCTAGATGGCTAGTGCTCCTCCTTTGTGCTTTCATGTCTAGATCTTGTGAGCTCCGTTCATGATCAAGATCATCTATTTGTAATTCTACATGTTGTGTTTGCGGGGATCCGATGGATATTGAGAAGCTATTTTAGATTGATTATTGATTCTATCATGTCTTTGTTATTTGTGATCTTGCATGCTTTCCATTGTTAGTAGCTATCTTGGCCAAGTAGATGCTACCAACTCCAAGAGTTAGTATTTATGCTCGATAGTGGGTTCATGCCTCTGGTAATCTGGGGAAGTGATAGAAATTTCTAAGGTACTAGATGTGTTGTTGCTACTAGGGAGAAAAACAACAATCCTTTGTTCATAGAACAATCGTATTGTTTACTTTACATGCAGTTCGTAAAGCAATAATCTGTTGCTTGCAACTTAATACTGGAGGGGGTTCGGATGATAACCTGAAGGTGGATTATTAGTCAGAGATGCAGTTGGATGGCGGTCTATGTATAATGTTGTAATGCCCAATCAAGTCTCAAAGGATTCAATATGATTATTATATGCATGTATTGCTTTCTCGATGTTTGTCAATTGCTCCGCTGTAATTTGTTCACCCAGCATGTTATCTATCTTAAGGAGAGCCACCTCTAGTGAACTATGGATCCCGGTCCTTGTCTTTTACATACAATCTATAATCTTTTACTTCGTTATGTTTACTTTCTGCAAACTATTACTTCTTTCCATTCGATACGTTTAATCCTTTGTTTTCTGCAAAACACGGTGAGATTAACAACCTCATCGCAAGTTGGGGACAAAGTTCTGTGGTTGTGTTGTGTAGGTCCTCAAGTTGCTACTAGCACCGGTAGTGCGCCCTGCCAAGGCTCAGCTAGCAACACCTTTGGGGTGTTTCCTTGCTCCTACTGGTTCGATTAAACCTTGGTTTCATTACTGAGGGAAACTTGCTACTGTGCTCATCATACCTTTCTCTTGGGGTTCCCAACGAGCTCTACCTCAACATCACACCTGCACTTTTTTATAGCGCCATACTTAGAGCCATCAAGCATTTTTCTAGCGCCGTTGCCGGGGAGTCAAGGACATCTTCACAAGGGGAGTCCCTCATAACCAATCACTTTACTTTGTTATTTTTGTTTTTCTTAATTTCTCTTTGCTTTCTTTGCTTGTTTCTTTATCAAAAACACAAAAAAATTAGTTTTACTTGTTTGCTTTCTTATTTGAAAACATAAAAATTTTAGGTCCTATCTTGATTTGCCACTATGTCTAGCCTTGCTCCAGTCACTATGTCACCTGAGGAAATAATTTTCACTTTTAAACAAGGAATTGAGGAAAGGTTTAAGGAAGCTTGGTCTAGAATCTCTGATCTACATGAAAACACTGAGCCCAAAATGACTCAAAGCTTGTTCCTTAGTAGTTTTTACCTTGGAATTGCTCTTTGCTATAGATATGCTTTAGATGCTGTTGTGGGAGGATATTTCCTCCAATGTAATGAGGATGATCCTATTAATGCTATAAAGAAATTGATCCTCACTTATAATTTGCCTAGCCAACTTTCGCAAAAATATTTGCTAGATTGAACACTCTTGAGACTGGCACTGCTAGCTTAAAAGATTGCTATAATACGCTTAGGGAGCATCACAATTATGTTTCAATAAATTCTGAACCATGAAAGTGGCTTCCTACAGTAAAGATTGAGATAAACACTGAAAGTTTTCAAGCTCGCTGCGATATCATGTCTGAATTTTTTCTTATGCCCAAAGATATTTACAAATCTCTGAATACTATTGAAGGAGGAAAATAAATATCTCTTGCTAATAATACTACCATATTACCTCTTGGAGTAGCTGAAGGAGTGTTTACAAAGATCCTTGGGAAAATGATTTCTACTTATTATCTTGTTATTGAATGTACAGGAAAAGGACAAATTACACTTGGAAGGTCCCTATTAGAACTCCTTGGAGAAATAATAGATGTGGGAAAGGGGACCATCCACCTTTCTTCTCCACCAAGCAATCATATTTTCCCCAAGGTTAAGAATAAAAATAAGAGAGGTAAGGGCAAGAAATTTGGTTTTAATGCTTCTTCATTTGTGAACACTTGATTCTTTTTCTTGCTTCTTATGCCTAACTTAAAGGCGTTAAAGAAAAGTACTTATTGGGAGATAACCCAAAAGTTTTAGATGAGTCTTTGAAGTTATTACCTCAGTAATAACCTCTCCTTATCCTTTTTATTTGCTTTTTGTCCCAAGAGTAACCTCTAATGAGAGAGAAGTAATGATTGGGAAAGTTGCTGTCCCGAAATAGATTTCTGTGCTTCACCATAAAAATTCGTGTAAAATCTCTGAACGTCTTTTTGAGGCCTGAAGTTTTGTGCTTCTTCCCCAGGTTGTTATCTAACTTTCGTTAGTTCAGCACTTTTTGATTTGAGCAACAGAAGGTCTTCGAAAAAATTCGTCTTTACCTGCTGGTCTATTTTGACAGATTTCTGCCATTTTCTGCATTTGTTTCTTGTTGGCTCCTTTTTGAGTTCTTTTGGGGAATTGAGATTTTTGAGGGAAGTACTACAGTAGCTAGTGTTCTAATGGAAGTTTATTTGGTGTTAGAACTGAACCTGAAGACTTGTTTATCTTGAGTACACTAATGTTGCTAATAAAGATTGTGTGAAGTTTTGTATGAAGGAAAAATTTCAGGTGTATGGAAGGAATGAGTAATGAGATGAAGGATGGACTAAAGCTCAAGCTTGGGGATGCCACGCGTGTCACCCCAAGAAATATCCAAGAAGTACAAGCGTCAAAGCTTGGGGATGCCCAAGGCATCGCTTCTTCATCAATAAAAATCCGAGGTTTCTTCCAAACGCTTCATTTTTATTGTTTCATGCACAGTTGTGTTGTTCTTGGAGCGTCTTCGTTTTTGTTTTCGTTTTGGTTTTTCGTTTGCTTGGTTTGCTTAGTTTTCTGAATAAATTGGTTGGACCGCCTCTTTCATACATTGGTTTGCAAATAGTTTGGTTTGGTTTGGTTTGGAAAAGAGTAGGAAAGTTCATGCTTATGTGGTAAAAAGAGCTCGGTTTTGACTGTGGCCTGTGCTTTGTCATGCCATGTTTGATATTGTTTTGGCTTTATTCTTAGTATTATTTGCTATAGCATGAATTGTTATAAACAATTGAGATTGCTTAATGTGCCTTGGATGAATCATGCGTTGTTTAGCATATTATAGTGGTATTCTCCTTTGATGCTTTATTTGGGTTGACATGGCGCATGCTCACACCATGTTATGACTACCTCAAGTCACCATAGCCTTTATGATCCTTTAGTTTTCAACTTGTATATCACTTTATGCTTTGATCAATGATGTTTTGTTGCTCTGCATGATTATGGCCATTATTGCTCTCTTAGTTTGTCGCTCCTAGTCTTTTGCTAGCCTCCACAACCAAGTATGAGTTCCACTCATGCATCCAACTCCCTAAACCAAGTTATTCCAAAGAGTCCACCATACCTACCTACTAGCTTATGCCATTCCAAGTATATTCATGCTTTTGTTTACCTTCCAAATTAAACTTGTTATGAGAAAACTAGTGATTAAAGCTCTCACAAACTTGATGGCACACTTTACTTTTTGCATCTAATAAACTTGAACCATTGGGTCCTTCTTTGTTGCATATATGATTGTGCTTTATAAGTTGAAATTAGCAGAACCATGTTTCATGGGGAACGCTTTCAACATTGCACTTGTACTTTGTACCCTGTTGATATCATGTTCTTTTTCTTACGGGTCCCAGCGGTGTGAAATAAAAGTGGAACTTGTAAGATCATGGAGTTTGTATGTGTGTTAGAGAAACGCTTGGACCGCTAGCCTAAGTCATGCCTAATCATGGTGGAAACTTGCAGCATCACCATAATGAGCATTCTATGAAGCATCCTCAATAAAAACCTATGCAAATAGAAAATAAAAAGATCACTGAGATGCTCATTGTCTGCTTCCCTTATCATTTTGATTATGGGAAAGCTCCCGTATCATGTGCAAGGGGTACCCCGTTGGCGGTTCTTAATGATACACATGTACTTACAATGACAAGAGCTTACTCGTGACTAAAGTGGAGTAGAATGAGGTTCGGTCTTCGTGAGTAAGGGGCATGAGATTTCGGTTTATAACTTGTCAAGCATATCCTCTTAGTTGTGTCACTTTAACCTTAATCACTTTAAAGATGCTTATGATAGGGGCAATGAGAGCTAAATCTATAAGTACCATAATTTTTGGAAGCTCTTTATGAGACTTGAATCCCTACTTCCTTTTACAAAGGCCTTTCTTCCACCATTATATTGAGTCTCCACCTTCTAACTTTATGCACCTACTTTGAGAGAATAGTGGCCATACTTAGTTCTATGTGCATTGTCCCAAGACAAGTTGATTGATGCATACTTTGATATTGCTTGTTTTAAACTATTTGTATCTAGTCACTCTTATGAACTTTGAAGGTGTCCTATGCATTTATATTTGCTACTCTATGAGGGACAAGCTGAATACTTCTATGCTATGTTTTCTTTATGTGAAACAAACAAACGTCTTGCAAAGCATTGTTATTCATGGATCTTTTGTTCGTGCCTTTTCATGTTGCATCATAGTTTCTTTGTCTTATTGCTAGAACTTTATCTTTCATGTTATGATTGAAGTACTATGATCCCAGCTTTGAATGTTTTACAAATACTCTGATCAAGTCTTTGATGGTGCATGTCACCTCAAAAATTATTCTTTGTTTTTATCACTTACCTACTCGAGGACGAGCAGGAGCTAAGCGTGGTGATGTTGATACATTGCAAATGTATCTATAATTTTTGATGTTCCATGCTTGGTTTTATCCACTTTCTTGTGTTTTGTCCACACTTTGGAGTACTTTTCATATGATTTCTTGGACTAACCTATTAACAAGAGCCACAGTGCTAGCTGCCTGTTTTCTGCTATTTTTGGTTCCAGGAAAGTCAGAAAATGAATATTCTAGGAATTGGACGGGACAAAAGCCAAAGGGCCTATTTTTCCGGAAGTCATCAGATGCCAGAATACAAGACGGAGAGGGGCTAGAGGCCGGCCACACCACCTGGCTGCGCGGCCATGCTGGGCCCGTGCCAGGGGTGGTGTGGTGGCCCCTGGCACCCCGTCGGCCTCCCCTTCCGACTATAAGATTCCCTTGGGACGTAAACCCTAAGTACCCGATCAAAAATCCACGAAAGAGTCTGTAGCCGCTCTCATATCCATCCCTAGATCGAGAGGGATCTGAAGTTCTTTCCGGCACCCTGCCGGAGAGGGGAATTCACCCTGGAGGCCTTCTTCATCACCATGCAAGCCTCCGGTGTGATGCGTGAGTAGTTCATCCTTGGACTACGGATCCATGTAGTAGCTAGATGGCTGGTTCTTCTCATTTGTGCTTTCATGTCTAGATCTTGTGAGCTCCGTTCATGATCAAGATCATCTATTTGTAATTCTGCATGTTGTGTTTGCGGGGATCCGATAGATATTGAGATGCTATTTCAGATGGATTATTGATTCTATCATGTCTTTGTTATTTGTGATCTTGCATGCTTTCCGTTGTCAGTAGCTATCTCGGCCAAGTAGATGCTACCAACTCCAAGAGTTAGTATTTATGCTTTATAGTGGGTTCATGCCTCTGGTAATCTAGGGAAGTGACAGAAATCTCTAAGGTACCAGATGTGCTGTTGCTACTAGGGAGAAAACAACAATCATTTGTTCATAGAACAATCGTATTGTTTACTTTACACGCAGTTCGTAAAGCAATAATCTGTTGCTTGCAACTTATTACTGGAGGGGGTTCGGATGATAACCTGAAGGTGGATTATTAGTCAGAGATGTAGTTGGCTGGCGGTCTATGTATAATGTTGTAATGCCCAATCAAGTCTCAAAGGAGTCAAGATGATTAATATATGCATGTATTGCTTTCTTGATGTTTGTCAATTGCCCCGCTGTAATTTGTTCACCCTGCATGTTATCTATCTTAAGGAGAGCCACCTCTAGTGAACTATGGATCTCGGTCCTTTCTTGACATACAATCTATAAACTGTTTACTGCTTTGTGTTTACTTTCTGCAAACTATTACTTCTTTCCATTCAATACGTTTAATCCTTTGTTTTCTGCAAAACACGGTGAGATTGACAACCTCATCGCAAGTTGGGGACAAAGTTCTGTGGTTGTGTTGTGCAGGTCTCCACGTTGCTACTAGCACCGGTAGTGCGCCCTGCCAAAGCTTAGCTAGCAACACCTTTGGGGTGTTTCCTTGCTCCTACTGGTTCGATTAAACCTTGGTTTCATTACTGAGGGAAAGTTGCTACTGTGCTCATCATATCGTCCTCTTGGGGTTCCCAGCGAGCTCTACATCAACATCGCACCAGCACTTTTTTTCTGGTGCCATACCCAGAGTCATCAACGCCCCATCTTCTTGCACCATAGTTTTCATCTTTTCCTCTGTTTGAGGGCCTCTTGTACTTCATCAAGTGTTATTTTGTCACGGCTCAACAATATTGTATCACGAAAGTGCGTATAAGAACTAGGCAGCGAGCATAAGAGTAGTAGAGCTAGATCCTCATCATCATATTTTACATCCATAGATTGCAAATCAGAAATAATCTCTCTAAAAAGAGATAAGTGATTCATTACCGATCCACCTTCCTGCAATCTATGTGAAACTTCATCTTCACATGCATCTTACTGGTTAGATCCTTTGACATGCAGATTGATTCCAGTTTCAGCCAAAGAGCAGCAGCAGATTTCTCTGCCAAAACTTCCTGCAAAATATTATTGGACAGATGAAGTTGAATCATAGACAAAGCCTTACGGTCCTTCCGCTTCTCTTCGTCAGACCAGCTCTTAGCATCATCTTTCCCGAATCCTTCCAGTGCTTCATCCAGATCTGAAGTTTGGGCTAGAATCGCCCGCATCTTCATCTGCCACAAGCAGAATCTTGTGGAGTAGTCCAGCTGCGGTAGATCGAACTTCAATGACGACATGTCGCAAACCCTAAATAAAAACATGGGGCTCTGATACCACTTGTTAGCTTTGCGACAATCAAATAACGAAGAACGAAAATGAAATCATTGCAAGGGGCACACATATTTAACGTGGAAAACCCTCTCCAACAAAGAGAGGGAAAAACCACGGGCGCCAGCCAGCAAAACTTCACTATAACGGGGAGTGTTTAGACAACACCGAGGATTTCACTGATGCAACTCTTTCCAGCCGGCGGCTTACAAGAGGTATATATAGCGGTGGTAACCTAGGTCATTAACGATCCATATTAGATGATATAGCGGTGGTAACCTCCGGCGGCGGGCCTCGCTTCGCTCCGTCAGAATTTGGCCTTTACTTTGTAGAATTTGGATCAACATATAACAGTACATATATATAGTAACTAGGGATCATATTAGATGATAATATTTATGACAATCTCACTATGAGTAGTCTAGATAGAACTCCCTCTGTGTCAAAATATAAGATGTCATGGCTTTTGTGAAACAAATGTATCTAGACACCCTTTAGTGTTGGTAGAGTAACTTGGACTAGTATTGTATGCATTTTTACTAGTCCAAGTTACTCCCCACCAAGACCAAGTAATTTATAGTAGTCTCATACATATAACACTAGACTATGTTACTACCTCCAGAGTGCATATAAGCTCAATCATGGTGGCGATCTCTAATATTATAATAGAATATAGATTAGCATAAAAGTGGATATACTTCAATCACCACCACCTAATCATGTTCTAGTTAACGTATATATATATATATATAGATAGAAGATCATCAGTCAAATATAGAAAAAAGAGATCTCCACCATGATTGAGTGAGCAAATTGAATTATAAATCAAGGGATTTACGTTCGGTCTTTGTGCAGTACCGCTAAACGTCATCTTGTTCTAATCATTGGCCACTCATGTGGTGCTGACACTAGACAACGTGACTACCTCCAGAGTGCATACAAACTCTTAATTATAGCAGAAATTACAATAATAGACTATAAATTTGCACAAAAGTGGATATACTTAAATTACCACGACAATCATAGTCTAGTTGACGCATATGTAGATAGATAGATAGATATGATGATGAATCAAATATAGCAAAGAATAGATCATCACGATGATTGTGTGAGAAAAATGAATTATAAATCGAGAGATTTACAATTGGTCTTTGTTACATAGCAGAAAAATATAGCATAAAAGTAGATATACTTAAATCACAACGTCCTAATCATGGTCTAGTTAACATATAGATAGATAGATAGATAGATAGATAGATAGACAGATAGAGAGAGAGATATATAGGTAGATAGATACATAGATAGATAGATAGATAGATGAACACAAGTCAAATATAGAAAGAATAGATCATCACCAAAATCAAGTGAGCACATTGAGTTATAAATCGAGGGATTTACGTTTGGTTTTTGTCCAGTCTTGGTTAAGGTTAACCTTGTTCTAATCATTAGCTGAATCATGTGGTACCTCGTACAGATGAGCATCTGGCACTAAGCACATCTCAGTAAAAACAAGATACTTGCTATTTCTTTTTGTGTAGTCCCGTTGGAGGACATCCTGTAGTTTGTTCTTTGACGACATCCACCGCATCGAGTTCTTGGATAGACGATCCATCTACTTTATTGTTGCTCCTCTGCATATAGGTTCAGGCCACTCATTCACATAAAACAGGTTTGCATTCAGCAATACAAAGCAACATGACGAGGGTTTAACTCGTCAATGCCCATTGTTATGGACTTGGGTTTTGTAGAAGGAGGGAGAGCTGGAGGCATCGGTCGGCTAGCAAACAAGAACACAGGGATGCAAATTTTACCCAGGTGCATGCCTCGTAGAGGTCCCTACTCTTGCTTGTCTGCTCTTGGAATTAACGAAGGAATCGAAGATTACAGGGGCGCGGAGATGCAATCTGGCGAGAGTTTTGGAAACTAGGGTTATGTGTGTCCTCCTTGCTGCCCCTCCTAGCCTTTATATAGATAGGCTAGGTCTCGGGTCGCAGGTCGAGTCGGTTACAGATTAGGGTTTTCCCTTTAAACTTTCTATCTTAAGCTTCTTCTGGTCTCGCAAGCAATCAAGAGTCTGTGGGCCTCTCAAATTCTTCATTTGGGCCTTCGCAACATCGTGGGCTTCCGTCGTATCTAGACCTTATATACCGAACTCGAGTACCCGTAGGGTATACCCATGTCAGTAGCCCCCGAGTGTCTAGTGGAATTGCAGATTCGACTAGGGACTTTATGGAGTCTTTTCGAGTGCATGACTGAGTATATTTTCGAATGTTCTGTTTATGTCATAGGGATTGTTGATATACTTGCCTGATTTATCCGATGTATCGGTATCAGTTAACTGACTTAGGGCAAAATAACGCAATCTACTCAAACTCGAGTCCCCGGACTCGAATTCAGAAAAGTGCTAGCGTAATTCGACTCAAGCCACGGAGGTCTTATAGGAGTCGAATTCAAGTGTATAAGTATGAGCACTCGACGCATCTGTCAAGGCATGTTCATCGTACCTGCAGGCATGGATATGTTTCTGGTAGTGCGCAGCAGATGCGTTGTCAGGCCTTATTCAGGTCTTATCTTCACGCTGTAAGCGTGGCATCTGAATTTTCCCATCGTGGATGTGATTCGGTTGGCCCAGGAGACGCAGTCTCTCTGTAGGGATAATATGAGGCGGAGTCGCAACCTTCGGGTGTGGATGTTATCGACACGCAGTATGATGTACAAGTAATCATAGGGTGCACGACCAGCGCTCCCTATGGGAGTAGCCCCTGAGTGCCTGGTTGAGTCAAAGACTCAGGCGGGGACTAAAAACTTTTTGCAACTGTTGTCGTCTTTTATTGCTTGTTTCAGTCGAATTTTCTTCCGGAGCTCCCTATGGGAGTAGCCCATAATCATGAGCGTAGATTCGAGTGGTGGGTATGCCATTAATGTTCATATTCCTGCATAAAGATAAATTGTAGGGTGCGCGACCAACGCTCCATATGGGAGTAGCCCCCGAGTGCTTGGTGGAGTCGAAGACTCGAGCAAGGACTAAAGTAGTCCAAATCTTCTGCTGCTAAAGTTGATGACATCAGTGCTGACGATGTGATGACCTGAGTTGCCCGCGCGAGTGGCTTTGACGTGACGTGAGGAGCGGTGGGTCGCACTTTCTGACTTCGATTTGACCGGGCATGCGTAATCTTCTGTTTTAACTGCGTCTCCACGATTTTCGCGCGTAATGGAGATAGTGGGGGATGGTTCGTGTTTTGGCTTCACCACGTGTTGATGGCGATGTGCGCCACGCGTCTAGTAGGGGTTCGGCTGGCCATTGGATGGCATCTGTGGGGAGGTTAAGGAGCAGCGCAGCTGCGGTAATTTTCCCATTTGCCTTTCACTGCTTGTTCCTCCATTGCCATTGCTGCTGCTCTCTGCTTCCCTGCGCACATTCTCCTCGTGGCACTAGACCAACTCTGTGTCTTCCCTAGTTACTTCCTCCGCTCTCACCGCCATCGGAAGATTGGCAAGAAGAAAGGAGGCGTCGACGCTGGTTCCGTGGCCTCCATTGCCGCCGTTAAGAAGGGTGGTGCCACCACTGTGGTCACCAGGGCCGCCGGTGCTGGGAAGAAGAAGGGTGCGGGTACCCACGTCACCAATGGCGCATGGCGCGCATCCATCATCAAGTCCTCCGAGCTTCATCTCCTGCGTCAAGATGGCGCTCTGCCACCCGTGGAGGATGATTCGCGAGTGCCGGGTAACGAGGTAATCCCCCATCCCCCATCAGATTTCCGGGTGATGTTCCTCGCGTTCATCATCCGAGGCTCTCTCTGTCTCTGCATCCTTTCTTCAGGGGCCTCCTTTGCTTCTACGAGCTCTAGCTGCATTAGCTAACCCCGAATTCTATCCTCCATATCTCCTACTTCATTACTCTTTGCGAGTGCTGGCTCGGAATCGAGCCGCACTTTGGCCTCTTTAAGAGGATTTTCAAGCTGAAACGCCAGTCAACATCTGGTTCTGTAGTCAACGACGTAGGAGGCTACGGAATCCATGTCGACTCATCCGCCACCTACTTTGGTATCAAACTCACGACGTCCGTCCAAGGGTGGAGAGACAAGTGGTTCTACATCCGCGACCAGAAGGCCGATGGAGAGCACTTTGGACTCACGCCCTTCGATCCCGCGACGCCCTACAAGAGGAGGCGTTCTTGGAAGAACATAGTGATGCCTGGCGCGTTCGAAGAGACGGAAGTGTTATACAAGCGTGTCTGCGACTTCGAGAGTCGCATAGGCAAATAAGAGGGAGGTGCTTCCCTTATTTGTACATGGTTGCGTCGTCGCGTCCAGCCTCTGTAGGCCAGAGTCCATCCCATGTTTCGTTGGGCTAGCGCAAACGATGCCACTCGCATATCTTCCGATGGCATTTCCGCGGGTGACGTTGATAAGAGGGTGCGACTGGTGACCAAATACACCGTCGAGGAGGTTCTCCCGAGCGAACCAGTCGTGCCCCCTTTCGATGCTTCTTACCCTCCTCATGAGGTAAAAGTTTTCTGCAAAGTAGTTTCCTTTGTCAACTGCCTTTATGATGTTTTGACATATGTTGTTGTATTTTCTGAATGTAGGACTGGAAGGAGTCTCCCAGCTTGCCCCCTCTGCCTGAGGGGATTATCCCACGTGAAGTGGATGAAGAGGACGAGTCGGAGTCGACCGTCCCAGGCGAAGAGGGGGAGGGAGCCCCCGAGTCCAGTGACCTGGACACTCACAAGCGTTCCTGCAGCAAGGACTCGGATGCCTCATCGCCAACGATGCCAGAAGGCCCCTCTGTTGTTGTAGACGACCCAATCCCCGCTGTTCCTGTGCGCTCGATGGCTCCTCCTGCCCGGAAGAAGCTTCGACTGCCAAACAAATCGTCGGAGTCAGAGGAGCAATCCTTCGACCTTGATAGATTTGACTGGTAAGTTCTGTATTCGCGACCTCGTTTTGGTTTCTTCTTTGAGTTGCTGTTTTTCCTGAAGCTTTTGCTTGATGTGTGTTGCAGCGAAGCGGCATCGTCATCTTCTGACGATGTCTAATTTGTGAAGGAGTCTGGAGTCGCAGACTCCAAGGCCAAGAAGATGGTTACATCAAGTTCACCACATGCTGGGAATATCAGATGGTTACCCAGATGACTGTGCGACAGCCTTCTTCGTAGTCTGTGGAGGATCATGTAGGTATCTTGTAATTGGCAGTCAAATTTATTCTTGGCGCTGTTTACTTGAACTGTTATTGTCTCTTGATGCAGCTCATCATGAAGGAAGCTGCCTGCCTGGCGGAGCAAGTCCTTGACATGGGACGACAGCATGCGCGACTAGACAATCGCCATCGCATTGTCGAAAGTAAGTCTTGACTTCGTCTTTGTCTCTACGGATTGCATTGATTCGATTTGGTGATATTTCTGTATGTCGCAGCTGAGCATAATGAATTACTTTGCCATGCTGCTGCACTAGAGAAGACGCTGGCCGCGGCGATGAAGAATCGTGACGAGGCGATCACAGCTTTGGAGGAGTCGCGGAAGCGAGAGGAGGATCTCTGTGTCTCCACTGTTGAGAGGGAGAAGTTGTTCGAGGAGCAAGTGTTCTCGATTGCCAAGTCTCGCTCAGGTCTTCTTTTTCATTTGGATGTGCCTTGCTTTTCTGTGGTTTGACGTATGGTTGTTATACTAACACTTTTATGTATGCATATGCTAGCGTCTTGAGATTTGACGCCCAATCTCTGCGCCGTGCTGATGCTTTGGCGGGCGCCATCGCTGCATTCGAAGACCGCAGTGTATCCCTCCAAGAGACGTTGGGGAAGGCCAAGGATGTACTCAGTCGTACCCGCGAGAACTTAACTCCCAAGGACGGAATGATCGACCACCTTGGAGACTTGGTGGAGTCCCTAGCTGGAGGAATCCCCACCAACTTCAAGAAATCACAGCGCTCCGTCGGCGCCACCATGGCACTCGCAATGGTGCAAGCCCATGTCATGGAGATGGATCCTGCCGCTATTTCTGAGGCGATGCCTATCGACGCTGGAGGCCAGCAGGTAGTGTTTGCTCCCTTTGCTGGTAAATGCAAAAATTATGGTCCTCAGCTTATCGAGACACTCGCCAAGTATTCTGAGGAGCGGCGTCAAGCGAAGGCTTCAAAGGTTGCGGCATCTGGGGTACTACCAGCAAGTCTGTGGCGTCGGAGACTGCCACGGATGCGATGAAGCCCCCGAATCCCAAGTCCAAGTCGAAGAAAAATGCTCTGTAGTCTGTCTGTGTAATAGCTCTAGTGTTTGGCCTTTTGTTTGTGGAACAATGCTTTTATGGGGGTACCCCAGTCAGATCTTTGATATGTTTGAATGCATCTAAGCCTTTTGTCAATGTATCCTCGGCATCTTATTTGCTTTTGCTTGGTTCCTGATAGGGTACATCGAGTGGTCCTTCGAGTGATCCTTGTGATCCTCCGTCAGCCGATGAAACCGTGGCGCAGTCGCGCTCAAAGGTGGAGGAGTTGTCCTTGCTGTTGCGACTGCACGATCGCATTAAGCAACTGGAGCGTGAGTTGCCCATCCTCCGTGGTAGCACAGACGTATGGAAATCGAAGGCGGAGAAGGCCTCTGCCCACGAGAAGTATCTGTTGGAGGAGGTGGCACAGCTGAGTGAACAGTTCAAATGTTAGCCTTCTATCCTCTTATCTTTTCCTATAGTCAGTCGCGGCGATGCCTATCTTTCATACTTTGTCTTTTTGTGTGGTGTAGTTGTTAGTGCTCATCATCCGCAGGATGAAAAAGACTGGATCATTGTTCGGATGAATGACCTGACCCAGGAGCAGCTTCAGGCGAGTGGGTACTTTTGGGTGGACCATGATCGTGCGATCGCACTTGCGACCCTGCAGGATCGTGCTTCTCGAGTACTCCACTTTTTGAAGAAGGCACAGTCGTGCCTTAGGCATATATACAAAACGATGTTTCCGCTGGACGCCGTCCCTTCAAGCCTGTTGGCTCTTCTGGCAAAATTCCAAGATCTGAGTGCAGTTCGCAAGTGTGTGCGGCAACAGTTAGTGGCTGGTGCCAAGGCTGCTTTGTCACTAGTGCGACTGCATAGGCCAGATGTAGATGTTGCAACTGTTGCTGCTGGGCTGCCGACCCTGCCGGAAGGTTCGACCTAGAACATGGTTCCACATTACCAGGCAGTTGATCGCCCAGCTAAAGAAATCATCGACTTCTTCGAGGAGCAGACGAATGTTCTTCTGTTGCAGTAGTATCTTTAGGTTGTATCCTGCACATAATTGTACAAGTTTTGTAAAGTTCATGTGGATATGTTGGATGTAATTAATTTCTATTGATATGTAAAGAGCTTGCTAGATTATATGTTTTGCAAGTGTATTAGTACTTTGTAGTTCCTTTTTGTTAGCCTGACTTATTTTATCTCAGCACCTTGCGAACCTGTCAGTTGCGTTGCAACTGGGTTGGTGTTTTATCAAGGTTCGATTGATGTTGTGTCAGCTACTCGGGATACTGTGACTTGTTCATGGAACGAGGATGTAAAGGGTGGCGTAGCTCCCGAGTGATAAGATTGCTAGAAAAATGATGGAAAACACAGGGTTTTAGGGCACTTAGCTTTATTTATTTGCAGAATATTACGAGGTACAATGTGTGGCTAAGTAGCCTGGCTGAATAGCCTTATTTGTAATCTAATAAAATGACTAGGGTTAGAAACGACGCAGCTGTGCGACGTTCCAGGGGTTGGAGTATGCGAATCATGTCTTGAAATCTTTAACGCAATAGGCGCCACCTAGGATTACTTCTGTAATCACGTAGGGTCTATCCTAGGGAGACTCGAGCTTGAGGTTCCCTTGCTGCTTGAGTCGTAGGACCAGGTCTCCTTCGACAAAGGATCTTGGGCGTAACCTTCTGCTCTGGTAGTTGCGGAGGCTCTGTTGGTAGATCGTTGATCTTTCCGCTGCGATTTTGCGCGCCTCATCAAGAAGGTCGACGGAGTCTTCGAGTGCAAGAGTTGACTCTTGCTCGCTGTAAGCAACCACCCATGGGGCTATGTAGCGTACTTCTGCGGGTAGCACCGCTTCAGCACCGTGCACCATGAAGAACAGGGTGTATCCCGTGGCGCTGTTTGGAGTTGTGCTCAAGATCCAGAGTACGGACTGCAGTTCATCTAGACAACATCCGGCGGCTTGTTCGACGAGGCTGTTGGCCTTTTCGACTTGACCGTTGGTCTATGGGTGAGCTATCGAGGCGTAGCTTACGTTGATTCCCAAGTTTTCGCAGAATTCCTGGAACCCCTTGGAGGTAAAGTTCGTCCCATTGTCCATGATGATGCTATGTGGCACACCGAAGCGGTAGACAATGGACTCGAAGAACTTGATAGCGTTGGCTCCTGATTGGTTTGTCACCGGCATGGCCTCGATCCACTTGGTGAACTTGTCGACTACGACCAAGAGGTATACGTAACCTCCTCGCGAGGATTTCGGGAGCTTGCCAACCATGTCAAGTCCCCATTGCGCGAAGGTCCAAGCCAATGGTATTGGCCCGAATTCCGCGCCCGGTGCATGCGGTTTGTCCACGAATTGCTGGCAAGCGTTGCAGCGCTAGACAATGTCTTTGGCGTCGTGCATGGTCGTGGGCCAGTAGAATACAGCTCGTAGAGCTGTGGCGACGAGGGCGCGACTGCCAGCATGGTGCCCGCAGGTCCCTTCATGGATGTCGAGGAGGACGGCCCTTCCGTCCCCATTGGAGACGCACCGTTGGAGTACTCCTGTGATGTTGTGCTTGTATAGTTCACTGTTGATGACGGCGAGTGCCTTGGATCATCGCGCAATGTGTTGCGTGTCAGTCGGTTCGTCAGGCAGCCTCTTGCTGAGAAGATATGTGATGTAGGGTTGAGTCTAAGATGGCTCAATCATCATGATGCTCATTGGTCCTTCGAGTCCTGTGTCGAGCTCCAGGTCGTCGAGTGCCATTGGCTCATTGGGTGACGTAGCCCCCGAGTCCGTTGACGCGCTTTCTTTCTTCTCTGGAGCCTTTGGCTTGATGGAGCGTTCATAGATACGCTCGAGAAATACCCTAGGTGGTATGGGGGCACAGGTGGAGGCAATGTTGGCGAGTGTGTCCGCCTCTTCGTTGCTTTCATGGCCTACGTGCCGCAGCTCACTGCCGTCGAAGTCCCCTTGGAGTGTGTCGTAGAGGTCGTGGTAGGCGATCATGTTGTCGCTCAGTGTGTCGCACTCGTGCATTGTTTGGTTCACCACCAGTTTGGAGTCGCCGTAGATGATGAGCCTCTTGGCGCCACAGGCTTTCGCCATCTGCATCCCATGGAGTAGGGCCTCGTACTCAGCTTCATTGTTGGAGGCCGTGAACTGCATTCGTAGAATGTATTTCAGCTTGTCCCCTAGGGTGATGTCAGTATGACACCTGCGTCGGCCCCGTCCTTTCGTTTGGACCCATCGAAGTGCATTGTCTAGAGATAAGACATATCTAGTTTTTCGGGGAGCTGGTTCTCCATCCAGTGCACGAGGAAATCAGGGAGGACTTGTGACTTGTTCGTGTCGCGCTTTTCATGTGTGATGTCTCATGGAGACAGCTCGATTCCCCAAAGAGCGACTCGTCCGGTGGCATCAGGGTTGTTGAGGATATGCTCGAGCGGGGCGTCGTTGACCACCACGATGGGGTGCTCCTGGAAGTAGTGGCGCAGTCACCTGGCTATCATGAAGACGCCGTACGGCAACTTCTAGTAGTGCGGGTACCGCTGTTTTGTTGGCATGAGCACCTCGCTGAGGTAGTAGACTGGGCGCTGGACCCCGTGGACCTTGTTTTCTTTGGCTCGTTCTTCCACGAGCACTATGCTGACCACTTGGTTAGTGGCGGAGATATAGAGCAATAACGGCTCTTTTTCACGTGGAGTCACTAGTACTGGCAAGGTGGATAGTAGACGTTTGAGATCTCCGAATGCTTCTTGCGCCTCGTCTGTCCACTCAAACTTGTTAGTTTTGCGGAGAAGTTGGTAGAAGGGCAGTGCCTTTTCGCTCATTCAACTTATGAATCGACTGAGCGCTGCGATTCGCCCAACCAGCTGTTGGACACCTCTTACGTTCTTCGGCTTCTCCATGGCCAGTATGGCTTTTATTTTCTTCGGGTTCGCCATGATCCCTCTCGCGGAGATGAGATACCCGATTAGTTGCCCAGATGGTACGCCGAAGGCACATTTGTCCGGATTGACCTTGATCCGGTAGCGGTCTAGGTTGGCAAAGGTTTCGCATAGATCGTCTATTAGTGAGGCTTTCTCTTTTGTTTTGATGACAATGTCATCAACATAGACTTGGATGCTACGACCAAGTTGATTCTTTAGATAGGCCTGCATGCACTGCTGATAGGTGGCTCCTGCGTTTTTTTAACCTGAAGGGCATCGTGTTGTAGCAGAACACACCAAAGGGCGTCGTAAACGTTGTTTTCTCTTGGTCTTACTCCTTCATTCGAATTTGATTGTAGCCTGAGTAGGCGTCGAGGAAGCAGGGACGCTCACATCCCGCGGTGGAGTTGATGATTTGGTCGATTTGTAGCAACGGGAAGTGATCCTTTGGGTAGTGCTTATTCAGGGAGGTGAAGTCCACGCACATCTGCAAGATATCCGTGTATTTTTTGGGCACAAGCACTGTGTTGGCGAGCCAGGTGCTTTCCTTGATCTCGCGTATGAAGTTTGCGTCGAGGAGTCTGTGGATCTCCATTCCGACCACCTTTGCTCTTGGTTCAGATAGTCACCGTATTGTCTGCTTGACTGACCTTGCATCTGGATTTACATTGAGTGCGTGCTAGGCGAATTCCCTGGGAACCCTTGGTATGTCCGCTGGACACCAGGCGAAGATTTCCCAGTGCTCACGGAGGAATTCGACGAGCGCGAGTTCTTATGCGGAACTCAAGTTGTTGGCGATGAGGGTCGTCTTGGTCGGGTCCGTTGGGTTGACCTGGACTTTTTTCGTGTGCACCGACGAGTCGAAGGACAGGTCGGGTGAACTTGGCCTGCTCAGGGGAGCCAGACTATTGTCTGTCGACTTCTTTAGTCTTGCGAGTTCCTCCTGCATGCCGAAGGACTAGAAGATTCTATTGAATTCCCTGTCGCAGCTGTCGGACCTTTCGAAGTTGTCGTTGATGGTGATTATGCTGTTTGGACCTGGCATCTTCATCTGTAGGTAGGTGTAGTGTGGCACTGCCATGAATCTCGCGAATGCGACACGTCCGAGGATGCAGTGATATTGTGAAGGCCAGTCGACGAACTCGAAGTCGATGCGCTCTTGCCGAAAGTTTTGCGGCGTGTCGAAGATGATGTCGAGGTTGATTTTGCCCAGGGGGTATACGCCTTTTCCTAGGACGATGACGTGGAACATCGTGTCCGAAACTTCCAGACACGTTAGAGGGATCCTCATTGCACACAAGGTACTCACGATCATGAGGTTAATGCCGCTGCCATCATCCATGAAGACACGACTCATGTCGAAACCCCCAATCTGTGCCTCGAGTACGAGGGGACAGTGGTCTGGACGAGGAACTTGGAACGGGTGGTCACGCCTGTCGAAGGTGATGCAGGAGTCGCTTCCACTGAGGTACTCAGTGGTGGAAGGTGGAGAGTTTATCGCCAAGTTGATTGTCGAGTGATGGCCTTCTGCACTCGATTTGAGGGATGCCCCTTTTGGATCATCCCCATGTTGCCCACGGGTCATGGGTATGGTTCGCTGCCGTGATGCTGGACTGGTGCAGCCGCAGGTGGTGGTGGTTTGGGCGGTGGTGGAGGAGCTCCATGTGACACGGCGCCTGGGGCAGTTCCATAGCCCCTATTGACTGCGTCGCAGTTCATCCGAGCCAGGCCTTCGTGGAGTTTGAGGAACTCGCGCTAGTCCTTGAGAAGGTGGCTTGATTTCTTCTTGCCGTCGTTCTTGGCGATGTAAAAGTGCATGTTGCATGGCCCGGATAGTTTATCCTCGATGGTTGTTGCAGGTGCCTCTTTGCGAGTGCAGCATTGCCACACCTGCGTGGTTTTCCCGAAGTCGTGGTATCCACCGCTGCGATAGCCGCTATTGTGGTTGTCGTCGCGTTTGCGGCGTAGCCAGCTGCGACCATGTTGAAATTGTCACAGTCATCGTAGATGCGCATTCACCGCTTGCCTCGACAGTCGCGTCTGTGCCCGAGGTCGTCGTCTTCGTCGGAGTAGGTTTGCTTTTTCACCAAGTCTTCTCCGTCAGCCCACCGATTTGCAATTTCCATCAGGTGGTCGATTGTTTTGGATTTCAAGCAGCCCAGCTCCTCCCTGAGATCTATACGGCGAACGCTGCCATTAAAGGCGTCGATTTCATGGTCCTCTGAGATGTTTTCTGTGGAGTTCTTGATGATGGACCATCACTAGATGTATGAGCGTAGCGACTCGCCAGATCTCTGTTGATAGCTTCTCAGTTCTTCGATTGATGCGGGCCTTTTGTAGGTGCCCTTGAAGTTGTGCACAAAGCTGTAGACCAGCTCTTCCCAGCTGTGAATGGATCCGCACGGGAGGTTATTGAGCCACGCATGAGCGGCTTCCTACAGCTGTAGCTGTAGGCATTGCATGGCCGTGCTTCGACTTCCACCATGTAGCCTGATGGAGGAGATGTGGTCCTCTAGCCAGGTCTTTGGGTCTTGTAGGCCGTCGAATTTTGGATTCTCCGACGGGAGCTTGAACCCTTTAGGCATTCGCTTTTTCCCGATGTCGCCGCTGAAGCATCTAGCACCACAGAGTTCAGTCTTGTCCTCTTTTGAGTCAGTCGAACGAGCACGTCTTGCCCTTGATTTGTCGATTTTGTGCTGCGTGAGGTCATCGCACGCATCGTAGTCGCGGTCGTGCCGCAGTGAGCGGCGACGCCGAGACAGATTGTGACTGCCGTCACTGGACGAGGGCGAGGAATAGCGTTTTGCCAGAGCCTTCCCTTTCTTCGGTTTTGGCGTTCGCTCTTTGTCGAGGGCGGCCTCGATTAGCCCCAGGCCCACGATCATAGATCGGTGCATGGTAGCTCGCGGATCTCCAGCTGGCGGCTGGTTGTTGAGGAGGTACATGGTGGCCGCCGTCTCCACGGCTTGTGGTGTCTTTGGGACCACGTTGCCCCGCATGTCGACTGTCATAGAGCTGAAGTCGAGGACTTTTGCAGCTTCTATGCATTCTTGCTCGGTGATATGGGCCATCCGATATCGCCTCTTGCTGGCCACGTACTCGTTGCCTTTGGAGGAGGATCCTCTGTTGGAGGAGAGCCCAGCTCGTCGAAGACTCGACTGATCTGCTAACTTTTTATACGCCTCTAGTTGCGTGATTGCATGTAGCTGGCGTCTATATTCCTCCTTTAGTAGCCAATGGTAGCCCATCAGCATGTCCTGCGGTGTGCCGGGGGGCAGGGGATTACAGCTAAGAGCTTCTCGGCAATGGGCCCACTCGTTGTTGTTGAGTTTAATCACGACACGCTCTCTTGTGTGTTCGTTCACCATGGTTGGCGGTTCGACTGCCGCTTTGTTGTTGACGGGAACGCTGTTGCCACCGTTGGTGGGGCCACCATTGGGCGTGCTGCCGTTGGATGGTTCAGCGCCGTTGGGCGGTCCGGGGCCAGATCTGGGGCCATCGTTTCCGCGATTGGCGGTGGTGTCGCCTGCGTTGATGACTGTGCACATGAAGTGGGAAGCTGTTGCTCCCATAGCTTTTAGATCTAGAGCCGTAGTCTCCGTCTTCAGTGGCCAGGTCACCTAGATCGGATCCGCGACTGTTGTCGTTGTCCGTGCCCCCAGCTGTTGCTAAGGCACTGAGCTCGCTGAGGGTGCCGATTGGTGGCGGGAACCACGATGCTGGAGCAATCGTGGGTGCCGTCGGCTGGTCAGGTTTGCGAAGCGTGCCCATCTGGCCAACCTGGAAGCGGAAGCTCCCAATCGCCAGACTAATTCCATCGCCCACGGACTCAAAAGCCTAGCGAGTGGCTGGCGTGTGGACGGTGAAGTCGAACGCGCCGAAGAGTTGGCGAATCTCCACTGTTGTGGAGTTGTAGATCGCGGTTGATGGGGCCAAAGAAGCAGCGACATAAGAAATCCCAATTTCTACAGACGGCGCCAATTGACGAGAGTTTAACTCGTCAATGCCCATTGTTATGGACTTGGGTTTTGGAGAAGGAGGGAGCGCTGGAGGCATCAGTCGGATAGCAAACAAGCACACATGGACGCAAGTTTTACCCAGGTTCAGGCCTCGTACAGGTCCCTACTCCTGCTTGTCTGCTCTTGGAATTAACGAAGGAATCGAAGATTATAGGGGCACGCAGATGCAATCTGGCGAGAGTTGTGGAAACTAGGGTTGCATGTGTCCTCCTCGCCGCCCCCTCCTAGCCTTTATATAGATAGGCTAGGTCTCGGGTAGCAGGTCGAGTCGGTTACAGATTAGGGTTTTCCCTTTAAACATTCTATCTTAAGCTTCTTCTTGTCTTGCAAGCAATCGAGAGTCCGTGGGCCACTCAAATTCTTCATTTGGGCCTTGGCAATGCCGTGGACTTCCGCCGTATCTGAACCGTATATACCGAACTCGAGTACCCGTAGGGTATACCCATGTCACAATAGGTACTTACAAGATTGTAGGGGCGATTTACTCTATGATTCTCCGTGTTCCCTGTGAGAGGAAAATAATATCAGATAATGGTTGTTGCTATTGACAAAGAACTAGATAGACATTATAGTATAATCACTTGTGAACACGTAGAGCACTCCTTAGCACGAACATTTAAATGACATAAATATTGCCATGGCGACAAAATAGAATGCAGTTACAGTCACTCCTTAGCACGAACAAGAGAGAAATTACAATGATTTAACTTGTGAAATAGGATTGCAAACAAATATGAGAAATTCCATAAAAAGTGTCACCATCTACAGAGCAGGCAGTTACTGTACTAACATTTGGAAGAACAAGATAGACATTATAATGGTATATCTCGTGAACTTATAGAGTAGGGAATGCTAACCCATCTATGAAGTGACTTAAAATGACATGAACTACATAATAGAAGATAGATACTTCTGCTACAAAAATTATAATTGAGAAACTTGAATTTATAGAGCAGGGCATGCAGATAACCATGTTAAGTGCCTTAAAACATGCCATGTAATACTGCATCCAATCCAAAGTAAATAAGGCATATAAATTTTTCGCAAGTCAATCGACGCAAAATTGGACCAAGTTTGTAGAACATACCAAGAACATCTACCATACCAAACCAACATCATTCGATACAACGGGGCATATATTTTCATAGACGCAAATGCCACAAATTAACCCTTAATATATTTTTCTATGAGCTTGGTAAAAGTCATCATTGTTTGACTTTAAAGTTGTATAGGCCTTCTTTTACGGAATGGATATACTCCCTCCATTTCAAAAAGTATAAGTCATCATCTAGACCACTTTTAGGTTCATGTAGGTTTGGAGTAAACCTACTCACTAAATGGTGTCTACATACACTCCTATCACAAAGCTAAACCATCTTATATTTTCAAATAGAGGGAGTAGTACACAATAGGCGGCAGCTACTGTCAGAGCTTAATTGAAACAAATAATAATGGCATAACTTGCAAAGGGAATGCAAAACCAACAAGTTCAACGACATAAAATTTGCGATGAATTACATAAGAGAAGGCAGTTACTATGTTTGCTTAGAACAACCAGATTGAAATTAAAATAGCATAAATTTTGAACTTGTAGAGTAGGGAATGTTAACCTACATGTTCAATGGCTTAAAACTATCAATGAACTCCAAAATTACATGCAGTCAATATTGTAGCAACAGACAAAGCAAGCGCACATTATGATGACATAACTTGTGAACTTGTTGAACAGGTAGGCAGCTTCAGATGTTTAGTGAATTAACATTTGCCATGAACTGCATAATACCAATGAACTCTAATGATGTATGTTTTGTACTATTAAAATTGTTTATGTATATTAAGAGTAATTGTTGGTCAAAGAAAAACACGCATAACAAGGACGCCTTATACCTCGAAACAAAAGGAGTAGTTTAACACCTAGATTTAACATAGACTAGACTGAATTTATCAAGGGAGAGTGGGATATCAATTAAGCCAGTATTGAGGTAGGAATTTACCACCAATACAGAAATCCAATTCACTATCGCAGGCTCATACCTGCTATATTGAAACGAATGAACAAGCAGATCTGGTTTACCTAGGCCACGACATCGTTTACGCATGCACGACATCTTTGCAGGTGACGTCAAGGACGCCGAGGGTGCCCGGTAGTGGTGAGTCGGGCTGAAGTAGATAGATCTCGGTGGTGTCTGTGAAGCAGATCTATGGAGGTTGTTGATGGGTATGGCTTGCTTGAAAATATGGCCGGTGAAGGAGATATGGTGTAGTGCATGGCATCATCGGTAAAGCAGATATGTTACGACCGATTTATGGATTCGAGGCGCTACACAAGAGTGTCGGTGAAGCAGATCTGGTGTAGTGGACTATTGAGTCCGTGAAGCAGATCTAATGCAGCACACACCAGCGTAGGTGAAGCAGGTCAGGTGTTGTGGACTAGGGAGTCGGCAAAACTAACACGGTTGTATGGAAGAGGGTGTCAAGCGAACTAGGGTTCGGTAAGGTGGACGTCGGCTGATCTCATAGACTGGTCAGGAGTATATGGTATAGAGTTTTGGCGTGTAGGCCGGCGAAGTGCGATGGTGTAGGAGCTGGAGGTGGGATAGGGGGTTTGGGGTGGCGTGTGAGCCGGCGAAGTGCGGCGGTGATGTTCCGGTGCGGTGGTGCAGGAGCTAGAGGTGAGATAGGGGGTTGGGTGGCGTGTAGGAGGGCGAAGTGCGATGGAGATGATTACAGTGCGGTGGTGCAGGTGTTTGACGTGAGAGGGGGTTGGGTGGCGTGTAGGCCGGTGAAGCGCTGCGGGGATGGGCCGATGCGGTGGTGTAGGAGCCGGAGGTGAGAAACGGGTTAGGGTTTTTCGAAGTGATTTGGCGGAAATGGCGTCGGTGGAAGGTGGACTACCTAGCTTCAGAGCTGTGGGGGCCCCCGTGTTGGGTTCGCAGCATAGAAAACAAAAAAATTCCTATGATGGGAACTATTCTACGCAAAGATCTATCTATTAGATACAAGCAATGAGTGGATATACATCTATAGATAACATACCCTCGAAGACAACAAAGCTTTGTTAACGTGATGGAACTCGTGGATGATGTAGTTGTACACTTGCGAGTCTCAAGATCGTGATGAAGTCTAGCAAGTCCAGCAGGTCTAGCTCCAGCACGTCCATCAGATCCAGCTCCAGCAAGTCCAGCACCACCAAGTCCAGCACCGCAAAGCAGCGGTGCATCCGTGATCGCACACATGTCCGGTACCCCAACAACGTCCGTCCCTCGCTCCAGCAAAGCAGCAGAAGCAGCAACTCCTTTCCAGATAAAGCCACAGGGAACATGTATCTCGCTAATCCGAGACCATGGGGAATAACTAGAGGGGGAGACAGATCCTTCACAAGGAGGTGTACTTTGTGAGGAGGAGAGGGGGCCTTTTATAGGGAAGAGGGGGCAACCAAGGGCCATGGCGTGGAAGCCATGGTGGAGCCCCCACCTCTTCCATCATTCATGTGGTGAATGCTCCACTCACACTTCCACTCACATGCATTAAATTTCCACCAATTTTAATGCAAGCTTTCATTAAATAAAACTATTTTATTTATTTTATTCAGAATTTTGCTAATTACTTTAATTAACAAACATTCACATAAAACCCCCTGCAACATTTCAATATCACATGTCGAACCAGTTTCTACAATTTCACCCGAAACAATTCTGGTTTCCATCGAAATGATTCCAGTGCTTTCTTAAATCTTTATCTGAAACATATTTGCTCCAAATGGCGTCGCTATCCCTTAAGTGTGTCACCCTACAGTTCACGAATAATGCAGACTTGATCGAGACCCCTCTCCGATCAATAATCAGCAGCGGGACCTGGAGATCCATACTGACTCCCACACATTCAACAATGAGTCTTGTGATCATGTGAACCTTTAACTTCGTAACTAAATGCCTTTGTCTCATGATATATTACATGTCCGAGATTCGATCATCGTTATCCAAATACCTATTTTGATCTCGTTACCGACATGCACTATTTTCTCGTTCCCGTGATATAACATTCTAGTGATCACATCACTTGCTTGCAAGCTATTTCAATGTGATATCACCGAGAGGGCCCTGAGTATATATATCCATCATCGGGATGGAAAAATCCCAATCTTGATCCATGATCCTCTACATAACTCCTTCATAGCACTGAACCGACCTTTATAGTCACCCTTTTACGGTGTGACGTTTGATGTTATCAGGATACTCTTCCAGTGTTAGTGATTAACATGATCTCATGGTCTAAGGACTAGGATTACTTCATATGATGTGATAGCAATATAAGCATAATGACTTTGATCGTAATGCTATACTTTGGATGAATGTTCATCACATTATTCCACCAATGTTGTGACCTCGTTATTAACAACATCCAATGTCCGTGATCAAGAAACCTTGATCATCTTGTTAAGCAACGAGATAGTTTATAAGAGAGGCATAACTAGGAACCCTTTATTTGTTTATTAAACACACATGTATTAACATTTCCAATTAATACAATTATAGCATGCAAAATAAACATTTATCATAAACATGGAATAAGATAATAACCACTTTATTATTGCCTCTCGGGCATATTCCCTTCAGTCTCCCACTTGCACTAGAGTCAGTAATCTAGTTTGTAAACTTGTATATACAACACCTAGGTGTTTAATATACGCGTTTTGCTAGTGGTTAACATAATCTCCGGATCTGGCACTTTCAGGTCCGTGTGTATTTGCATGTCTTTGTGTGTCTACGCATTACTCATTCTCTAATGAGATGGCATTGCATAAATTTAGTCCTTTGGTGAGACCTTTAGTTCCTTTGGGTTAAAACATGTTGATAGTATTGTTGTACAATATATCTTCATAGTATTATCCCACTATGAACCACACCTAGTTTGATAACAAATTAGTTGACACAAATGCCCTCCTTTGTTGCTACTATGGCAGTCATATACTTAGCCTTTTGTTGTAGTATCTGTCACAATGTCCTACCTTTGGAACTCATCCAAATCCATCATGGTATTTCCTTTCCATAATATTGTGCCACCCATAGTTTAAATTGAGATAAATTTAATTTGTATCTTGTGACAAACTAGTATCAATGTAACATATTACATTGAACTATTATCAACTATTTATCACTTATACATGATATATTCTCAGTTCTTCCAAAGCTCATAATAATATCTTTACTGTCATCCAATGATCATCTTATGAATCATTCTGGTATATTCTCATAACATTTAGAGAATTGGACATATTTGGATATGTACATATCATGGTATTATTGATCAAAATCTTCATGTGATTTTACTCACCAAGTGTTGAAACACTTGAATCTTGATACAATCCTTTCCATGCAGCAAAAACCTTTCTTGTTGTTTCCATATTGAACCATTTTCAATATCTCATATATGTATGTCTGGCACAACCATATTAGCGCCTCAATCTATCCATATAGACATTGATGCGGAATATTCCGGTTTTGCCCAAGTCTTTCATCAAAATCAAATTTTAATGAAATTCTTAACACGTGTCAATAAAAGATACATCATTTTTAATCAACAATATGTACTCTACATAATGTATTAGAAACATGTCTCAGGGCACCCACTTAATTTCTTGCAAATTCAAGCATTTTCATCGTCTCTGATGAAATTAAACTCCTTTAACATTTTCATCACAGTGAAGATTCCAACTCCGCTATGCTCACTTCAACTATTGAAGTTTGCATGCCCTTTTAGCACCCTTTGAATTAGAAAAACCCTTCGGACCGTGTCATGTACACATCCTAGGTAACCATTCTATTAGAAGAACATTGTTTTGTTTGTTCAACTACCATATACCAAATTATATGTAGTGGTTGCTAGATTAATCTGTTAAGACTAAATATCGCTATCAAAGATCAAATGTTGGCATAGTCAACTCCTTGAACATAGTCATAAATTCCTTTCCTACATGTCGATTATTTCATAGATGTCAAACATCCATGTCTATTTCTTTATAGATCCAAACACGACCGATAGGCTTTATGCCTTTTCGGTGGGTCTTCCAAGTTTAAAAGCTTGATTTCTCGTGTATGGAAACTATCACGGATTTTATGACTTCTAGTCATTCTATTGAGTCACGGCCCACCATCACTTCTTTGCATGCAGTCGGTTCATTATTGTCAAAACAATAACGACTTTTTTATCAAATCTCATTATTTGATTGTTACCCGATGCATATGGTTCAAATAGGAACTCTAATCTCCAAGATCACAACCTTTGTAAACACGGGACCCATGAGCATTGTGGCCGCCACCGGAACACTTTCTGGCACTGCGCTACTTAGCACATTTAGCTAAGGTTCAATAACATTATCAAAGTTCTATTGTCCTCCCACTAAGCTTTTCGCGAAAAATTCCTTCTCAGGAAACTTAACATTCCAAGCGACGAACTCTTTTGTTCTCGGTGTTATGGAGGAATACCCAACAAATTCTTTGGGATAACCTACAAAGATGTGCTTATCCAACTTTGGTTGTAAACATTTCACTTATGCATAGCATACCAAAATTTAAGAAAAGACAATTTGGGTTTTATCCCAAATCATAACTTATATGGTGTCATTTCAACGGATCACGATGGTGCTCTTTTCAGTGTAAAAGCAGTAGTCTCTAAAGCTTTAATCCTTAAAACATAATGGAAGATTTATAAATGACACCTTTGATCTTACCATGTTAAATAAGATTCAATTTGATCTCTCGAACATACCATACTCATGTGGTTTATCGGGAAATGCAAATCCATGGAACAATTCCCGAAATCTTAGGTGGTTTGCTAAACCTGTAACTCAAATACCTTCCTTTATGATCAAATCATAAACTCTTTTATTTTCTTGTTACAATGATTTTCCACTTCATCTTGAAAGTCTTTGAACAATCTTCAAATGTTTCATACTTCTTCCTTATTAAGTAAATATATAGATATATTTTACTCAAATTTCTAAAGAAAGCATATGAAGTCGAGAGATGCATCGCACATGGCTACATATAATGGACTATGCACATCATCATGCACTATTTCCAATAAGTTAGTCATCCGTTCCTCTTTGGCCTATGAACAAAGTTTCAATTATCTCGAGGAAAGTTTCACAAGTGTCAATTGATCAAAATCAAAAGACTCCAAAAAATCCATCAAAATGGAGTTTCTTCATGTTTTTTTCCAATATAATTTAAACAGAGATGTCACTTCGTAAGTGATCTTTAATCATTTGTCTTGCGACATTGTAGCATAAGTTTTATGGAAGTGATTTCTCCAACTAGACTTGCAAAATTCCATCCATCTTTTATGGAATACGGTAATTATTTGAACAACCAATGTTGTCATAATACCGGAACAAAATAACAACTATTTAAACCAAATCTTGAAGGTAAGCTTCGATGTCAACGAGAAATACAATAACACTTCATTTTTTTCGATGAACATCATCACATATTCTTTTGCTAGTTCCTTAGGCCGTTGTTGTTCATGAATTGTGTCGTTTTGTATGATATTTCATACCAACCAATTCGGTACGTAATACCCAATGTCGTCGGATTGATGACAAGTACGCCATGAGGGGGTCCTCGAGGCGTGTGAAAGAGAGGGGTGTGAGACGTACGGTATTCCGGGACGGTGAGCACACAAGTTTACCCAGGTTAGAATCCGCCGGCTTTGGACGGATCCTACTCCTGCTAGCAATCCAGTAATACGGCAGAGCCGGAATATGGGTTACAAGGGTTTCGCCTGTGCGTGTTGAGGGTCTAAAGTATTGGGTGCCCTAAAGGCTCTCCCTAGGATGGCTTATATAGATATCCGGCCTAGGGTTTACAGGAGAGATCTATTCGGCTATGACTAAGAGTCGATTACAGAGTACATCTTGAACTACAAGTAACATTATGGGCCTAAGTTGGTAAGTCTTCTAGGCCTTCCCGTAGTTGGATTGGACTCCATCTTTTTCCCTGACCGGGCCGCCAGTGAAGCAAAGCTCTAACCCGAAGTGGGCCACCCTGGTCAGTGAGGAACTATGAGGATACCCAGAAAGTATATCCCCGACAGCAGCCCCCGGAGGCCTCCAAGATCCAAAGTCAGATTTATCATCGTCTAGCTTGTTCTTCGGCTTGCAGAATCTTGAAGGGTTCCTGAAACTTCACAACAAAAAACATGATCCGGGTCTTAAAAATAAGTCGGACCTATCAACAGGTTACTCGGATTTTCCAACTTGATTTCAAGCTAAGCCGGAACTTGGTCTCTAACGCCACCTGACACAAGTCATCGTTAAGTCATGTCATCTGATAGGCATTCCGTCAGCACGACCGTTGGTGGGTCCACGGTTCGCGGAACCGAGGCGCCATTTCAATGCATGCACGGAGATTGAGGCGATGCAATCATCACGTGGGTCCTTCCTAGTTCCTTCCACGACGCGTGGCGGTTACACTGTAGCATTTGCACGAATC
Organism: Avena eriantha; assembly: GCA_910589775.1. Taxonomy (NCBI): domain Eukaryota; kingdom Viridiplantae; phylum Streptophyta; class Magnoliopsida; order Poales; family Poaceae; genus Avena; species Avena eriantha. Next base: position 99,374,908 of record OU342741.1, read on the forward strand.
TTGGCGCAGTTAGGTGGATATAAGGGGTTAGGATTTTCTCCTTCTCCTTTCACTTGTCCTTTGCCTTTTCCTCTCCTCCCAATCTCCCTGGGCGCACAGAGCTGCTCCGTTCCTCCCCCAAAAAACCCCCAGCGCCGCCCATTCTAGGTCAACTGCTCGCTGGAGAAATGGCTTCTTCTTCCTCTTCCGGCTTGGCGGCGACGGAAGCGGTGGCGGAGAAACAGAGCTTCTGCGGGCTGTGGATCCCCTGCGTGCTCGACGACGAGAAGCTCTAGAACATGGAGAATGAAGGGCTCCTCCGCGCCGGTGACTGGCGGAGCGGCTTCGAGGAAACCGTCCCCAAGCCGCGCGCCGGCGAGCGGGTCCACTTCGGCACCCACCTCGACAGAGGTTTGTCGTTTCCCCCCTCGGAGTTCTTCTCCGAGGTGATTGACCATTACGTAGTTCAACTCCATCATCTTCCTCCCAACTCTCTCTTAGAGATGAGCACTTATGCTTCGTTGTGTGAGGGCTTTCTCGGCATTAGGCCGAGTTTGACTCTATTCCGGTACTATTTTCATGTCCGGAGAAACTCCATTACTGCCGGTGTTCCTTACATCACCGATACTATTAGTTTTTCGCTTAGACGCGAGTGCGCGTATCCCAAAATCCTAGCCAGTGACTCGGTCAAACAATGGCCAGCCACATTCTTTTATCATAGGGATATTCCGGCTCCCGGCAAAGCTACAGCTTTGCCGGCTTTTGTTGACGGAGCTGCCACAGCCCAACCGTCTTTGGACGAGGCTGATCCGGCTCTCACCGACGATCTAATCCTCGCCAAGAGGCGGATCGAATACTTGATCAAACACAAATGCCTGAAGGGATCCGACTTGGTCCAATGCTGGGTCTCAAGCCGGATCCAGCCCCTTCAGTACCATGGAGATCGACTTATGCACTCAATCACGTCGTCCAAGAAAGACTCCCTCTGCATCAGCCCCAAAGCCTATACCACACAGGGCTATGTAAGCCAGATCAAGTGGCTGATCAGGGAGCGGCTCGAGAGGAGGATCCCGGAGGTTTCTCTGGATATGCTTACGGCGGAAAACCCCGTAGTGCCGGTAAGCTTCTATCAGTACATCTTTTTATGTGTTTAAATATTCGAGTTACATTGCAATACTGATATGCTTTCTTCTTTTCAGCTTGCTGACCTCCCTGAGTCAGAATTTGCTCCGCTCGAAGGCTATCCTTCGAAGTTTTCTCAGGAGACAGAGGTGGTCCCATTGCCGGACCTTGTGCTCAAGAAGCACAAAGCTCCGATAGTGGCTGTTGGCACAAAGGAGGTGCTCGTCGTGAAGAGGTAACTTTCAATCACAACTTCTGCCTTTGTACTTTACTTGAATTTCATTCCGAGATGTAATGTTTACGACTTTACTACATTCTCAGAGCAAAATCGCTCATCAAGGGCAAGGGGAAGGGAACTTCTTCAAAGCCCCTGCGGCAGACGAAGCTTACCATAGCTTCTCCTGCCGTGGCTCCTCCGACTCCTGCCCCTCAACCTTCCGCAATGCCAGTGATTTCTCCGGCTGCCGCAGAAGACTCGGCTCCTTCAATGGAGCCTGCGATCCTTGAATCGCGAACTGACGTCACCATGGGTGAGTCAGATTTAGATAAGGGTGAACCCTCTTTGGGTAATGATCCCTCGGCAGAAACCTTCGCTGACAACCTTATCAGCAATCCGGGACCTGCCAAGTTTGGTCTGTCCCGGAAATCTGCTGAAGAAATCCAGCAGCTGGCTAGGCAATGCCTGGAGAAAAGTACTTTATCTGCCGTAGAAGAAGCGCAAGAAGCAGAGGACGTCAAGCACTCTAGTCTTCTTGAACAAGTGCTTCTTCGCAACGAGAGGATCAGGTCCGGGGACCTTCCAACTGCTCCTGTGACCCCTCTGACTCTCGCTGAGAAGGTTGTAGTTGAGGTGAACACGAGTTTGGATAAACTCACTCATGAACAATATGTAAGTCGGAATTCCAACTTCTGTTTTTCCTTTATTTTATATCATATCCTCTAGCCCCCAAGCATGAAGTAGGATAAATAATCCGGGTTTATGCTTCCTTAGGATGCTAAAGAACGAACTAGTGTAGCCCCCAAGGCTCGTGTTGCTATTAGAAAAAATATTAGCCCGAGTATTTGGTAGCTTTCTGACTTTGGGTTTTCCGATTTACAGAAATTATATTCCTATAACCAGGATTTATTGAAGAATGTCTATGATAAGCGGAGAGAGATCAAAGCTCTCCAGCTTAAAAATGCTGAGCTTAAAGTTGCCAAGGATGAAGCCGAAGGTAATCATTCCGAGATTCAAACCTTGTCTTTGTGTTTTCATAGTCGAATTTTTCGCTGAGCTGTTGTTCTTTCTGACTTACAGCACTGGTAACACAATCCTACGCCATGATGGAAGAGGCCGAGAACCTGAAGACTTTGGTGGTGGAGAACAAAGAGCTCCGCCAAGAGCTGGATAAGTCAAGGCGGATCATGAAAAGAGCATTGCTCAAATCCTTGAGTCCTCCTCCATGGCTACTGATGAGCGTGATCGCAAGATCGCTGCTCAAGATAAAAGAATCTTGGACCTCACTAATGAGCTTAGCAGAGAGAAGGATCTTTCCGAGGCACTCCGGGCTAAACTCCAGAGTCTTCGGGAAGAGAAGACCAAAATCGAAGAAGTCATTTTTGGTATGTTCCATCTGTCTGACTTTTCCGCTTTCTTCGACTTCTATCAATGTCGGATTTTTCTTAACTTGTTTTGCTTATAGGTCCTCTGAACTTGATGGACTCTTCTTCTACCGAGCCCCGCACCCACCGGCTTACCCAAGTCGGTGACCTGCTTCGTGACTTCCGCCAATCCCTTGAGGACATCGGCGAACCTCTCAAGATTCCGGACATGCACAACATGTTGTATTTTCAGGTGCGGGACAAGGCAAAGGAGATGCAGCTTGTTCAGGATTGGAACATGTCCTACGTGCGGACTGCGGTGCAGAACGCTCTCACCATGGTCATGAGCCACCATGGAAACATGGAAATATGGCAAGTGATCAGAGGGTACTGCAAAGTAGATGAAGACGGCCAGGAGGAGGACCTTCAAGCCATCATGCACTCCTGCGCCGGATATGGGTGTCACGTGGCTGATCTGACCAGCTACGAGACCCCTTTCTTCACCTTTGTGGACACTCCGCCTCCTCCTCCAGAAGAATCAGCAGAAGTTTCCCACGATGAATGCACCACCTCGGATGTGGACATCTCGGAACGATATCAAGGCGGTGTATCTAGCGAGCCGGCTGCTCCTTTGTCTCCTGCATCATAGATTTAACAGAAATGTTTGTGTTATTCTGAAAAACATGATGGGCCTGTAAATATGTAGTACTATAATTTTGCTAGTGCTAAGCTTTTTATCTATTCAGCACTTTTGGCTTTAAATTTTTTGCGTGCCCGAAATGTTTACATAAGCACTTGTACTTTTTCGTCCATACTTATCATTTATCTGGCTTTCCGCCTCGTCCCTTTCGTGAGCCGGCTAAACCTTCTGCCGGAAACTTTGCCGAGCAACGGAGCTCAATTGCTAAACCAGTTTAAACTAGAAACAAAGTTGGCTTCCAGTACCAACAATTCACTACTCGGAAAATACCCGCATCTAGCAATCAGACAAATAACCAAAGTAAAGACTAGAAACTTTAGAGTTATACCCGAAGGTAGCAATTTTAGAATCGGAAATCTAAACCAGAATGAACATGAGCATAAAGTACTTTCAAGCATTCTGGGATTTTCGATTATGACATGATCATTCGGAAATAAGATGGTAAAAACTTCTCAGAAAAAATCGAGGCAACCAAAACATTTATTTCTCACAGAACATGTACATATATATCTTTACAAAGAAGGATAAGCTAAGAATAAAAGGGACGTAGCCGAGCAATATTGCATGGTCTTCTAATTCATCCAGATTTGTACTGTCTCCAGCTCTCTTTCTTTTCTTAGTAACAGGTCTTTCTTTGACTGGCTTCATGTCAGTTAAGTAGTACGATCCATTGTGCAATAATCGACTAACTAAAAAGGGCCCTTCCCATACCAGGGAAAGGTTGTGCTTTCTTTGTTGCACAAGCCAGAGAACCAAATCACCCTTATTAAAAGATCTATTTCGGACTCTCTGGCTATGATACCTGCGTAACTTCTGCTGATAGGCTGTAGATCTCATTTTAGCAACGACACGAACTTCTTCGACTAAGTCAAGATCGTTTTGTCGAGAAATCTCGGCATCCTCTTCAATATACGCGGCCACTCTAGGAGAGGTGTGAATCAAATCACTAGGAAGAACTGCTTCTACACGATAGACCAAGAAGAAAGGTGTGTATCCGGTTGACCTGTTTGGAGTCGTTCGTAAACTCTATATTATAGAGGGTAATTCCTCTACCCAAGCCCCCGCAGCACGTCGCAGTGGTGCTTCAAGTCTCGGTTTTAGGCCTTGTAGGATTAAACCATTTTCTCTTTCGACTTGTCTGTTAGCCTGTGGATGTGCGACTGACGCAATGTCAATCCGGATATTTTGCTCGTTGTAGAATTCAGCCAATTCTCCGATAGAAAAGTTATTCCCGTTGTCCGTGATAATGCTATGCGGATAACCATACCGGATTATAACATCCTCGACAAATATTTTGGCTATTGCTCCATCACAACTAGTGACAGGTTTAGCATCAATCCATTTGATGAATTTATCCACCATCACTAAGAGATGAGTAAATCCACTTGGAGCTCGTTTAAGAGGTCCTACCATATCAAGCCCCCAGACTGCAAAAGGCCATGTTATACATATTGTTTGCAGCTGATCAGCCGGAACGTGAGCTTGCTTGGCGTACTTTTGGCAGCCTTTGCACGTCTTGACTAGTCGTTCGGCAACTGCCTGAGCTGTTAGCCAGAAAAATCCGTGTCTAAAAGCTTTTGCCACTAAAGATTTGGCTGCTGCGTGGTGACCACACTCGCCTTCGTGGATTTCCCTTAAGCTTTCCACTCCTTCTTCCGGAGATACACAGCGCTGAAAAACCCCAGAAACACTCCGCTTATAGAGCTCACCTTTGACTATAGTGTAGGCCTTTGCTCGTTGGATGATCTGGCGGCTCAGCACCTCGTCTTCGAGTAACTTGCCATCTAATCGAGGTAGGGTTGAGTCCAGCTGGGAATTACAGCCAGAACTGCTATCAAAGGTGAGTCGGATTTGGTCGGATATTCCTCATCTAGTCCCTTTATTGAGGGAAATTTGAGGTGCTCTAAAAAAGCTCCATCTAGGACCTCTTTCCGCGTAGAACCTATCCGAGATAGTGCATCTGCTTCCTCATTTTCTGCTCGAGGGATATGTTGAACTTCAAACCCTTCGAACGATTTAGATAGATCATCCACGACAACTTTATATGCTGCCATGTGCTTATTTGCATTACAGATATCCGACACTTGCTGAGCAACAAGATCCGAATCTCCGTAACACATCAGATGTCGGATGCCAATGTCCTTAGCAATCCGGATTCCATGCAGCAGTGCTTCATACTCCGCAATATTGTTTGTCGCTGTGAAGTGTATCTGCAACACGTATAAAAGTTTATCTCCTTGGGGTGATTTGAGCACCACGCCAGCCCCTGAGGCCCCTCGAGCCTTAGACCCATCGAAATAGAGGGTCCAATATTCTGACTCAGGGAGGATCATGTTCTCCTTTATCTCTGTCCAATTAGCAACAAAGTCAGCAAGGATCTTGGATTTGATTGTTGTCTGAGGTTTATACTCAATATCAAAAGCTGAAAGCTCTATGCCCCATTTGGCGACGCGTCCTGTGGCGTCACTGTTGTTGATTATATCTCTCATGGGAGCTTTGCTCACCACGGTAATTGGATGCTCCTGAAAATAGTGTCGTAACTTACGAGATGCTAGAAAAACACCGTAAGCCAACTTTTTATACCGCTACTTTTACTCTGTTAGGACTTCACTAACAAAGTAAGTCGGACGCTGCACCAGGTGCTCCTGATTTTCCTCTAGTCTCTCCACCACCATGACAATACTGACTACCTTATTTACCGCAGCAATATAAAGCAACATCGGTTCCTGAGGTTCTGTCGCTGCAAGGATAGGAGCAGATGAGAGTACTTTCTTCAGGTCTTGTAGTGCAGCTTCAGCTTCATCAGTCTGATGCACTCGACTTTCGACGTAGAGCTCGTTGGGAACCCCAAGAGGAAGGTATGATGAGCACAACAGTAAGTTTTCCCTCAGTTATGAAACCAAGGTTTAATCGAACCAGTAGGAGCAAGGAAACACCCCAAAGGTGTTACTAGCTGAGCTTTGGTAGGGCGCACTACCGGTGATAGTAGCAGCGTGGAGACCTGCATAACACAACCACAGAACTTTGTCCCCAACTTGCGATGAGGTTGTCAATCTCACCGTGTTTTGCGGAAAACAAAGGATTAAACGCATCGAATGGAAAAGAGTAAAAGTTTGCAGAAAGTAAACACAAAGCAGTAAAAGATTGTAGATTGTATGTAAAGAAAAGGACCGGGATCCATAGTTCACTAGAGGTGGCTCTCCTTAAGATAGATAACATGCTGGGTGAACAAATTACAGCGGGGCAATTGACAAACATCGAGAAAGCAATACATGCATATACTAATCATCTTGACTCCTTTGAGACTTGATTGGGCATTACAACATAATACATAGACTGCCATCCAACTGCATATATGACTAATAATCCACCTTTAGGTTATCATCCGAACCCCCTCTAGTATTAAGTTGCAAGCAACAGATTATTGCTTTACGAACTGCATGTAAAGTAAACAATACGATTGTTCTATGGACAAAGGATTGTTGTTTTCTCCCTAGTAGCAACAGCACATCTAGTACCTTAGAGATTTCTGTCACTTCCCCAGATTACCAGAGGCATGAACCCACTATCGAGCATAAATACTAACTCTTGGAGTTGCTAGCATCTACTTGGCCAAGATAGCTACTAACAACGGAAAGCATGTAAGATCTCAAATAACAAAGACATGATAGAATCAATAATCAATCTGAAATAGCATCTCAATATCCATCGGATCCCCCAAACACAACATGTATGAATTACAAATAGATGATCTTGATCATGAACGGAGCTCACAAGACTAAACATGAAAGCACAAAGGAGGAGAACCAGCCATCTAGCTACTACATGGATCTGTAGTCCAAGGATGAACTACTCACGCATCAAACCGGAGGCTTGCATGGTGATGAAGAAGGCCTCGAGGGTGAATTCCCCTCTTCGGCAGGGTGCCGGGAAGAGCTTCAGATCCCTCCTGATCTAGGGATGGAGATGACGGCGGCTACCGACTATTTCGTGGATTTTTTATCGAGTCCTTAGGGTTTTCGTCCCGAGGGCAATATATAGGCGGAAGGAGAGGCCGAGGGGGTGCCGAGAGCCACCACAGCACCCCCTTGTGCGGGCCCAACCTGGCCGCGCGGCCAGGTGGTGTGGTCGTCCCCTAGCCCTTCTCCGTCTCGTATTCTGGCACTTGATCCCTTCCGGAAAAATAGGCACTTTGGATTTTGTCCCGTCCAATTCTGAGAATATTCATTTTTTGACTTTCCTGGAACCAAAAACAGCAGAAAACAGGCAGCTGGCACTCCCCAAGAAATCATATGAAAAGTACTCCAAAGTTGGAACAAAACACAAGAAAGTGGATAAAACCAAGCATGGAACATCAAAAATTATAGATACATTTGCAATGTGTCAACATCCCCAAGCTTAACTCCTGCTCGTCCTCGAGTAGGTAAGTGATAAAAAGAAAGAATAATTTTTGAGGTGACATGCACCATCAAAGACTTGATCAAAGTATTTGTAAAACATTCAAAGCTGGGATCATAGTACTTCAATCATAACATGAAAGACAAAGTTCTAGCAATAAGCAAAGAAACTATGATGCAACATGAAAAGGCACAAACAAAAGATTCATGAATAGCAATGCTTTGCAAGACGTTTGTTTGTTTCACATAAAGAAAACATAGCATAATAGTATTCAGCTTGTCCCTCAATACAGTAGCAAATATAAATGCATAGGACACCTTCAAAGTTCATAAGAGTGACTAGATACAATAGTTTAATACAAGCAATAACAAGTTATGCATCAATCAACTAGTCTTGGGACAATGCACACAGAACTAAGAATGACCACTATGCTCTCAAAGTAGGTGCATAAAGATAGAAGGTGGAGACTCAATATAATGGTGGAAGAAAAGCTTTTTGTAAAAGAAAGTAGGGATTCAACTCCCATAAAGAGCTTCCAAAAATTATGGTACTTATAGCTTTCAGCTCTCATTGCCCTATCATAAGCATCTTGAAGTGATTAAGGTTAAAGTGAACAAACTATGGTGTACATGCTTGACGAAGTATAAGTCAGAAATCTCATGTCCCTTGAATACGAGGGCCACTCCTCATGCTACTCAAATTTAGTCACCGGTAAGTTCTTGTCATCGTAAGTACATGTGTATCATAGAGAACCGCCAACGGGGTACCCCTTGCCCGATGATTCGGAAGAATCCCCATATCAAAATGACAAGGCAAGTAGACAACGAGCATCTCAGCATTCTTCTTATTTACCATGGGAATATGGTGCTTTTTTCTCTCTTTCCTATTTTCATAATATCTCTTTCTCTCTTTTTTTTTCAATAGGACTTTTTTTTATAAGAAGAATGCTTCATAGACAGCTCATTGTGGTTACGCTGTAGGTTTCCACCATGTCAGCATGGATTAGACCAGCGGCCCAGACGTTTCTCTAACACATATACATAACTCCATGGACTTACAAGCTCCCCTTTCATTTCACACCGACGACATCCATATACAAAAGAGCATGATATCAACTAGGTACAAGTACCAAGTGCAATGTTGAAATCGTTCCCCATGAAAGCATGGTTCTGCTAATTCCCAACAAATAAGTGCAAGCATATACAACATAGAAGACACAATGGTTCAAGTTTATTAAGGGAAAGTAAAGTAAAGTGTGCCATCAAGTTCGTGAGAGCTTTAATCACTAGTTTTCTCATAACAAGTGGAAGGTAAACAAAAGCATGAATGTACTTCGAATAGCATAAGCTAGTAGGTAGGTATGGTGGACTCTTTGAAATAACTTGGTTTAGGGAGTTGGATGCATGAGTGGAACTCATACTTTGTTGTGGAGGCTAGCAAAAGACTGGGAGCGACAAACTAAGAGAGCAATAATGGCCAGAATCATGCAGAGCAACAAAACATCATTGATCAAAGCATAAAGCGATACTACAATTTGAAAACTAAAGGATCATACAGGCTATGGTGACTTGAGATAGTCATAACATGGTGTGAGCATGTGCCAAGTCAACCCAAATAAAGCATGAAAGGAGAATACCACTATACAATGCTTTAATATGCTAAAACAACGCATGATTCATCCAAGGCACATTAAGAAATCTCAATTGTTTATAACAAGTCATGCTACAGCAAAGAATACTAAGCATAAAGCCAAAACAATATCAAACATGGCATGGCAAAGCATAGGCCACAGTCAAAAACAAGCTCTTTTTACCACATAAGCATGAACTTTCCTACTCTTTTCCAAACCAAACCAAACCATTTGCAAACCAATGTATGCAAGAGGGGGCCCAACCAATTTATTCAGAAAACTAAGCAAACCAAGCAAACGAAAACCAAAACGAAAACGAAAAAGAAGACGCTCCAAGCAAAACACAACTGTGCATGAAACAATAAAAATGAAGCGTTTGGAAGAATCCTGGGATTTTTATTGATGAACAAGGGGATGCCTTGGGCATCCCCAAGCTTTGATGCTGGTACTTCTTGGATATTTCTTGGGGTGACACGCGTGGCATCCCCAAGCTTGAGCTTTAGTCCATCCTTCATCTCATTACTCATTCCTTCCATACACCTGGAATTTTTCCTTCATACAAAACTTCACACAACCTCATTAGCAACATTAGTGCACTTAAGATAAATAAGTCTCAAGTTTCATTTCTAAAACCAAATAAACTTCCATTAGAACACTAGATATTGTAGCACTTCCCTCAAAAACCTCAATTCCCCAAAAGAACTCAAGAAGGAACTAACAAGAAGCAAATGCAGAAAATGGCAGAAATCTGTCAAAACAGACCAGCAGGTAAAGACAAATTTTTTCGAAGACTTTTTGTTGCTCAAATCAAAAAGTGTTGAACTAACGAAAGTTATATAACAACCTGGGGCATAAGAACAAAAGTGCACGCCTCAAAAAGACGTTCAGAGATTTTACACGAATTTTTACGGTGAAGCACATAAATCTGTTTCGGGACAGCAACTTTCCCAATCATTACTTCTCTCTCATTAGAGGTTACTCTTGGCACAAAAAGCAAATAAAAAGGATAAGGAGAGGTTATTACATATGTAACTACCTCGGACCCTACGCTCTAAGTTCAAGCCTGGATGAACCGGAAGTGGTTAAAATAGTACAGCGGGGGCCCAGGGACCTCCCATGTGTAGACCCGTCGGCCGTCCTAACCACTTCCAAGACATCGGGACAAGAGAGAGCGGCATAGGAAACAGGCGAAGAGATCAAATACATACACAAGTGAGTATGTATGCAATCTACCATACAACAGTTTTCAGAGCCATTCCATCTAAAAGAAATAGAGATATTGCAATGCCATACGGCAAGATCCAAATATCCTAGATAGAGATAATAGTTTAGGATAGCTCCTCATACATCAAACATCAGAGTATCAGGCGGAAGCGGAAAACAAGATCCGAGTACGGATAAGAAGCAAATCGGCATAAGATGCCACATAAATAAACACATCCCGCCCACCGATCTCGTGGATCCCCATCCCCTGAATCTCTACACCAAGTGATCGTTGCCAACATCATCTGTCTCCTCCACCCAGTATCCATCTTGCGAAAACACCTGTTCATCTAAATCAAACAATTTATCGTGTGAGACCCTAGGGGTACTCAGCAAGTCTTTATGCCTCTAAAGGGGACATATACCTGGGGTGACGCAATTGCAACAAAAGATAAAGCCTAGCAGTTCTATAGAAACTCGCTAACCATCCTCCTAACCAATGATAGACGGATGTCCGTTAATTAATATGAACAATTATAACAACATAAAGTAACAGATCCATCCTCCCTCTCGCTTACCGACGAGAAGGCGGACGAACAACCCATCCGTTGGCAGTTTTATTAATCATTCCATGAGTATTGCACCAATTACTATTCAGATACTTAGTCAAATTTAAAGCGGTACTTTAGTTATGCTTGTCTATGATCGAGAAAATGTGCTCCAAGTCGTCCATAACCGCGGACACGGCTTTTAGAAAGTTTTTACCCTGCAAGGGTGCACAAATAGAAACACACACTCGAGCAACCTCGAAAAAACCAACTCAAAACCCAACGAGGCATTCACGACAAAGCGATCACAGGATTCAGAAATATTTCAGGGGGCCACCCCATTAAGCTACCCACAACGAAGTTAGCCGACTCCGAAACAGACTCAAGGTTTGTGTCAATGGCTGTAAACGAATGGGAACCCGAAAGTGTGACTGGGCTTGTCGATACCGCGAAAACATTCCACGATCCAAAACAGTATAGGTGCTCCTCGCACAATCTTAAATAAAGCGGTAACATGGCATACGTACAGGATAGTAAATAAAACCCCAAACTAGTTTGTGGCCCCAAGAAATAGAAATGAATCAAGATCTGGCTCAGGGGGGTCCACGGCCTCCCGGATGTGGATAGTGTGAATAGTCAAGGAACAGGAATCAAGTACTCGGGGTCCTAGGGGACACAAGTGAGCATGAAAAACCAAATAGCAGATATTTCTCACCGGTGCCTCTTTCATTAGTTATCCCATTACTACTCAGGTTTAGTTGTTTAGGTACCTCGTGATCCACCAGACACTCACATACCCTACACATGCTATTCTACGACTCGCATGGCTCAAACAACTCCTGTAGTAATGGCTCATGGGATGGAGGAACAAGCTTTGGTGGGGTTTAAAATTAAAGGCTATGTAGTACTTGGGATTCAATTTAATGCAATCGCGACTCAATGATGCAAGAATAAGATAGAGGAAATAGGTACTATATGTATGCCAGCATGTGGTAGTGCTTGCCTGGTAGCTCAGTTGTCACGAGAGATGGATCTGGGTAGTACTCCTGGGATTCCTAATATTTCTCCTGCTCGGCGTCTATTCGAAGAAGAACCAAACAAACAAGGGCCAACATAAATAAAGTGCACAAGGATACGAATTAGAATGCGACAAGAAAACAAGCATGCCATGATGAATGATGCACAATTTTCATGGCAATAATGTAGCATGGCAAGGGTGAGGTGTGGGGACGAGAATAAATCATTTTATTCATTATTTGGTCAAGTTTTATTGCCATAAACAGTTCTTATTTTTAATAATGACATGATGCATGCTTCAATTCAGAAAATGGAATGCATAAACAGAACGGGCTCGTCGAGCTGATCGTTTTAGACATATCATTTGTCAAATTTGGAGTTATAGAACTAAAGTTATCAATTATTTAAGAAAAGGCATTTTTATTGCAATTTAATCATCTCGAAAACATATATTATATGTATTATTTGGAATTACCAATTAAAAGTTCTCAAATAATATTTGAATGGCATATTTGAATTCCTCACATTTTTCTGATTCAAAAACATATATTATACGTATTATTTGGAATTACCAATTAAAAGTTATTAAAAACAAAATTTAAATCATATTAAAACATTTCAGAAATTGTTTTTATAAAACAGAAAAACACCCAGACTTTTTATACTCAGCATCGCCTAGCCACAGACGCAGACAGGTGGGACCGCGCTGAGCTGGTGACACTGCGCGTGACAGAGGGTTTTCTTACCGCGCACTCAGCCAACCACAACAACTGACAAGCGGGACCGGCGTTCGTGTGGAACCACACGCGGGTGCGCCAGCGGGGGCCTGCCACGTGGAGGATCCGGGGAAGCGTGGGCATGAAACAACATAAACCGAGGTGCCTTTTCGTAAAACGGCATCAGCCGATGACAGGTGGGAGCTAGGGGAGCGCGGGTTGTGAGACAAAAAGGTTGGTGGGGTTATTTGCAAAGTAGCCAACTGATACTGTTGTTCTTCTCTGAATCCACTGACGACAGATCGGTGTTCGACAGCGGACAGAGCGCGGCGCGGGGGGATCGAACCCGTGACCTGCGGTGCGCGTGCAGCAGGGTGGAACCAGTGCGGTAGAGAGAGGGATGTTGACATGAGGGCGGTAGGCGGCTAGTTAAGCCGCGTCGCGGCGCGACGACGAGCAGAAACCAGCGCCCTCCGTTGCACCGAGAGCGCTCGGCACAAAGTCCGGCGAGACAAGGGGGCCACGCAAGAGAGGGGGTGTCAGGGAGGAAGGACAGCTCATCGCGAGGCTGCTGGTGGGGTCAGATCGGGCCGGGGAGCGGCGGATCGGCGACGATGTAGACGACCGGTGGTGTTAGGGTTTCACGCGGGCGTCGATGATGTGCAGCAAGGTCTGGGGCTCCTCCTCCTCGCTGCTATGTACAGGGGCGACGCCGGGGACCTCCTGACCTTCCTCGACAACCACAACACCTCGCCCGCCTCCTTGATCTGTCGGTGGACGCCGATACCGAGGTGGTCGACGAAGATGGAAGAGGGGGTAGCAATAGGTGGGGAAGGAGGGGAAGGGCGAGGCCTTGGTGGATCTGGGTGACGATAGGCAGAGAGGAGGGAGTAGATAGGCAGAGGGGAGAGGGAGACGCACATGGGGAGGCCGTGGGGATGCGTGGGAGAAAAAAGGTGGCTTCGGCCACCTTTCCCTTCTCTCCTCCTCACGTGCTCGACCTGGGGGGTGGTGGCTGCAGCTGGGCCAGCAGAGGGAAAGGAGATGCTCGGTGGGGCTCTCGTGCAGCGAGATAAAGAGAGGGGCCAAGAGGGGAGGGCTCGGGTAGATGGTGCTAGGGTTGGGGGGTAGCTCGGGCTAGGGTTGGGGTAACTCGGGTTAGGTTAGGGTTGATGGGGTGGGTCCTGGTTGGCAGAGAGAGAGGGGAGAGAGAGAGAGCAGCTAGGGGGTGCTCGGCATGGTGAGAGCAAGGTAGATGAGGGTTTAGCGTAGGGGTAAGGTGGTAGGTTAGGGTTTCTCATGAACAAAGCAAGGATGGGGTGTGGTGATGGTTAGGGTTAGGGTTTTGAGCATGGAAAAGACAAGACCAAGCAAGGGTTTAGGGTTTTGTTATGATCTAACAAGATCAAACAAAGGTGCGGTGAGATGGAGAAGAGGGGTGAGAGGGTTTTTGTTGGACACATGGTGATGGTAGAAGAGAGAGAGATGGGGTTTATGGATATGATCTCACATGATCATGCATGGATGAAGGAGATGTGGTGAGGTAGGGAGGGCTTGATGCACTTGTCAAGGAACAAGATCAAGGTGAGAAGGTTGAGAGAAAAGAGAGCTCAAAAGAGAAGATCCACTCCAAAAATCAAAGTAAAAACCAAAGGAATGGAATGGTGAGGATTTGCATGGCCCATGCGTGAATAGTAGATGCCATGTTTAATTTTGTGAAAACAAAAATAAAATCCCATGACATTTATTCATGTGCATTCCATAATATGGAGTAAAGGCCAAGCAAAAGGAATTAAAATGGATGTTCCATGTGGAGTAGATGGAGATGATCATATTTGAATATAATTTGGACTTGCTAGTGTGTATTTTCCACTAGATGTTTAATAGTCTCAAAATATTCCAACATGAGCAACTATTCAATAACACTCCATATGGAAGCTAGAAAAGGGGTACCACTCATAATGCATGCGAAGGTGGCTCCACATATCAATAATGTGAAAACAACATGATGTTAGTGGAGAGCATGTGGAAATAGAAGTGGATCCATCCCAACCCACATGAGCTAGATTAAATGCCAAAGGAAAATGTACAAGCTCATGTATAATTAGGATGGTGGAATTATAAGTTGGTGACAAGGGAAAGGTGGTGGAGTTGAATAAAAGATATGCCCCCAACTCAACTTGGGCATCAAGCATTTATCAAGAACCAAATACAATATATCAAGAGCCAAATATAGTTAATAATGCATATGGGATAAGAACCAAATGAAAAAGGGATTTATATGATGCTCAAATGCAAGGTGGCATGATGACATGAGCATGATATAATTATGATGCAACAATTATATGTAGGAAGGTAGCATATATATAGACTAGGCTAGTAGCATTGCAATTGTTAGACAATTGGGATGCTACAACTCTCCCCCACTAAACAAGAATCTCGCCCCGAGATTCCTAGGAAAAAGAAACAAACACAAGTAGAGGCAGGTGTTCGGAACGAAGGTGACCCTCACGTTCCCGAGTTGATGAACAACGGAATGGTGCGACCACTACACCTTGCAAACTTGCTAGACTTGTTGCGAGTCTTGCGTTTTGCTTGAGACACAAAGGGTTAGAAGAATTGAAGGATTGTCGTGGGACAAGAAGGATAGGACGAACATAGCTCCAGTTTTCTCGAGAAACATGATAAAAGAATAGAACCACTTGTGAAAGAATTAGAAAGGATGATGTATTAGGGAGAAAGAATCGACACCTCCTTAAGATTAAAGATTTACAGATACAAGAGAAGATGAATCTTTGTCTCATCAGAAGAAAAGAATGACTTTTTAGAAGTTATCAACCACTATGAAAATAGCATTGTTTCTTCCCTCGGATTTGGGAAAAGAAGTTCGGAAAACAATATCGCCTTCAACAATAGAGTTCCTTGATATCAACGGAAGGATTCAGTTAGACATTGTCGGATTAGATTCTTGTTGCAACGGTAAGAACCAAGGATCACGCAATTGAGATGCGCGGATATATCTTGTAGACAAGGAGGTGATGCTAGATTATGGTGGAATCCCGAGAAGAAAAGAATATGGAGGATCTGGAGTTTATTGTAGCGATACTTATTGCTTTCTTTAACTTTGAGGCTAACGCAATAGATTTGCGGCTGATGGCATCAACCATAATTGGCTTTACCACAGAAAAAGAATTGATGAAACAAAGAGAGAGATAGTTTCCTTTCATCTTTTTTGGGCATGTCGAGCAACGGTAGAATGACGAGGACAGAAAAGAGTTTGCGTTTGTTCCCACCAGATAATTGAAGATTTTGCTCCATCTAGAATAGACAGACCACCAACAAGAGATTATTGATTACTTTCTTCGAGAGAGCACTCCGGAAAAACAAGGACGGAAGTAAAAGTATCGAGGAATAAAGGCCACTTCTAACTTCCGTGGAATGAGTGAAATTGCATTAATCCGCCCATCCAATGTACAAGAGCGAATGATAAGAGTAGTGGTATGGTAGCTACTCCATCCCGCACTCAAAGCATTATTCCGTACATGAATAAGAAAATCATGTAACCCAACTCCCAAAGACAGACTGAAGATCTTGACAAAAATAACTCATGGAACACCGTAAGACAACAAAGATATGATGCAAATGATTCGCCGGATCCTAGATAGATAAGGATGATGATGTTGTCATCGTGTCGGAAGATCCAAACCACCGGAAAAATATGAAGAAAGATTATGGAGAACGGCTGCAAGATTTAACAGATAAAGAAAAAGATAGCACCAACTTGAACAGAAGGATTACAAAAGATCTGAAAAGTCTTCGCGGCCTTCGGTGGATTGAGGATAGGAGATGGAACGAGAGGGTTTCAAAAGATTACTTGACGAGACAGAGGTGAAAAGAACTCCATGTTCTTCTTGAAATGATTGAGAGAGATTTAGCAGCCTTGAGGAAATCTTTAGCGAAACGACGATGATGACTCACCAACAAGGAAAAACTCCAGGTTTGATTGAAGGTGGAGGATGGAATTAACAATGGGCTTGCTGGTTCCAGAATTGTAGCAATGTATTTAGTAGAAGGACGTGGTCGGGATAGGTGACTTCAAAAGTCAGGATTCACACTCTGAGAACTTTTCACACAGGCGGTGTTCACGAAGCTTGAGAGAAGAACAGACAGATGATCTTCCATTGATATAGAATAGACCAACATATCATCCAGATATACCACCACGGATGAACAAAATCTTCCAAGAATATCAAGATCAAGAGGTGGGAGAACGAACAATGCTCAAAACACTTTCTAAGCTCGACGCTCTTTGAAATATCGACGTTGCGAGCAAGGATTCATGTTGGGAAGATGCACTAGTAGAATAGATTATCTGGTCCTTCAGAAGAGAACAAGAAATGCCACCTGGTTTACATTGTCGATTGTATCGCCGGTTACAGAGATAAAGAGATCTTGGATAAAGAAACGATGATAGCTCATACCTTAAGAAAAGCTATCAGAGATGAAAAGATGCAATTCCCTCGCATCAAAGATAATTTTGCAGATATGGAGTTCCAAAAAGATGTGAAGCATGATAAACAGATGATAGACCACCGTAGTGCCTTGAGAAAACTCCAGATTGCCAAAGATACTTGAATATGATAAAGATATGATCACGGTATAACTCAAAATCACAGGAGATAACCACCATCATCTGGAGGATGAAAATAGATAGCATTAACCATACTCCACTCATGATAAGTGTCATATAGCTAAGTCGAGAACCAAATTACAATCACAAGCATCGGATCGACGCGAGTTATGTACTTAGCCCAGAAGATTTTGAAAATGAAGTAAGACTCCAGGATCAAGTGCCAGTGACAAAAGAATGAGTTAGCATGAACATGCCGATAAAAGGAAGATAGATAATGTTTCACACACGACTGAAGAGGAGTGTGGAAACACAGATGTATCAAAGAAAAAATTTCCCCATTTTTCGGCATTAAATTACCAATAGATGCGCAAAACTACTTATCAGATAGAGATTAGCGACTCCACATTTTGTTAAAGCATGCTGGAAGGAAGAACACCCTTAACAAGATTGCGCCGGTTAACAAGGAGTTGGATAGATCACGTCGGTTTACAACGAATCAGATAGATCG
Organism: Avena eriantha; assembly: GCA_910589775.1. Classification (NCBI taxonomy): domain Eukaryota; kingdom Viridiplantae; phylum Streptophyta; class Magnoliopsida; order Poales; family Poaceae; genus Avena; species Avena eriantha. The sequence continues at coordinate 99,392,943 of OU342741.1, forward strand.
CGTCGGTTTACAAAAGCCTGTCGGTATGGAATGTACCAATAGTTGATAACCAAAAGGCAGATAGCGATAACAAGTTGGATGCAACAGATAGACAAGGAATTACACACACACACAACCTATGGTACTATGGAACCCAGAACACATGAATCCTAGTTTGAATTTTTAGAAGAGGATTGAAAACGTTACACTTCCTTACCAGAAAAGGGTGGGTGGGTGGGTAAGAAGAAAAGTGGAAGCAGTCCTACTCTCACGTTTTTGTTTTTCCCTAGTATAAATAACTACCAAAATATTTACTAGACTAACAACGACCATTTGGCTGAGACCCTGAAGGGCGGGATGGCTCTGATACCAATTGTAACTACCTCGGACCCTACGCTCTAAGTTCAAGCCTAGATGAACCGGAAGTGGTTAAAATAGTACAACAGGGGACCAGGGACCACCCACGTGTAGACCCATCGGCCGTCCTAACCACTTCCAAGACATCGGGACAAGAGCGAGCGGCAGAGGCAACAGGCAAAGAGATCAAATACATACACAAGTGAGTATGTATGCAAGCTACCATACAACAGTTTTCAGAGGCATTCCATCTAAAAGAAATAGAAATATTGCAATGCCATACGGCTAGATCCAAATATCCTAGATAGAGATAATAGTTTAGGATAGCTCCTCATACATCAAACATCAGAGTATCAGGCGGAAGCGGAAAACAAGATCCGAGTACGGATAAGAAGCAAATTGGCATAAGATGCCACATAAATAAACACATCCCGCCCACAGATCTCGCGGATCCCCATCCCCGGAATCTCTACACCGAGTGATCGTTGTCAACATCATATGTCTCCTCCACCCAGTATCCATCTTGTGAAAACACATGTTCATCTGAATCAAACAATTTATCGTGTGAGACCCTAGGGGTACTCAGCAAGTCTTTATCTCTCTAAAGGGGACATATACTTGGGGTGAGGCAATTGCAGCAAAAGATAAAGCCTAGCAGTTCTATAGAAACTCGCTAACCATCCGCCTAACCAATGATAGATGGATGTCCGTTAATTAATATCAACAATTATAACAGCATAAAGTAACAGATCCATCCTCCCTCTCGCTTACCGACGAGAAGGCGGACGAACAACCCATCCGTTGGCAGTTTTATTAATCATTCCATGAGTATTGCACTAATTACTATTCAGATACTTAGTCAAATTAAAGCGGTACTTTAGTTATGCTTGTCTATGATCGAGAAACTGTGCTCCAAGGCGTCCATAACCACGGACATGGCTTTTAGAAAGTTTTTACCCTGTAGGGGTGCACAAATAGCAACACACACTCGATCAACCTCGGAAAAACCAACTCAAAACCCAACGAGGCATTCACGACAAAGCGATCACAGGATTCAGAAATATTTCAGGGGGCCACCCCATTAAGCTACCCGCAACGAAGTTAGCCGACTCCGAAACGGACTCAAGGTTTGTGTCAATGGGTGTAAACGACTGGGAACCCGAAAGTGTGACTGGGCTTGTCGATACCGCGAAAACATTCCACGATCCAAAACAGTATAGGTGCTCCTCGCACAATCTTAAATAAAGCGGTAACATGGCATTAGTACAGGATAGTAAATAAAACCCCAAACTAGTTTATGGCCCCAAGAAATAGAAATGAATCAAGATCTGGCTCAGGGGGCCCACGGCCTCCCGGATGTGGATAGTGCGAATAGTCAAGGAACATGAATCAAGTACTCGGGGTCCTACGGGACACAAGTAAGGATGAAAAACCAAATAGCAGATATTGCTCACCGGTGCCTCTTTCACTAGTTATCCCATTACTACTCAGGTTTAGTTGTTTAGGTACCTCGAGATCCACCAGACACTCACATACCCTACACATGCTATTCTATGACTCGCATGGCTCAAACAACTCCTGTAGTAATGGCTCATGGGATGGAGGAACAAGCTTCGGTGGGGTTTAAAATTAAAGGCTATGCAGTACTTGGGATTCAATTTAATGCAATCGCGACTCAATGATGCAAGAATAAGATAGAGGCAATAGGTACTATATGTATGCAAGCATGTGGTAGTGCTTGCCTGGTAGCTCAGTTGTCGCGAGAGATGAATCTGGGTAGTACTCCTGTGATTCCTGATATTTCTCCTGCTCGGCGTCTATTCGAAGAAGAACCAAACAAACAAGGGCCAACATAAATAAAGTGCACAAGCATATGAATTAGAATGCGACGAGCAAACAAGCATGCCATGATGAATGGTGCACAATTTTCATGGCAATAATGTAGCATGGCAAAGGTGAGGTGTGGGGACGAGAATAAATCATTTTATTAATTATTTGGTCAAGTTTTATTGCCATAAATAGTTCTGATTTTTAATAATGACATGATGCATGCTTCAATTCAGAACATGGAATGCATAAACAGAACGAGCTCGTCGAGCTGATCGTTTTAGACATAGCATTTGTCAAATTTGGAGTTATAGAACTAAAGTTATCAATTATTTAAGAAAAGGCATTTTTATTGCAATTTAATCATCTCGAAAATTTAAAGTTCTCAAATAATATTTTGAATGGCATATTTGAATTCCTCACATTTTTCTGATTCAAAAACATATATTATATGTATTATTTGCAATTACCAATTAAAAGTTATTAAAAACAGAATTTCAATCATATTAAAAAATTTCTTAAATTGTTTTTATAAAACAGAAAAACACCTAGACTTTTTATACTCGGCATCGCCTAGCCACAGACGCAGACAGGTGGATCGCGCTGAGTTGGCGACACTGCGCGTGACAGAGGGTTTTCTTACCGCGCACTCAGCCAACCACAGCAACTGACAAGCGGGACCGGCGTTCGTGCGGACCCACACGCGGGTGCGCCAGCGGGGGCCTGCCACGTGGGGAATCCAGGGAAGCGCGGGCGTGAAACAACATAAACCGAGGTGCCTTTTCGTAAAACGGCATCCGCCGATGACATGTGGGACCTAGGGGAGCGCGGGTTGTGAGACAAAAAGGTTGGTGGGGTTATTTGCAAAGTAGCCAACTGATACTATTGTTCTTCTCTGAATCCACTAACGACAGATCGGTGTTCGACAACGGATAGAGCGCGGTGTGGGGGGATCGAACCCGCGACCTGCGGTGCGTGCGCAGCAGGGTGGAACCAGTGCGGTAGAGAGAGGGATGTTGACAGGAGGGCAGTTGGCGGCCAAATAAGCCACGTCGCGGTGCGACGACGAGCAGAAACCCGCACCCACCGTTGCACCGAGAGCGCTCGGCACAAAGTCCGGCGAGACCAGGGGGACCAGGTGAGAGAGGGGGTGTCAGGGAGGAAGGGCAGCTCACCGCGGGGCTGCTGGTGGGGTCAGATCGGGCCGGGGAGCGACGGATCGGCGACGATGCAGACAGCCGGTGGTGTTAGGGTTTCGCTCGGGCGTCGACGATGTGCAGCAAGGTCTAGGGCTCCTCCTCCTTGCTGCTATGTACATGGGCGACGTCGGGGACCTCCTGACGTTCCTGGACAACCACAACACCTCGCCTGCCTCCTTGATCGGTCGATGGACGCGGATACCGGGGTGGTCGACAAGGATGGAAGAGGGGGTAGCAGTAGGTGGGGAAGGAGGGGAAGGGCGAGGCCCTGGTGGATCTGGGTGACGACAGGCAGAGAGGAGGGAGTAGATAGGCAGAGGGGAGAGGGAGACACACATGGGGAGGCCGTGGGGAGGCTCGGGAGAAAAAGGGTGGCTTCGGCCACCTTTCCCTTCTCTCCTCCTCACGTGCTCGACCTGGGGGTGGTGGCTGCAGCTGGGCCATCAGAGGGAAAGGAGATGCTCGGTGGTGCTCTCGTGCAGCGAGATAAAGAGAGGGGCCGAGAGGGGAGGGCTCGGGTAGATGGTGCTAGGGTTGGGGGGTAGCTCGGGCTAGGGTTGGGGTAGCTCGGGTTAGGTTAGGGTTGATGGGGTGGGTCCTGGTTGGCAGAGAGAGAGAGCAGCTAGGGGGTGCCCGGCATGGTGAGAGCAAGGTAGATTAGGGTTTAGGGTAGGGGTAAGGTGGTAGGTTAGGGTTTCTCATGAAGAAAGCAAGGATGGGGTGTGGTGATGGTTAGGGTTTTGAGCATGGAAAAGACAAGACCAAGCAAGGGTTTAGGGTTTTGTTATGATCTAACAAGATCAAACAAAGGTGGGGTGAGATGGAGAAGAGGGGTGAGAGGGTTTTTGTTGGACACATGGTGATGGTAGAAGAGAGAGAGGGATGGGGTTTATGGATATGATCTCACATGATCATGCATGGATGAAGGAGATGTGGTGAGGTAGGGAGGGCTTGATGCACTTGTCAAGGAACAAGATCAAGGTGAGAAGGTTGAGAGAAAAGAGAGCTCAAAAGAGAAGATCCACTCCAAAAATCAAAGTAAAAAACCAAAGGAATGGAATGGTGAGGATTTGCATGGCCCAGGCATGAATAGTAGATGCCATGTTTAATTTTGTGAAAACAAAAATAAAATCCCATGACATTTATTCATGTGCATTCCATAATATGGAGTAAAGGCCAAGCAAAAGGAATTAAAATGGATGTTCCATGTGGAGTAGATGGAGATGATCATATTTGAATATAATTTGGACTTGCTAGTGTGTATGGCCTGGCGGATGGCGGCAAGATCGGCTCCGGCATGGAAGCCACTGTCGATCTTCTCGACGCTGGCGTCCTTATACCAAGAGAGCATTAGGGCCAGAGCCATCTCCGCTCCAGCCCGCGCCGCCAAGTCTCGCAGCCGATCCACCGCAGCCGGCACCTCCCCCACCTTCGCAGCTAGCTGCGCCATCGTCTCCGGAACCGGAGCCTCCGGCCACACGAAGGAGAAGACATCATGCGCCGCCTGACGAAGCTTGGCGGCTTCCTCGCCAAGAAGGACGACGAGCTCCTGGGCCGTCGGCTGCGCTCCCAGCCAGTTCTCCTGCAGCCGGTTGTAGGCCAGCAGGTCTATGTCGGGGTAAAAGGCTATCAGAAAAGAGGAGTCAGATCCGGCTACCGGATCCAGAAAGAAAAGTAGACGAGAAAAGGACTCACCCTTGGCAGTGTGGCCGACCTGCATCAGCTCCTCCACCAGCGCCTTCTCCTTGGTCGCTAGCTGTTTGATCTCCTTCTTTTGGTCCTTGTTCTGGGCCTCGAGAAGGGAGAAGGCTTCGGCCCGGCTAGCAAGCGAGGCGTCGCCCTCCTTGATGGTGGCCTCCAGACCGTCCACCCTCGCGTGCCAATCCTTGTTCTGCAGCCATAGAGTAGAATTGGACTTGCTTAGCCGGTCGTTCGATTTCTTCAAGCGATCGATCTCGCGCTGAGCACACACGAGGATGGCTGCAACAAAACCGGCTATCAGTACCCAAAAAAAAGAGCAAGCCGGGTGAAGCGAACTTACTCTGGGAAGTCCCGTTGGCGGCAGCAAGCTTCTGCTCCAACGTCTGGTTCCTGCCGGCTGTGGCTTCCAGCAGCCAGATCTCCTTCACCGCCAGCTCGAGCGTGGCGGCAAGGTCCGACAGTGAGGCGGCAGAGGAAGCGTCGTCATCCACGGTGTTGATGGCCAAGGACTCCTTCGTCGTGACCACCGCCGTCAGCCATTCCTCCCAGGCTCCTCGTCGGAGTTGTCGTCGCCAACGACGATGAGCTCCTTGCCGGCAGCCCCCCGCGCGCCCGCGGAGGAGCCTTCCGGCTGGGGGGACTCCACTTCCGGCTGGGGGACTTCCGGCTGGGCGGAGGCCGTCAGCTCAGCCCGAGGGGGAGGCAAAGGCTACGCCTCAGAAGAAGGAGGGGCGCTGGTCGGCGCAGTCGGGGCACGGGGCGACGACCCGGCTGGCGCGCGTGCCGGGCTCGCGGCTCCAAAGGAGACTAGCGTGCTAAAAAGAAAGAGGAGAAGACAAGAGCAAAACAAAACAAGGTCAGAAAAAGAAGAAAAAGGGCAAATAGGCAGAAAGCGCCGAAAGAAAAAGGGAAAATAGGCAGAAAGCTGCCGGCTCATCATTCCGACTGGGGAAGGCATCGCCGTCCCCATCCGATTCCTCTCCGGACCGCCGAGCACGCGGCTCGGGCAAGTCGGACGTGAATTCCTCGAGGGGAGCCTCGCCCTTCTCGCGGATGATGCAAGGGAACATCTGCCGAATACAAGAGATCAGCCAAACGAAAACAAGGAACAAGTACAAGAAACACCAAAAGAGGATCCGGTTAGAAGGGCTTACCCGGGGCGCGCGGTTCTCCCGAGTATAAGGCGCCAGACTGAACTTCCAGTTCTCCGGCAGCCGTTTCTTGGTGATCGTCCACACCCACTCCTTCAGGTTGTGGTACCGGGGATCGCGGCGCGACAGCCGGGTCGGGTCCAGCCGATCGGAGTAGTAGCACATCTTGTGTGCTCGCTGCTACAACGGCATCATCAACCAGGACATCCAGGCGAGAGTGACGTCCAGGCCGGTCAGCCGGCAGTTGACGAGCGAGCGCATGCGCTTCAGCAACTCATCCGTCTCCGCCTTGTCGCCGTGGAACTTCAAGTCCCAGTTCTGCCGGCTGGACTCGATGTCCTGGAAGGCCAGAAGATTGATCCGGTCGATGTTGGTGAGGTTCTTCATGTAGAAGTATGACTGCTGCCACAGTCGTACCGTATCGTGAAGAAGGAATTTGGGCTAGCCGGTCTGCAAGCGGGACTAGATGGAGGCGTGGCCGCAGACGACTAGTGGCCCCTAGGTGAATTGCACCTGTGGTCGGACTCGGAAGAGCCGGCAGAAGAGCCCGAGATCCGGCTGGATCCCAAGGTAACTCTCGCAGAAAGCCACGAAGTGCACCAACGTCCCGATTGCGTTAGCACCGAGGTGGTGGACGCGAAGATCGAAGAAAGAAAGAAATGTCAAGAGGAATGGGTTCACCGGAAGGGCGAACCCGCATGCCAAGTGGGAGAGGAAGATGACGCGCTCTCCCTTCGCCGGATGCGGCGACACCTCCCCCGCCGGCGCCAACCGCACCGCCACCTCCTCCACCGGCGGGAGGACGCGGGTGGCGCGGTACTTCGCGATTTGGTCTTCGGTGACGGCGGAGCCGTACCAGGCCCCACGGTCGGCGGCCATTTCCGGTTGATGAGGGGGAGCAGCGACAGAAGAGTGGCGGTGGCCCGTAACATCGAAAACGGTGAGCGGGCGGCGCAGAGGGCAAGAGCGCAGAAGCAGGAGCACACGAGGGAGAAGGAAACTGCAGCGGGGGAGCGAAGGAAAGAAATTGCCTCCCCCGCGGCGTCCCTTTAAAGGACCGGAAGGGCAACCGTCGACGGGGCACGTGGCACGCATCCGAGCAACCCACACCCCAACCGCCGCCCAGATCCCGTGTGCCAGGGCAGGATGCACAGAAGATCCTGGAGCGAGAACCGAAGCGCCAGACAGAAGTTTCCCGAGGCGACGTGAGATGGGACGTTACGCTGCCCACCGCAGAGCAATGATGGCGCGTGCGCGCGTGGCCGGCGTCAGCACTGACGTCACGGGTAGCGCAACCGCCAGGCTCAGCCGGACACAAATTCAAAAGCAAGAGCAAGCGCGCACACATTTCGCCTAAGGGCGGAATCCACACGCGCTCGGGGGTTAGTGTCAGGGGGATGATCCCTAGGTACCCCAACCGAATAAGAAACAAGACAGTCCGATCGCGTCCGGCTGACTAGATGCAGCCGGACAGGGCAAGACAGGCCGGCTATCCCTCCGGTAGCCGGATCAGCAAGAGGCAGCCGGATACGGTGACGTAGCCGGACCCAATCAGTGAGACAGGAGGACGTGCGTATCAGTGCACGGTACGCCCTGTACGGTGACAAGACTGGCAACCACCCGTCCATACAGAAGACTTTGCGTGGATGATGCAGGAACAATGGCCTGTGCTGACGACAAGCTCGCACGGCGTCCACTGTGCCTACGACAGCCATACCGCTCGTACTCCGATAAGACATGCCATACTGGGTACTGTAGATGACTAGCCGGCTGGGACCCGCCTGTGGGGCCCACCAGTCGGACTAGCCAGTGAGACCTTTGCCTCTCTGCCTATATAAGGAGAGGCAAGGCCTCAGTAGAAAGGGTTGGTCTTACAGCATTCAAGGCAGTAGCTAGCATATACAGCTCGAGGAGCACTTGTAGTTCGAGTATTCCATATAGTCAGATCCGGCAGGAGTAGGGGCTTTACCTCACCACGAGGGCCCCGAACCTGGGTACTTCTTGCGTCCCGCTACGCTCGCTTGTATCCAATCCCGCCTGCGGACGCCGTCGATAGCTTCCCTGCTAGTCCCCACACCTCTATCTAACCTCCTCGGGTACTGCCGTCCCCAATACAATGACAAGTCTTGTTCCTACCAGGTTCTTAAGGAAGGCATACACCGGATCATGAAGCATTCATTGAAGCAAAGGTTCTTTGTCCATCAAAGTAGAGGTTAAAAGCACCTCAACAGTAAAGTGTGTCACCCTTTCTTTAACTTAAGCTTGGGGAGGTAACCACTTCTTATACTCTCTTTTGATAACTGCATTTTCTCTTTTGTTTTCATGATCTTCTCAAAGTTCTTAGCATGGGGAGGTTGTTTTGCATGTGTAGAGTCTTGTGCAAAGTTCTTTATCCTAAAAAGTTTTCATGCTATTGTGTATCTCTCTATTTTTGAATGCTTACTTAGGTGAGATTTTGTTCATATTTATATAAGGGATATATTTGCTCATGTTAGGCTCCATAGGAGACAAGCCATAGCTTTGATGCACCTTGTTCAACTTATATCTAGCTTGTGAAAAATATTGTGATCCTCTAAATATACATTGCCACATTCTCTACATTTTGAAAAAAATATAATAAAGAAGTTCTTCGAAACTTGCTAGTTGACACTGTTCAGAATTGTCTTACGTGAATGGTTATGGAGTAGCACGACCCCATAGTGTTGGAAATGATGGCCTTAATCGAGACTGTGCACTTGAGAGTCTGTGCACTTCTATGTCATGAGTGGGCACTTCTATTGAAGTTTGCACTTGAGAGACTTCAATGACCATGGTTAGTTGTCAATCATAAATAGAAATAGAGTTTTCTATAATGATTGAGAGACTTCAATAGATGGCATGAGTGGGCAACATTAGAAAACTCTATTTCTATTTATGATTGACAACTAACCATGTTCATCTTTGCCTTATACAAATAAAAATACAATAATACAATAAAGTGCGTATAGAAGGATCACAAGTTTACTTGCAAGCTAGATTTAACTTTTACATGGGGCATAGAAGTTCTTGACTAATATCTAGTGGTTTGGAATAATATAACTGAGATTATATTGCCTTGTATGATTATGTGCTCTCTTACTTTGAGCTTGCTGGAAAAACAAAGATATGATGCATTGATTTCCAATGATAAGCAAGATCACATCCATTAAGTTATCGATCCCTTTTGCTCGAGGACGAGCAAGATCTAGCTTGGGGAAGTTGATGGCTTTGATATACAACACTTTTTAGCAATATAAATTGTGTCATTTTCTTATCATATCATGCTCCATCTAACTCTTGCTATGCCTAATATGCATGATTACTTGTTTTTATTAAATTCAATATGAGCTTTGGACATTTAGTAGTTTAGGTAGAATTGTATCCCTCTTCCTTGTCTTTGACATGTGTGTAGGTGTTGATGATGATTATGGTCAAAACAAAGGCAAAAGTAACAAAGAGAGCTTAGTATGGAGGAGCTGCAGGGACCAGACTTAGCCATTCGAGAGGTTAGAAAAGTTAATTTTTCCAACTTCTCAAAATAAATATCCAAGTCCACGGGGTTGTAGCCCTCTATGATACGAACTCAATGAGCCCAAGAACACCCAAAACGGAGTTCATATGAAGAAATGGCGGAAAATTACTAAAGGAGTCAGACAGTTTAAAGACCAACTATATGGCCGGAGCTATATTTTTGTTCGTATAGCTCCACCCATATAGTTACTAAAAAGGTCGAAAACAACGGGATTTCGCCCCAGAAAAGCTCCAAAACCTTCCCTAAGCCATATGACGGTATTGGAGGAACCCTAGGGCACCCCCAAGGCCTATATAAAGGAGGGAGGACCCAAGAGGAACCATCCATCAACCATATACAAGATCTAGATCCCATCTACCGCCTCCACGACGGCGCCATGCCACGGTGCCGCCTCCATAGCCTCTATAGGTCCACCAAGATCTAGATCTCCATCAACACCATCAAGCCATCCAAGCAATAAGAGGAGGAGAAGGAGGACGCCACCATCACCATGCCGATGCCACAATCACCGCGCCATCAGCACCATCTCCATCGCCGCTACTCCTTCATCCTTCCCCATCATGATTTTCGTGATGGGTTGTAACATGGCTTGAACCCCCTTTTATTAATGTTATGATGATTTGAGTAATTGAAGTGTGGTGTGTTCTTGTTAATTAATATGTTTGTGCTTTCTATTTACATTGTTCTATTCATGATATTATTCTAGTGATTGGAGACGTCCAATCTATTGTTGAGGAGTTTACTAGGGATTCACGGAGTGTCACAAAATTTATCATTAGTCTCTACTCATTCCATGGGCCTAACAAGTCTGTGGGTAGAACTAATAGGCTATTTTCTATAAGTGATTTGCGGAGGCAATAGCATCTTAGGATGCCCCACACATTAAGATTTAATTTCCTCAAGATCACTCATGATATAGATAGGTATAGTGTTGCAAATTTCTTGACCCCAAAGTGACATATGGGATATCTTGTGACTAGCACACTTGCTTAGGAGTACGGTTGTCCATAGAATTTAATGCCTTTGCTCTAGTTTACCTTGATTGGTCATGTTACCTTAATACACTATTCTCTTACGGATGACCATGTCCGGAGAGGGTGTGGACAATTGAGTTGTATAGTTCCCACTTAAACGGTGGGAGACAACGCTATATGAGGGACCGCCACAATTATAGTTAACAGCTATTCCATAAGCACTTATCATGCACACCGGTATACACAACATTACTTGAGGAATCATAGCATTAATATTTCATCTCATTGCATTCACCTATTTTCAGTTTTACTTTTGTTCTAGTTTTCTTCCAGTCCTCGTAGTAGTTATTACAAAACATCTTAACTTCATTTATCCTAGAAACTTATAGAATAGGCTATTTCCAAACCACGGTTTGGGTGCATACGTGGTCGCATTGACAACGCGGCTGTGAGGTTGTGTTCGCCGATCTCCCATCGGGACAAACTCTTAAATATTTGCTGCTGCAAGTACTGCAATAACCATGTTTTGGTGTAGGAACCCTAGCCCATCATGCTGCTTACCTTATGAGTGGTTTGATGTCGTCGCTCAGGCGCTAGATTATTCACGTTAGCAAAATAGTGGGTTCCCAAAGTTTTGTTTAGAATAGAAGTATGAACACTCCCAACCATAGTGATTGAAAATTTATCGATAAAGGGTGCTTTATTTTTTTCAAAAACTCAGGACACTTTATTATTACACTCGATTCCCCATACCACCAGCCTACCATTCTACTATTATTAGTTGGACTATGGATAAATTCAAATTCAGTCGAGTTGGTTGGGGCTTTAATCGTAATTTTTGGGCTCACTACCTGTCTTGGTGACAACATCTTCATACGCATCATCGTTTATGAATAGATATGATACGGAAATATATGAATGCCATAGTATTTTAGTGCCTACCAATGTAATAATTCAGTTTTTTCTCTTCTCAGTTTCTTCAAAAAGGGGTCAGACCTCGTTCTCAATTATTTTAAAAAACATAGTTTTGGAGAATACTTTAGTTTAAATCAATATTATTTGTTGGAACAAAACACTAAAAGGCATTCAATAGTTCAGTTTATTCAGAAATCAAAATGTTTTCTAAATAATTTAAAAATACTTTGATGCCAAACTAGGCCTTAATATCTGAACCGAGCCAATCTGGGCCATGGATGATCAATATTTAGATGCCAAATGGCCAGATGTGCCCTTAATTTCTGAACTGAGGCAGTATGGTCCATGGATGATCACCGATGTGCCTGTCGGCCTTTGATTCCAGGGAGTAGGGCTTACCAATTTACTACTACTTGGACTATACATAAATCTGAATTTAGTCGAGCGAGAAAATCTCCCGCTATCCAATGTTTCAAACATCTTGGAATCCCCTTCTACCCCTAGTGAAGTCGGTTAATTGGGGCTTCAATCGTAACAGTACTCTATAACCCCGCCCCTACCATCAACCCCCCCACCCCCACACCCACACACAATCCTCACCCCCAGCTGTGCAAGGCCTATAGAAAACCCAGATCTACCTTCACCACCTTAGATCTGATTCACTGTTGTCGCCGTGCATTGTGCTGACTCGTGTAATAACAAGCTCGTTGGGAACCCCAAGAGGAAGGTACGATGAGCACAACAGTAAGTTTCCCTCAGTTATGAAACCAAGATTATCAAACCAGTAGGAGCAAGGAAACACCTCCAAGGTGTTGCTAGCTGGCCTTTGGCAGGGCACACTACCGGTGCTAGCAGCAACGTGGAAACCTTCACAACACAACCACAGAACTTTGCCCCCAACTTATAGTGAGGTTGTCAATCTCACCTGTTTTGCTGAAAACAAAGGATTAAATGTATTGTGTGGAAGAAACTAATAGCTTGCAGAAAGTACACAGAAAGTAGTAAACAGTTGTAGATTGATGGTAAAAGAAAGGACCGAGGTCCATAGTTCACTAGTGGTGGCTCTCCTTAAGATGATGACATGTTGGGTGAACAAATTACAACAGGGCAATTGACAAACACCGAGAAAGCAATAGATGCATATACTAATCATCTTGACTCCTTTGAGATTTGATTGGGCATTACAACATTATACATAGATCGTAATCCAACAGCATCTATGACTAATAATCCACCTTCAGGTTATCATCTGAACCCCCTCCAGTATTAATTTGCAAGCAACAGATAATTACATTACGCATTGTGTGTAAAGTAAACAATATGATTGTTCTATGAACAAAGGATTGTTGTTTTCTCCCTAGTAACAATAGCACATCTAGTACCTTAGAGATTTCTGTCACTTCCCCAGATTACTAGAGGCATGAACCCACTATCGAGCACAAATACTAACTCTTGGAGTTGCTAGCATCTACTTGGCCAAGATAGCTACTAACAACGGAAAGCATGCAACATCACAAATAACAAAGACATGATAGAATCAATAATCAATCTGAAATAGCATCTCAATATCCATCGGGTCCCCGCAAACACAACATGTAGGATTACAAATAGATGATCCTGATCATGAATGGAGCTCACAAGATCTAAACATAATAGCACAAAGGAGAAGAACCAGACATCTAGCTACTACATGGACCCGTAGTCCAAGGATGAACTACTCACGCATCACACTGAAGGCTTTCATGGTGATGAAGAAGGCCTCCAGGGTGAATTCTCCCATCTGGCAGGGTGCCAGGAAGAGCTTCAGATCTCTCCTGATCTAGGGATGGAGATGACGGCAGCTACAGACTCTTTCGTGGAATTTTGATCGGGGCCTTAGGGTTTTCGTATTGGAGGCGATATATAGGCGAAAGGGGAGGCCGAGGGGGTGCCCTAGGTGGCCAGACCACCCCCTGGCATGGGCCAAGCCTGGCCACGCGGCCAGGTGGTGTGGCCGGCCCCTGGCCCCTTTCCGTCTCGTATTCTGGCTCCGTGTCGCACTCGGTGAAAAACTGACTTTGGCTTTTGTCCCGTCCAATTCGGAGAATATTCATTTTCTGACTTTCCTGGAACCAAAAACAGTAGAAAACAGGCAACTAGCACTATGGCATCTTGTTAATAGGTTAATCCAAGAAAGTGTATAAAAAGTACCCCAAAGTGTGGACAAAACATAAGAAAGTAGATAAAACCAAGCATGGAACATCAAAAATTATGGATACATTAGCAACGTATCAACATCCCCAAGCTTAACTCCTGCTCGTCCTCGAGTAGGTAAGTGATAAAAAGAAAGAATAATTTTTGAGGTGACATGCACCATCATAAACTTTGATCAAAGTATTTGTAAAACATTGATAGCTGGGATCATAGTACTTCAACATAGCATGAAAGACAAAGTTCTAACAATAAGACATGGCAACTGTGTTGCAACATGAAAAGGCACAAACAAAAGATTCATGAATAACAATGATTTGCAAGACATTTGTTTGTTTCACATAAATAAAACATAGCATAGTGGCATTCAGCTTGTCCCTCATAGAGTAGCAATCATAAATGCATAGGACACCTTCAAAGTTCATGAGAGTGACTAGATTCAAAAAGTTTAAGAACGAGCAATATCAAAGTTATGCATCAATCAACAAGTCTTGGGACAATGCACATAGTACTAAGGATGGCCACTATGCTCTCTCAATAGGTGCATAAAGATAGAAGGTGAAGACTCAACATAAAAGTAAAAGAAAGGCCTTCATAGAAGGAAGTAGGGATTCAAGTTTCATAAAGAGCTTCCAAAAATTATGGTACATATTAGCTTTCAGCTCTCATTGCCCCTAGTATAAGAATCTTGAAGTGATTAAGGTTAAAGTGAACAAACTATGGAGTATATGCTTGACAAAGTATAAGTTGGAAATCTCAAGTCCCTTGAATACGAGGGCCGCTCCTCATGCTACTCAAGTTTAGTTTCGGTAAGTTATTGTCATAGTAAGTACATATGTATCATATAGAACCACCAACGGGGTACCCCTTTCCCGATGATACGGAAGAATCCCCATATCAAAATGACAAGGCAAGCAGACAACGAGCATCTCAACAATCTTCTTATTTACCATGGGAAAATGGTGCTTTTTCTCTGTTTCCTCTTTTCTCATATCTTTTTTTCCTCAATATTTGACTCTTTTTTTATAAGAAGAATGCTTCATAGATAGCTCATTATGGTTACGCTGCAGGTTTCGACCATGACAGCATGGATTAGACCGGTGGCCCAGGCATTTCTCTAACACACATACATAACTTCATGGACTTACAAGCTCCCCTTTCATTTCACACCGATGACATCCATAGACAAAAGAGCATGATATCAACTAGGTACAAAGTACAAGTGCAATATTGAAAGCGTTCCCCATGACAGCATGGTTCTTCTAATCCCCAACATATAAGTGCAAGCATATACAACATAGATGACACAATAGTTACAGTTTTTTAAGGGCAAGAAAAGTAAAGTGTGCCATCAAGTTCTTGAGAGCTTTAATCACTAGTTTTCTCATAACAAGTTTAATTTGGAAGGTGGATAAAAACATGAATATACTTGGAATAGCAAATGCTAATAGGTAGGTATGGTGGACTCTTTGGAATAACTTGGTTTTAGGAGTTGGATGCATGAGTGGAAGTCATACTTGGTTATGGAGGCTAGCAAAAGACTAGGAGCGACCAACTAAGAGAGCAATAATGGCCATAATCATGCAAAGCGATAAAACATCATTAATCAAAGCATAAAGTGATACTACAAGTCAAAAACTAAAGGATCATAAAGGCTATGGTGACTTGGGATAGTCATAACATGGTGTGAGCATGCGCCAAGCCAACCCAAATAAAGCATCAAAGGAGAATACCTCTTGAATATTTCTTGGGGTGACACGGGGTGGCATCCCCAAGCTTGAGCTTTAGTCCATTCGTCATCTCTTTACATCATTCTCTCCATACATCTGAAAATTTTCCTTCATACAAAACTTCACACAGTCTTTATTAGCAACATTAGTGCACTCAAGATAATAAGTCTTTAGGTTCAGTTTCAAGACCAAAAAAACTTGTGGGGTCCCCTGGATTTAATCATCCGATAAATACCTGTTATGCATATCTCCATGTTCCCATGATCAGTGAGCCGTGGAACATAACCGACAAGTATCATTACAACATCCAAAACATAACGAATATACACGAATTACATATATGTCATTATGGCTACACCATCCTTAGCAGCGGCACCATGCGTAGAGCCCAAGCGTGCCTCAACCTACAGGCAGCTGACTGGGAAGATGGCCTAGCTTGCTGGACGTCACCTAAATCTTCCGATGGCGAACCTCTGAAAGTCTAGCCAAGTAAATAACCAGGGACAATGCCGTGAGTACTTTTGAATGTACTCGCAAAACCACCAGGATAAATGATATAAGGAAGTGCAGGTCTGGCTGTGGCGAGATAGCTTTATCTGGGGTTGTTTTTTAAAAGCCTAGACTACCTCTTGTAGTTATGGTATCTCCATATCTTTGTTGAAAAAGAGTTTTGAAACATGCCTCTGTTTTATAATCCAAGACATCTCCATATCTTTGTTGAAAAAGAGTTTTGAAAACAGTTTTGGAGTAAAAACCCTTTTTAAACCTCTTCGACCACCTCGGGTCAAAACCCTTTTTAATTCTGATCACCTTGGCATAAGACCAGTGCTAGATGACTGGTATTTCAAATACCTTTCAGTAGAGATTTGATCCGTCTCAAATGAGTAAGGCTAGCTCACAAAGGAAAAATATTTAGTGCACCATATACTTTTTAGTGGATTAATTGCCAAGGAATAATAAAAATTATTTTTGGCAAGGGACCAGTTCTGCATGTTGCAAAAAACCTGAAGGAGCCCTTATAAATTTGGATCTAGACAAAATATTGTGATTTCCATTTTTATTTGGATTTAATCCTAACAGAGAGTTTTCTAGAATTAATAGATCAGCTCAAAGAAAAGGAAAAAGGATGCAGTGGGCCGGATCTAGAGGGAAGGTGGGCCGCAAAGGGGAAATCGGCCCAGCGGCGAGCAGCGCGGCGCGCGGGAACCGTGGCCTGAACCTGCTAGGTAGGGGCCCGACGGTCAGTGGGAGGGGCGGTCGAAAGGGTATCGGCCAGATCTGGCCATTGGTTTAAGTCGCGATGGACGGTGCAGCATCGTCATCCTTGACAGAACATAGTCCGTGGCGATGGAATCCTAGGGACGGTGAGGCTTTGTTGGGAGGCTCACCTGGGGCTCAAGGGAGGTCAGGGAGGCGGCAGGGCGACGCGGTCGACGATGCTGAGCAGATCTAGGGGTGGCACGACAGTGGTGGTCCACGAGAAGTAGCTCGCGCAAAGGCGGCCGAGGGTGACCTCGTCAGAGCTTACTAGCGACGATGGAGGGGTCAAACCTGGGAAAGAATAAGCATAGGGTTAGGTAGAGTGGAGGTAGTGGAGTTGACCATGCGACATGCAGAGGAGGGGATCAAGGGGGAGAGAGTCTTGCTCGATTCTTGTTGGAGGCCGAAGCTTCTCCTTCTTCTTCTCATGGACAACACAGAGCAGAGGAGAGGGAGTAGTGCTCGAGGGAGGTAAGTAGGAAGGAGAGGGAGCAAATAAGGGACAGGGAGGCTTGCTGGGGTGGCCTCTAGCCTTTATACCAAGGAGAGGATCTAGTTGGAGTAAATGTCCCATTTGGACATGGGGGAGGGGTAGAGCTGGCCAGGGATTGGCCTAGGGAACGGTGGGGAGGGGTAGGAATGGGATTTAGGGCGTGTAGGGGCAGAGAGGAACATGGGTTGGTTGTGGTAGTTAATTGAGGTGAATCTTGTAAGATTGAGGATTGTCTCTCTCTCTCTCTATTAACACATGGGCGCAAGATGTCAGTGCTACCGTAGCTTAGCTACAGTGCTAGTCGAC
Organism: Avena eriantha; assembly: GCA_910589775.1. Taxonomy (NCBI): domain Eukaryota; kingdom Viridiplantae; phylum Streptophyta; class Magnoliopsida; order Poales; family Poaceae; genus Avena; species Avena eriantha. The sequence continues at coordinate 99,410,575 of OU342741.1, forward strand.
CAGAGGAGAGAAGTGTGTTGTACAAGCTTGGTGGAGAGTATTTGATCATGATTTATCTCAATACTAGTTAGGTTTGTCAAATTGAGTAAATAGGTGGTTGTGAAGGAAGTTCAAAAACTTGCATTGGACCAGAGGAGGAAATGATACTGGTAGGTAGATGAGGTTAGTGTATATATCCAGGAATTAATTGGGATTTTTCAGAGGGGTTTTAGTCTAGATAAATCCAACTAAACAAAAAGGACAAAAGTGGTTTCTAGAAGATCATTTGATATTTTTACATTAGACAAGGTTGGTTCCTGGTTTGAGAGGGTCCCAAATGTGAATGCACAGTTAGGGGAATTTTCCCAAGATTATTGAGGATTAAAAGTATTTAAAACAATTATTATTCCAATTCAGCCATTTAAGAAAATGGGCAAAAAGAAATAATATATCTTCTCAAAAATATTTATTTTTGAAGTGGGAAGATGGGGTATGGTATATGGAACTCACATGAGCTAAAAAGTTGGAGAAGTGTTTTGGCAAAAACCAAACTTCCCATTTGGGAGAGGGGTTTTGAGATTTTGTCAAATAAAGGAATTAAATAGATTTGGAGCCATAATAATTATGGATAATATTTGATAAATCTTGATGATCAAGGTAAAGGATGTATACAAGGTCTATAAAGCATTTGCAACCTTGGGATATGGAATTCCAACTTGAATTAAATGAAAGAATAATGTATTGAGGATCTAGGGTGATGTTATTTTTATACCACCAAAAGCTGGTTAGATCTTGGAGCTCAAAGCTCACCTTGATTCAAGGGATAGATGTATAGGTAGACCAAGTCATATAGATGATCATGGCATAAGGAGTTTGGATTGATTTCATTTGAGGTGATCTAGAAGTGATGGCAAACTTTGTTGAAAATAAGGCTGCCATACTAGATGAGTCATGATGCCTTATAAACCATGTGGGTTTAATAAGTTCAAAGATCCACTTGCAACAATTGAAGTGGATTTTGATAGAACTATATGAGTAGAACACAGCCATGCAGAGAGTTGGTCCATAGAAGGTTGGATGATGGTGTGAGATTCTACCAAAGTAGGCATGATGACTAGGTTTGCAGGAAATGTTAATTTCTTGCCTACAAAACCAGCAAGAACAAGTAGGTTGGAGGATGATCTAACCGAGGGAAAAAGTGGGCCTTGGTAGTCTTTAGGATGATTGACAATATAGTTCAAGTGCATTTCCAAAAATGCACATGGTTTGAGAAAAGGAGGTATTCAAAAAGGTGATTTTGAAACTGTCTCTAGACTTAGTCAAATTTTGGCAGTTTTGAGGATTTTGACTAGAGTATGGGAGGGAAAGTTTTTGAGAGGTTGCAAGGTACAAAAGCATCATCAAGTGGATGTTGTTGAAGTGTAGATTGAGTAGAAGGGATCCATGCTTGACATTGGTCTTTATGGACTTGGAAGCTTCTAGAGTGGCTCACTTCAGAATTGATCTGGCTAAGGGTTTTAGATGATCACCTAGTATCTAGTGAGTTGATATTGCTTTGTTTTCTTGCTTAGGGTGTGGTGATTTGGAAACCTCTTGATCCTAGTGATGATCTCCTAGAGTGGCTCATACTACTTCCTAGGCAACAAGTCAAATAGCAGATCAAGGCAACTCATCAGACAACAGATCAAGGCAACTCATCTTATAAACAAATCAACTACTACTAGGGTTACCATCAAGCTTAGCTTAATGTAGGGTTGGGGAATTTTGAAGAGGTTGGATTTTGAATAAGAGGAGAGTCCTTGGTATCTCTACCAAGAGTAGAATTTCAAAAGCTTACAAAAAGGTTTTGGAGGTCCTAGAGGTAAGGGTAGTTTGAAGGTTCTGTCTTGAAAACATAAGTAGGTTGTAATATATATCTCACCATAGTTTTGTCAATAGAAGCTACTAAAATAGTTTTGGTTACAATAGCATCTTGGCTCCTATTTTGAAATGCCTGAACATTTGAGAATATGTATAATTAGCCAGGGTTGTTTTGTTAAATAGATTTTGTCAAGTGATGATGAGGTAAGGAGTATCATTTGGTATATACTCACAATCACAAGCACATACAAACAGCAAGTACACACTGCATCACTGAACAAGAAAAAGTTTGTGTTCCCCCTAATTTTTCCCTTCTGGACAACTAATTAGGGTTGCTGAAATTGGGATGTTACAAAACTTCCATTAAAACACAAGCTACTGTAGCACTTCCCTTAAAAAGCTCAAGTCCCCAAAAGAACTCAAAAAGGAACCAACAAGAATCAAATGCAAATAATGGCAGAAATCTGTCAAAACAGACCAGCAGGTAAAAACCAATTTTTTCAAAGACATTCTGTTGCTCAAATCAAAACGTGTTGAACTAACGAAAGTTAGATAAACACATGTGGCAGAAGCACAAAAATTTATGCCTCAAAACGGCATACAGAGATTTTACACGAATTTTTACGGTGAAGCACAGAAATCTGTTTCAGGACAGCAACTTTCCCAATCATTACTTCTCTCTCATTAGAGGTTACTCTTGGCACAAAAAGCAAATAAAAAGGATAAGGAGCGGTTATTACAGATGTAATAACTTCCAAGACTCATCTAAAACTTTAGGGTTATCTCCCAATTAGTACTTTTCTTTAACGCCTTTATGTTAGGCATAAGAAGCAAGAAAAAGAATCAAGTGTTCTCAAATGAAGAAGCATTAAGATTAATACCATAAATATCTTCAACAAGGCAAGGTATCTTATCCAAATAAGTTCTAGAGGATCCTCTCTCAACGCTCTTGGGTTCACTATTTTCATCAAACGGGTTTTCGGGAATAATCCAATCAAGATTCTTTTCTATGGCTTCATGCATTGCTACAAGTTTGAAAGGTATTGGTATCTTAATTTCCTCCCCATTAGGTTCGGTTTTGTTCATCGTTTCTCGTGTACCAACAACATCTACACATGAGCCTAGCATATTAAAATGTTCAAAGACTTTTCTAGCTTCCTTGGTAACATCATAGAATTCCTTAAGCAAAGTTTCCAGAATAAAATCTCTCTTTTCAGGGTCCTCAATTTCTTTAAGTTTAAGAAACATTACTTGCATTAAGGGGTTAAGGTTAACAAACCTAGCTTCCAACATGTGAATTAAAGAAGCTGCAGCAATTTTAGAGTTTGGAGCAAGTTATGCAAGGGAGCTATCCTCAATATCCTCATGCTTACTAACATGATTAAATAATTCTTCAATATTATCTTTTCCAATTATAGAGCCACTACCTATTGAAAGGTCTTTCAGGGTGAATTTAGGGATCAACATGGTGAGCTAAGGAAGATGTAACAACTATAGAAAGACTTAATTTTTTTGTGTTTTTAATAAAGAAAGGAAACTAGGACAACTATTTTTTGTGTGTTTTTGATAAAGAAACAAGAAAACGAAGCAGAAATAAACTAAGAAAAACAAAAACAACACAGTAAAGAGATTGGTTATGAGGTACTCCCCTTGTGAAGATGTCTTTGACTCCCCTGCAACGGCGCAAGAAAAGTACCTGCTGACTCGTGTAATAACGAGCTTGTTGGGGAACCCCAAGAGGAAGGTATGATGAGCACAACAGTAAGTTTCGCTCAGTTATGAAACCAAGGTTATCGAACCAGTAGGAGCAAGGAAACACCTCCAAGGTGTTGCTAGCTGGCCTTTGGCAGGGTGCACTACCGGTGCTAGCAGCAACGTGGAAACCTGCACAGCACAACCACAGGACTTTGCCCCTAACTTACAGTGAGGTTGTCAATCTCACCGGTTTTGCTGAAAACAAAGGATTAAACGTATTGTGTGGAAGAAAGTAATAGCTTGCAGAAAGTAAACAGAAAACAATAAATAGTTGTAGATTGGTGGTAAAAGAAAGGACCGGGGTCCATAGTTCAGTAGTGGTGGCTCTCCTTAAGATAGATGACATGTTGGGTGAACAAATTATAGCGGGCCAATTGACAAACATCGAGAAAGCATACATGCATATACTAATCATCTTCACTCCTTTGAGATTTGATTGGGAATTACAACATTATACATAGACCGTAATCCAAGTGCATCTATGACTAATAATCCACCTTCAGGTTATCATCCGAACCCCCTCTAGTATTAAGTTGCAAGCAACAGATAATTGCATTACGCATTGTGTGTAAAGTAAACAATACGATTGTTCTTTGAATAATGGATTGTTGTTTTCTCCCTACTAGCAACAACACATCTAGTACCTTAGAGATTTTTGTCACTTACCTAGATTACTAGAGGCACGAACCCACTATCGAGCATAAATACTAACTCTTGGAGTTGCTAGCATATACTTGGCCAAGATAGCTACTAACAACGGAAAGCATGCAAGATCACAAATAACAAAGACATGATAGAATCAATAATCAATATGAAATAGCATCTCAATATCCATCGGATCCCCACAAACACAACATGCAGAATTACAAATAGATGATCTAGATCATGAACGGAGCTCACAAGATCTAGACATGATAGTACAAAGGAGAAGAACTAGCCATCTAGCTACTACATGGACCTGTTGTCCAAGAATGAACTACTCACACATCACACCGGAGGCTTGCATGGTGATAAAGAAGGCCTCCAGGGTGAATTCTCCCCTCCGGCAGGGTGCCGGGAAGAGCTTCAGATCCCTCCTGATCTACGGATGGAGATGACGGCGGCTACAGACTCTTTCGTGGAATTTTGATCGGGTCCTTAGGGTTTCTGTATCGGAGGCGATATATAGGCGAAATGGGAGGCCGAGGGGTTCCCTAGGTGGCCAGACCACCCCCTGGCGCGGGTCAGGCCTGGTCGCGTGGCCAGGTGGTGTGGCCGGCCCCTGGCCCCTCTTCATCTTGTATTCTGGCTCTGTGTCCCCCTCGGTGAAAAACTGACTTTGGCTTTTGTCCCGTCCAAGTCCGAGGATATTCATTTTCTGACTTTCCTGGAACCAAAAACAGCAGAAAACAGGCAACTGGCACTGTGGTATCTTGTTAATAGATTAGTCCAAGAAAGTGTATAAAAAGTACCCCAAAGTGTGGACAAAACATAAGAAAGTAGATAAAACCAAGCATGGAACATAAAAAATTATGGATACGTTAGCAACATATCAACATCCCCAAGCTTAACTCCTGCTCGTCCTCGAGTAGGTAAGTGATAAAAAGAAAGAATAATTTTTGAGGTGACATGCACTATCATAAACTTTGATCAAAGTATTTGTAAAACATTGATAGCTGGGATGATAGTACTTCAACATAGCATTAAAGACAAAGTTCTAACAATAAGACATAGCAACTATGTTACAACATGAAAATGCACAAACAAAAGATTCATGAATAACAATGCTTTGCAAGTCGTTTGTTTGTTTCACATAAAGAAAACATAGCATAGTGACATTCAGCTTGTCCCTCATAGAGTAGCAAATATAAATGCATAAGACACCTTCAAAGTTCATAAGAGTGACTAGATACAAATAGTTTAAGAATGAGCAATATCAAAGTTATGCATCAATCAACAAGTCTTGGGACAATGCAAATAGAACTAAAAATGGCCACTATTCTCTCTTAATAGGTGCATAAAGATAGAAGGTGGAGACTCAACATAAAAGTAAAAAAAAGGCCTTCATAGAAGGAAGTAGGGATTCAAATTTCATAAAGAGCTTCCAAAAATTATGGTACTTATTAGCATTCAGCTCTCATTACCCCTATCATAAGCATCTTAAGTGATTAAGGTTAAAGTGAACAAACTATGGAGTATATGCTTGACAAAGTATAAGTTGGAAATCTCATGTCCCTTGAATACGAGGGCCACTCCTCATGCTACTCAAGTTTAGTTACCGGTATGTTCTTGTCATAGTAAGTACATGTGTATCATAGAGAACCGCCAACGGGGTACCCCTTGCCCGATGATACGGAAGAATCCCATATCAAAATGACAAGGCAAGCAGACAACGAGTATCTCACCAATCTTATTATTTACCATGGGAAAATGGTGCTTTTTTCTCTCTTTCCGCTTTTCTCATATCTTTTTTTTCTTTTTCTCTTTTTTTCTCAATATCTGATTCTTTTTTATAAGAAGAATGCTTCATAGACAACTCATTATGGTTACGCTGCAGGTTTCCACCATGACAACATGGATTAGATCGGCGGCCCAAGCGTTTCTCTAACACACATAGATAACTCCATGGACTTACAAGCTCCCCTTTCATTTCACACTAACGACATCCATAGACAAAGAGCATGATATCAACTAGGTACAAAGTACAAGTGCAATGTTGAAAGCGTTCCCCATGACAGCATGGTTCTGCTAATCCCCGACATATAAGTGCAAGCATATACAACATAGACGACACAATGGTTCAAGTTTATTGAGGGCAAGAAAAGTAAAGTGCGCCATCAAGTTCGTGAGAGCTTTAATCACTAGTTTTCTCATAACAAGTTTAATTCGGAAGTTAGATAAAAACATAAATATACTTGGAATAGCAAATGCTAATAGGTAGGTATGGTGGACTCTTTGGAATAACTTGGTTTTAGGAGTTGGATGCATGAGTGGAACTCATACTTGGTTATGGAGGCTAGCAAAAGACTGAGAGCGACCAACTAAGAGAGCAATAATGGCCATAATCATGCAAAGCGACAAAACATCATTAATCAAAGCATAAAGTGATACTAGAAGTCGAAAAATAAAGGATCATAAAGGCTATGGTGACTTGGGATAGTCATAACATGGTGTGAGCATGCGCCAAGTCAACCCAAATAAAGCATCAAAGGAGAATACCACAATATTATGCTTTAATATGCTAAAACAATGCATGATTTTTCCAAGGAACATTAAGCAATCTCATCTTTTTATAACATGTCATGCTACAGCAAATATCACTAAGCATAAGGCCAAAATAATATCAAGCATGGCATGACAAAACATAGGCCACGGGCAAAAACAAGCTCTTTTACCACTTAAGCATGAACTTTCCTACTCTTTTCCAATCCAAACCAAACTATTTGAAAACCAATGCATGAAAGAGGGGGTCCAACCAATTTATTCAAGAAAACTAAGAAAACCAAGCAAATGAAAACCAAAAACAAAAAACGAAGACGCTCCAAGAACAACACAACTGTGCATGAAACAATAAAAATGAAGTGTTTGGAAGAAACCTAGGATTTTTATTGATCAAAACGGGATGTCTTGGGCATCCCCAAGCTTTGGCGCTTGTACCTATTGAATATTTCCTGGGACACGGGGCGACATCCCCAAGCTTGATCTTTAGTCCATTCTTCATCTCATTACATCATTCTCTCCATACATCTGAAATGTTTCCTTCACACAAAACTTCACACAATCTTTATTAGCAACATTAGTGCACTCAAGATAATAAGTCTTTAGGTTCAGTTTCAACACCAATAAAACTTCCATTAGAACACTAGCTACTGTAGCACTTCCCTCAAAAAGCTCAATTCCCCAAAAGAACTCAAAAAGTAACCAACAAGAAGCAAATGCAAATAATGGCAGAAATCTGTCAAAACAGGCCAGCAGGTAAAAACCAATTTTTTCTAAGACCTTCTGTTGCTTAAATAAAAAAGTGTTGAACTAACGAAAGTTAGATAACAACCTGGGGTAGAAGTACAAAAATTCACGCCTCAAAAACGACGTACAGAGATTTTACACGAATTTTTACGGTGAATCACAAAAATCTGTTTCGGGACAGCAACTTTCCCAATCATTACTTCTCTCTCATTAGAGGTTACTCTTGGCACAAAAACAAAAATAAAAAGGATAAGGAGCGGTTATTACAGAGATAATAACTTCCAAGACTCATCTAAAATTTTTGGGTTATCTCCCAATAAGTACTTTTCTTTAACGCTTTTAAGTTAGGCATAAGAAGCAAGAAAAAGAATCAAGTGTTCTCAAAAATTATGGATACATTAGCAACGTATCACACTGCACCAGACCTGCCTCACAGACCCACTTTCCTGGCGCGCCAAACACATTCCCAACGCCAGGAATCTGATTCTTTACTGATGTCATCGAGCGCTCGGATGAACCCCTGTTCTGCTTCACCTTCGCCCACAAGCACCACAACCGCAGCACCCTCGATAACCTCGACGTCACCACCCATGATTCGTATTTTGTATTCATGCTACTTTCACCACCTTAGCATTTAACTGTATTTTGTATTGGTGCTACTTTTGTAGTAACTTACAAGTACTATACTTGTTACCCGTATCTTCCTAAATAATTTTTTTGTAGTCAAGTTTATCCGTAAGGCATTCAACTGCGATTTTGTATGTCCTGGCGAAATATGAGTCAGCGAACCGTTAACACATTTGTTTCCATTATCTACTTTAGTAAGTGACCATATGTGATGCGGTTATAATTTCTCTCTGGCTTGGCGTAGGCTATGGCACTAACTGTTATTTCTTGCTTGATGCTTTTTTCCTATCTATGCAATACACATTAACATTTGTTATATTGCTTCCACTAAGATGTATGTTTCATTTGCTTCTGCTTACCCCACTACTCCTAACCGTTTGATGTTGTTACGCAGTGAACAGGTGCAGTTTTCACTAGAAATCATAGAATGAATGGCCCCTATAATCTCGTAAGTATCTATTGCTTTTGTATCACATCATGCTAGCATTTGTGAGACTGGAACCTTTTTGTGTTTTCTATTCGCTGCACCATTATGCAGAGGACCAACACTGAAGTATGGAGACCACCAGTCCAATTACTTGATGCAGCAGACATCATCGACGGACATACGGATAACCAGATCAGCAACCCTGAGACTCTACATAGAGGTAGCATAAGGACGCCCCCCTTTTTTAAGGTTTAAGTCTCCTGGTGTCATGCCATTTACTCTAGTTGAGTTGTTATTTTTGTTGGAGGCACTAGGGTGATTATAACAAGGCCGGACATGCAACAGAATCCAATATAACAGAAACAGAAGGATCATAAGCAACCGCACACTTCAAATATCACTCTGGTATCTACATGTGTATGGCTATTTTAATACGAGGCACATGATAGTAGACTTTTTCTTTGGACAGAAAATCAAAAAATTTAAACATGATAACTGTTCGATAGATTGTTTGACCATTTTTCTAAAATGATTTGGCTAGTCTATTAGAGGCACACGTCTGCATGAGGTCCTTGTGTTGAGTGCTTACATTGCTATAACAAACCAAATAATATTTTGAAAATCTTTGAGAATAAACATGGTAGTTTTGTTCCTTTGTATGATGTTGTAACTTCTTTTATCTTAGTTCAGCCTTCATCAAGTAGAGCAGTCATTTCGTAGGGAAGAAGTGACAGTTGCACACTATCTCATCCCCCTATGAAGTCTACTATTCTAGTTATTCTAGAAGGAAGAGATGCATGATGCCCTACTGTTACTAATTGCTTTCTTCCTTTTAGCAAAAGGACCAATTTGAAATTCGTTGTTTTTTGTTTTCCTTGATAATGATGTTATATGACGTTTCTTTTTGTTTTAGGTTGCAAATATAAATATGAAGGCAGAACAGAAAACAACTACCTCAAGTGTACATCTCTTTGGATAGAGCAGCAGTGACAGTGCGTATTGCTCAAGTAGGTACACGATATCGACTGCTCCATACATTCCAGTAGAAATAATTTTTGGTGATGCACTCCAAGATGCACTTGATGTAGTTGGAAAGGAAGCCAACATAACAGATGCAGTAGTCTCCATATCAAGGAATTAGTTATGTGAGCTGAAAAACAGGCAAGCTTTTGCGTAGAATCTACTTAATAATATCCTCAACAAGTCTCATGGTAATCCTGTCGTTACATGTGAGGCGGCACAATCTCCCTAAAAGGAACATTTTTTAAATTGCGATTATATTGTTTATCAGCTGTGTTGTACTCTGATGATGCTTTACAAGCTACGGAATTTTTCAGGACTGTAATAATTTACTATTTTTCCAGTTATAAGTTTTTTCCCACAGTTCCAAAATTTATTTAGCATTTTAAATAACTTGTGTTCTTTGTTTATCCACCTTTATGTCCTGGCAATGGATCTAAGTTAGATAGGCTTAAACAGTAGCAGGCCCACAACATTTGTATCAGTCCTTGATGGGCCGCCAATCAAAAGTGATAGACCTACATTGATGCCATTATATGTAGAATCTGACCGCAAAAGAACAGAACAGTAAATGGCCAGAACAGTAAATGGCCAGAATAGTGAAAGGCCAGAACAGTGAAAGGCCAAAACATTAAAAGGCCAGAACAGTAAAAGGCTAGTACATGAAAATTGTAGGATGCTAGAACAGTAATAGGCCAGAAACAATAACAAGGCTAGAATAGTAGGAGGCCAGAACTTTAGTAGGCCAGAAACTTCGCAGCCCATTTATGGGACTGAATAGTAGAAGGCCAGAACAGTGTATGTCTAGAACAGTAAAGGTCCGTAATGGTAGAGGGCCGTAAGGGCCCATGATGGGTGCAAGAAAAGTGATAGGCCGACAGCATGCCTTAATAGTAAGGATAGACTTGGCCTAGGCGGAGAATGGGCAGCACAGTATTGGACCAAGGTGGGCCTTCTATAGACTGAAACAGTGTCGGGCCTGAAAGTTCACGAGCCGTGAATGGCTGCACTAATTGGCCCATTTCAAACAGTGCTAGCCGAAATAGTAACGAGCCTTCTTCTTATTGGGTTATCCTCATGGGCCGGCCCACTTAATATTTAGCAGGCCTTGTCTGGGCCTGGCTTCTGCCACGGTTTCTATGACCGTTAACGGCGGTAACTGGGCATTAACGGTGTTCGCCACGTGGCATTTTGCATGATGTTAGAAGTCAACGGGGCTGGTGATGTCTACAAGTGCACATATCGTTTGTAGCTAGTTTCGAAGTTTAGATATCGATCCCAGAAGGAGCCCAAAGGTAAGTGTTTATGATTGAAGTCTCTGTCACACCCAAAGTTGTCATAGGTCTTCGAGTGAATTGACTTCAAGTGTGGAAATGAGAAAGGAATTTGGATTAAACTGGATGTATTTCAATGAAACTAAAAATGTACTTCACAAATAAAAGGCATAAAAGTAAAGAACGATTTGATTATTTGTTGTTTTCTGCAGATGACAAAGAAGATGTTGGGAGATACAGCTCATGGTGATAGTGACTGTGCCAGTGATACATTGCAAATGTATCTATAATTTTTGATGTTCCATGCTTGGTTTTATCCACTTTCTTGTGTTTTGTCAACACTTTGGAGTACTTTCCATATGATTTCTTGGACTAACCTATTAACAAGAGCCACAGTGCCAGCTGCCTGTTTTCTGTTGTTTTTGGTTCCAGGAAAGTCAGAAAATGAATATTTCGGAATTGGACGGGACAAAAGCCAAAGTGCCTATTTTTCGGAAGTCATCAGATGCCAGAATACGAGACGGACAAGGTCTGGGGGTCGGCCACACCACCTGGCCGTGCGGCCAGGCTGGCCCGCGCCAGGGGGTGGTCTGGCTAACCCTAGCACATCCTCGGCCTCCCCTTCCGACTATAAGATGCCCTCGAGACAAAAACCCTAAGGGCCCGATCAAAAATCCATGAAAGAGTCTGTAGCCATTGTCATCTCCATCCCTAGATCGGGAGGGATCTGAAGTTCTTCCTGGCACCCTGCCAGAGAGGGGAATTCGCCCTAGACGCCTTCTTCATCACCATGCAAGCCTCCGGTGTGATGCGTGAGTAATTCATCCTTGGAATACGGATCCATGTAGTAGCTAGATGGCTGGTTCTCCTCCTTTGTGCTTTCATGTCTAGATCTTGTGAGCTCCGTTCATGATCAAGATCATCTATTTGTAATTCTGCATGTTGTGTTTGCGGGGATCCGATGGATATTGAGATGCTATTTCATATTGATTATTGATTCTATCATGTCTTTGTTATTTGTGATCTTGCATGCTTTCCGTTGTTAGTAGCTATCTTGGCCAAGTAGATGCTAGCAACTCCAAGAGTTAGTATTTATGCTCGATAGTGGGTTCATGCCTCTGGTAATCTGGGGAAGTGACAGAAATCTCTAAGGTACTAGATGTGCTATTGCTACTAGGGAGAAAACAACAATCCTTTGTTCATATACCAATCATATTGTTTACTTTACACGCAATTGGTAAAGCAATAATCTGTTGCTTGCAACTTAATACTGGAGGGGGTTCGGATGATAACCTGAAGGTGGATTATTAGTCATAGATGCAGTTGGATGGCGGTCTATGTATAATGTTGTAATGCCCAATCAAGTCTCAAAGGAGTCAAGATGATTAGTATATGCATGTATTGCTTTCTCGATGTTTGTCAATTGCCCCGCTGTAATTTGTTCACCCAGCATGTTATCTATCTTAAGGAGAGCCACCTCTAGTGAACTATGGATCCTGGTCCTTTTTCTTTTACATACAATCTATAAACTATTTACTGCTTTGTGTTTACTTTTTGCAAACTATTACTTCTTTCCATTCGATACGTTTAATCCTTTGTTTTCTGCAAAACATGGTGAGATTGACAACCTCATCGCAAGTTGGGGACAAAGTTCTGTGGTTGTGTTGTGCAGGTCTCCACATTGCTACTAGCATCGATAGTGCGCCCTGCCAAAGCTTAGCTAGCAACACCTTTGGGGTGTTTCCTTGCTCCTACTGGTTCAATTAAACCTTGGTTTCATAACTGAGGGAAACTTGCTGCTGTGCTCATCATACCTTCTTCTTGGGGTTCCCGACGAGCTCTACATCAACATCGCACCAGCATTTTCCTGGCACCGACACTGAGCCATCAAGCATTTTTCTGGCGCCGTTGCTAGGGACTAAAGAAGAAGAATCTCCCATGTCAACCACGCGTCAGCAAACATTTTTCTGACGTCGTTGCCGGGGAGTCAAGGACATCTTCACAAGGGGAGTCCCTCATAACCAATCTCTTTACTTTGTTATTTTTGTTTTGCTTAGTTTCTTTTTTGCTTTGTTTGCTTGTTTTGTTATCAAAAACACAAAAAATGACTACTCTTGAAAACACTAAGTTGTGTGACTTCACTAGCACCAACAACAATGATTTTATGAGCACACATATTGCTCCCACCTGTGCCCGAAGATACTTTCTTTGAGATAAAACCCGCGTTACTCAATCTTGTTATGAGAGATCAATTTTCTGGTATTGGTAATGAAGATGCTACGGCCCATCTAAATAACTTTGTTGAACTTTGTGAGATGCAAAAGCATAGGGATGTAGATGGTGATATTATTAAGCTGAAATTGTTTCCTTTCTCTTTGAGAGGAAAAGCTAAAGAATGGTTGAATTCCTTAACTAGGAATAGTATTGATTCTTGGACTAAATGCAAAGATGATTTCATTGGGAAATACTATCCTCCTGCTAAGATTATATCCATGAGAAGTAAAATAATGAAGTTTAAACAATCTGATAATGAGCATGTTGCTCAAGCTTGGGAAAGAATGAAATCTTTGGTAAAGAATTGTCCCACTCATGGACTGACTGCTTGGATGATCATCCAAACTTTTTATGCAGGATTGAACTATTCTTCAAGGAACCTATTGGATTCTGCTGCTGGAGGTACCTTTATGACCATCACTTTGGGTGCTGCAACGAAACTTCTGCACATATGATGGTTAATTATTCTGAATGGCATACTGAGAGAGCTCCATAAGGTAGGAACATAAATTCTTTTGAGGAAACCTCCTCCTTGAGTGATAAGATTGATATTATTATGTCTATGCTTGCTAATGGGAAAGCCCATATTGATCCAAATAATGTTCCTTTAGCATCTTTGGTTGCTCAAGAAGAGCAAGTTGATGTGAACTTCATAAGAAATAACAATTTTGGCAATAATGCTTATCGAAGTAATTTTGGTAACAACAATTATAAGCCATATCCTCCCAACAATGTTAATGTTTATGGAAATCCTTACAACAATAATAGGAGTGTTCCCTCTGAACTTGAAGTTATGCTTAAAGAGTTTATTAGTAAACAAACTGCTTTCACTAAAACTATTGAGGAAAAACTCTCTAATGCTGAAAGAAATATAGCATCTTTGGCTGAAGCTCAATCTTCTTTGAATAAAATGGCTGCTAAAACCGAAACTAATGACAATCCCTTTGCATCTACTAATGCTATACAAGGAAGAATTGATGAAAATGTTAGACTATTAGCTGAATTACACGCTAAGTGGGAAAGAGAAGATGAAATTGCTAGAAACATTAGTGTTTCTACTATTACCACCACTAGTGTCGAGGCTAGTAATAGTTCTACTACTTTAGATGATAATTTTGATTTTGATCTTGATGGTTGCAATATCTCTAAAGTTATTAAGTTCCTACAAAAGCTTGCTAAAAGTCCTAATGCTAGTGCTATGAACATGGCCTTTACCAAACACATTACTGATGCTCTCGTAAAGATTAAAGAAGAAAAGATGAAACATAAAGCTTCTATTCCTATAAAACAAGAAGATGGTTGGGAACCCATCATTAATATGAAAGTGAATGACTTTGATTTCAAAGCTTTATGTGATCTTGATAGTAGTGTTTCTATTATGCCTAGAAGGATTTATGATATGCTTGATTTGCCTCCTCTTGAAGATTGTTATTTGAATGTCCCACTTGATGATAATGATAAAAAGAAGCTCATGGGGAGTCTTAATGATGTTCTTATTATTGTTAACAATGCTTATGTCCCCGTTGATTTCTATGTTTTGGATGTTCAATGCAATGCTTCTTGTCCTATTACTTTGGGAAGACCTTTTCTTAGAATTGTTGGTGCCATTATTGATATGAAAGAAGGCACCATTAAATATCAACTCCCACTCAAGAAAGGTATAAAACACTTGCCTAAGAAGAGAGAGAAGATTTATTTTGCTTCTCGCATGAAAACAAAATTTGGTCTTAATGCTTCTTCATTTGAGAACACTTGATTCTTTCTTGCTTCTTATGCCCAACTTAAAGGCGTTAAAGAAAAGTACTTATTGAGACATAACCCAAAAGTTTTAGATAAGTCTTGGAAGTTATTACCTTTGTAATAACCTCTCCTTATCCTTTTTATTTGCTTTTTGTGCCAAGAGTAATCTCTAATGAGAGAGAAGTAATGATTGGGAAAGTTGTTGTCTGGAAACAGATTTCTGTGCTTCACCGTAAAAATTCGTATAAACTCTCTGAAAGTCTTTTTGAGGCGTGAATTTTTGTGCTTCTACCCCAGGGTGTTATCTAACTTTTGTTAGTTCATCACTTTTTTATTTGAGCAACATAAGGTCTTCGAAAAAATTCGTCTTTACCTGCTGGTCTGTTTTGATAGATTTCTGCCATTTTCTGCATTTGCTTCTTGTTGGTTCCTTTTTCAGTTCTTTTGGGGAATTGAGCTTTTTGAGCGAAGTGCTACAGTAGATAGTGTTCTAATGAAAGTTTATTTGGTGTTAGAGCTGAACCTTAAGACCTTTTATCTTTAGTGCACTAATGTTGCTAATAAAGATTGTGTGAAGTTTTGTATGACGGAAAAATTTGAGGTGTATGGAAGGAATGAGTAATGAGATGAAGGATGGACTAAAGCTCAAGCTTGGGGATGCCACGCATGTCACCCCAGGAAATATCCAAGAAGTATAAGCGTCAAATCTTGGGGATGCGCAAGGCATCCCCTTCTTCATCAATAAAAATCCCAGGTTTCTTCCAAACGCTTCATTTTTATTGTTTCATGCACAGTTGTGTTGTTCTTGGAGCGTCTTATTTTTCGTTTTTGTTTTGGTTTTTTGTTTACTTTTTTGCTTAGTTTTCTGAATAAATTGGTTGGACCCCCTCTTTCATACATTGGGTTGCAAATAGTTTGGTTTGGTTTGGAAAAGAGTAGGAAAGTTCATGCTTATGCGGTAAAAGAGCTTGTTTTTTACTGTGGCCTATGCTTTGTCATGCCATACTTGATATTGTTTTGGCTTTATGCTTAGTATTCTTTGCTGTAGCATGACTTGTTTTAAACAATTGAGATTTCTTAATGTTCCTTGGATGAATCATGCGTTGTTTTAGCATATTAAAGCATAGTATAGTGGTATTCTCCTTTGATGCTTTATTTGGGTTGACTTGGCGCATGCTCACACCATGTTATGACTATATCAAGTCACCATAGCCTTTATGATCCTTTAGTTTTCAACTTGTAGTATCACTTTACGCTTTGATCAATGATGTTTCGTCGCTTTGCATGATTATGGCCATTATTGCTCTCTTAGTTTGTCGCTCCCAGTCTTTTGCTAGCCTCCACAACCAAGTATGAGTTCCACTCATGCAGCCAACTCCCTAAACCAAGTTTTTCCAAAGAGTCCACCATACCTACCTACTAGCTTATGCTATTCCAAGTATATTCATGCTTTTGTTTACCTTCCAAATTAAACTTGTCTATGTTGTATATGCTTGCACTTATTTTTTGGGAATTAGCAGAACCATGCTTTCATGGGGAACGCTTTCAACATTCCACTTGGTACGTGTACCTAGTTGATATCATGCTCTTTTGTATATGGATGTCGTTGGTGTGAAATGAAAGGGGAGCTTGTAAGTCCATGGAGTTATGTATATGTGTTAGAGAAACGCCTAGGTCGCTGGTCTAATCCATGCTGACATGGTGGAAACCTGTAGCGTAACCATAATGAGCTGTCTATGAAGCATTCTTCTTTTAAAAAAGAGTCCTATATTGAGAAAAAATAGAAAAAGAGAAAAAGAGAAAAAAAGAGATTATGAAAAGAGGAAAGAGAGAAAAAAGCACCATATTCCCATGGTAAATAAGAAGACTGCTGAGATGCTCGTTGTTTGCTTGCCTTGTGGTTTTGATATGGGGATTCTTCCGTATCATCGGGCAAGGGGTACCCCGTTGGCTGTTCTCTATGATACACATGTACTTATAATGACAAGAACTTACCGGTGAATAAACTTGAGTAGCATGAGGAGCGACCCTCTTATACAAGGGACATGAGATTTCTGACTTATACTTCGTCAAGCATGTACACTATAGTTTGTTCACTTTAACCTTAATCACTTCAAGATGCTTATGATAGGGGCAATGAGAGCTGAAAGCTATAAGTACCATAATTTTTGGAAGCTCTGTATGAGGCTTGAATCCCTTCTTCCACCATTATATTGAGTCTCCACCTTCTATGTTTATGCACCTACTTTGAGAGCATAGTGGCCATTCTTAGTTCTATGTGCATTGTCCCAAGGCTAGTTGATTGATGCATAACTTGATATTGCTTATTTTAAACTATTTGTATCTAGTCACTCTTATGAACTTTGAAGGTGTCCTATGCATTTATATTTGCTACTCTATTGAGGGACAAGCTAAATACTATTATGCTATGCTTGCTTTATGTGAAACAAACAAACGTCTTGCAAAGCATTGTTATTCATGAATCTTTTGTTTGTGCCTTTTCATGTTGCATCATAGTTTCTTTGTCTTAATGCTAGAACTTTGTCTTTCATGTTATGATTGAAGTACTATGATCCCAACTTTGAATGTTTTACACATACTTTGATCAAGTCTTTGATGGTGCATGTCACCTCAAACATTATTCTTTCTTTTTATCACTTACCTACTTGAGGACGAACAGGAGTTAAGCTTGGGGATGTTGATACATTGCAAATGTATCTATAATTTTTGATGTTCCATGCTTTGTTTTATCCACTTTCTTGTGTTTTGTCCACACTTTGGAGTACTTTTCATAGGATTTCTTGGAATAACCTATTAACAAGAGCCACAGTGTTAGCTGCCTATTTTCTGCTGTTTTTTGTTCCAGGAAAGTCAGAAAATGAATATTCTTGGAATTGGACGGGACAAAAGCCAAAGTGACTATTTTTTGGAAGTCATCAGATGCCAGAATACGAGACGGAGAAGGGCTGGGGGCCGCCACATCACCTGGCCACGCGGCCAAGCCTGGCCCGTGCCAGGGGGTGGGCTAGCCGACCCCAGCACACCCTCGGCCTCCCCTTCCGACTATAAGATGCCCTTGGGACGAAAACCCTAAGGGCCCGATCAAAAATCCACGAAAGAGTATGTAGTCGCCGTCATCTCCATCCCTAGATCGGGAGAGATCTGAAGCTCTTCCCGGCACCCTGCCGAAGAGGGGAATTCACCCTGGAGGCCTTCTTCATCACCATGCAAGCCTCCAGTGTGATGCGTGAGTAGTTCATCCTTGGACTACGGATCCATGTAGTAGCTAGATGGATGGTTCTCCTCCTTTGTGCTTTCATGTCTAGATCTTGTGATCTCCTTTCATGATCAAGCTCATCTATTTGTAATTCTGCATGTTGTGTTTGCGGGGATCCGATGGATATTGAGATGCTATTTCAGATTGATTATTGATTCTATCATGTCTTTGTTATTTGTGATCTTGCAGGCTTTCCGTTGTTAGTAGCTATCTTGGCCAAGTAGATGCTAGCAACTCCAAGAGTTAGTATTTATGCTCGATAGTGGGTTCATGCCTCTGGTAATCTGGGGAAGTGACAGAAATCTCTAAGGTACTAGATGTGATGTTGCTACTAGGGATAAAACAACAATCCTTTGTTCATAGAACAATCGTATTGTTTACTCTACACGCAGTTCATAAAGCAATAATCTGTTGCTTGCAACTTAATACTGGAGGGGGTTCGGATGATAACCTGAAGGTGGATTATTAGTCATAGATGCAGTTGGATGGCGGTCTATGTATAATGTTGTAATGCCCAATCAAGTCTCAAAGGAGTCAAGATGATTAGTATATGCATGTATTGCTTTCTCGTTGTTTGTCAATTGCCCCACTGTAATTTGTTCACCCAGCGTGTTATCTATCTTAAGGAGAGCCACCTCTAGTGAACTATGGATCCCGGTCCTTTTATTTACATACAATATATAAACTGTTTACTGCTTTGTGTTTACTTTCTGCAAACTATTACTTCTTTCCATTCGATACGTTTAATCCTTTGTTTTCCTCAAAACACGGTGAGATTGACAACCTCGTCGCAAGATGGGGACAAAGTTCTGTGGTTGTGTTGTGCAGGTCTCCACGTTGCTACTAGCACCGGTAGTGCGCCCTGCCAAAGCTTAGCTAGCAACACCTTTGGGGTGTTTGCTTGCTCCTACTGGTTTGATTAAACCTTGGTTTCTTAACTGAGGGAAACTTGCTGTTGTGCTCACCATACCTTCCTCTTGGGGTTCCCAACGAGCTCTACATCAACATCGCACCAGCATTTTCCTGGCACCGACACTGAGCCATCAGCCAGGTGGACGAGTCATCAGTGTAACAATTGTAATCTTATAAGTATATGTGTAGGTGAAAACCCATAGTTAGCCGGAACTCCTCTTGGTAGATTTCATCCCAACTTTAATAATCCTACTAGTCTGTTACCAAAACCATGGTTAGACAATATACGATTAAGACCCTTCAGGTTGCTTAGCAATTAATCTCCTTGGATCGGACTAATGCAATAATCACGGCGGTTCCTGTTATCCTCGAGTTTACTAGTTTTCCAAATATATCCCCGTGTCACTCGGGGGGTCGCCGGTCTGCTAGCGAGCAAAATCCTATCTATGAAGAACAAAGCATCATGTTGTATGGGCCCTTAATTGGACAACAAGCATTAGGCATCCCACATATAGTCAAGCACACATAATATAGTAATTAAAATCAATAACAAACTAATGAAAAATATATGGAGGCACATCACATCTCACCAATCCCTTACATCTCCCACGCCCAAGGAACTTACACACACATGAGAGAAGAAATCATCATCAATATAATTAAATAAAGGGATTTCTTCTCGATATTACCGTGGGGATCCACAATAAAAAATAGAAAAGTAATCCAACACAATTCAAGATAGGAAGAGACTCTCAAACCCTAATATTGCAAGGTGAAGATCTCTCTCTCTCTCTCTCTCTCAAGTACAAGTAATGGATATGAGGGTGTGATGGCTAGGAGGTCGAAGATCATGGAGCGAGATGAATAACATCTTCCCCTTCTTCTTCGGATCTCTTTTTTCTCCTTTCTGGATGGGATGGCGGTTGTTGTGTTATGATTTCGCGTCTGGCCTCTTCACGGAAGTTGTCCCTTTTGACAAGACGGAGGCGGTGGTAGCTATATGGCGGGAACTATATGGCCGGAAAAATGTTCCCACCGTATATTTGCTCGTTAAAGCGTCTGTTTGCCTCCCTTGATTGCTTCCAAAGAGAGACTTGCTTGTTTTCGCCTGAATATTGTGTTCCCCTTGTTAAAACCTTTTGTTGATGTTCAGAACCTGAAACACACATTAAAACCCAAGTTTTATTTTCTACCGATGTATTAGCGTTAGGTAAAGCTAGAAAACGATCAAATCCAGAAGAAAACTATCAATAAAAACCATCAAAAATATGTCGAATCTCACAGCTATCAACTCCCCCAAGCTTAGATGTTGCTCGCCCTCGAGTGACAAGAAAATAAGGAAGAATAGCAGAGATTCGAGACTGAAATAAAAGAACTTACAAGCTCGAATTGGTGTCAAATTCTTTTCTTCACAATTCCTGCAATCTTAAACATGATCATACAAGTATTCACAAGATTGCAAAAGTTTAGCTAGGAAAGTGAGACAAATTATTTTGGTGTCTCTTTGTTGAGAGATGAAAACTTTTTGCTCTTGTTTCTTTAATCAATTAAGAGTGCTCAAGTTGGCACCAAGAACATTCAATTTAAAAACAATTCATCTATTGCCACGTCAAAATTTAAAGACTCTCAAAGCACCTTTTTCCTTTCCTTGCCTTTCAAAAACTTCAGCTCTTTCATAGAGAAACCATGCCACTATTTTTAACATGTTAATTGGGACTGTGTTGTGCACTCGTGATACGTTCCAAACATATCTATAATTTTTGATGCTCCATGCTTGTTTTCTATCATTTGTCCTATGCTTTGTCTACACTTTGAGGTATTATTATACACTTTCTGGAACTAACCTATTGACAAGATGCCATAGTGCCAGTTGCCTGTTTTCTGATGTCTTTGGTTTCAGAAAACCTAAAAAATGAATATTCTCGGAATTGGACGGGACAAAAGCCAATATGCCTATTTTTCCGGGTGCAACATGGAAACACGAAGTAGAGACGGAGTAGGGCACCAGGGTGGGCACACCATATGGTGGCGCGGGCCAGCCCTGGTGGCACCACTAGGGGTGTGGCCCCCTGGCTGCCTCCTCGCCTCGCCTCTTCGCCTATAAGAAGCCTACCGATGAGAAAACCCGAAATCATCCGGGAGAAAGCCACGAAAACCTCCACAACATTGTCAGCACCAAAGGGGAGATTTGGGGGACAGAAAGTCTCTGTTTCGGCACCCTGCCGAGACGGGGAATTGCCCCCGGAGCCATCTCCATCGATCTCCACCACCATCTCCATCGCCGTTGCTAATTCCCATGAGGATGAGGGCGTAGTTCTTCCTCGAGGCTAAGGGCTCTACCGGTAGCTATGTGTTCATCTCTCTCTCTATGCGTGATCTTATGAGATCCTGAGCTTTGTAATCTATAGATCTATTCTGCTACTCAAGTGCTTTAATGAATCTCTGCTTATCCCCACGTGTGTGAAGTTAACAGTGTGCACACCGTGTGACACTTTGGCTAAGGTTACATAAATACTTGTCATAAGTATAATTTGAGTTGGATGTCTCTATGAGATTGTGGTGTTTGTTGGAACCATCTAGCGCTCTAGGTGATAGTGAGGGGTTATCTAGATGGGGAAAGCGAACTTTGAGGTGTGCTGTTATAGCCCTACCATGGATTAGAGTTATCCAACCGAAGAGTAGTTCAGAGTAGTATCATAAAGAGAAGATATTTATATGAGAGTGTTCACTAGTGAAAGTATGATCCCTAGGCCTTCTTTCTAAGCATGGAAACACCATTTGCAACTAGATCTGTTATATGTTTGCTTGTTTCCAACTTTATTCCAGATTGCCTTTAGTCTCTTCCTACTTGTCAAGCTTTTTTCTAGCACCGTTACCACTTATAATTATCCATACCTTTTGTATTTCACTATCTCTTTACCGAACTAGTGCACCTTTACACCTGACAAGTTTATTGGGTCTGTTGGGGACACAAGAGACTTCTTGTATCTTGATTGCAAGGTTGCTTGAGAGGGATACCATTGACCACTTCCTCCCTGGGTTCGATAAACCTTGGGTAATCCACTTAAGGGAAACTTGCTGCTGTTCTACAAACCTCTGCACTTGGAGGCCCAACAACTATCTACAATAATAGAAGTGCGTAGACATCAAGCTATTTTCTGGCGCCGTTTCCAGGGAGGTAAGGTAAAAGGTACTCACATCCTCTGGCTACTAAGCTATCTTCTAGTACTGTTGCTGGTGTGTGAGTGCTCGAAGTTATTTCCTTTAGATTCTGCAATTATATCTTTTTGTTTCTTATTTTTATTTTCACTAGTTAGGCTTAATGTAAAACAACAACAAAATTAGAGACCTTTATAGTATTTATCTTGAGTTAGGATATGACGTGTTTGAAGAGAAAATTAAAAACCTATGGAACTTTATTTGCATGGTAATAGCAATATTATTAGTATGAATTTTTTGAACACCGTTATTGCTAATGCTATGGAAAAGTTTAAACTTGGGGAAGCTGGTTTTTATGAGCATGATATTTTTAGTCCCCTTAGCAAGGAGGAGAAAATTTACTTTGATGATACTATGCCTCCAATATATGATGATTACAATGATGAATATTATATTTTCAGTCCACCTACTATTGAGGAGAAAATTAATTATGATTACAATATGGCTCCTATATTTGATGATTATGGTGATGAGGATAATAATGATAGCCATTTTGTTGAATTTTCTCCCACTATGATTAATAAGAATGACTATTCTTATAGGGAGAGTATTAATTCTTTTATGCATGTGGCTCATGATAAGAATGTTTTATGTGATAGTTATATTGTTAATTTTATTCATGATGCTAGCTAAAGTTATTATGAGAGAGGGAAACATGGTTTTATGTATCTCAACAATATTAAGTTTACCCTCTTTATGTTGAAAATTTTGAAGTTGCACTTGTTTTGCTTTCTATGCTTGTTGCTTTGTGCTTTCATGACTTGTTTCTTTACAAGATTATTTTTCATGGGAAGTGGGTTAGAGTTAAATTTGTTCCATATTTGCTTCTTGATGCTCTCTTTTACTTCAATTCATATTTCTTATGTGAGCATCATCGAAATTATCGTGCCTAGCTCAAAGGCGTTAAAAAAAAGCACTTATCGGGAGATAACCAAAATTTCTTTAGAAATCTTTTGTTGAGTCTTGGAAGTTATTGCTTTAGTAATAACCTCTCCTTATCATTTTTGTGTGGTTTTTGTGCCAAGAATAACCTCTAATGAGAGAGAAGTAAGACATGGAAAAATTGCTGTCCCGAAACAGATTTTTGTGCTTCACTGTAAAAATTCGTGAAAAATATTTGTACGTCGGATTGATCTATAATTTTTTGTGCTTCTGCCCCAGGTTATTACACAACTTCCATTAGTTTAGCACTTTTCCATTTGGGCAACATAAGATCATCTAAAAAATAGGTTTTTACCTGCTGGTCTGTTTTGACAGATTTGTGCCATTATTTGCATTTGCCTCTTAATCTCTTTCTCTTTGAGTTCCCTTTGATCACTTGAACTTTTAAAAGGAATTTCTACAGTAGCTTGTGTTTTGATGGAAGTTTTACTTGTGTTGAGACTGAACCCAAAGACTTATTATCTTAAGTACACTAATGTTGCTAATGAAGATTGTGTGAAGTTTTGTATGAAGGAAATTTTCACGTGTAGGGAAAGAATGATGTAATGAGATGAAGAATGGACAAAATCTCAAGCTTGGGGATGCCACCCCATGTCACACCAAGAAATATTCAAGAGGTACAAGCGTCAAAGCTTGGGGATGCCCAAGGCATCCCCTTCTTCATCAATAAAAATCCTAGTCTTTCTAGACACTTCGTTTTTATTGTTTCATGCATTGTTGGGTTGTTCTTGGAGCGTCTTTGTTTTTGTTTTTAGTTTTATTTTTCTTTTTTCGCTGCAATAAGTTGGTTGGATCCCAACACTTCTTTTGGAGAGAGACACACTCTGCTTTCATTGCCTAGAACACACTAGTTTTCACTCTTATTGTTCTGTGAGTGTTCTCCTTTGCTAGCACTGTGTCTAGCTTTAGTTTTTGATTTGGATTGGAAAAGAGTAGGAAAGTTCATGCTTATAAGTGGTCCAAAAAGGAGCTTGTTTTGACTGTGGCCTAGACTTTATCATGTCATGTTTGATATTGCTTTGACTCTGTCCTTAGTGATTATTGCTATAGCATGACTTGTTACAAACAATTGAGATTTCTTAATGTGCCTTGAAAGAATCATGTGTTTTTTTAGCATATAAAAGCATAATATTGTGGTATTCTCCTTTGATGCTTTATTTGGGTTGACTTGGCGCATGCTCACACCATGTTAATACTATACCAAGTCACCATAGCCTCTATGATCATTTAGTTTTCAACTTTTAATATCACTTTATGCTTTAATTAATAATGTTTTGTCGCTTTGCATGATTATGGCCATTATTGCTCTCTTAGTTGGTCGCTCCCAGTCTTTTGCTAGCCTCCATACCAAGTATGAGTTCCACTCATGCATCCAACTCCAAATAAAACCAAGTTATTCCAAAGAGTCAACCATACATGAATATTAGCATTTGCTATTCCAAGTATATTCATGTTTTTATCTACCTTCCGAATTAAACTTGTTATGTGAAAATTAGTGATTAAAGTTCTCACGAACTTGATGGCACACTTTACTTTTCTTGCCCCTAATAAACTTTAACCATTGTGTCATCTATGTTGTATATGCTTGCACTTATGTGTTGGGATTAGCAGAACCATGTTGTCATGGGGAACGCTTTCAACATTGTAGTTGTACATTGTACCCAATTGATATCATGCTCTTTTGTTTATGGATGTCGTCGGTGTGAAATGAAAGGGGAGCTTGTAAGTCCATGGAGTTATGTATGTGTGTTAGAGAAACGCCTGGGACGCTAGCCTAAGCCATGCCTAATCATGGTGGAAACTTGCAGCATCACCATAGTGAGCAATATATGAAGCATTCTTCTTATAAAAAAAGAGATGGAGATTGAGAAAAAGAAAAAAAAAGATGAGAAAAGAGGAAAGAGAGAAAAACAGCACCATTTTCCCATGGTAAATAAGAAGATTGCTGAGATGCTCATTGTTTGCTTGCCTTATAATTTTGATTATGGGATAGCTCCTGTATCATGTGCAAGGGGTACCCCGTTGGCGGTTCTCTATGATAGACATGTACTTACTATGACAAGAACTTACCGGTAACTAAACTTGAGTAGCATGAGGAGGGGCCCTCGTATTCAAGGGACATGAGATTTCTAACTTATACTTTATCAAGCATATACTCCATAGTTTGTTCACTTTAACCTTAATCACTTCAAGATGCTTATGATAGGGGCAATGAGAGCTAAAAACTGATAGGTACCATAATTTTTGGAAGCTCTTTATGAGACTTGAATCCCTGATTCCTTCTATGAAGGCCTTTCTTTTACTTTTATGTTGAGTCTCCATCTTCTATCATTATGCACCTATTGAGCGAGCATAGTGGCCATTCTTAGTTTAATGTGCATTGTCTCAAGACTTGCTGATTGATTCATAACTTTGATATTGCTTGTTCTTAAACTATTTGTATCTAGTCACCCTTATGAACTTTGAAGGTGTCCTATGCATTTATGTTTTTCTACACTATGAGGGACAAGCTAAATACTAATCTCATTATGTTTTCTATATGTGAAACAAACAAACGTCTTTCAAAGCATTGTTATTCATTCATATTTTGTTTGTACCTTTTCATGTTACAACATAGTTGCTATGTCTTATCGTTAGAACTATATCTTTCATGCTATGTTAAAGTACTATGATCCCAGCTATCAATGTTCTACAAATACTTTGGCCAAGATTATGATGGTGCATGTCACCTCAAAAATTATTCTTTTTTATCAGTTACCTACTCGAGGACGAGAAGGAGTTAAGCTTGGGGATGTTGATACGTTGCAAACGTATCTATAATTTTTGATGCTCCATGCTTGTTTTATATCATTTGTGTTATGCTTTGTCTACACTATTTTTATACACTGTCTTGAACTAACCTATTGACAAGATGCCACAGTGCCAGTTGCCTGTTTTCTGTTGTTTTTGGTTTCAAAAAAGCTAAAAAAAGAATATGCTTGGAATTGGACGGGACAAAATCCAATATGCCTATTTTTCCCAGTGCAACATGGAAACACGAAGCAGAGACGGAGTAGGGCACCAGGGTGGGCACACCCTATGGTGGCGCGGGCCAGCCCTGGTGGCGCCACCAGTGGTGTGGGCCCCTTGGCTGCCTCCTCGCCTCGCCTCTTCACCTATAAGAAGCATCCCGATGAGAAAACCCTAAATCATCCGGGAGAAAGCCACGAAAACCTCCACAGCCCCGTCGCCACTGAAGGGGAGATTCGGGGGACAGGAAGTCTCTGTTCTGGCACCCTGCCGGGACGGGGAATTGCCCCCGGAGCCATCTCCATCGATATCCACCACCATCTCCATCGTTGTTGCTAGTTCCCATGATGATGAGGGAGTAATTCTTCCTCGAGGCTAAGGGCTCTACCGGTAGCTATGTGTTCATCTCTCTCTATGCGTGATCTTATGAGATCCTGAGCTTTGTAATCTATAGATCTATTCTGCTACTCAAGTGCTTTAATGAATCTCTGCTTATCCCCACGTGTGTGAAGTTAACAGTGTGCACACCGTGTGACACTTTGGCTAAGGTTACATAAATACTTGTCATCAGTATAATTTGAGTTGGATGTCTCTATGAGATTGTGGTGTTTGTTGGAACCATCTAGCGCTCTAGGTGATAGTGAGGGGTTATCTAGATGTGGAAAGCGAACTTTGAGGTGTGTTGTTATAGCCCTATCATGGATTAGAGTTATCCAACCGGAGAGTAGTTCAGAGTAGTATCATAAAGAGAAGATATTTATATGAGAGTGTTCTAGTGAAAGTATGATCCCTAGGCCTTGTTTCTAAGCATTGAAACACTGTTTGCAACTAGATCTATTACATGTTTGCTTGCTTCCATCTTTATTTCAGATTGCCTTTAGTCTCTTCCTACCCGTCAAGCTCTTTTCTGGCACCGTTACCACTTATATTTATCCATACCACTCGTATTTCACTATCTCTTCACCAAACTAGTGCACCTTTACACCTGACAAGTGTATTGGGTGTGTTGGGGACACAAGAGACTTCTTGTATCTTGATTGCAGGGTTGCTTGAGAGGGATACCTTTGACCACTTCCTCCCTGAGTTCGATAAACCTTGGGTAATACACTTAAGGGAAACTTGCTTATGTTCTACAAACCTCTGCACTTGGAGGCCCAACAACTGTCTACAAGAATAGAAGTGCGTAGACATCAACTCATCACCATGCCAAATAAATAATTGTTGAGCAATAGTGGGTCAGAAGAGTATGCCAACTTCACTTGGAACATGAAACCTCGAGGAGAATAAAAGTTTATCCGTCATAGCATTGCTGCTACAGACGTTTACATAACTCAATAGCCGAGATCAAGTGGTTTACCACATTTACATCATTCGTTGGCCAGCGGAGTTAATAGGTCCCCATGGAGCACGACAGTGTTGTAATGACACACGTAAAGCAATATCTTACGGTAATTATTAGAAAAAGCAGTGGCATAGTCTCTACTACTTCTAAGAATCCATTTTATCAAACAATTTTATTCAAGGGTGCTATCGAGTCTATTTACATTAAGCTCAAATGGGACGGAGTAGTTCTAAAATGAAATCCTTTGGGCTAAACATGGACTCAAGTCATCTTTTGGATGCTTTTTCTTGTTGTAAAAGTGTAGGAAATATTTTTAACCAAGTTCATTGCTCATTATTTCAAAGCTAAAAAGGAGACACTAGCAAAGGTAGGATAGCAAGCTAAGTGGGGAGTGACTACAGTGCAAGCGAGTAAATAATTGTAGGGTCAATTTAAAGTTTCAGAAAAGGTGATGAAAGGAATGTGATACCTCCTCTTTCTTGCTTCATTCTTGTACTTGAGTCGAACCCCCTCTATATTTCCCTATTGCCAAGTCTCCTGAAATTGAGCGATCTTCAAGAGAAACGAAGAAATGAATTTGCAATAAAAGTTAGAACTAATTTTTTTGTATTTTTTGTTTAGGAATGCAAATTGAAAGTAAACATGCAATTTTGAAGAAGTAAAATAAATCAAAAGAAGACATAAAAATAAGAATGCAAGGTTTGGAGGCTTTCAAAGCTCCCCCAAGCTTAGGATATTGCCAGGCTCAGTTGATGTTGTCATTCGGCGATTGGTGCGGATACTACTGGTAGTAGTTAGCGAAGTTGGTCCTGAAGTGACTAAAGTTCTAAGTTAAGGCACTCACATCTTAATTCACTCCTTGTATAGTGTGGTCGATCTCCCCAACACGTTGGTTAAGCTGCTAAAATTCTTGATAGGGGACATAGTTGAACCCCTATTGCGGCTGATTGGGCCATGGGTCCCAGGATCCCCTGCTACTGCTGCTGTCTCTCCCAAGAAGGGGGTTTGTGTTCCTACTCCTACTCATCCTCATCCCGCTGCTCTCCTTCTTCATCTTCCTCTTGATCAGGCTGGAGTTCAGCCATGATCTCCATCACTTGATCCTTGGTAAGGATCCAAGTGTCCTTCTCCACAATCGAGAAGGCTTGTGGATAGGGCAACAAAACCTGCTCACCCTGTGCATCACCAAGATAACTAAACTGATATGCTTGGAGCCTCTTGTTAGCTTGATAAACACCAAGTAAGCCACAAGAAGTTAAATACTTGACATCCATAAGTTTGGAGCCATCAACAGGTTGCATAGCATGTAATGTAATATTTAATTCATGGGCAAGGTGGGTTACCAATCCACCAATGCGAATGTCACATTTTCTCTAGTTGCTCTAGTGACGAGGATGAGTAGAGCTATAGGATTGGGGCTTTGTGGTGCATTGGGGAAGAGTGCCTTGGTGATCATGTCCATGGAGCTAGTATCTCCTCTTCCCAACAGTGTATTGGCGAGGAACAAGGCATAGTAGCGAATTGTTTGGTTCTGAATGGTGGACATCTTCTTATGGTAGAATTCCCTGCCACCATTAACAGAAATAACCTACCAATTTTCTCCACTTGAGACGTTATACAAGTTTGTAACAGTTGGCTCCCCATCATGAGGGAAACCAAAAGCATCACAAAATTGTTGGAAAGTTATTTCATAATGCTGCTGGTTTATGGTGAAGCTCACCGTGCACATATTACCTTTCTCCATGTGGTCATCCTAGAAGGAGGCAAGGAATTCATAGGTGAGCTTGGCGTAGGTATTGTGGCTTGCATAGGCGAGTAGTGCTAGCCTTGAATTTGCACACAGGAGGTTGAAGTCCGCCCTCAACCCTGCTGCGGTGAGAAAGCTATCATCGGCCCAACGTGTGGGCAACATCCTCCTTGATGAAACTATGGCCAGCTTGGTGTTGAGCTCATCCTAGTGCCCCGAACTCTTGCCATATTGGCACTTTCTCTTACAAAAAATGCTACTAGTTTTCTTCATCTTGATGCACGATATATTGATTCCCCCACTCAAACGAACGAAATTCGCGAAGAATCAAGAGTTCTAGGTGGGTTTTGAGAGGTTTGGAGAGAAAATATGAGAGAAAAAGTGAGGAGGAAGAAGAAACCTAGCCGTACCAGTGTGATTTTGAGGTCACACCAAACTATATGGCCTCAACTATACGGGCGGGATATGTAGTTCCCGCCGTATAGTTGCGGCAGCACCGCCAACTAGGGTTTCTTTATGCAGAACACAGCTATACTGACACAACTATACGGCCGGATCATAATGATCCCGCCGTATAGTTGGTTGCAAACCTTCTGTATCCTCAAGATAAATTTTCTAAAACAGGCATTGATATCTATTCGACCGGAACTATACGGTCGGAATTTTTAGTCATGTCGTATAGTTGGTCGTTAAACCTTCTGTGTCCTCGAGATAAATTTTCTGAAAGAGGCATCGATATCTATACGATCAGAACTATACGGCCGGAATTTTTATTCCCGCTGTATAGTTAGTCGTTAAACAATCAGTACCTTTGAGAAGAAATTCGACGAAGGCATCGATATCTATACGTCGAGAACTATACGGTCAGAAATTTTATTCTTGCCGTATAGTAATCCTCTATACCTTCCAAAGAAAATTTGTTGATGTCAAAGATATCTATACGGCCAAACTGTACAGCCGGAATTTTTATTCCCACCGTATAGTTGGTCGTTAAACCTTCAGTATCTATTAAAAAAATTCTATTTCTTTGAGAATACCTTCTTATCATGAAACTTAGCAAAACACCTTGTTTTTGATAGAAAAATGACAGTAAAAAATATTGACCAATAACAGCATGTATAGAGCAGGATTTCTAATACTATCTAACTTCTTCTCCTTAACTGGAGATTTACTTTTTAATCTAAACTAAATGATTAAGCTAGTTTTTGTAGATAAAACTCAAACTTTTAAATTTTTATTTATTCTACACTTGTTTGATCAATGTTTCTACTACTTTTTGACCGCTGCATTTTCACGGGCGCGCTTCCACAAGAATGTCTATGAAAAATTGTAGTAATGCGATGAACATTTTATTCTTTAGTTTATTTTATTGATGTGATAGGTTAACTCCCATTAAGCATTTTATTAAGAATGACTGAATAACTCAACCCCTTCTTTGTTCTAGAATTCTTACCTTGGGTTGCCTCTTATCAAAGGAACTTACCACATGAACTCGTTTTGCCGGTGGAATTTATATTTCTCCTGCTTCTAGCTTCTTTGGAAAATACCAGATGATTTCAGCATCATAGACATTGAAGATTATTTTTCCCTCAACACAATCAACTGATGGTCCTGTAGTACTAAGGAAAGGTCTTCCAAGTATTATGGAGAATTTTTCATCCTCTGGCATCTCAAGAATAATAAAATTAGTGGGAATAACATGCTCATCTATTATAAGTAGAACATCCTCAATCATACCAATGGGTGGTTTAGTGGACTTGTCAGCCATCTGTAAAGTGATAGTAGTAGGGGAATACTCCCCTAATCCTAACTTTTTATAGAGGGAATATGGCATTACACTAACTCCTGCACCTAAATCACATAAGGAATTCTCAATATCAGTTTTGCCAATTGAGCATGAAATAGTTGGTATTTCGAGATCTCCCGATTTAGACAATAGCTTTCCATTAGTAGGATAACTAGTCACCATGGCAACGGTTTCAGTTATTTCTTTCTTTCTACTAAGAATATCACAGAGGAATTTAGAATAGGTGGGAACTTTTATTGCATCCGCAAATGGAATTTCTAGACGAAGATCACCAAGTGCCTTTTTGAAAGAATCTTAGATTACCTGATCCGGTGCTTTCTTTTTTCGATCTAGATAAGGAAGCTTTTGCTCACCTTTCTTATTCTTGTCTTTTACCTTTTGTGGGGGGTCAGGCTCTTTTGTTTCTTTCTTTTCTTGTTGTTTATCACTTTTCTTATTTTCTACTACAACAAATTCATCTTTATTGCTTGTCTCTTTTTATTCTCTTGGATCAACCATCTCTGCATCAGAGACATAACGGTCATCCTATGCATCATTTTGGTCCTCCTTGGTTTGATCTTGTGTTTCTTGAGCAGTTTCATCTTGAGGATCCACCAGTCTATCATCTTCTTGGCTTGCTTTGAGCAAGGCTTTCTCCTTTCGCTCTTTTTCAGCTTCATATTCCGCTGGTCCTAATGGTCATGTAACAACTGCACCTCTTCTTGTAACAACATTAGTAGAAACAGGAATATCTATATCATCTCGAAGAAAAATTTGATAACCAGATGCTATTTGTTCTCATTGGGTTTCAATCATACTAAGATACTTGTGAATAATTTTATTTCTTGGCCAATCTCATCATAATTTTCTGTGAGTTCCGCCAAAATCTTTTTATGTTTTTGAAAATGCATATGCAGGTTATTATGACATTTTGCTTGTCGATGTTTCAATTCTTGAAAAACTTTTCTAGTTTCATCTTCTTCAGGAAAAAATTGTAACAAGTCTACTTTGTTTACCATAACAAGTTCAACAGGTATACCTTTTTCTTTCATTGTTTTGCATACTTCGGGCATAAGATCAGGATTGATACGAAGCATTCCTTTTTCCAACTTAGTGTCGAAATCAGGATTGTATATAGAATCATTCTTAGCCCTAGCAGACATTAATTCCAAACATGCTTTAACAGTTAAAGTATTAATCGATCCTCCTGCTGATAAGTCGAGAAACTCTCTGCTTTGAGTATTAAGACCATGGTAAAATAAATGGCAAATAGTTGATTCAGAATAGCCATGATTAGGAATTCTATTGATCATTCCAAAGAATATATCCTAGGCTTGTGGGTAGTTTTCTCCCACGTTTTGACTAAAGTTGCATATATTCTTTCTAGTTTGAGTTACCTTTTTAAAAGGATTAAACGTGTTTATGAATTTTACAATATAGTTTTCCTGACATTTAATGTAATGACAAGGGAGAGAATATAACCAGTCTAGAGCTTTACCTTTAAGAGACCAACGAAAAAATTAGACAAGAGAAATCTCTTGGCAAACCTTTTGGTCCAAGTGTTGTCATCAAATCGTCAAACTCTCTCATATGTCTTCCTGGGTCTTTTTCCCTTCCACTGAAAGCTTTTTCCTGCAAAATCTTAATAATTCCACCATCAAATTGATATTTTCTAACTCCGGGGTTAGGAAATTCTAGTGGTTGTTTAAGGAAAGCTGCGTTTGGAGCATTGTATTCCCTGAGAGTTTTCTCAGATTTCTTGGGAGATGTCCTATAAATGGACATGATTTCGATAAAATCACTCAGGTTTGCAACGTGGACTTTGTCTAATATTAAAAAAAATTCAATAATTTCTTCGCGCCTTTGAATAGGTACGGTCTCAAAATAATCTGGTAAATAGGTCCTACCAGAGCGTGTAGACCCTTTGTCTCCTTGGGAGACCATTTTGTAGTAGTAACACCTGAAATGTCAAGAGACAAACACTTAGTGCTTAGCTCCCCGGCAACAACGCCAGAAAATAGCTTGTGGTCTGCAAGTGCACAGATCGTTTGTAGCTAGTTTCGAAGTTTACATATCGATCCCACAGGGAGCCCAAAGGTAACTGTTTATGATTGAAGTCTTTGTCACACCCAAAGTTGTCCTAGGTCTTCGAGTAAATTGACTGCAAGTGTGGAGATGAGAATGGAATTTGGATTAAACTGGATGTATTTAAATAAAACTAAAATGTAAACTTCAGAAATAAAAAGTATAAAAGTAAAGAACGATTTTATTGTTTGTTGTTTTTTGTAGATGACAAAGAAGATGCGGGGAGATACAGTTCATGGTGATAGTGACTATGCTAGGTGGACGAGTGATAAGTGTAACAATTGAAATCTTATAAGTATATGTGTAGGCGAGCAACCCATAATTAGCCAGAACTCCTCTTGGTAGATTTCATCCCAACTTCAATAATCCTACTAGTCTGTTACGAAAACCATGGTCAGACACTACACGACTAAGACCCTTCAGGTTGCTTAGCAATTAAGCTCCTTGGATCGGACTAATGCAATAAGCACGGTGGTTCCTCGTTATCCTAGAGTCTACTAGTTTTCCATTGATATCCCTGTGTCACTCGGGGGGTCTCTGGTCTGCTAGCGAGCAAGATCCTATCTATGTAGAACAAAGCATCATGTTGTCTAGGACCTTAATTGGAAAACAAGCATTAGGCATCCCACAATAGTCAAGCACGCATAATATAGTAATTAAAATCAATAACAAACTAATGGAAAATATATGGAGGCACATCACATCTCATCAATCCCTTACATCTCCCACGCCCAAGGAACTTACTCACACATGAGAAAAGAAAGCATAATCAATATAATTAAATAAAGGGAGTTCTTCTTGATATTACCATGGGGATCCACAATAAGAAATAGAAAGTAATCCAACACAATTCAAGATAGGAAGAAACAATTTCAAACCCTCATCTTGCAAGGTGAATATCTCTCTCTCTCTCAAGTACAAGTAATGGCTATGAGGGTGTGATGGCTCAGTATTGATGTAGAGCTCGTTAGGAACCCCAAGAGGAAGGTATGATGAGCACAGCAGCAAGTTTCCCTCAGTTATGAAACCAAGGTTTAATCGAACCAGTAGGAGAAAGGAAACACCCCAAAGGTGTTGCTAGCTGAGCCTTGGCAGGGCGCACTACCGGTGCTAGTAGCAATGTGGAGACCTGCACAACACAACCATAGAACTTTGTCCCCAACTTGCGATGAGGTTGTCAATATCACCGTGTTTTGCTAAAAACAAAGGATTAAAACGTATCAAATGGAAGGAAGTAATAGTTTGCAGAAAGTAAACACAAAGCAGTAAATAGTTTTTAGATTGTATGTAAAAGAAAAAGGACCAGGATCCATAGTTCACTAGAGGTGGCTCTCCTTAAGATAGATAACATGCTGGGTGAACAAATTACAGCGAGGCAATTGACAAACATCGAGAAAGCAATACATGCATATACTAATCATCTTGACGCCTTTGAGATTCAATTGGGAATTACAACATTATACATAGACCTCCATCCAACTGCATCTATGACTAATAATCCACCTTCAGGTTATCATCCGAACCCCCTCTAGTATTGGATTCCTAAAGGCCACCAAATCATCGATGGTGGCCCGACAAGATTGCCGAGAACCTTCTACATGCCGTCTGTGATGCCGCGGTGTCGCCATGACCACATTGTGACTGTTGAACTCATGCCGCCCCCTCCACCGCACCTTGAACCCTACTGGAGACAACAGGTCAGAAATTTTATTGTGCATCAACAGCGCCGTGAGGTAGATGATATTCAGCCCTGTCTCTTTGGTATTGGTTTTTCTTCCTGCGTAGTCCTGCATCCAGATCTGCTCTTGTGCATCATATTCCCTATCAGCTGCAGAACGACATATTTGTGCGTTTTGTGACTCATGATGATAGAGAGAATCATCGAGCAGAGATGGGTTTTACTACTGGTTGGTTGATCTGGGTTTGCCACTGGATTATAGGAATGACTATGATATAAATAATGCTATTGCTACTTTTGGTAAATGTCTACACTGGCACCAAGATCAGGATGTAATTGAAAGGACCTTTGTTTATGCTTCGTTCCCTTCCATAACCAGAGTACCTAGAGACATAGTTGTTGGCAAGTATGCTACTATTGGTGGAGTGAGAGAGTCATGGATTGCAGTCAGCTATGTCCTTACTACAGATTTTGCTGACCACTTGCCACATGATGAAGATCAGGTGCCTTTCAACGGGAATCCTCATCCCATGCCTGGTAATCAGCACTTTGGAAACAATAATAACTTTGCTAGTCCACCTTTTCCTAAAATTTGCTGGAATCACCAAGAGGATCTGCAGCAAAACATTGCCCATAACAATGGTAACAACTTTTTCCAGTAGCAGGTTAACAATGCAGATGGCTTACAACAAGAAGAAGATTAGAACATGGACCAAGCTGATAATTCTACTGTGGCAGAAGACACTAATGACTCGAGAGGTTATCATTATAATGATAATTTGGTCCACCATCAGAACCTTATTATAAATCAGGTCAGAATTGTTCCAGTGGAAAGCATGTTGTTACTTGTGACCTATGGACCTTGTCCTCCTCCAAGTTTGCTAATTGATCAGGTTTTAAATTCCATGTTGCCTAAGCACTGTCTGGATTCTATCCCTGCTAGTCTACCTAATTTTCTGCCTTTTAATCCACTATTGGCAAAAAGGGATTGGCCTCATGCTTTTGAAAGTTGTAAGAATTTCTCTGTCTCATGGAAGCAATCAGAAACCACAGTTTCATATGTTGGCAAGCACATGGCAGTTGCTAGGATGCTTAGTTTTCATGAGCCTGATATGATGCAGAGTAGTCTGCCACCAGTTTTCATAGCTTCACCAATTTCTGTTCCAAAGAATAAAGGAAAGAAAGTCTTGATCAGTTCAGACCTTCCTATTAGTATCACACGAAGCAAGTCCAAGTCTTCGACTACAGACAGGAAAAGACAAAAAATCTCTGATGAGGGTAGCAACTCTATATTTATTGGCAAAAGGCAGGAGTCAGATGAGAAGACACCTGCTAGAAGGAGCACAAGAACGGTAGCCAAAGCTGCAGGATACAGGACTCCTCTGGTGAACGACAAACAAAAGCCCAGGAAAAAATCGAAGTCAACTCGGCCTTTGGAACATGTAGAAGAAGATATCATGCATGTCATTCCAATTGCTACTCTGCAAGCAACGGGTCAAGAGTTGGAAATCCCACCTAAAGATATATCTGTGGACAAGCTTATGGCTGCTCCACCTTCTCCAAGATCCAAGAAGGATTCCAATGAAGAGTAAAGCCTTTGATCTTTGGTGGTACTGGGAAGGATGTGACCAGCGATTTGGGCTTTTCTTTTGCAGTCAGGCTTTTGTCAATTTGTCTCCCTCAAACATATTATCTACTATGTATCGAACAGTTAGTTGCTGGACATGTTATTTTGTTGAGTATGTTGGAACTATGGCACTGATTTGCAACTTGGCTATAAAAATATCATATAATTTGATGAGTTTCTGGGGCCCTATGTTTTCTGAATTGATGACTTGCTATGCTTGTCATATTTTTGTTGCCTTTACATTGGTTCTCAGTGAATAGTTATTCAACTCTTAACCTAGACTGGAAAGTTCTTTGCTGGAATGTTAGAGGACTCAATGACAAGGACAAAATATTAGCAGTGTTTAAAAAATATTGATGAAAGCAATTGTGCAGTTATTTGTCTACAAGAAACTAAGTGTGAAAGTTTTAACCACTCATTCATAAGATCTTTTTGTCCTAAATTTTTTGACCAATTTGCTTTTTCTCCATCAGTTGGGGCCTCTAGAGGACTTATCGTCTTATGGAACCGTTCTATATTCAGAGGAGAATTACTTGAAATAAACAGAGCTACGATCAAAGTAAAATTCACTTCTTCACACAACTCTGAAACTTGGACTTTAGTGAATGTTTATGGGCCTTGCAAAGGCCCAAAAAGAGACAATTTCGTACAATGGCTTTATGATTTACAAATACCTGTCCATGCGCACTAGCTGTTGTTAGGGGATTTCAACTTCATTCGACCAGTTGAAAACAGAAATAAAGATGAGGCTGACATGAATGATATTTTCCTATTTAACAGCATTATTAGTCACCTTGCCCTTATTGAGCTGCCTTTGAAAGGAAGAAATTTCACTTGGTCCAATATGCACGACAACCCATTATTAGAACAACTCGATTGGTTTTTCACTTCTTGACAATGGACAATCCAATATCCCAACACTATGGTCAATCCCCTCTCCAAAACAACTTCTGAT
The DNA here is from genome assembly GCA_910589775.1 of Avena eriantha. NCBI lineage: Eukaryota > Viridiplantae > Streptophyta > Magnoliopsida > Poales > Poaceae > Avena > Avena eriantha. The sequence continues at coordinate 99,448,055 of OU342741.1, forward strand.
CACATTCCATGTGTGGTCAACATTTCCACCAATATTCCAAAAGCAAAGATTTTCAGATTTGAAAATATGTGCCTTGAGCAACCTGGTTTTCTTGATGTGGTTAAGCAAGCTTGGGGGTAGCCAGTTAAGCAGGGTCCTATTGCTAACATGATAACTGCAAAGTTCAAAAATACAAGATATGCTCTTAAAAAATGGGGGAAAAGGTTGTCTCATATCAAATCTCTGATAGAAAAATGCAATAAGGTCATTCTGATGCTTGATGATATTGAAGACAAGAGAATTCTCAGTAGACCTGAATTTAAGTTCAGAAATATTGTAAAGTTGCACTTAAAAAAGTTATTAAATATTCAGTCAAATTACTAGAAGCATCGATGCACAGTAAGATGGGTAAAGTTAGGAGGAGAAAATTCCAAATTCTTTCATGCAAAGGCCACAAAAAGGTATAGGCAGAGTGTGATTAATGAGATAAAAGATGAATATGGTAATTCATTACTCAATCACAATGACAAAGCTGATGCATTCTGGAGATGTTATAAGAATCGTATGGGTGTTTCTACAAGTGTTCAAAATACAGAAGATCTCTCAGACTTGGTTCAAACAGTGGATAACCTGACATGTTTGTCGGAGGATTTCAGCATTTCAGAAATTGAGGATGTGGTCAAATTTATGAAAACTGACAAAGCACCAGGACCTGATGGTTTCAATGGAGATTTTGTTAACAAGTGTTGGCATATTATTAAAGAAGATGTTATCCAGCTGTGTCATGATTTCCATAAGGGCCTCATGCCCCTTGAAAGCATAAATGGTTCTTATATCACATTGGTGCCAAAAAAGAACAGCCCAGAGACTGTTAATGATTTTAGACCTATTTCTCTCACAAATACCCGTTTGAAATTTCTCACTAAATTAGCTGCCAATAGGCTTCAAAAGGAAATCAAGAGATGCATTCATGAAAACCAATATGGATTTATTAAATGCAGAACAATACAAGACTGCCTTGGTTGGAGTTTTGAGTATTTGCATCAGTGTCATGTTTCCAAGAGGAGAATAGTAATTATAAAGCTAGATTTTGAAAAGGCCTTTGATACTATTGAACATGAAGCAATTATCAGGATTCTGAGGTGTAAAGGTTTTGATGAAGTTTTTATTGGCTGGGTAAAGGAAATTTTGTCATCAGGCTCCTCCTCTATTTTGTTGAATGGGGTTCCAAGACGGAATTTTTATTGTAAGCGTGGGGTAAGACAGGGTGACCCTCTCTCCCCCTTACCGTATGTGCTAGGAGGTGATTTATTGCAAAGTTTTATAAATAAGGCATATAGGGATGGAAGATTGAGAACTCCAATCCCAAACAGAGGCACTTTTGATTTCCCTATTGTTCAATATGCTGATGATACCATCATTGTCATGCAAGCAGACCCGGATCAGTTGCATGTGTTAAAAGAGATCCTGGATGAGTATTATTCCTCACTAGACTAAAGGTTAATTTTCATAAATCATCTTTGGTGCCAATCAATATGAATCAAGAAGAAGCCAGCTTGCTTGCATTGGAAATTGGTTGTACTACTGCTACATTACCTTTTCCCTACCTTGGTTTGCCCATGGGAGTTACAAAACCAACTATTATAGATATGTCACCACTCACTGATAGAGTGGAAAGAAGACTTTTGGCCACTGCCTCTTTCCTCTCTTATGGAGATAGACTGGTCTTAGTCAATTCAGTTCTATCTTCCATGCCTCTTCACTTTCTTTGTTCTTTGGAAATTCCAAAAGGTGTCATTGAAGTAATAAATAGAGCCAGGAGACATTTTTTATGGAGGAAGAAGAAAGAAGATGAGAGGATACGCAAGCCAAAGGAGAAATTTGGATTAGGAATAATAAATTTGGAAACTCAAAACAAATGCCTTCTCATCAAACATCTGCACAAAATGTACAATAATGAAGATCTTCCATGGGTAAAATTGGTCAGGAATGCTTATTATTACAATGAGGTACCTCACAATGTTACTTTTTGTGGCTCCTTTTGGTGGAGAAGTAGTATGAAGTTCGAAGAAGATTTTCGATCAATGTCAATATGTCAAATTGGTAAAGGTGACTCGGCTTTGTTCTGGTTAGATAATTGGAATAATCAACCTCTAGCTCAGTCTTACCCAAGGCTATTCTCTTTTGCACTTAACAAGGATTGCTCAGTTAAACAAGCTATCGCTTTCACTCAGCGGGAGGAGGCCTTTCATCTGCCATTATCGGCTGCAGCTAATGCAGAATATTTATTGTTACAAGCTCAACTACAGGATGTCAGCATTGACCCACATGTACAAGATAAATGGGTTAACAAAGTCTGGAGATTATTCTGCAAATATGGTGTACAAAGCTCACTTCAAACTAATTCTGGATCACTTCCCTTCAAAATGGCTATGGAAGAGTAAATGTATGTCAAAACACAAAGTCTTTGCTTGGTTAATTTTACATGATCGAATTAACACAAGGGACATGCTAATTAGAAGACACTAGAATGTGACTACTGACTCAGATTGTGTGCCATGTCCCTGTCATACTCTGGAGGATTGGTCTGACTTATTCTTTGAATGTAACTTCAGCGTCCGATTTTGGACATACTTACAGATTAATTGGGGTATAGGTTCAGGTCCAGAAATGTTAAAAGCTACAAAGAAGAGATTCTCAGGACCATATTTTGTTGAGATGGTCATTTTAGCTTGCTGGAATATATGGAGACAAAGAAACAATAAGATCTTTAAAGGGATGAGGCCAACTTTCAAAGGATGGAAGGCCGGATTTGTCCATGATGTCTCCCTGCTAAAGCATAGAATTAAAAGTTCTAAAGTTGTAGTTCTATCAAAATGGATTGACAATCTGTTGTAATTTTCCTTTATTTTTTCCTTTAGCTTGTTAGCAGTTTCTTCTTTCTTTGTTTGTATATATTTCTGAACCTCTAGTTGTTATTATTCAATAAAAGACTGTGGGGGTCTCCCCTGCAGTAATTAGGCTTCAAAAAAATTAAAAAAACTGAAACTAGTTCTTTAAATCTTGTGATGATTGTGATGATGCTAGATCATCAAGTATGTGCCTTAGTGTGCTAAATAGACTTAGTTAAGTATTGTTTGGTGATTGTGTACCCTGTATTCCTTTATAGACGATAGTACCAACCAAGTCTACGAGGAGGAGGAGTTCTACCCCGAAGAAGACGAGGAGAATTTCAATCACTTCACCTATCAAGGCAAGCAAGATCTATGCAAGCTATTATTGGCAAGCTACCATTTGCAAGCTAGAACTAAGCAAGTTAACACTTGCCCCTTGATAGCTTAAGCAAATGCATTAGGCATGCTTGGTTATACATTTTGATTTATACCCATCCCAAGTTTTACTTGCAAGCTTTAATATTTTACTTTACCAAATTTTCTTTACTTTTAGTAATGCTTTGTGAGATTTTGGAGAGTAGTATAGATAGCATAAAGAGTATAAAACTAGGACTATCTAGTTATACTTAGATGTCATTCTATGGCATGAGATTGAAGATTAGCACCCCTCATTAGTGAACACTCTTAACTTAGTGGCTAGTGCTAAGCATAAAACTTGATCACTTTAGATGGGACTACTTGGTGAAAAGGATTATGAAAACCTTGGAATGATGCTTCATTCTATTGAAATGTTTTGACATGTGTTATGGACACAAAAGGATTTGATGTTGAAAATGTTGAGGCATGAGCCTTAGCCCTTTTACAAAAACTGATGGTTAGGTTCGGATGCGATACCATTCCAATTTTACCGTACAACCACAATACCTGAATTGGGTAAGGCTTAGCCGGAAGCTTATATGCCTTAGTATGGGTTCCCTCGTGGAAGAGGTTTGAGTTGATGCTACCTCTTGATGATGTCCACCTATGCAGTGCCCAGGATGACAGATGGCCATGGCTGGGAGGCCAAGCTCATAGGAGAGGTGCCTATACTAGTATGTGTAATTGAAAGCTTATGATTGATTATCCGCATACTAAGTATGATTGATTCAGGGTTATCCCTGACGGATGTATCGAATTTTGTGGTGAAAGTGTACCACCTCTACGGAGTGTCAAACTATTCGAATAGCCGCGTCCGCGGTCATGGACAGTTGGAGTGGCCATACTGTTCCATCGTCAGATGTTTTGAAAATGACTTATGAAATGAATGGTGAATTTGACTTGACCACAACAGAGTTGTGACTATGGAAACTGGGTTCCCAACTTAAAGTGATTATAATACATTTACTTTGTGTTCTTTACTTCTGAACTCAGTTTAAATAAATCTAGCTTTTTGCAAACAAACCTAGATCTTAAGATTCCTACTATAACTACTTGTTAGTGATAGTTTGCGAGTACTTAAAGAGTACTCATGGCTTTGTCCCTGGCTATTCCCATGGCTAGACTATGAGGAGGACTATCAGGAAGATGGATAGCAGGACGGCTACGACAACTAGGACTATCTCCCATCATCAGCCTTGCCTGTGACACTGAAGATGGAGCCCACTGCTACGCTTATTATTCCGCTGCTTGTTTGTATTAAAACTGGATCGTGAGATCCTTTATTTGTGTAAGACCTTATTATGGTTTGTAATGGATGATGTACTGTGATATCCAATCTGTTATGTCTCGCAAAAAGGGTAATCCTGGGATTGCGATGTATGGCATAACAGGCATCTGGGATTAAAAATCCGGGTGTTAACAAGTTGGTATCAGAGCCATCCTGACCATAGGAGACCCTAGTTAGAATGGACGTCCAAAAAAAACTTAGTTTCAAAAACAAATGAAGTGAGTATTTATGAAAACATATTCCCACTCTTCTCCTTGATTCTTTCAAAAATTCATGTCCTTCAAAAATTCTTACATTACTACATCAAATTTGACACACTTGATCACCTCACAAACTTACTCACCCTAAATTCTTGTAGATGGAAGTTCAGTATTGCAAGTTCTACCAGTTGGGCAACGGAGGCCAGCTGATCTTTGAGAGGTATCTTGATGCACTATCTAAGTATCTTGAGTGTCCCCATCCAGAATTCTTCGGAGCTCAACTCAAGGATTTCCCAAGAGGAGATCTACAATGGCTAATAGTTGCAGATCTTCGAGGTAAGATGGAAGCACCCATGTATGAGAAGATTCAATTCATCGTGAGAGAGAACAACTGGCTAGATGGATTAGCCAGGGCTATGCATGAAGCTCTTGCCCGTCTGTGTGGGCAAAATGTCAACTTGATCCAGGGAACTCGCTTTGCTCACTACGCGAGGCGTGATTCCATGGCAATGCCATTGGAGATGCTAGGTCACCCGGAGATGAAGCGCCAAGTGGACAATCTTGACTTCCTACTGTATGATAGGAAGAAGGAATTGGACAATGCTCGAGCCTATGCCAACCACAACCTTGCCATTGCCGCCAAGAAGGGCCAGACTTTCGCCCTGCTCGTCAAGGATCGCCAATCACTTCGCCGGCAACGCAAGAAGAAGGATCACACCATCGCTCGTCTTTGCAAGAAGGTGGCAGACCTCGAGAAGACCATCCAGGAACAAGAAGCTCAGCTTGCAGCAAAAGAAGAAGAGGAAGAAGGTGAAGACATCCAAGGAGATATTCACTCATACCTCAGTGATGACAATGACTACCTAGAGGATGATGCCATGGATTTCTACACCGACGATGATGACTCTGACTTCATTGATGATGAGTAGATGCACTTGATCACTACCGTAGGAATGAGTTGTATCGGTCCCACTATATTGTAGTTTCATAGAATGGTTCTTAAAACCATCTATTTTATGTTTGTGTTGTGGTGTGAGTTTGTACTGTGTGCTTTGATTGAATGAATGAATGAGAAGTTGTTAGTTTGTCAAACCTGAGGCAAACTCAAAGTTTAAAAGCTTTTGAACCAAAACCATGAACCTTAGAATTTCCCTCTTACCTCTTTATCTATCTCAATCTTCAGATGACTCGTGGAAACCAAGGAGGAAGCAGCTCATCGCAGGACCCGATGCTGCAGATTCTGCAGATGCTAGTTTTCGACCGTGAAGCTAGTAGAGCGGAGCGCCAAGCCAACCTAGCCACCCTACAACAGATAGCTCAGATGGCCCACAACAATCAAGTTCACGGAAACCAAGATCACCATGGATCCAAACTTAAGAACTTTCATAATACCAACCCACCTATCTTTAATAAGTCTAAGGATCCCTTAGATGCTGATACTGGCTACAAACCATGGAGAACAACCTAGAGGTCGCAGGAGTTGAAGCCAATGAGAAAGTACTGTTTGCCACCCATTATCTGGCAGGAGATGCAAGAGCCTGGTGGAATAGCACCCGTACCATGAACGACGGTCAGATGATGACTTGGGAAGCATTCAAGATCAAGTTCAGCTGCACCCACGTGTCCCAAGGTTTGGTCACCAGGATGAGGGATGAGTTCAGAGAACTGAAGCAGGAAAGGATGACAGTAGTTGAGTACCGTGACAAGTTTCTATCACTAGCTAGATATGCCACTGATGAGATTAACACTGAAGCCAAGAAGAAAGAAAGGTTCCTGAATGGATTGCATGATGATATGCAGACTATGCTAGTCAACATCCGTTTTGGAGATCTAGAAGAGCTAGTCGACTCTGCCATTCAGATGGAAGGGAAGATAAACCAAGCCAGTGACAATCGCAAGCGTAGGATGATGAACCAGCCTGGATCCCACCATACCCAGAAGTATCGCCCCAACCCGTCTGCAGGATATGCCCCGAGAAACAATAGACCCTCGATGACCCGTCCAAGCTATTCCAATCATAGCGGAGGAAACCTAAAGTCTGGAGGAAACCACAACAACAAGCCCGGCAACTCCAACAACTTCCACCGTGCACCGCCCAAGTCCAACAACAACAACAACAATACTGCCCCAAGGACTGGAAGCAATGATGTGCCTGTGGCAGCCAAAGACAAGTCCCAGATTACTTGCTTTGAATGTGGAGTGAAGGGTCACTACTCCAATGAGTGTCCCAAGAAGCTTGCATCCACCACCAATTTGAATGCCCCAGCTTAGCAGCAATGTCGTGTTCATCCTGGAAGAAGATTTGCTCCAGGGAATTCGCTCAACCGCTACGGCCGTCTGTTTTACAAGAATGCTGAAGAAGCCCAGGAAGCGCCAGACGTCGTGCTGGGTATGTTTTCTGTTAACTCAATATTAGCAAGAGTGTTGTTTTATTCTGGAGCATCGCACTCGTTTGTTACAGAAGAATTTGCATGCACTAGTAAGATTCAACCAACACAACTGAAGCATGTTATGATAGTTCAAATACCTGGTTCAACCACCAAAGCTAGAAAAATTTGCAAGGCTGTACCTATCAGAATCCATGCAATAGATTTTTATGCTAATCTAATAGTACTTGGAACCAAAGGTTTGGAAGTAGTACTAGGAATGGATTGGATGTCGAAACATAAAGGATTGATCGACTGTGCCAAGAAAGCCATAACCATGACCAGTAGCTCTGGAGTATCAGTAGAGCATGTATCTGAAACCTTGCCCCGCCAGTTCAAATGCAACAAGAGTCTATCCCTACCAACCATTGACCAAGTCAGAGTAGTCTGGGAATACCCCGACATATTCCCAGATGAATTGCCTGGTATGCCCCCAGATCGGGATATCGAGTTCATTATTGAACTAATTCCTGGAACTGGACCCATAGCTCAGAGACCTTATAGTATGAACCCCTCTGAATTAGTGGAGCTGAAGAAGCAACTTTATGATATGCTGGAGAAAGGTCTGATTCAACCAAGCGCATCGCCATGGAGATCACCTGTTTTGTTTGTGGATAAGAAAGATGGAGGTAACCGTTTGTGTACAAATTACTGGAAGCTGAATGATGTTACCATCAAAAACAAGTACCCACTGCTGAAGATAGAGGATCTATTTGACCAGTTGACTGGTGCCAGAGTTTTTTCTAAGATTGATCTTAGAACTGGTTATCATCAACTCAAGATTCGTGTGACGGATATTCCAAAAACCGCCTTTACCACCATATATGTATTGTATGAGTATATGGTCATGTCTTTTGGATTAACCAATGCCCCCGCTTATTTCATGAATCTCATGAATAAGATTTTCATGAACTTCCTAGATAAGTTCATCGTTGTTTTTATCAATGATATTCTAATCTATTCAAAGTCAGAAGAAGACCATGAGCTACACCTGAGAACCATCCTTGAAACCCTTAGAGAGCATTAGTTGTATGCCAAGTTTAGAAAATGTGAGTTCTGGTGGAAGGAAGTAGGATTCCTAGGACATATTGTGTCGGTAGGAGGAGTCGTTGTTGATCTCGCCAAGATCAAAGATGTTGAAGAATGGGAAGCCCCAACCACTCAAACCCAAGTCCGTGCATTTCTCGGATTAGCGGGATAGTACCGCAAGTTTGTTAAAGGATTTTCGAGCATCGCAAGACCGATGACCCAATTGTTGAAGAAAGATAAGAAGTTTGAATGGACGGATAAATGTGAAGCAAGTTTTCAAGAGCTCAAGAAGAGATTGATTTCAGCCCCAATCTTGATTATGCCGGATATCAAGAAGCGTTTTGATGTGTATTGTGATGCATCCAAGAGTGGTCTAGGATGTGTGCTGATGCAAGAAGGCAAAGTCATAGCATATATGTCTAGACATCTGAAGCAGCATGAGCAAAACTACCCTACCCATGATCTTGAGCTAGCAGCCGTAGTTTTAGCTTTGAAGGCATGGCGTCATTACCTTATGGGTAACCGCTGTGAGATTTATTCGGATCACAAAAGCTTGAAGTATATTTTCACTCATAAGGAGTTGAATCTGAGGCAAAGGAGATGGATAGAGTTAATCAAGGATTATAATCTTGACATTCACTATCACCCCGGCAAAACCAATGTGGTAGCAGATGCTCTTAGCAGACTGCCGTGTAGATTAAACACCATGATCAAAGAGAACCAGCCAAGTTTGCATGAAGAGTTGGAGCAGTTTAGAACTGAGCTAGTTAGCAAAGAATTTTTAGCTAGCATTGAACTTCAACCAACTTTGATTAGTTAGATCAAGGAAGCACAGAATGGAAATGCAAGTATAGACGGAATCAAGCGTCATATTGGTACGGGAAAGGTACCTGGATTCACCGAAGATGAAGAAGGAGTTTTGTGGTACAAATGACGTATCTGTGTGCCAGCAGATTCGGAGCTGAAAAAAGTTATCATGCAAGAAGCTCATGATACTCTTTATACTATCCACCCCGGAGGAACAAAGATATATCAAGATTTGAAGGAGCAATTTTGGTGGCACAAGATGAAGAGAGAAATCAAAAGCTACATAGCCAAGTGTGATATATGTCAAAGAGTTAAAGCGGAACATCAGAGACCCGCAGGACTGTTGCAACCATTACAGATTCCGGAATGGAAATGGGATTCCGTCAGAATGGACTTTATCGCCGGTTGCCTACTTCTAGTAGGCGAAATGACTCTATCTGGGTCATAGTTGATAGACTGTGGAAGGTAGCCCATTTTATACCGGTCAAGGCTACCTACCAGAGTTCGAAGAGCAGAGCTGTACATTGCTAGGATCGTCAGTTTGCATGGAACCCCCAAGACCATAGTGTCGGATCGAGGAACCCAATTTACCTCAAGATTTTGGCAGAAAGTCCAAGAAGGATTAGGAACCAAGTTGAATTTCAGCACAACTTATCACCCGCAGACCCATGGACAGACTGAAAGAGTCAACCAAATCCTAGAAGATATGTTGAGAGCTTGTGTGTTAGAGTATGGATCAAAATGGGAAGATTGTCTGCCTTTCGCAGAATTATCATACAACAACAGTTATCAAGCCAGTTTGCAAATGGCCCCATTTGAATTTCTGTATGGAAGAAAGTGTCGTAACCCCTTAAATTGGTCCAAGTAGGAGAGAGTCAGATTTTCAGACCCGACATCCTACGAGAAGCCAAAGAGAAGGTTCAAAAAGTCTGTGAACACCTCAAGACCGCCCAATCCAGACAAAAGAGTTATGCTGACAAGAGACGTAGAGACCTGACTTTCAATGTCAGAGATTTTGTGTATCTCAAAGTGTCACCTTTGAAGGGAATGCAACGTTTTCAGCTGAAAGGAAAGTTAGCCCCCAGATATATTGGACCATTCAAGATTCTGAATCGCCGAGGAGAAATATCATACCAACTAGAACTACCAGAGGAGATGTCACCCATCCATAATGTGTTCCATATCTCGTTACTTCGCAAATGCCTAGAAGTTCCGGAGAAGACTGAAGTATTCAAGAACATCGATCACCGAGCCATTGATATCAACAAGGATCTAACGTATCGTGAAGTGCCCATCCGTATCTTGGAGGAAGCCTTCATAACCACAAGGACCCGGAGTATCAAGTTTCTCAAGATCCAATGGAGCAACAATACCGAAGAAGAAGCTACTTGGGAGTGAGAGGATTACATTAGGACTGAGTTTCCAGATCTCTTTAGTTCCTAGTTTTTCTTAAATCTCGGGACGAGATTTTGTTTGAGGAGGGATGGTTTGTGACATACCAAAACTTTAATCAAGGTTATCCAAGATCAAATCACCCAATTTAGGGTTAACAAAAACTTTTATTAATAATAAAATGGTTATGAATGCATATGGTTTGCATTAGTATAGAATTGTATGAAAATGTCATCTTGTGTGTTCTAAATGTTGTGAAATGGTTTAAAGGTGAATGCCACATCATCTAGACCATTTACAAACAAAATCCAAAGAAAAAGAAATCAAATAAAGTAAATAAGGCAAATGGTCATTTTGACCATTTTAATCCACTAGGCCACTTTAGGTGTTCCTAGAAGTTAATTCCTATCAGAAACATTTCTAGATCTTTTCACCCCTTGCTATACCAAGTAAAGATGTACCAAGGCCCACTTTACAAACTTACAAAAACATCTAGAAAATCTATTTAAAGGACATTTGAAAATTGAATCAAGTGTATGTGTTAAGATCACACTTTTTAAAAAACACATCAAATGAGTTCACCTTGGCAATCCGAAGCAAACATAGTCTCTCAAGCTTAGTACAAGATCACTCAAAAAACTTGAGACAAAAATTCAAATTTAAATTCCATGCGGGCATTGTGTTGAACAGTTGGTGAGCACAGATTTAGCTGCCAAACTTTTATTGTTCTTGATCAATGCCTTGTCTACCATTTGTCGCCAAAGCTTGTCTCTAGTCTCCCCCAGTCCCAACCAGCACCACAGAGCCACTCCCCATTCCTGTTGGCGCCAGTACCGAGCCACCCCGAGCACCCCCTCGCCGGTCAACCATGGACCGCCAGCCTAGAGTGCCCCGCTCTCTCCCGCCATGTCTAGGAGGTAGCCACCAATGCGCCGCCCCTCTCTGTTCCTTCCTCGAGCACTGCTAGGCTCTGGACCACCTCAGAACATGCCGCGCCCAGAGCGTCTGCGCCATGCCGAGCACGCACCAGAGCGCCGCGCCTAACCAGCATGCACAAACCGCGCCTCGACCACAACTCGCGCACACTGCTTCACCACGACCCTAGGAATAGCCCAGACATGCCAGTTCACCGTCGTGCGACTTGTAGCCACCGTGTGCCGCATCGAGCACCTGCTGTCTCCGCCCAGAGCATGGATGCTCCCAACCAAATGTGACCGCGCCTTGCCGCGCCATCAAGCACGTGAGAACCACCCTGAAGCACCGCATCGACCGCCGCCCACAGCCATGCCGATAGCCGCCCGTAGCCAGGTCGCCAGCACAGCCTGACCATGCCACGCTTCCCCCTTTGTCGAGCTATAAAAGGAGGCCATCTCCACCCCATTTCTGCACACCATCTCACTCCTCTCTCACCACTGATCCTCCCACACAATCCCCGAAGAAAGGCGAGCCGCAGTTCGCCAGAATTTCGCTGGAGTTTGTCGCTATAGTTGGAGAAGAGGTGTCGTCGATTGGAGCTGCCCCAGGAGCCTTCGCGACCACGCCTCGAACCGCCGTCGTCTACCAGCCCGAATGCCCCCTTCGTCGAACCTAGCTGTAGCCCAGGTGAGCCCCTGTAGACCCCCACCATGCCGCTAGGGTTCATCCTCGTCGGAGACCTATTCACCGGGGACGACGAACCACCGTCGTTAGATCCTATTATAATAGCACGGCTGAGAACGAAACTTACCGTTTTGTTGAGTTAGTGTCACTGACCAGTGGGTCCACGCTGCCAGCAGCCCGCTGCGCCGCGGAGTGCAACTGGGCCGGCCCGTTTAGCTCTCCCGCCCAGGCCTAAAACTTCAAATAAGGTTTTTCTAATTTAGTTGAAACTAGATTTTGTCCCTAGATTCAAAAATCAATTCAGAGAGATCTACTTAACCAAATTGCATGATTCAAATTTTGCTAGAAATTAAATTAAAGTATCTATCCAAGCTCCTTGGATTTAAATAAATTGGAGTTAGAGATCACATATAGCAAAAATAATAAGGCAGAGAATTTTCTGCATTCAAACATTTTTCAAAATTCAACCATAATAGCTTTTGAGTTGATTCCAACTCTCAAAAATCACATTTGATGATACCTATCTAATTATGTGAAATATTTAGGTTTACATGCAGTGACATTGGACTAGTACCAAAATGATGCTATTACGGCATTTCTAGTCACTTTAAATCATTTAAATAATATTCTTAAACTTTATAAAATGCGAACAACCCTTTAAATCACATTCCCATGTATTAGAATATGTGGTGATGACATGTGTCCACATGCTCCCATATTCTATTTGAAGAATATTAAATCTTAGTTAATTTTAATGAGTAGAAATTACTTTTCTCAAATAAAATAAATGAAACTAGTTCTTTAAATGATTGTGACGATGCTAGATCATCAAGTATGTCCCTTAGTGTGCTAAATAGACTTAGTTAAGTATTTTTTGGTGATTGTGTACCCTGTATTCCTTTATAGACGATAGTACCGACCAAGTCTACAAGGAGGAGGAGTTCTACCCCGAAGAAGACGAGGATAATTTCATTCACTACAACAATCAAGGCAAGCTAGATCTATGCAAGCTATTATTGGCAAGCTACCATTTGCAAGCTAGAACTAAGCAAGTTAACACTTCCCCTTGATAGCTTAAGCAAATGCATAAGGCATGCTTGGTTATACATTTTGATTTATACCCATCTCAAGTTTTACTTGCAAGCTTTAATCTTTTACTTTACCAAAGTTTCTTTACTTTTAGTAATGCTTTGTGAGATTATGGAGAGTAGTATAGATAGCATAAAGAGTATAAAACTAGGCCTATCTAGTTATACTTAGATGTCATTCTATGGCATGAGATTGAAGATTAGCACCCCTCATTAGTGAACACTCTTAACTTAGTGGCTAGTGCTAAGCATAAAACTTGATCACTTTAGATGGGACTACTTGGTGAAAAGGATTATGAAAACCTTGGAATGATGCTTCATTCTATTGAAATGTTTTGACATGTGTTATGGACACAAAAGGATTTGATGATGAAAATGTTGAGGCACGAACCTTAGCCCTTTTACAAAAACGGATGTTTGGGTTTGGATGCAATACCACTCCAATTTTACCGTACAACCACAATACCTGAATTGGGTAAGGCTTAGCCGGAAGCTTATATGCCTTAGTATGGGTTCCCTTGCGGAAGAGGTTAAGCTGAGGCTACCTCTTGATGATGTCCACCTATGTAGGCCCGGGATGGCAGATGGCCATGGCTAGGAGGCTAAGATCATAGGAGAGGTGCCTATACCAGTGTGTGTAATTGAAAGGTTATGATTGATTATCCGCATACTAAGTATGATTGATTCAGGGTTATCCCTGACGGATGTGTCGAATTTTGTGGTGAAAGTGTACCACCTCTGTAGAGTGTGAAACTATTCGAATAGACGCGTCCGCGGTCATGGACAATTGGAGTGGCCATAATGTTCCGTCATCAGATGTTTTCAAAATGACTTATGAAATGAATGTTGCATTTGACTTGACCACAACAGCGTTGTGACTATGGAACTGGGTTCCCAATTTAAAGTGATTATAAAACCTTTACTTAGTTTTATTTACTTTTGAACTCCATTTAGATAAATCTAGATTTTTGCAAACAAACCTAGAGCTTAATATTCCTACTAGAACTACTTTACTTGTTAGTAATAGTTTGTGAGTACTTAAAGAGTACTCATGGCTTTGTTCATGGTTATTCCCGTGGCCAGACTATGAGGAGGACTATCAGGAAGATGGACAGTAGGACGGCTATGACAACTAGGACTATCTCCCATCGATAGTATTGCCTGTGACACTGAAGATGGAGCCTACTGCTACACTTATTATTCCGCTGCTTGTTTGTATTAAGACTGGATCATGAGATCATTTATTTGTGTAAGACCTTATTATGGTTTTTAATGGATGATGTACTGTGATATCCAATCTGTTATGTCTCGCAAAAATGGTAATCCTGGGATTGCGATGTATGGCATAACAGGCATCTGGGATTAAAAATCCGGGTGTTGACATCGGGTCCCTATGGTTAGTTACCCTAGGTGCATAAAAACTCATGGACCACAAAGGCCCAACAGAATCCAGGAGGCATCCGGTGAATAGGGACTTGCCTTACCGATAAAGGAATAATCATGAACCGACATAGAGTTCACATTGTACTTGTAAACCTATAACCTCTCTGGCTACGGATCCAGGACCTAGCCTCTCATATAAAGGCTGGGAGGACACGACGAAGAGGGCACCTTAGTTTTCCAGCAATCCGCCGTGAGCTAGATCGCAACTAGCGAATCAGCGACTTTGTAACCGATCTTTCTCTATAATCAGACTACATCGACTCTCTTGTTTGTGTGTTCAGCCGACGGTCAAAGGCTACACCGACGGCTATTTGTCGGGGTCATCGGCGTAGGCCCCGAGTCGGGCATCCGAGCCAACCTGTCGTCGGCCTAGGTTTGCCATCGGCATAGGACGGGATAGGCCGACTACAACCACATGTGTAGACCGGATCATCGGCGTAGGGATTGAATGTGACGGCGATGCGATGGTTTCAAGTATACACCGACAACTTAGCCATCATCCTAGGTTTCACATTTGTCATCGCCGTAGCTATTTTTCCTTTTTGCCATATTAATCCTAGAAAAATCATAACTAAATCATTCTAATTCAGAAAAATACATATAATCTATCAAAATTTGCAGAAAAATAAGACCTATCTATCTACACTCAAATATTACATACTTTTGTTGAATAAAATATAAAGTATTACATATATTTTTGTATAACACATTTTCCATTTTCCAAGTGTTAAAAATGGGGTGTTTTGTGAAGCAACCACCAAATGAAAGTTTCAAAATGGTACCACCGCATTTTTCAAAAATAGTATGCCACCTTTCATGGACAATGTCCCAACCAGTGTATATTAAACCTTTCTGTCCACCCTCGTCCCGCCGAATCAGTAGAATGTGGGTCAGTTTTGAACTACAGGTACATTATCTGATGGTCATGATTTTTTGGAAAAATCATTTTTAGGTTCACAATATGCTATTTCATCAGAGATCCACTGAAAGTTTAGCGAGGCTCAGCCCCGAGCTAAGGATGAATTAGAATTCTCAAATTCAAAAGGGAAATTATGATATGATTTTTTGAAGATTTGAACACTATTAAATGAATTTTATTTAAAAAGACATGATGCAATATTAAAAATATGATAGGGATGTCATGTTTGGATTCTTCTCATTTTATGATCGATTTAGACATATTATTTGTCAAATTCCGATTTAAGGATTTAAAGATATGAATTATTCCATATTAAATAGGAAAAGGAAAAAATTCAATTTATTATTATTTGAGTTCAAGATTATTATTACTTATTTATTTTTCTTTACTTAAATAATTATTTCAAATTTAAAAAATAAAGTCGGGTGGCACAATGGTCCAACAGTTAATAGGATTGATTTGGTAGTATTATCAATAAGGTCTAATTTTCTTATCGGGAGCCCATGCGAAAGGAATAGAGAAGTTAAGCGTGTTGGGATGGAATATCGTGAGGATGTGTGACCGATCAGGAAGTTTGATGATGAGTTAAATTTGACCGACGATTAATGGTACTTATAGTTAAAAAAGACAACTGTAATATTAATGAGTCAAACAATTCAAAAAAAGATGCTTGTGAGATTAACGAGTCAAATAATTCAAAAAAAATAAAAAAATGAAAAAAAGGCCGACAAAGACTAGATATGGACCCTAATCCATATACAATGACCATATATATATGGGCCAAAACCGTAGATCTATACACTAATACCTAGGCCTAGGCTATAGACATAGACCGCGAATCCTATATTCCTAGATTTCGAGGGGAGATCTCGGCAATATCCATAAAGAAGGACTTAGGGTTTTGCAGAAAATAGAAAGCTGGGGATTTCGTTGGAAGTCAGGAAACAATGGGATCAAAGTCACCTGAATATTACGAGAGATTGCTTGATTACAAATCGCTTGGGGATTGTTCGGTGTCCTTGCTTAAGCTTCTCCCGTCCTATATTTAATAGGTCGAATCTCAAAACTGTATGGGGATAGGTTACATAATTATAATACCAACTCCAGATTGGTTTTTGTTCCTCTTTCCTACTATAACTATAATCTTTGTCGGCCGCTCTTTTGGATCTTCATCTTGACTCTTCATGGGCCGCAATCTTCTCTGCAAGGTCCTAGGTAGAAAATCATAAGGACCCGAGTAATCATACCTATGTCAGTAGCCCACGAGACTCTACTCAAACTGTAGATTCGGGTTGAGTCTCAGAAAAATGTTTAATCCTTTGTTTTTATTATTTTTAAACTTTTATAGGGATTTGGTACAACGAGCCTGATGCTTCCGACAGACCGGGAATCAGTTAATTGCTCCTCGGCAAAAGCAAGGTTGTCCTACATCAAATTCAAGTCCCTAGGCCTGAACTCGGGATTTATTACTAGCGTAACTCAGTACGGGCTGCTGAGGTCTTATCAAATACTAAGTTCCCGTTTTATTTTATCGGTGCCCAACGTGTCTGTCAGAATTTTTCATCGCATAGTAGATACGGATATAATGCTGGTGGAGCGCATTCTTGTGCGATTACCAGGCCAGACTGGACGAATCCCGGGGTCTTACCTTCATGTTTCTAAACACAACATTCAGAGTTTTGCAGTATATTTTGATATTTCATGAAATCTCCTGATGGGAGTACCTTCGGAGGATACATAAATGTAAAATTCACAAGTTTTTTTTAGGCAATGATTGCCTTTTTCTTAGCCTGCATAATTTTTCTATCGGGTGCGCAACAGCGCTCCCGATGGGAGTAGCCCCTAAGGCTATGTTCAGATGCCTGTATCTGGACATAGGCTCATAATTGATCTTAAATCAAGCAAACATATAAGTCATCCTTTTGAGTTTATATGAATGAAATTTAAAGGTATGAAGAACATATATGGCGTAACCATGGATACATTATTCTAGTGTATTGCTATCTAGCCACAGGCCAGAGTATTTTGGCTTTAAAAAGCCGGGCCATAGGCCTTATTTAACATAAGATCTCCTAAGCATAAAAGCATTGTAGTAGTGCAACATTCCATGGATTGGAATGTTGTACTCTTGTGTTCTTGTCTTGTAGACGATACGCTCCTCTAGGAATAACTTCTATAATGATGTAGGGTCCTTCCCAAGGTGATTCCAGTTTTCGGTGATCATCTTGCTTGAGTCAAAGAACTAGATCCCCTATTGCAAAGGATCTTGGACGTCATCATCGCC
The DNA here is from genome assembly GCA_910589775.1 of Avena eriantha. Classification (NCBI taxonomy): domain Eukaryota; kingdom Viridiplantae; phylum Streptophyta; class Magnoliopsida; order Poales; family Poaceae; genus Avena; species Avena eriantha. The sequence continues at coordinate 99,465,820 of OU342741.1, forward strand.
CAAGATAATTGCGCAAGTTTTGCTGATATATAGTATCTCTTTGTAGTGTTTCATATCGAGCTTCATCGAGTGCATCAACATCATCTTCGAGTGCTTCTCTTGATTCCTCTTCATCATATGCAGTTACTCTGGGAGATCCATGTGAAACTTTGACTAGAAGGACGGCTTCAGTGCCGTGGACAAGAAAGAAGGCTGTTTCTTGTGTTCCAGTATTGGGGGTGGTTCGCAAACTCCACAAAACAGAAAGTAACTCATCAACCCAGGATCCTTTTGCTCTGTCAAATGGTGCAAGCAATCTTTTCTTGAGGCTAGCAGTTACGAAGCCATTGGATTCTTCCACTTGTCCATTGGTTTGCGGATGATCCACTGAAGCGTAGCTTACTTTGATTCCCATCGCCTCGCGGTATTCCTTAAATTCATTGGAGGTAAAGTTGGTTCCATTGTCCGTGATGATGCTGTTTGGTACGCCAAACTGAAATACTATGGATTTTATGAAATTCACAACCGAAGTTCCATCTTGAGTGGTGATTGGCATTGTTTCAATCCATCTAGTAAAAAATTTGACTGCTACAAGCAGAAAGATGTGTCCTCCTGGAGATAACTTGTGAAGTTTACCGACCATATCAAGCCCCCACGGAGCGAAGGGCCAAGCTAGAGGTATAGGGTTTAATTTGGCTACTGGTGCTCCTGGTTTTGGTGCGAATCGTTGACATGCTTCACATATTCGGACTATATCCTTTGCATCTTGAACTACTGTAAACCAATAGAATACTACCCTGAATGCTTTGGTGGTGATTGCTCGGTTGCTAGCATGATCACCACAAACTCCTTCATGTATATCCTTGAGTATAGTTTTTCCTTCTTCGGGTGTGACACATCCCTGTAACACACCCGAAATACTTCTTTTATATAAGTATCCTTTAATTACCATGAAGGCTTTTCATCTCCGAGTGATTCATTGGGCTTCTATTGCATCTTCCAGTAGTTCTCCCTGAGTCATATAGGCTACGAATGGCTGCATCCATGTGGGCTCGATTATCATGACCTCATCAATTTCTAGTTCCTCTTCAGGGGTCTCCTTTATCCTTATACTGGCTGATGAAGCCCCCGTGTCTCTTTTCGGCTTATTCTTTTTCCCTGTCTAGGGAGATATGACCACGGAAACTCTTTTTGCGTTGATCGAATGCTCGGATATTTCTTCCCAAAAAACCCCGGGTGGCACTAGTAAGCACAAGGACCCGATGTTTGCTAGATTGTCGGCTTATTCATTATTTGCTCTTCATATGTGCGATGCTTCACATCCATCGAACCGGGCTTCCATGATGCTATAGAGATCTCGTTAAGCAATCATGTTCTCGCTGTCAGCATCACATTTGTTCATTGTTTGTTGTGCTACGAGGTTAGAATCACCGAAGATTTTTAAATGAGTTAAGCCGCAAGCCATTGCCATTCGCATGCCGTGCAACATGGCCTCGTAGTCAGCTTCATTATTGGATGCGTTCGCAAAATTCATCCTAAGTATATATCGCATCTTGTCGCCTGGCAGTGATATTAATATGACCCCTGCTCCTACTCCTTCTGTTCTTTTTGATCCATCGAAGTACATTGTCTATGCGCTTGAAAGATCGGGTGGACCCACATATTGTAACTCGGTCCATTCCGTGATGAAATCTGACAGAACTTGCGATTTGATAGCTTTTTGCTTCTCATACGTGATGTCCCAAGGGGATAATTCGATGCCCCATAGGGAGACACGCCCAGTTGCTTCTGGGTTATTAAGGATGTTTGACAGAGGTGCCTCATTGACCACTATGATCGGATGCTCCGAAAAATAATTGCGTAGTTTCCGTGCTGTCATGAATACTCCATATGCTAACTTTTGGTAATTTGAGTACCTTTGTTTGGATGGTGATAGGACCTCGCTCAAAAAATAAACTAACCTTTGAACACCGTGGGTTTTTCCTTCTTCGGGTAGCTCCAAAACTAAGACCATGCTGACCACCTGATTTGTGGAGGCTATGTAAAAAAGTAGTGGATCTTTTTCTCATGGAGACACGACGATGGGAGGAATCGAATGTGTCTTCTTGAGTTCTTCAAAGGCGCGCTAAGCTTCTTTGGTCCATTCAGACTTATCTAATTTTCTCATGAGGGCGTAGAATGGTAATGTCTTTTCTCCCAATCGAGCAATGAAATGGCTAAGCGCTGCCACTCTCCTGGCCAGCTGTTGCACTCCTCGTAAATTTATTGGTTTTTTCATTGTTAAGATTGCCTGTATTTTCTTGGAATTGGCTTCGATTCCTCTTGCTGACACCAGGTATCCGAGGAGTTGCCCCGCTGGGACTCCAAAGGAACACTTCGTCGGGTTAACTTGATGCAGAACTTGTCTAGGTTCTTGAACGTTTCATCAAGATCCTTGATGAGTGACGAGCTTTGTTTTGATGTTACTATAACATCGTCAATATACACTTGCACATTTGTGCCAATTTGGTTTCCCAGGCAACTTTGCATCATCCGTTGATATGTTGCCCCGATGTTTTTGAGGCCGAACGATATTGGTGTGTAGCACAATACATCATAAGGTGTGATGAACGTTGTTTTCTCCTGATCCTCCTCCTTCATCCGAATCTGATGGTATCCTGAGTATGCATCCAGAAAGGAAAGAAATTCACATCCTGCAGTTGCATCTATTATTTGATTTATTCGCGGCAGTGGAAACTGATCATTTGGACAATGTTTATTCAATGTTGTGAAGTCAATGCACATCCATAGTTCTTTGGTGTTCTTTTTTGGGACGCAGACTGGGTTTGCGACCCACTCTGCTTTCATTAGTTCCTTTATGAAATTAGCGTCAGTGAGACAATGTAGCTCTTTTCCAATAACTTTATTCTTTGGTTCTACGAAATGACGAAGCGATTGCTTGACTGGTTTTGCTTTTGGGTCCAAATTTACTGCGTGATCAGCGAGTTCCCTGGGAATCCCGACATGTCAGAAGGTAGCCATGCAAAGATTTCCCAGTGCTCACGAAGGAACTCAATGAGTGCGCTTTCCTATGCGGGATCAAGGTTGGAGGCCACACATGTTGTCTTCTTTGGATTGGTAGGGTGGATCTGTATTTCTTTAGTGTCCTTTGCAGTGTCGAAGGCTTGTTCTGGGTTGACGCATGTTACTGAGAGAGGCTCTATGGTTATTATCATTTTGAGCTGCTCAAACTTGGTTGCCATCCTGAAAGATTCAGAAATTTTGTTGAATTCCCGATGAAAATTATCGGAACATGTGAAGCTCCCTCTTATTGATATGATTCCCTTTGGTGCTGGCTTTTTCATGACTAGGTATGCATAGTGAGGAACTACCATGAATCGTGCGAAAGCCGGGCATCCCAGGATCGCGTGATACTATGATGGCCAGTCCATGACTTCGAATTCGAGCTTTTCCTGCCTAAAATTTTCTTTGGATCCAAACACAACGGCAAGAATTTTTTTACCTAAGGGGATTTCGGCTTTACCTGGTACTATGCCGTGGAAGGATGTTTCCATTGGTTCCAAATTTGCCAAGGGGTAATTCATTGCCCTAAGTTTTTTGGCGTAGATCAGATTTATGCTGCTGCCTGCGCCCATGAAGACTTTACTCATGTCGAATCCGCCAATTTGTGCTTCAACTATCAAGGCCGAATAGCCCGGTCTTGGTACACGATGAGGGTGGTCAGCTCTGCTGAATGTGATTTCCTGTTCTAACTAGTGGAGATATTTGGGTGTGGCTGGTGGCTCCATTTCTGACATATTGACTTGTCTTGTGATTAGTTTCTGAATTCTGTTGGGTGGATGTCCTTTTTGAATCATCAACATTGCCCCTTTTGACCTAGGATAATTGTCATTTTTGATTTGTTGTGTTTTGTGGTTGTCCTACTGGTAGGGGCGGTGCACCGGTGGCTAACGTGCCAGGCATGGATGTGTATCCTCTTCTTGTTGCTTCGGTTGCTTTTGCATTGCACAACTCTTGCATCTATAAGAACGTTCGACAATCTTTTATGAGGTGGTTGGATTGCCTTCTTCCTGCTGAATCAATGTAAAGTGCATATTACAGGGCCCTTCCAATATTTGCATTGCAGACATGGGTGGGTCCTGAGTTCTTGGATGGTATCGCTGTGCTGATTAACCTCCTCCACCTTCGTCCCTGTTGCAGCGGTATCTGCTATTGTACTCGTTATCCCTGTTGTTGCCTTCACCCGAAAAACTGGCCGCGACATATCTTGGTCCCGTGTTTCCATCATTGTTTCGTTGCCTCCTATCATTGCTGCGTTTATCCCTGTCTTCTTCGGGTGACCGTGCTCGCTTGTTATGCAGTGCATCTTCTCCATCAGCCCATCAATTTGCTATGTCCATTAGATGTGAGATTGTCTTGGGTTTGACCCGCCCCAGTTCTTCTATGAATTCTCGATGACGGAGGTCGTCATTGAAGGCATCAATTGCCCTTTCATCGGATATGGATTCAGCTATATTTTTTATGATGTTCCATCGCTGGATGAATGCTCTTATTGACTCTCCGGGCTTCTGTTTGCATGCCCGCAGTTGCTCTAAAGACGTGGGTCGTTTGAATGTGGAATGAAAGTGTCGGATGAACTTGTCTTCGAGGTAGTTCCAGCTGCGGATATAATCTTCAGGTAGCTGTCTGAGCCATGACCGTGCGGAGCCGGTGAGGTGCAATTGTAAGCTTTGCATTGCTGTGGTTGTTGAGCCACCCTGTAGCTTGCAGTGGCCAGGTAATCTGCTAGCCAAGCCTCGGGTTCTTGGAGTCCATCGTATTTTTGATGGTCATGTGGAAGTTTAAAATCCTTGGGTACTGAGGCTTTTCGAATCCACTGAGTAAAACAGCTGGCTCCGCATAACTCGTAGTCATCTTCGTCATCAGCATCATGCTCTCTTGCTGCGGTTTTCGTCCCTTGTATTGCTTTGTTGCTATAGTCCTGAAGGATGCTCCCGATGTGGCGATTGTGACCGCCTGGTGTGGCCCGCGTGCCCAGGGCTACTGCGACGGCGTGGTGATTTATCGGGTTGATGCATATGTCCTTTTTCTGCTTGTGCGAGAGTTGCTCCTACGATGCCGAGGTTCATTAGGGCGGAGCGGTGGAGAGCTGCATGAGGATCGTCGGGTGCAGGTTGGGTTGTGATCAGGCATGTTTGTGCGGGCACAATTGCTGCTTGTGCCATTTTTGCTTTGATATTTCCTGCTTGATCTACTAACATGAATGATAGATCGAGGTCTCAGATTAGTCCGTTTCTTTCTACTTCGGGGATATTCTGCAATCGAGGTGTTCCCCTTCATGGCAGTGCTCCTCCTATTACGCTCCCAGACTTTCAGGTGGAGCTGAGTTGTGCCTGTCGTAGGCTAGATTCATCGGCTAGCCTTTTTCTTTCGTCGAGTTGCCTCTGCATCCTTAGTAGGTCTCTTTTCTTGTGGTGAAGCAGGTATTGATATGCTAATAAATCTTCGTGTGAGACGTCAGCTGTCATTGGGACCGCACCCGAAATTGCCTCTCTGGCCTTTTGCCATGCCGTTGCTGGTAGCCGAAGGGTTTGTCTTTCTTCCCTGTCTGGTTCTTTTCTTCCTCCTGGTACTATGCGGTTATCTGCTATTCCTCCTTCATTTCCGTGATCTCCTTTGTTGCCGTGATTTCTTGCATTATCATCCGATAAAATATCATTGGGATCGAGGATAGGGTTACTGTTAGAATCGCGCGGTGTCGAGGTGGCTCCATTGATCATGCACACTTGGTGGCATGTAATATATGGACTTGTGGCGTCATCGTCTAGGTTGGAGGAGATATTGTCAGGTGGATCTGAGAAATCTGTTGATTTGTGTTCTAGGTAGGTTTCTGCCATCCTTATCCCGAAGTTGATGCTTTTGCCGCCTTCTTCGGGTTTGGAGTTTTCTGGACTTGTTCCATTCGGTGAAGTTGATGGGGAATCTGATCTGAAGGAGAGATTGTCATAAAGACCATCAAGGTCCTCCAGATCTGCCTCATCTTGCTTGTTTTCGTCGGGTGCTTCAATTTCCACCATGGCGTCCATGGAAGATCCGACAAAAGATGATGGAGTCGCTGTAAACGTAGTTTGCCCTACCGACGATTCTGATGCAATCAGGGCCGAAGGGAGTGGCTCTTGAGGGTTTTCAACTTGGAAGTGGAAACTTCCGATGATCATATTGGATCTGTCGTTGAAAGCGGCGGGTACTACCACAGGGGTGAGTGGGCGTGGATCTGCTTTTGTGGGGTTGCTGTTTGGCGAAAAGAATTCCGCCGAATCCATGGTTACAACATTCAAGTTTCCCACAGATGGCGCCAATTGCCGAGGGGAGATCTCGGCAATGTCCATAAAGAAGGACTTAGGGTTTTGCGGAAAAGAGAACGCTGGAGATTTCACCGGAAGACAGGAAGCAATGGGATCAAAGTCGCCTGAATATTACGAGAGATTGCTTGGTTACAAATCGCTTGGGGATTGTTCGGTGTCCTCTCCTAGGCTTCTCCCGTCCTATATTTAATAGGCTGGGTCTCAAAGCTATATGCAGATAGGTTATATAATTACCAACTACAGATTGGTTTTTGTTCCTCTTTCCTACTATAACTATAATCTTTGTCGGTTGCTCTTTTGGATCTTCATCTTGACTCTTCATGGGCCGCAATCTGCTCTGCAAGGTCCTAGGTAGCGAATCATAAGGACCCGAGTAATCGTACCTAGGTCACTAGACCTAGACCGTAAACCAAGAACCTCATTCTAAAATCCTATACCCTAGACCCTAAACATAGATCCTAGTCTATATATATACCCAAATACGAGCTATCCGCTGGTCCCCATTGTGGAGGGCTCGACAAGCCAAATACCTGCATATGGTGAATGCTCCCACGACAAAGAGGTCCGAGACAGCAGGGCCGTCCCATGGATCTAACAAATGTATGCATTATATAATTGTTTAGAGGCCTAAGAATTATAATTATGCTTAAACTATGAATGATACTAATTTTTCTAGCACAAATAATTAAATCTATATTTAAGAAATTTTCTAAAGTAGGGAGGCCATTGCCCCCTCCCCTTAAATTCGTGAAACTTTTCCACTTTAAGCGAGGGGACTTTGGCGTCATGTTGCCCTAGGGCCCCGAAAGTCTATGGACTGACCCTGTGAGATAGGCAGTGCTCCCTTAGATGGTGTCCCGTGACACCGCTGATGTCCACTGGGATCGACCTTGTGCTAATTGCCACAAGCCCAACATGTTGCTGCCAGCGCGCTATTGATGTCATCAGAGAGGATGTCGCCGTCCTGCTGCTTGGACCTCGAACACCAGGAGCCCAAGATGGACGTGATCGTCAGCATTACCATCAAGGTAAACTTGCTCTCCAGCCATACCACTTTGTAATGGTTGATTGCTGAAGATACTGATCAAATTCTACCTAGGTAGGATCTAACGGTCCAGTCCCATGTTCTGTAGCTACAAATTCACTATACTTCTCATTGCCCTGCACCATAAGTCAACCACGATTGTCAATTTTACCTAAACCAATCCATAGAGAACCACCCTTCTAATCCTCTAAGGATTACCCATTGTGTTCACATGATTAAATCAACCTAGAATGCGTGGGAGGGGATGCGGGAGGAGGGGCTCGACATGGGAGGGGGTGCTAACGCCTTCTCTCCGGTGTCGTTTCTGGACGCGGGGTGAGCGGCAGAGGCGATGGAAGGAAAATCAGAGTATAGGATGATGCAGGATGTAGCACCACCAAGGTCACGTCGTCATGGAGAGAGAGAGAGAGAGAGAACGATAGTTTCGGGAGGAAGTTTCGAAAGCGAGAGACTCACGGCTTAAAGAAGTGCATGTTTCATTGGGCCTAGGCGCCTGGCCCATGTGGACGACGAACGGTAAATTCTTTTTAGATAGTAGAGATATAAACTTGGTCCAACTTTAAAAACATTAACTTTTGATTATTCTTAGACGCCTTATGTTGTGGACAGAGGGAAAGAAAAATAAAATTACAAAGGGTAAACCAAAACAAAACATATAGTCAGAAGAAAATAAACCCTAACAACCATTAGGACAATAGTTCAATGTGGAATTAAGCCCGGGGCAGCGACGTGGTTAATATTTTGGTTTTGAATTTTAGGCATTATACGATCACTACCTATGCAACTACCAATTGCCCATCACCGTCGCGCCTAAGGAACCCTGGGTCGACGGGTTCAACATGTAGCCAGACAAACTCGTCTAAGGCGGCGAACTTGACCCACCTCAGAGGACCGTGTTTGCTCTCATTGTCCATAACACGTATCTCCATGTCGCTGTTGACAAATCTGTATTGAAAGCAGACGACGGCGTGGACGTATATATTCTTCTTATCTCCCCTAAGCTCCTTATCTAGGGCTCCTTTGTATCCGTGGTTTGCGTGCTGGTTGCAAATGTAGTACTCCTATGGATCCATGATAGGCCCACCCAACACTGGTCCGTACTTGTAGATAATCCATGCCAACTCCAGAGGCCGGACATGGCGGTGGCGGCGGCCGATGGCACACAAAGGCATGTCGGGGTGGATGATGGTACACGATCGGAGAGGCAAAAAAGTTTCACTAGTGGTGGGCACTCCCTTAGTTGAAACCATTAATTTTAGAACGTTTTCAAATAGAGCGCCTGTGTATGGACTCCAAAAGCCCTCTAATTAAGCATAGGTTCTTCAAGTCCGTCGGATGCTTGGTTTGGAACGTGAACTTGCCGTCACCATGAAGCCGCTCGAATGCTAGCCTATGCTGAGCTTCCATACACATGGGGCAAGAATCCATGACGCAACAAGCGCCTACCAGATGCACCTATGTGTGTTAGTTCATGAATAAGGGACTTAGATCGACAGTTTCCATAATTACTGAGGGAATTGAAAATAGTACTCACCGCCGTTGTTAATAATGGTGTTAGATTTGCGACAAGTAAATAACAAAGAATGAAAAACAAAATCACAGCAAGGGGACACAGATTTAACGTGGAAAACCCTCTCCAACAAAGAGAGGGGAAAAACCACGGGCGCTAGCCAGCGAAACTTCACTATAACGGAGAGTGTTTACACAACGCCGGGGATTTCACAGATGCAACTTATCCCAGCCGGCGGCTTATAAGAAGTATATATAGCGGTGGTAACCTAGGTCATCAACGATCCACATCGGCCCAAGCCTCCGGCGACGGGCCTCGCTCCGCTCCGTCAGAAGTTGGCCTCTACTTTGTAGAATTTGGATCAACATATAACAAACTCCACCTTGAGACAAATTCCTTCTTGTAGCATCAACGGTAATCATCTCCCTGAACAAACAAAGAAAACACTTTCGGCGCCAATAGCCACTTGGGCTAAGCAGTTATACCAACTAAGCTTGAGCATAGCTCAAACTTAGCAACAGGAACAGGCTTTGTCATCATATCAGCAGGATTATCATGAGTGCTTATCTTGCATACCTTCAGTGTACCTTGTGCAACAACATCACGAACATAATGGTACTTGATATCAATGTGCTTTGTTCTCTCATGGAACATCTGATCCTTAGTAAGGTAAATAGCACTTTGACTGTCACAGAACAGGTTAATGCAAGAATCATCCTGACAAAGCTCAGCATACAAACCTTTCAACCAAACAGACTCTTTGCAAGCTTCAGCAACAGCCATATATTCTGCTTCGGTTGTAGATAAAGCAACAACTGGTTGCAGCGTTGCCTTCCAACTCACGGCACATCCACCTACCGTGAACACATAACCTGTGAGGGACCTCCTCTTATCCAAATCGGCAGCAAAATCTGAATCCACATAGCCTGCGAGTCCCTCACCAGTCTTGCCAAATTTCAAGCAAGCGTTGGATGTGCCACGAAGGTACCTGAAAATCCACTGAACAACTTTCCAATGTTCTTTACCAGGATTAGCCATGTAACGACTCACCAAACTCATAGCATATGATAAATCAGGGCGAGAACAAACCATGACATACATCAAGGAACCAACAACACTAGAATAAGGAACTCGAGACATGTACTCAATATCTTCATCAGAACTAGGACATTGCAATGCTGACAATTTAAAGTGAGGAGCAATAGGAGTACTAACTGACTTTGCATCATGCATATTAAAACGTTGAAGAACTTTCTCAACGTAACTTTGCTGACTAAGAAACAACAACCTAGATTTTCTGTCCCGTTTAATTTTCATACCTAGGATTTTCTTAGCAGCACCAAGATCTTTCATCTCAAATTCACTACTTAGGTGTGCCTTCAAAGTAGTGATTTCTTTCATGCTCTTGGCAGCAATTAACATATCATCAACATATAACAACAAGTAAATAGGTGACCCATTAACAAACTTTATATAAACACAGCTATCAAACTGAGATCTCTTAAAACCTTGTGAGATCATAAATGAATCAAACCTTTTATACCACTGTCTTGGAGATTGCTTCAAACCATAAAGCGATCTCTTCAATTTGCACACAAAATCCTCTTTTCCAGGAACTATGAACCCTTCAGGTTGTTCCATGTAAATCTCCTCCTCCAGTTCACCATGCAGAAAAGCAGTCTTTACATCTAGCTGCTCAAGCTCAAGATCATGCATAGCAACAATACCAAAGAAAGTACGAATAGAGCTATGTTTCACAACCGGAGAGAAAACATCATTATAGTCAATACCTGGAATCTGGCTAAAACCTTTTGCTACTAACCTTGCCTTAAACCTTGGAGGCTCATTAGGAGACAAACCTTCCTTTCTCTTGTATATCCACTTACAGCGGACAGCCTTCTTCTGTTTAGGCAAGCGCACAACTTCCCATGTGCCATTCTTATCAAGTGATTGCATCTCTTCTTGCATAGCAGAAACCCACTTCTCGCGGTCAACGGATGCAATAGCCTCATTGTATGTAGCATGTTCAGTATCATACTCCACCTGTTCAGCACAACTCAAAGCATAATGAGCAAGATTACACTCTTCAATTAAACGACGAGGTGGAACTATGTTACGCCTCGGTCTATCAGCAGCAATAGATTCCTGTGGCTGCTGCAAAACAGTAGGTGAGTGCTGAACAACATCATCATAAATATTTTCCTCATGAGTATCATCAACAACAACATTATTATCAACAGTTTTCTGCAGGTGCTCCACCTGCACACGAACTCCCTCCTCTCCAATAGCAACAGGAGAGGGATCTGATGGCAAGCTGTCATGATACATAACGGATTCATTGAAAACAACATTCCTACTCAACAAAATCCTTTTAGTTTCAGGATTCCATAGTTTATATGCCTTAACTCCTGAACCATAACCAAGGAATATGCACTTAACAGCTCTAGGCTCTAACTTTCCATTATCAACGTGAGCATAAGCTGTGCAACCAAAAACTCTCAACTGTGAATAATCAGCAGGCGAACCTGACCATACCTCAATGGGAGTTTTCTTCTCAAGTGGAATAGAAGGTGACCTGTTGATGAGGTAGCACGCTGTGTTGGCTGCTTCAGCCCAGAAACGTCTATGCATACCTGCATTGGACAACATACAGCGAGCCCTCGAGATGATGGTTCTATTCATGCACTCAGCCACGCCATTCTGTTGAGGAGTGTAAGCGATGGTGTGGTGCCTGATCATACCATCGTTACTACAAAACTCCTCAAACTCATTAGAACAGAATTCCATACCATTATCAGTACGTAGTACCTTTACCTTCTTTTCAGTTTGCTTTTCTACCATAACTTTCCACTTCTTAAAAGCATCAAAAACATCAGATTTGTGTTTCAGAAAATATGGCCACACTTTTCTTGAGTAGTCATCAATAATAGTAAGCATGTAATTAGCACCACCAATAGAAGTCTTACGAGAAGGTCCCCATACATCAGCATGCACATAATCTAATATGCCTTTGGTGGTATGAACGGAAGCATTGAATTTAACTCTTTTATGCTTACCAAAAACGCAGTGCTCACAGAACTGAAACTTACCCAAGTTGCAACCATCAATCAGCTCTCTCTTAACCAATTCTGCCATGCCATGTTCGCTCATATGCCCAAGACGCATATGCCACAGATTTGTTTTACCACAATCATCAGAATCATTAACAGTAACAGCAGCAGCAATACCAGGAAAAGTGCTACCTCTAAGAACATATAACTTAGCAGAATTCATCTCACCTATCATGTGAATAAGAGAGCCTTTCGATACCTTTAACAACCTATGCCCACCGGCGTACTTGTATCCATCAACGTCCATGGTACTCAGGGAGATCAGATTTCTAGCCATGCTTGGTATGTGCTTCACCTCATTCAACATACGCGTCACGCCATCATGTGTTTTGATCTTAACAGATCCAACTCCAACAATATGGCATGGGTTGTCATTCCCCACACGTACAAAATCTCCAGTCTGCACAGACTCATATGAACTGAACCAATCTTTGTTACAGCAAATATGAAACGAACATGCAGTATCAAGAATCCATTCATCATCACGAGATGCACAAGCAGCAAAAACGGCTAAACATTCACCATCAGAACTATCACCAGAAACAACAGCAGACTTACTATTACCTTGATCCTTATCTTTCGGTTGGTAAGTACCGTTCCTTTTCTCCTTATTCTGCAGCTTCCAACAATCATCAATAACATGATTAGATTTCTTATAATACCTGCAGAACTTGTCCTTTCCCTTGGACTTCAAACGACTTCTGCCGTCTTTGCTCTTATCTCGGTTGCCATAGTTGTTAAATCTCTGATCGGTCCTGCCACGAATCTGCAGAGCTTCAGCCTTGGAAGACGCCCCATCTGCCTGCACCATAGATTTCATCTTTTCCCTCTGTTTGAGGGCATCTTGCACTTCATCAAGGGTTATCTTATCACGGCTCAACAACATTGTATCACGAAAGTGAGTATAAGAACTAGCCAACGAGCATAAGAGTAATAGAGCTAGATCCTCATCATCATATTTTACTTCCATAGATTGCAAATCAGAAATAATCTCTCTGAAAAGAGATAAGTGATTCATTACCGATCCACCTTCTTGCAATCTATGCGAGAACAACTTCATCTTCACATGCATCTTACTGGTTTGATCCTTTGACATGCAGATCGATTCTAGTTTCCCCCAAAGGGCAGCAACAGATTTCTCTTTCAAGACTTCCTACAAAATATTATTGGATAGATGAAGTTGAATCATAGACAAAGCCTTACGGTCCTTCCGCTTCTCTTCGTCAGACCAGCTCTTAGCATCATTTTCCCCGAATCCATCCAGCGCATCATCCAGATATGAAGTTTGGGCGAGAATCGCCCGCATCTTTACCTGCCACAAGAAGAATCTTGTGGAGTAGTCCAGTTGCGGTAGATCGAACTTCAATGACGACATGTCGCAAACCCTATATTAGAACCTGGGGCTCTGATACCACTTGTTAGATTTGCGACAAGTAAATAACGAAGAACGAAAAACAAAATCATAGCAAGGGGACACAGATTTAACGTGGAAAACCCTCTCCAACAAACAGAGGGGAAAAACCACGGGCGCCAGCCAGCGAAACTTCACTATAATGGAGAGTGTTTACACAACGTCGGAGATTTCACAGATGCAACTTATCCCAGCCGGCGGCTTACAAGAAGTATATATAGCGGTGGTAACCTAGGTCATCAACGATCCGCATCGGCCCAAGCCTCCGGCGACGGGCCTCGCTTCGCTCCGTCAGAAGTTGGCCTCTACTTTGTAGAATTTGGATCAACATATAACAAATGGGGTATCCCGTGACGCTGATCTAGCTCTAGGACTTGGGCAGCCGCCGGGGACGCTGGTCGCATGAAAACCAATCACCCGATCGCTCTCGTGGTCCGACATCAGACACGACTTGCCTGTGCCGACCCATTCACATGCCGAATTTTTCTTAATTTCACCACTTTATTCACCAATGAGCATCAATTAATAGAGAGTTTGGCCTGATACAATACAATCGGCGGGGAAATAATAATGGAAAATAGATCAACAAAATGTTCAATGTGGAAAATAGAATGTCTCAGGAATCCATTGGGCACCTATAACTACTGCGTGCAAAGATGAAGAGGGCCACGCACGTGTCCTGTCCTCTATCTATATCTATACCTTACTAGACCATGTTGGCGCGCGTTGCCGCGTCCGTCCATTAGGACTATAGAATGATAGGAGATGATAAAAAAATATTTGAATTTGAACTGAGAATTTGATGTATTAAAAGTAAGGTAAAAATGTGAAGCATAATTTTTAGTAAATATTACAAAGAAAGATGGAATTATATAGGAGAGAAATAATCCAATAGACAAAATGATAGGTAAATTTTGAAGCAAGGAGAATGGAGGGGAATGTGGTAGTAAGTGGCCACTACCATCATCAAATTGAAAGAACTTAAAGTGAAAACAGTGTTTGACTTTATTGCAACTTAGCTAGTACTGCGGTCGGTTAAAGTTTATATAATATATAATGCATTTTTTCTTGTAATAGGTGTAATATTTTCGCAATAAAATGGTAGGAATTCACGTAAAGCATATTGGATGAATTAACGCTATAACATCTAAAAAGGAGCTTCCAACCACACATGTGGTTTCTTCGCATGCCGAAAAACATTAATATTCATACTAAATTGACTAAGCTACTGAGAATCCACATATCAACTATGTCACTGTTGTTTAAGAGAGATATAGAACAAAACAAGTTATGACTCAAAACAATGGAATCTCTCTTTGAAAACTTGCCATTGCACTGACCATCCATAGGTTCAGCTTTGCTCACCCACCTTGAAGTAGGATATTACGTTAGCATGTATAACATTTTACCATATGAAATTAAATATCTTTGGTTGCATCTAAATAATAGCAGGAGCATCAACTAAAATACCCAGGTTGGCTGCTTTTGAAGCCTCGGTGGAAAAAAGCATGAAAGTTACTTTAAAATAAGATAAGAACCAAATAAATATTAGACAAGAAAAGGAATCTTGTTTAATGTTCCCCGCTCTCAATAATTGGATATCGTTAGCACTGGATGAGAAAAGCCCATAAAGTGAAGGTATTCAAGATATATGTAGCATTCAAGTATAAAAAATAAAATATTTTCTTTGCATTCAAGTAATAGAAGGAGTCAGCTCTGCAAGTGAAATACTCAGATTAGCTCCTTTTGGTTAGTAAAGCCTCGGTGGAAAAAACATGAAAGTTACTTTAAGAATACGGGAAATCAGAACAAGTAAATATTATATAAGAGAAGGCACCTGATTTGATGTTCTCCACCCCTTAATAACTGGATAGGTCAGCACTCGATGAAAAAAACAAAGTGAATGGAGCGGTCTTGTGCTTCTATCCATATAAGTTTAACAAGATAAGGGAAATGGAAAAAATATGGTTTTGTTTGAGAAAATGCAGCATTTCTAACCGACTACGTAATAGATTCGCCAGTGTAAGGGATTTGACCTTAGAGTATATTTTCCTATGGAATGTCTCAAATAAATACATATTTTGCTCTTCCTCCATGGCATTGTAACATCATTAAACATGGAAACATTCCGAATATACTGAACGCCTACACCACTAGCAGTAGCAACTTAGCACGTAGTCAGTGCAAAGTTCAATGCAACGCCCAGAATAGCAAAATGCTAGCAGATAAAGAAACCATGGAAATTATGTACTTCGGTTGGTAATATTTAGATATGTAAATACCAGTGGACCAAAGCTATGACTGAAAAAGCTCAAGATACCACGTGTTGGGCAGAACACTGAATATGGTGAAACAATATCGAGCTCTAGTTTAGGAGTCTGAGTAGATCACGGCCTGCAAACAAACAATGTACTCGATCAGACATCGGAAGGATGGATGTTTTTCCATTGCATTAGCTGCTGTCATACCTACAGAATCGTTGTGTAGTTTGACCTCCAGGCTCCTCTCGTTCCAGCACAAATATAGCGACCCTGGTGCGTTGCTGTCCAGTTTGGCTTTCACCATCTTCGTGCCAAAGCTTGCATGGCTGTCCTCACGGCAATAATAGTTTTAATCATGTGGTAAACGGAGGGATCCATTCCTATAGCAAACAACAGAAAAGTATGACTTGATAAAACAGGGGAATCAGAGGGATTTGATGTTCAGTTTCCTTTGGCATTGGAAGTCTAATACAAGTGGAAAAAAGAAACCGACGGCGGATCTGCAGAGTGCGTACCCCCAGTGGTTGTAGCTTGAACCAGCGTTGGACGGTGCCGTGGCCGGGCTGAGTCGGCCGTGGTGATGTACATCAGGGAGGTTGAGGTGGTCGCGTCATCGACGTCACGCAAGTTAGCGCTCTCCTCCTCGGGATCAGGATTGGCGAGAACACTGCCGGCTATCCGTCAACTGAGACGGCGCATGTGCGCGTGGTGGCACGACCAGGTCACGGGAGAGGCGGCGCGCGCCGTGGAAAAGGACAAGCAGGGGCACGCTTCAGGTTGAGGTCAAGCGATCCATGGCCTAAAGAGCAACGGGAGACTTCGGTAGAGCAGCGTCCGATGCACCGACGTGTCACGGAGAAATGATAGAGGAGGTGGCGGCGCTGAGAACTGCAATCGGATTCATATCGTCCATCGCTACGTCGCGGGAGAGGAGAGGTCGGCTGCTCGGCCCTCACCACATCGCCCTCCCACCCGTCTGTCATATGTCTTTTTTCTCGCTTGAGTTGTTCGCTCATAGCACCTATATGGGCTTTAGTCAATTTCAGCCCGATTAACCAGAAATGGCCGATTTGACCTCCAGAGAAGCTGCTCCAGGGACATTCGGCCCACTGCGTGACTACTGGAGATCTGAGGGCCAAAAATTAGCCTCGGTGTATGATCCGACGGCTGAAAGCTCAGGTCCTGAGAGGACTCCTCTTTGACTCAGTTATAATATCTCTAATATATATATGACATATTTATACTAGACCCGGGTGTAGTTACACCCACGTCAGTTTCACACTATGTAGGCAGTAGCTATCATATCGAAGAGTATGTACACGTAGTATGAAGTACATAAAAATATTTAGATAGTATATCTACTATTTTTTTGGTAGTATGTAATTTTTCTTCACATACTCTTTTTTTTACATACAAATATATCAGTATTTTCATATATAGTACAAACTATAAGTGCACTTGCAGTTTTTTCACCAAACTTGTTTGGAAGTATCTTAGATATAATATGAACATACTCAAATAGATAAAGTATTGCAATAGTATATGAGACATGGGTCTAGTTACACCCGGAAGTAGGAAGGATTTTTCCTATATATATAGGACATATTCATACTACACCCGGGTGTACTTACACCCACACGTGTTTCACACTATATAGGCAGTATCTACCATACCGGAAGGTATGTACGCGTAGTATGAAGTATATAAGAATATTTGGACAGTACATATACTATTGTTTTGGTAGTATGTAATTTGTATTCACATACTCCTTTTGTACGTACAAATATGACGGTATTTTACATATATAGTGCGAACTATGGGTGCACTTGCAATTTTTTCATCTAACTTGCTTATAAGTATCTTATATATAGTATATGAACATACTCAAATAAATAAAATATTACAAATACTTCCGTAAGGTAGTATATGAGATGTGGGTGTAGTTACACCCGGGAGTAAGACGTATATATATATATATATATATATATATATATATATATATATATATATATATATATATATATATTATGACAGGACTATTCAAGAAATCCCTTAAGAGATTTCTATATAAGCTTATATAGGAATCCCCACCTAACCACCTTCTTCCCCGTCCCTTTACCACCCACGCCCTTTCACCCTAAGCGTCCATGCACCCTACCTACTGCAGGTGCCGGCAGGCCACCACCCCTGCCCCCTAGCGTAAGTTAACATGGAAAAAAACGAAAATTAACTTGTGTTCATGGAAAAATAGAAGTTAACAATCAGAGAAATTCCACAACCCCCGCCCCGAGCGAAAGTTAACATGGAAAGAAACATAAGTTAAGTCGTGTTCGTGGAAAAATAGAAGTTAACCGTTACAGAATTGAAATCCCACCAACCCTGTCCCGAGCGGAAGTTAACATGGAAAAAATGGAAGTTAACTCGTGTTGATGGAAAACTACGACCAAAAGACCGTGCGTAGCATAGAGGATCTATATCGTGTTAGAAGTTAATAAACACGTATCAAGAAGTTAGCATGCATGTTAAAAACAATTTACTTACTCTGTTTTTTGTGGACGAAAATCTTACGTAAGGAAGTCATTTTTACGTACTTGGATTATCCAAACTGATCCCCTCCTCAAGTAATTGAAGTAAATATGAATCTAATTTCACTCTAACATGACCCCCTCCTCGAGTACCTTAACATCGAGAATATGTTAATTTCAAACATTTGAGTGTAGACGAGCATCTCTAGTTTTAATATATTTAAAATTAATTAAAAACCGTAAAGAATTTGGACAAAAATTCTGAATGAAAAAGTTGTGCAATGTTCACAGTTTTACAACGATATATCACATGCATCAATAGGACGAACGGTTTGAAAATAAGATACAAAATACAGTATAAAATACGAAAATTCCGTGAAAATGAAGTTTGATATATTCAAAATTAACTAAACACCCATATGAAATTTGGAAAAACAATATAAACAAAAGAGTTGCGTAATTTTCATACCGTTTCAACGGTATATCACATGCATCATTCCGACAAGCGGTTTGAAAATTACGTCCAAAATATAGTACAATAACAGAGAAGTGCGCAAAAACACTGTTTCGTATGTTTGAAATTATTTAAAAAATATACCGAATTTCGAAAAACTTTATTTACAAAAAATATGCGAAATTTCTATACCTTTTCAATGGTATATGACATGCATAATTCCGATAAGTGGTTCAAAAACTGCGAGCAATATACGTCCGAAAAACACAAAATATATGTACTCCGTCAGAAAGTTAACTAGCATAAAAATTGAGAGTTAACTTGTACACACGGGACAGTTAAGAATTTTACGGAAGTTAACTTGCACAAACAGAAGTTAACATTTATTATTACTGCTACAGACTGGAAGTTAACTTGGAAAGATAAAAGCAGTTAACTCGCGTTCATGTGACAGTTAACAAGGGGTTCCTGTTGTTTGCGTGAAAGAAAACAGGAGTTCCTGGAACCGTTTCTTGAATAGTGGAGCTATATATACCAGAGATATATATATATATACTAGAGTTGCTCGTGTTAAAGTTAAGGAGTTCTTGTAGTACGATTTATATATATACCAGAGCTATTCTGCAGTCGGTTACAGAATATTATTCTGAGCACCAGATTGTACTTTCTGTTGTTAATAGTTGTACTTCTCAGATGTCAGTACTGCCCATTTGTTCGAACGTAGATATTTTACTTCTAGTTTCTCAACGGTGAATCAAAATTGTACAAATGATATGCCGTTGAAAATATCTTGGAAAACCGCAACTTTTTCTTCTTCAAACTTTTCGATGATTCTACACGGTTTGTATTTAATTTGGAAAATACGAAATCCATCTATATGGAAAGATAACAAATTTTTACTCTGATTTTAGAACCCCTTTCACAAATGATATAAATCATATACCATTGGAAAGATATTGAAGTTGCGCAACTTTTTTGATTTTAAAGATTTTAAATTCTGTACGGTTTTGGAATAATTTGAAAAGACAAAAATTCGGATATATTTAAAACGAGCGAACAGTATTTGTACGATTATTTATAAAACGTTTTTATGAATGATACAAATGATATGGCGCTGGAAAGCTATGAAGTAGGAGCAAAATTTTCATTCAGAATGTTTTCCCAAATTCCTTATGGTTTAGGAGCATATTTTAAATTACTGCCCGCTCGTTTTAAATTCTTTATTGTTTAGAAGCAGCTTTCCGAACTTTACTTGACTAGTATTTGTACTTCTTTGATTACGCATTCGTACTTCCCGAAGTCAAAGTGTGCACTTCCTGCATTTTGCAGACTTATTTATTATTTTTCAAATATTTTTTCTTATTTTAGCAATCCACGTTAGCGTCGATGCTGCATGGTAGACCATTTTTATTCACTCTCCCAATATCTAGTTTTATATTTGAACTTCCATCTATGGGGCATGTGTACTGCCCGTTAACTTCCTCTGTTCTTTCCACATATTATAGTCTGCACTTCCTCTGCTTTAAATTTGAGCTTTCCTCTTTGTGGCACCTATACTGCCTATTAACTTACTCCATGCTTCTTTCTTGTTGTGTTCTGCACTTCCTTTTTTTAATGACTTAGTGTTCTTAGTTTATGTAGACGCGGTAGCCTTAGGTGTGAGGGTACCGTGGATTCGTCGTACCACGTCGACAATCGATATAGCCTCGGTACCCTAACACCCTTTCAAGGCTTCGTCACCCGTCCACCACATTAGCGACGACAGGCGATGAAGCTGAGGCGTTGGCCCATAGTGCCACATTGAGCGCGCAGACGAAGGATTAGGGTTGGGAGTGGGTGGTGTTAAGACCCCCAACTTATATATCGTTATGCAAACAAGATTTAGATTTAATTTCTCACTTGGTACCTGTCGACGCATTAGCGGTCGACGATGCATGGTAGACCATTTATATTCACCACCAATATCTAGTTTTATATTTGAACTTCCATTTGTGGGGCATGTGTACTGCCTGTTAACTTTCTCTGTGCTTCCTACCTATTGTAGTATGCACTTCCTCTGCTTTAAATTTGAGATTCCCTCTGTGTGGCACCTATACTGCCTGTTAACTTCCTCTATACTTATTTTTTCTTGTAGTATGCACTTCCTTTTTAATGACTTAGTGGTCTTAGTTTATGTATACGCGGTAGCCTTAGGTGTGAGGGTACCGAGAATTCGTCGTCGGCGACACGGTAGCATCCACGATTAACGTAGCCTCGGTACCCTAACACCCTTTTGAGGCTTCGTCACCCATACGTCATGTGTCATCTCCTGTACGCCGCTAACATGGCGTATGGGTGATGAAGCCGATGCGTTGGTCCATAGTGTTGTGTTGAGCGCGCGGACGACAACTTAGGGTTGTGGGTGGGTGGTGTTAAGACTGTTGGGCCACGCAGAGATAAACAAAACTTTTCTCCTACGCGGTGCACCCAAGATCCAGCTCAGGTTATAGGCCACGAGATTACCATTTGACGCACAAATGCAGAAGTTGATGTAGCGCGTCAAAGCAGTGTCGAACGATCCCAAGGATAGCTTCCGAATCCCGCGGACAGCTCCTCCGCTAGATCCCCACGAGCTTCTCTGTCTCCAGCGCCGCACGTGCAACGCCTCTACCGGTATCCATACATATAAGAAGGATCTTCCGACAGAGGATTACTAGATCCTGTCTATCCAGAAATGAAAGTGGAGAAAGTGATGGCTAGGTCAGCGACTATCCCTTGTCACTCCACTTATATACACTCCTAGCTGGGCTCAACGCTTGAGGCACATCTAGGTTGTTGTCGACTCGTGTATTAACGAGCTCATTAGGGACCCCAAGAGGAAGGTACGATGAGCATAGTAGTAAGTTTCCCTCAGTTATGAAACCAAGATTATCAATCGAGTAGAAGTAAGGAAACGCCTCAAAGGTGTTGCTAGCTCGACTTTGGCAGGTTGCACTACTGGCGCCAACAGCAACTTGGAAACCTACACAACACAATCACAGAACTTTGCCCCAACTTATAGTGAGGTTGTCAATCTCATCGGTTTTGCTGAATACATAGGATTAAACGTATCATATGGAAGAAATTAATAGTTTGCAGAAAGTAAACAAAAAGCAGTAAACAGTTGATTGTAGATTGATGATAAAAGAAAGGACCGGGGTCCATAGTTCACTAGTGGTGGCTCTCCTTAAGATAGATAACATGTTGGGTGAACAAATTACAGCGGGACAATTCACAAATATCGAGAAAGCAATCATGCATATACTACTCATTTTGACTACTTTGAGATTTGATTGGGCATTACAACATTATACATAAACCGTAATCCAACTGCATCTATGACTAATAATTCACCTTCAGGTTATCATCCGAACCCCCTCCAGTATTAAGTTGCAAGCAATAGATAATTGCATTACGCATTACATGTAAAGTAAACAATACGATTGTTCTATGAATAAAAGATTGTCGTTTGCTCCCTAGTAGCAACAACACATCTAGTACCTTAGAGATTTCTATCACTTCCCCAGATTACTAGAGGCATGAACCCACTATTAAGCATAAATACTAACTTTTGGAGTTGCTAGCATCTACTTGGCCAAGATAGATACTAACAACGAAAAGCATGCAAGATCACAAATAACAAAGACATGATAGAATCAATAATCAATCTGAAATAGCATCTCAATATCCATCGGATCCATGCAAACACAACATGGAGGATTACAAATAGATGATCTTGATCATGAACGGAGCTCAGAAGATCTAAACATGATAGCACAAAGGAGAAGAACCAGCCATCTAGCTACTACGTGGACCCGTAGTCCAAGGATGAATTACTCACACATCATATCGGAGGCTTGCATGGTGATGAAGAAGGCCTCCAGGGTGAATTCTCTCCTCTGGTAGGGTGTCGGGAAGAGCTTCAGATCCCTCTCGATCTAGGGATGGAGATTACGCCGGCTAAAGACTCTTTCTTGAAATTTTGATCGGGTACTTAGGGGTTCTATATCGGAGGCATCTTATAGGCGAAAGGGGAGGACGAGGCGGTGCCGGAGGCGGCCAGACCACCCCCTGGCGCGGGCCAGGCTGGGCCGCTGTAACATCCCAAATTTTTCCTATTTTTTAATGTTAAAATAATGAAGTAAATTGACTGAATTGTTGATGTTGTTGAAATTTCTGAATAAAAAGAAACTTTTGTTGTTTGTTTGAAATTTCACCAAACCACATTAAAAGAATGGGTTATATGACCATCCAATTGGTTGGGAAGTTTGTAAAGATCCAAAGCTTTTAGTTTGCATTGCATCATGCAAATCTTTAATCAAAGACCCCAGTTGGTTTTCCCTGAATGACCATCTAATAACTTATATGCATAATGGCATAGGGATAAATTTTCTATGACCAAAAACAGTTCTTATGATGCTCATGGTGTGTACTTTGAATTTACAAAAAAATAGAAACAAATTTCAGCTCATTTGGAGTTATAAAGAAAAAGTTATACAAGAAATACTAAAACAGAAAAAACATAAAAGAATAAAGAAAAACAATTAAGCCTAACCTAAACGGGCCAGCCGGAGCCAGCCCGTACCCTACCTACCGCACGCCCCAGCCGCGCACAGCACGTAGCGAGCCCGCAGTCAGCCCAGCAAGCGATACCATGCAGCTCGCAGCCTGTGGCCCTCTCCTAGCCGCTGACATGCGGGCCCCACCTCAGTCTCCTTCCTCCTCCCGACGCGATGACTGCGGCGAGCACGTCTTCGGCGCTGAACAAACTGCCGAGAAAATCTCTGATTCCACATCGATTCTTGCCCACTCATCCATGAAAAGAAGGCAGATAAAATCCCCCGAGGCCCCTTCAACACCCCTAAAAAAGGCTCAATTCTGCCCCCAGGCCGCCGAGTTGGAGCTCGAACAGATCTCGCCACCGCAGCTCCCTTGCTAAGCTCGGGAGGTGAAGCACGCTACGAACTCCATCATCCCTAATCACCTCTGATCCATCCATCCTTCTCCACGCCTTCTATTGCATCTCTCTGACCTCTTTCCCCTCTCGCAGGCACACCACGGAAGCCGCACCGCGCCACCGGAGTTGTGCCACCGCTCGACACCCCCAGCCGCTCACAGTCGTCGCCCAAGGAAGCGAGCAACGACGAAGGTGACGCCATCATCCTGGCCGTGACCTGACGCACCCTGTCGCCTACCCCTCCGTCTTTGGTGACCGCCAAAACTGCCGCCACCGTCACCACCTGAAGTCGCACCGCCGCCGTCGATGTCATCTCTGGTGAGGCCCAGGAAGCTTTGCTTCCATGCCGCTAGATCCCCATCGGGCAGTCTAGATTAGATCCAGCCACGAAGGGGTATCGGTGAGTAAGATCACGCCACGTGGTCCGCCGCGTCAGCCCGCCTCGTCAACACCACGTCGTCAGCCAGGTCAGCACCTGCATCCCAGTAAGCATGGAATATACTCTAGAATATTCCCGTTATTAATAAAATTGGAATAATTGAAGTAATCTTAGAAAATTGATAATAAAAGATCTGTATATCCAAAAATATCTTATAATATATCAATGGATTCAAAAAATTGTGTAGAATATTATTATGCTAATAGATCTGACTGGTGCTACATATATTTACTATAGTAATTCAATTGGTTTAATATCCCATTTAGACTAAATAAATTATAGTAAATTATCTATAGATCAGAAAAATAAAAATAAGGTATGTATGGATTCATAATTTAATATACGACATTAATATGCTCTTAGATCTAATTTTTGGAGTGCATAATTACTGTAGTATTTTAATTAGTTTTAATTGCCTTTTTGGGTATTAAATTGATTATAAAATTTGTATAGATCATAAAAATATAAATAATATGTCCCCAGATTCACAATTTCACGTGGAATATAGATCTGGTCTTAGATATAATTTATGATGTAGTAAATATTTTAAATGATTTAACTCTATTAAATAGTAAATAAATCATAGAAAAAGATCTACAACTCCGATTAAAATGAATCCACTTCCAACTAGTTCGTATTAATGTCCTCTATCCAGTAAAACCAATAACCAAATTTAATTCGCCAATTAGGACAGAAGTTACAACAGAACTATTAAAACCTCTTATTTGGTCATCAAGATTTATTAATAAATACCCTATTGCATTAAATGATCTCCTACATGCATCATATGATCTAATAACATTCAAATAACTAATATTAAATCATCATGTATGTTTGTGATCATCATTGTTGTATTGTATGTTGCAATTGTTTTGATTGGAATTACTCCTTTCCCGCGTTAGATTAATTGGAGTGCGAGAGCGTTCATGAAAAATTAATCATCGCCAAATTATACTAAGGCAAGTTAAACCACTTGTTCATGTTTAATGTCCCAGTTTTGTCTATGCATGTTTTACTCTTCAAATTCTGTAGTATGCATGTGTAGGATTTTAGTAGATTTTCTTAGTACTATTTTGCAAGTGCGGTTTTATAGTATGCCATGAGTAGCTCTATGCTTAGGATTTTCCATCCCAATAGGTTATCCTATTTTGCTAAGTTATGCTTGCTATGTTATATACTTATATATATCAAGTACCGTTGGGAGGTTCGAAAGTCTGAAAATTTTCTAAGTATAAAAGCTCTCTCGAGCGAACCTTTTCTTCTCAAAACCCCCTTCAAAATAAAAATTAAGTTTTCTTCTGGGCGGAATGGTTGTCGGGTCAACGAGTGGAATTTTTGTAGAGGACGGCTACCCAGGAATCAAAGAAGTCTGCCATGTTTCAGAATTCAGAATCTGCTAGTGCAACCACAATACAGGGCTCTGTCTTGGCTTAGTACTTAGTGAGAAACCTCACCGGGTACCAACATTTGGAGGTTCTTGGCATGGTTGGATCCAGCTGGTAGAGGGGCTACTAAGGGAAGGCCTCGCCATGGTCTTGTCTGTAAAAGGACTTGATCGTGGATTGCGGGGAAAGTGCACAACCTCTTGAAACTATTGCAATCTGATCGATCAGCTGAGTTCATGGAAAAGAACACTTTGAGCATCTAAATGATGTAGCCTCTGAAAGATCTTCCTCTCTCTTTCCAAAGTTTTTCTAAAACCCCATGGCGTGAGTAATATCCCTAATGGGTGGGATCTTGGGAACTTGGTGAGTAATATCCAAGTTTTGGGTTGTTTGGGCACTTGGTGATTAATATCCTCGTATTCCATTCGACCCTATTTTTAAGCAAATGTTTACAAAGTAGGATAAAACTCTTCCTCTTTTCTTCTTACTTAGAGAAAATTGGCTTTATGCAACTGAACCCCAAAGCCTTCTCTTAGCCTTGCATGTAGAAGTAGAGTAAGTCTTTTCCTTCATGGTGTAATTTGCCAATACATTCAAAGTATTGACCAACTCGTCTGGCTGCATGTTTCATGTGTAGAATTTTGGAGATCATTGAAAATTGTGCTAGGATCGTGGGTCTTCACTCAACCTGCCTATGGCATTGATGGGACTCCAAGTTGTATATATTTTGCTTCTGTTGTAATAATGTAAACTCTAGATTATCCGATACATGTAATAAAGACTTGTGTAGTACATGATATTTCATCGACTATGAGTGCTAGTTAATGATCTAGGGACTAGCATGTAAATCACAGAGACTTAGGATTCTTACCGGATCCCAGGTCATAACAGATGGTATCAGAGCATAAGTTGACTGTAGATCGTGACCCTAGCATCAGAAAACCTTAGGTGAAATATTTTCTAAGTTATTTCATAAAACTCTCATACTTCTCATCATCTATCCTTGGAGTTTTTTTAAGTCTCTTCTTTTCAACATTAGAGATGACCATTGTGCACTTCAAGAATAAACTCCTCTCAAGACTACACTTCCAAAAAAGATCTTCTCAACGTTTTGCTCAAGTCGAGACTTGAAGACCTCCATAGAAGATGTTCTAATACCTATGAGAATTGAAGACTTCAAAGCTACAAGTACTAAAGACTTCGAAAGCCTCGACAGATGGGCTATACCATCAAGGAAGACAAGGAACTCAATTTCTCCAAGCGTATGAGCAACACCGATGCAAAGCAATGGATGCTACAAGTCCTTGAAGATAAACAACACACAAGTGCCTCAAGGATTAGGAACACAAGGATAAATGCTTACCTCCAATGTAGTTCTCTCTCATAGCAATTCCTTGCGGTAAAAAAATAGTTTGAGTGAACTTGGCATGATTTGATGTTTCCTTGGTTTGTTTGTTTGTATAGGGTATCTATATCTTCTTATCCCTATATTCTACTCTTCTCTATCTTAAACCCACAAAGCCATAATGGAAAAGAGGATAACATAAATGTGGATGCAAGGAAGATAGACTACCATATCGATCAACACCTAATGAACCCTCGCACGACGAAGCACACATGAAACCTTCGAAGGACGACGAGAAGAAATCATGACCATGCGTTACCAAGACGCCCTCATTTTGTCATCCATATGTGGCAACAACATCAAGCCGTGAAAAATCTAGAAGCTTTGAAAATGTTCTCAACGGATAGAAGCTTACCTATATGAGATGTGAGCACCAATAAGTACACACAAAATTTGGCACGCTTTAAGGAAGACATTCTTTTAAGGGTGGTAGCACCCTAGTGTAAACCGAACCTATTTCTTTCTAGCCTTCTCGAATCTCGAGGATGAAATTCCTTTTAAGGGTGGTAGTCTGTAACGTCCCAAAATTTTCCTCTTTTGTAATGTTAAAATAATGAAGTAAATTGATTGAATTGTTGATCTTGTTGAAATTTCTGAATAAAAAGACACTTTTTTGTTTGTTTGAAATTCACCAAACCACATTAAAAGAATGGGTTATATGACCATCCAATTGGTTGGGAAGTTTGTAAAGATCCAAAGCTTTTAGTTTGCATTGCATCATGCAAATCTTTAATCAAAGACCCCAGTTGGTTTTCCCTGAATAACATCCTGATGACTTATATGCATAATGGCATAGGGATAAATTTTCTATGACCAAAAACAGTTCTTATGATGCTCATGGTGTGTATTTGAATTTACAAAAAAATTAGAAACAGATTTCAGCTCATTTTGAGTTATAAAGAAAAAGTTATACAAGAAATACTAAAACAGAAAACAGAAAAGAATAAAGAAAAAAACTAAGCCTAACCTAAACGGGCCAGCCGGAGCCAGCCCATACCCTACCTACCGCACGCCCCAGCCGCGCGCACCACGCAGCGAGCCCGCAGTCGGCCCAGCAAGTGACACCATGCAGCCCGCAACCTGTGGCCCTCTCCTAGCCGCTGACACGAGGGCCCCACCTCGGTCTCCTTCCTCCTCCCGACGCGATGAACGCGGCGAGCACGTCTTCGGCGCCGAACAAACTGCCGAGAAAATCTCCGATTCCACATCGATTCTTGCCCCCTCGTCCACCAAAAGAAGCAGATAAAATCCCACGAGGCCCCCTTCAAAACCCCTAAAAAAGGCTCAATTCTGCCCCCAGGCCGCCGAGTTGGAGCTCGAACAGATCTCGCCACCACCGCTCCATTGCTAAGCTCGGGAGGTGAAGCACGCTATGCATTCCATCATCCCTAATCACCTCCGATCCATCCATCCTTCTCCACGCCTTCTACCGCATCTCTCTGACCTCTTTCCCCTCTCGAAGGCACACAACGGAAGCCGCACCGCACTGCCGGAGTTGTGCCACCGCTTGACACCACCAGCCGCTCACAGTCGTCGCCCCAGGAAGCGAGCAACCACGAAGGTGACGCCATCATCCTGGCCGTGACCTGACGCACCCTGTCGCCTACCCCTCCTTCATCGGTTACCGCCAAAACTACCGCCACGGTCACCACCTGAAGTCGCGCCGCCGCCGTCGATGTCATCTCCGGTGAGGCCCAGGAATCTTTGCTTCCATGCCACTAGATCCCCATCGGGCGGTCTAGATTAAATCCAGCCACGAAGGGGTATCGGCGAGTAAGATCACGCCACGTGGTCCGCCGCGTCAGCCCGCCTCGTCAACACCACGTCGTCAGCCAGGTCAGCACCTGCATCCCAGTCAGCGTGGAATATACCTTAGAATATTCCCGTTATTAATAAAATTGGAATAATTGATAGAAATTGAAGTAATCTTAGAAAATTCATAATAAAAGATCTGTATATCCAAAAATAGCTTATAATATATCAATGGATTCAGTAAATTGTGTATAATATTATTATGCTAATAGATCTGACTTGTACTACATATATTTACTGTAGTAATTTAATTGGTTTAATATCCCATTTAGACTAAATAAATTATAGTAAATTATCTATAGATCAGAAAAATAAAAATAAGGTATGTATGGATTCATAATTTAATATACGACATTAATATGTTCTTAGATCTAATTTTTGTAGTGTATAATTACTGTAGTGTTTTAATTACTTTTAATTTCCTTTTCGGTATTAAATTGATTATAAATTTTGTATAGATCATAAAAATATAAATAATATGTCTCCAGATTCACAATTTCACGTAGAATATAGATCTAGTCTTAGATATAATTTATGATGCAGTAAATATTTTAAATGATTTAACTCTATTAAATAGTAAATAAATCATAGAAAAAGATCTACAACTCCGGGTAAGATGAATCCAATTCCTACTGGTTCGTATTAATGTCCTCTATCCAGTAAAACCAATAACACAATTTAATTCGACAATTAGGACAGAAGTTACAACAGAACTATTAAAACCTCTTATTTGGTCATCAGGATTTAATAATAAATACTCTATTGCATTAAATGATCTCCTACATGCATCATATGATCTAATAACTTGCAAAGAACTAAATATTACATCATCATGCATGTTTGTGATCATCATTGTTGTATTGTATGTTGCAATTGTTTTGATTGGAATTACTCCTTTCCCGTGTTAGATTAATCGGAGTGCGAGAGCGTTCATGAAGAATTAATCGTGGTCAAATTATACTAAGGCAAGTTACACCACTTGTTCATGTTTAATGTCCCAGTTTTGTCTATGCATGTTTTACTCTTCAAATTCTGTGTTATGCATGTGTAGGATTTTGGTAGATTTTCTTAGTACTATTTTGCAAGTGCGGTTTTGTAGTATGCCATGAGTAGCTCTATGCTTAGGATTTTCCATCCCAATAGGTTATCCTGTTTTGCTAAGTTATGATTGCTATGCTATATACTTATATATATCAAGTACCATTGGGGGTTCGAAAGTCTAAAAATTTTCTAAGTATAAAAGCTCTCTCGAGGGAACCTTTTCTTCTCAAAACCCCCTTCAAAATAAAAAACTAAATGTTCTTCTGGGCGGAATGGTTGTCGGGTCAACGAGTGGAATTTTGGTGGAGGATGGCCGCCCAGGAATCCAAGAAGTCTGCCATGTTTTAGAATCCAGAAGCTTCTAGTGCAACCAAAATACATATGGGCTCTGTCTTGGCTTAGTACTTAGTGGGAAACCTCACCCGGTACCAACATTTGGAGGTTCTTGGCACGGTTGGATCCAGCTGGTAGAGGGGCTACTAAGGGAAAGCCTCGCCATGGTCTTGTCTGTAAAAGGACTTGATCGTGGATTGTGGGGAAAGTGCACAACCTCTCGAGAGTATTGCAATCTGATCGATCAGCTGAGTTCACGAAAAAGAACACTTTGAGCATCTGAAGGATGGAGCCTCTGAAGGATCTTCCTCTCACTTTCCAAAGTTTTTCTAAAACCCCATGGCGTGAGAAATATCGCTAATGGGTGGGATCTTGGGAACTTGGTGAGTCATATCCAAGTGTTGGGTTGTTTGGGCACTTGGTGATTAATATCTTCGTGTTCCATTCGACCCTATTTTTAAGGAAATGTTTAGAAAGTACGATAAAACTCTTCCTCTTTTCTTCTTACTTCGAGAAAATTGGCTTTATGCAAATGAACGCCAAAGCCTACTCTTAGCCTTGCATGTAGAAGTAGAGTAAGTCTTTTCCTTCATGGTGTAATTTGCCAATACATTCAAAGTATTGACCAACTCGTCTGGCTGCACGTTTCATGTGCAGAATTTTGGAGATCGTTGAAAAGTGCGCTAGGATCGCGGGTCTTCACTCAACTTGCCTATGGCATTGATGGGACTCCAAGTTGTATATATTTTGCTTCTGTTGTAATAATGTAAACTCTAGAATATTCGATACATGTAATAAATACTTGTGTGTTACATGATATTTCATCGACTATGAGTGCTAGCTAATGATCCAGGGACTAGCATGTAAATCACAGAGACTTAGGATTCTTACCGGATCCCAGGTCATAACAGCCGCGCGGCCCGGTGGTGTGGCGGCCCCCTAGCCCCTCTCCGTCTCGTATTCTGGCTGCATGTGTCCCTCGATGAAAAACTGACTTTGGCTTTTGTCCCGTCCAATTCCGTGAATATTCATTTTCTGACTTTCCTGGAACCAAAAATAGTAGAAAACATGCAGCTGGCACTATGGCTCTTATTAATAGGTTATTCCAAGAAAGTGTATAGAAAGTACTCCAAAGTGTAGACAAAACATAAGAAAGTAGATAAAACCAAGCATGGAACATCAAAAATTATGGATACGTTAGCAATGTATCAACATCCCCAAGCTTAGCTCCTGCTCGTCCTCGAGTAGGTAAGTGATAAAAAGAAAGAATAATTTTTGAGGTGACATGCACCATCATAAACTTGATCAAAGTATTTGTAAAACATTGATAGCTAGGATCATAGTACTTCAATCATAACATGAAAGACAAAGTTATAGCAATAGGACAAAGCAACTATGTTGCAACATGAAAAGGCACAAACAAAAGATTCATGAATAACAATGCTTTGCAAGACATTGTTTGTTTCACATAAAGAAAACATAGCATAGTAGCATTCAGCTTTTCCCTCATATAGTAGCAAACATAAATGCATAGGACACCTTCAAAGTTCATAAGAGTGACTAGATACAAATAGTTTAAAACAAGCAATATCAAAGTTATGCATCAATCAACAAGTCTTGGGACAATGCACATAGAGCTAAGAATGGACACTATGCTCTCCAAGTAGGTGCATAAAGATAGAAGGTGGAGACTCAACATAAAAAGTAAAAGAAAGGCCTTCATAGATGGAAGTAGGGATTCAAGTCTCATAAAGAGCTTCCAAAAATTATGGTACTTACTAGCTTTCAGCTCTCATTTCCCCTAACATAAGCATCTTGAAGGTGATTAAGGTTAAAGTGACACAACTAAGAGGATATGCTTGACAAGTTATAAGCTGAAATCTCATGCCCCTTACTTACGAAGACCGAACCTCATGCTACTCAACTTCAGTCACAAGTAAGCTCTTGTCATTGTAAGTACATATGTATCATAGAGAATCGCCTCCTTGCACATGATACAAGAACTATCCCATAATCAAAATGACAAGGCAAGTAGATAATGAGCATCTCAGCGATCTTTTTATTTGCTATTTGCATAGGTTTTTATTGAGGATGCTTCATAGAGTGCTCATTACAGTTATGCTGCAAGTTTCCACCATAATTAGGCATGCTTAGGCTAGCGGCCTAGGTGTTCC
Source organism: Avena eriantha (assembly GCA_910589775.1). Lineage (NCBI taxonomy): Eukaryota > Viridiplantae > Streptophyta > Magnoliopsida > Poales > Poaceae > Avena > Avena eriantha. The sequence continues at coordinate 99,498,044 of OU342741.1, forward strand.
CATGATCTTACAAACTCCCCTTTTATTTCACACCGCCGGGATCCATAAGCAAAAGAACATGATATCAACGGGGTACAAAGTACAAGTGCAATGTTGAAAGCGTTCCTCATGATACATGGTTCTTCTAACTTCAACTTATAAAGCGCAAGCATATACGCAACAAGGATGGATGCAATGGTTCAAGTTTATTAAATGAAAGAAAGTAAAGTGTGCCATCAAGTTCGTGAGAGCTTTAATCACTAGTTTTCTCATAACAATTTTAATTCGGAAGGTAGATAAAAACATGAATATACTTGGAATAGCATATGCTAATAGGTAGGTATGGTGGACTCTTTGGAATAACTTGGTTTTACGAGTTGGATGCATGAGTGGAACTCATACTTGGTTATGGAGGCTAGCAAAAGACTGGGAGCGACCAACTAAGAGAGCAATAATGGTCATAATCATGCAGAGCGACAAAACATCATTAATGAAAGCATAAAGTGATACTACAAGTTGAAAACTAAAGGATCATCAAGGCTATGTTGACTTGGGATAGTCATAACATGGTGTGATCATGTGCCAAGTCAACCCAAATAAAGCATCAAAGGAGAATACCACAATACTATGCTTTAATATGCTAAAACAACACATGATTCTTCCAAGGCACATTAAGCAATCTCAATTGTTTATAACAAGTCATGCTACAGAAAAGAATACTAAGCATAAAGCCAAAACAATATCAAGAATGGCATGACAAAGCATAGGCCACAGTCAAAAACAAGCTATCTTTACCACTTAAGCATGGACTTTTCCTACTCTTCTCCAATCCAAACCAAACTATTTGAAAACCAATGTATGAAAGAGGGGGTCCAACAAATTTATTCAAGCAAACTAAGACGCTCCAAGAACAAAAAACGAAGACGCTCCAAGAACAACATAACTGTGCATGAAACAATAAAAATGAAGTGTTTGGAAGAAACCTAGGATTTTTATTGATGAAGAAGGGGATGGCTTGGGAATCCCCAAGCTTTGACGCTTGTACTTCTTGGATATTTATTGGGGTGACACGCGTGGCATCCCCAAGCTTGAGCTTTAGTCCATCCTTCATCTCATTACTCATTCCTTCCATACACCTGAAATTTTTCCTTCATACAAAACTTCACACAATCTTTATTAGCAACATTAGTGCACTGAAGATAATAAGTCTTTTAGGTTTAGTTACAACACCAATAAAACTTCCATTAAAACACAAGCTACTGTAGCACTTCCCTCAAAAAGCTCAATTCCCCATAAGAACTCAAAAAGGAACCAACAAGAAGCAAATGCAAATAATGGCAAAAATCAATCAAAACAGACCAGCTGGTAAAGACGATTTTTTTGAAGACCTTCTATTGCTCAAATCAAAAAGTGTTGAACTAACGAAAGTTAAATAACCTGGGGCAGAAGCACAAAAATTCACGCCTCAAAACGACGTACAGAGATTTTATACGAATTTTTACGGTGAAGCACAGAAATCTGTTTCAGGACAACAACTTTCCCAATCATTACTTCTCTCTCATTAGAGGTTACTCTTGGCCCAAAAAGCAAATAAAAAGGATAAGGAGCGGTTATTACGGAAGTAATAACTTCCAAGACTCATCTAAAACTTTTGGGTTATCTCCCAATAAGTACTTTTCTTTAACGCCTTTAAGTTAGGCATAAGAAGCAAGAAAAAGAATCAAGTGTCCTCAAATGAAGAAGCATTAAAACCAATTTTTTACCCTCACCTCTCTTACTTTTATTCTTAACCTCGGGGAACATATGATTGCTTGGTGGAGAAGAAAAGTGCATGGTGCCCTTTTCCACATCTATTATTGCTCCAAGGAGTTTCAATAGGAGTGTAATTTGTCCATTTCCTACACATTCAATAACAAGATAATCACTAGAAACCATTTTCCCTAAGATCTTTGTAAACACTCCTTCAACTATTCCAGTGAGTAATATTGTGGCGTTATTGGCAAGAAATATTTTTTCTCCTCCTTGAAAAAGCCCCCAAAGATTCAAAGATTCATAGATATCTTTAGGCATAAGACATAATTCAGACATGATATCACAGCGAGCATGAAAAGTTTCATTATTTATAAATTTTTTGACTATGGGGAGCCACTTTGATGGTACAGAATTTATTGGAACATAGTCATGATGCTCTCTAAGTGTATTATAGCAATCTTTCAAACTAGTAGTGCTAGTCTCAAGAGTATTCAATCTAGAAAATATGTTCATGAAGGAAGAATCAGATTTGCTAGGCAAGTTGTAAGTAAAGACCAACTTCTTTATGGCATTAACAACATCATCCTCATTGCATTGGAGGAAATCTCCTCCCACTACAGCATCCAAAGCATATATATAACAAAGAGAAATTCCAAGGTAAAAACTGCTAAGGAACAAACTTTCAGTCGTTTTAGGTTTAGTTTTTTCATGTAGATAAGAGATTCTAGACCAAGCTTCTTTAAAACTCTCTTCAATTCCTTATTTAAAAGTGAAAATCATTTTCTCAGGTGACATAGTGATTGGAGCAAAGCTAGACATAATGGCAACTTAAGATAGGAACTAATAATATATATTTTTTGTGTTTTTTTAATAAAGAAAGCAAATTAGTAAAACTATTTTTTTGTGGTTTTTGATAAAGAACCAAGCAAACAAAGCAAAAAGTAAACTAAGCAAAATATAAATAACAAAGTAAAGAGATTGGTTATGAGGGACTCCCCTTGTGAAGATGTTCTTGACTCCCCAGCAACGACGCCAGATAAAGTACTTGCTGACTCGTGTATTAACGAGCTCGTTGGGGAACCCCAAGAGGAAGGTCTGATGAGCACAGCAGTAAGTTTCCCTCAGTTATGAAACCAAGGTTATCAATCTAGTAGGAGCAAGGAAACACCTCAAAGGTGTTGCTAGCTGGACTTTGGCAGGGCGCACTACTGGCGCCAACAGCAACTTGGAAACCTGCACAACGCAACCATAAAACTATACCCCCAACATAAAGTGAGGTTGTTAATCTCACCGGTTTTGCTGAAAACAAAGGATTAAACGTATCGTATGGAAGAAAGTAATAGTTTATAGAAAGTAAACAGAAAGTAGTAAATAGTTGATTGTAGATTGATGATAAAAGAAAGGATAGGGGTCCATAGTTCACTAGTGGTGGCTCTCCTTAAGATAATAACATGTTGGGTGAACAAATTACAGCGGGGCAATTGACAAACATCGATAAAGCAATCATGCATATACTACTCATCTTGACTCCTTTGAGATTTGATTGGGCATTACAACATTATACATAGACCGTAATCCAACTGCATCTATGACTAATAATCCACCTTCAGGTTATCATCCGAACCCCTTCCAGTATTAAGTTGCAAGCAATAGATAATTGCATTACGCATTGCGTGTAAAGTAAAAAATACGATTGTTCTATGAACAAAGGATTGTTGTTTTCTCCCTAGTAGCAATAGCACATCTAGTACCTTAGATATTTTTGTCACTTCCCCAGATTACTAGAGGCATGAACCCACTATCGAGCATAAATACTAACTCTTGGAGTTACTAGCATCTACTTGGCCAAGATAGCTACTAACAACGGAAAGCATGAAAGATCACAAATAACAAAGACATGATAGAATCAATAATCAATCTAAAATAGCATCTCAATATCCATAAGATCCCCGCAAACACAACATGTAGGATTACAAATAGATGATCTTGATCATGAACGAAGCTCACAAGATCTAAACATGATAGCACAAAGGAGAAGAACCAGCCATCTAGCTACTACATGGACCCGTAGTCCAAGGATGAACTACTCACGCATCACACCAGAGGCTTGCATGGTGATGAAGAAGGCCTCCAGTGTGAATTCTCCCGTCCGGTAGGGTGCCGGGAAGAGCTTCAGATCCCTCCCGATCTAGGGATGGAGATGACAGCGGCTACAGACTCTTTCGTGGTATTTTGATCAGGTACTTAGGGTTTCTGTATCAGAGGCATCTTATAGGCAAAAGGGGAGGCCGAGGGGGTGCCGGAGGCGGCTAGACTACCCCCTGGCACGGACCAGACTGGGTCGCGCGGCCAGGTGGTGTGGCGGCCCCTGGACCCTCTCCGTCTCGTATTCTGGCTCCGTGTGTCCCTCGGTGAAAAACTGACTTTGGATTTTGTCCCGCCCAATACCGAGAATATTCATTTTCTGACTTTCCTGGAACCAAAAATAGCAGAAAACAGGTAGCTGGTATTGTGGCTCTTGTTAATAGGTTGGTCCAAGAAAGTGTATACAAAGTACTCCAAAGTGTAGACAAAACATAGAAAGCGGATAAAACCAAGCATGGAACATCAAAAATTATGGATATGTTAGCAACGTATCAGTCGTATCCCAATCTCCACATGGATCTAATCCACATAGGCTCCTTACCCTTAAGTGTGTGACCCTGTAGGTTCACATACACCTGGACATGACATGAGCTACTCCTCCAAGTATCCTGTCATGGCTTTGAGTCCAGCTCACTCCCATGAACACTCTGTATCAAGTCGATAGATGGTAGCAACCTCTAGCAAGACGTGCCAACTCCCAAGTGCCATAAAGTTTGAAGACGAACCTTCAATGTGACTTTCGTCCAAGTCCCTTTGCCACACGATATATCTGTTAAGCTATAGGTGAGTAGTTGTCATCCCTTAAATATCTTAACTCTCTTCTCATACCATGATATGTGATTCACTGAACTAACTCTTAGTCCAACTCCTCAGTTAACACTTAACTGAGTAGCGTATGGCCATGCTTCTGAATCATATCACACGAGAGGGACTAGAGAACATCTCTCCATTATGGAGGGGGAAACCCCATCTTGGTAATCCACATCACACAGCTTGCTTCATAACCAACCCGAACTCTACCTTTTTAACTGCCCATTTACAAAACAACGTTGAACCTAAGTTGGCGATCCACAACTCGGATCATGCAATCACCTCGGATCAAAGGATTCCATTGCTTGAGACTGCAAATGGTAACATGCTCGTTGCATCTCAACTGTGGGTCAGTCCGATTCGCCAAACTCTTTAGCTGAATCAGTGTAAGTTAGAATAGCATCTCCATGCCCATGACAAGTGGAACCGTGTCATCAGCCAACTTGCACATTGGTCTAAGTTGTTTGTCCAGCACAACCTCAATGACCAAGGACAATCTAGTATGAATAATCATGAATATATAGTTCCACAACTAAATCACGTATTTAGTGATACATATTTGATGTTCATACAAGGACAACTTTAGTTTATGAATACTTTGGGAAATATCATCAACCATGATTGCCTCTAGGGCATATTCCCAACAGTCTCCCGCTTGCACTAGAGTCAATCATCCCTGCATCACATGTCTAGGAGTGTAATGCCCATGGCTCTTACGTGCGCCTCATGCTTAGGCTATGAAAGTGGCTTTGTCAACGGATCTACAATGTTTGCATCCGTGTGTACCTTGCATAACTTGATATCATCTTGATCCACGAACTGGCGAATCAGGTGGTATCGCATGAGTATATGTTTGTTCTTCTAGTGTTGTCTAGGTTCCTCGGCCTATGGAATAGCATTATTGTTGTCACAATACACGTCTAATGGATTGGACGAGCCTTGAACCACACCAAGATCAATCAGGAAGTTCCTGATCCAAACAGCTTCCTTTGCTGCCTCCGAGGCAGCAATATACTCAGCCTCTATTGTAGATGTAGACACAGTCTCTTGCTTGGAACTCTTCTAGCTCACACCCCTCCGTTCATTACGAACACATACCCAGATTGCGAACGAGAATCATCAGAGTCAGTAAGATAACTCGCATATGTGTAACCCCTTACACTGAGTTCAACCTCGCCTCCATAAATTAGGGACACATCCTTAGTCCTTCTCAAGTACTTAAGAATGTTCTTAACCATTGCCCAGTGGATCTCTCCAGGGTCATCCTAGTATATTCCCACAACACTTAGAGCATATGAAACATCTGGCCTGGTACAAATCATGGCATACATGATGGATCCGACTAGCTAAGCATACAGAATCGCACTCATCCTACTTCGCTCATCAGTTGTCAAAGGACACTAAGGCTTTCTAAGTTTTATACCATGAGACATCGGTAAGAACCCCTTCTTAGACGATTCCATGTTGAACTTCTTCAACACTTTGTCCAAATATGTACTCTGACTCAATCTAATGAGCCGCCTAGATCTATCTCTATAGATCCTGATTGCTAGTATATAAGTTGCCTCACCCAAGTCCTTCATTGAGAAACTCCTTCCCAATGACTCCTTGGTTTCTTGCAACATATGGACATCATTTCCAATCAATAATATGGCATCCACATATAATATCATAAAGTTTACTTTGCTCCCACTAAACTTGTTGTAAAAACAAGAATCATGATCACTCTTGAAGAAGCCAAACGATTTGACTACCTCATCAAAGCGAATGTTCCAACTCCGAGATGCTTGCTTCAACCCATAAATGGATTTCCGAAGATTGCATACCTTGTCAGCATTAGCTGGATCGACAAAACCCTCAAGTTGTATCATATACACGTCCTCGGTTAATTTTCCATTAAGGAAAGCCATTTTTACATGCATCTGCCATATCTCATAGTCAAAATAGGCTGCTATAGCTAACATGATCCGAACTGACTTAAGCACCACTACGGGTGAGAAAGTCTCACCGTAGTCAACTCCTTGAACCTGCTGGAACCCCTTCGCGACAAGCCATGCTTTATAGATAGAAATGTTTCCATCCATATCAGTTTTCCTCTTAAAGACCCATTTGCACCCGACAGGTCTTGCACCGTCTGGCAGATCAACCAAGTTCCAAACTTAATTTTTATCCATGGACTTTAACTCGGATCTCATGGCTCCAAGCCACGACTCAGAATCAGAACCCACAATCTCTTACAAACAAGTTTGTAGCTCATCACTGTCCAATAGTAACACATCATGAACACTTCGTAATCTTGCCGATCTTCGCAGTGTAAATGCAACTACCGGCTCAGCTACCACGACCGGCTCAACCTCCAAGGCTTTCACAAAACCGCTACTGACCGGTTCCTATGGAACTTCTTCAAGCTACACCATACTCCCACTGACTTCCTGATTGAGAAACTCTTTGTCAAGGAAGACACCATTCCGAGCGACAAACACTTTGCCCTCTTCTCAGTTGTAGAAGTAGTAACCCAAGGTGTCCCTTGGATACCCAACGAATATACACTTATCAGACTTGGCTGTAAGGTTGTCTGACTGAAGTCGCTTGACAAATGTTTCACAACCCCAAATCTTAAGAAAATACAAACTCGGTTTCTTGCCAGTCCACATCTCATGTGGTGTCTTCTCTACCGATTTCGATGGTACTCTGTTTTGAGTGAACGCCGCTGTTTCTAGACAATAACCCCAAAATGATAATGGTAGATCTTTCCGACTCATCATTGATCGTACCATATCCAACAAGATCCGATTCTGTCGTTCCAACACACCGTTCCTCTATGGCGTACCCGGTGGAGTGAGCTGAGGAACTATTCCACAACTTTTCAGATGGTCATCAAACTTGTGGCTCATGTACTCGCCTCCTCGGTCTGACCGAAGAAACTTTATTTTCTTGCCGAGTTGATTCTATACTTTATTCTGGAATTCTTTGAACTTTTCAAAGGCTTCCGACTTATGTTTCATCAAGTAGACATATCCATATCTACTCAAATCACCAGTGAAGGTAATGAAGTACTCATAACCACCCTTGGCTGTCGCGCTCATTGAACCACATACATCACTATTTACTAGTCCCAACAATTTAGACACCCTTTCACAACTCCTTGCAAAAGGTGTCTTGGTCATCTTGCCTAGAAGGCAGGATTTGCATGTCTCGAACAACTCCAAGTCGAACGAAGTTAGAAGTCCATCATTATGGAGCTTCTTCATGCATTTCCAACTTATATGACCAAGTCGATAGTGCCAAAATTAAGTCATATTCAAATCATTTGGTTTTAACCTTTTCACATTTACATTATAGACCGATCCACCATCAAGATTCAAAATAAATAACCTGTTCTGAACGGGTGCAAAGACGTGAAACATATCATTCAAATATAAAGAACAACCATTGTTCTTAATATTAGACTCATAGCCTGGTCTCATCAAACATGAGGCATAAATGATGTTTCGACTAAGCATTGGAACATAATAACAATTATTTAGTTCCATTAAGAATCCTGAAGATAAATGAACTTGCATCGTGCCGACTTCCAATGCATCAACTTTTGCTTTGTTGCCGACCCGAATGTCAACCTCGCCTCTTGATATGCCTCTAGTTCTTACCAGTCCCTGCAACGAGTTAGAGATATGAATGACTGATCCGGTATCATATACCCAAGAACTACCAGGTGCATTAGCAAGATAAAGGTCTATAACATTACAAACAAGTGTACCTGAGTTGGAAGTCACACCTCCACTCTTGGCTTTATCCGCTAGATACTTGCTGCAATTCCTCTTCTAGTGGCCATCCGCTTTGCAATAGAAGCAAGCAGATCCGGCTGAAGGAGATGTCTTAGTCCCTGTGGAAACGCTTGGGAACTCATCCTAAGCATTACCTCCTGACTTAGCCTTCTTCTTCTGAGTCCAAGAACACTTCTTAAACTTAGCCTTATTCTGTACCACCAACACTTGGCTGGTACCTTTCTTGAGATCAACCTCTGCCTACTTAAGCATCCCATGTAATTCAGTGAGCTTATTATCCATACCATGCATGTGGTAGTTCGATATGAACTGACCATACAAACTAGGAAGAGAGTTCAGAATTATATCTGTAGAAAACTCTTCGCTAATGGGGTAGCCAAGCCTTTCCAGAGACTGCATGTAACCAGCCATATTGATCACATGCAGGCTCAATGGATCACCATCCTTAAGCTTACAACTCAACAAAGATTGAGAGACTTGATACCTCTCGGTCTTTGCCTGAGCCTGGAATATACTTTTGAGGCTTTCGATCATCATATCGTAGGCCTCAACATTCTCGAACTGCCGCTGCAAGTCTGGTTCCATGTGAGAAAGCATAAGACAACTAATTTCTGTAGATTCATCACAGGTTCTACAGTAGGCATTGGCTGTTGCGACACTCACATTCTCATCCGGCACATCTAGAAGCAGGTTGTCTAAAACTTGGTCCCTTTTTTCTTGTTTGAGAACAATTCTCAGATTACGATACCGGTTCGTGAAGTTTGTTCCATTTAGTTTATCTTTTTCAAGGATGGTCCTCAAAGCAAAACTAGATAATTGAGGGAGACTACTACTAGGTGCCATTATTTAGAACAGAAATATGCAAAACACTTAAGACAAGTATTCATAAAAGAGCAAGCGTATTAAACATTTTAATACTTATGCTCCCACTAGAACCAACACCCATCCGATGGTTGCTTAGTGATTCATGATCCTAAATAAGCAAGCCGACTAGTGAGCTTTAGCATCATCGCTAGTCCTCAAGTGATCTAGGTAGGCAACTCCTTGCCAATTGCATCTCATGCGACTCCTGTTGGTCCGGTGGCATCTCATGCCCTGGTGTTCGAACGACCTCTCCCTGAGCCCCACAACCGTTGTGATAGACCCGTCTAGTTTACCAAGTGCTTCCGCTATAAGGGTCCGACTCGAACCCACCTAGTCAAAAAGAATTGGTAGAACCTCAATTTTATGAGCCCACTACTAAGAATGTCCGACTTGTGATGGTGCAGCACCGACGGGGAGACCGACTAGACCTTTTTTGAGGGATTAAAGTTTTACCAACTATCTCATAGAGGTAAAACTAGAGACATAACAATAACACAAAATAATCCAATTATAACATGAAATGGTATGGCTCTCTTCATGGCAACCTCCATCTCCATGAACCTGTTTGTCATGCCTTTGGATGCAGTGTCCTTCAAGTCCTCCAAACATGCTACACTAGCACTAAGGAATATACAAGAAGATGGCATCTCATGCCGACACGTAGGTCATTGTACAATAATAGTGACAACACTTTGGCTCCAGTCGGCTGACAAACCCATGATATGCAGAGCACATATGGATTACACACATCACATGCACATAAGCCATACCATTCACAACTTCCTGCAAAAACAAGTTATGCATAGATATGATATCTAACGGTGTTGTGAACCTCGCAACGACATCTAATGAACTACGACAAGGCGAAGCCGACGGTCCCGCTCTAACCAATCTCATTGATCATCCGCACCTGATCTTCCTTGCACCCCCGAGTGCGATTGATCCAATCAATCTCGCACAAAACCAATCTATTGTTGGAAAAGTGCCCTAGAGACAAATAATAATAAGGATTGTTATCATATTTCATAAAGTTTATGATTAAGTTTTATATCATGCTATAACTGTATTGAAAGGAAACGTCAATATATGTGTGATATATAAACAACCATGGGTTGCTGATGAAACTCTAGTCACTAGTTCATTGGTGAACATATGATCAAGGTTTCATAATCATGTGGCATTTATGCCAGTTGGAAATGGAGTCAACTCATTCTGAGAATGAGATGATGAACCAATACCCAACTTAAACATCGTGACCCGATCATATCACGAAGTTCAAGTTACGATGATTAGAATAGACCTCGTAGACTATTCCTTAGACCATGAGACTATATCAATCACTGTCTCATGAGAATGCTTTGATAGCAATAAAATGTCACTTATGACAGAGTGATCATAAAGGTGTGTTCGGGTATTCGGAGGAACAATAGAGGCAATAGATGCCAAGAGCAGGATTTATCCGTCCACGTGATGGAAAGATACTCAAGGGCCCACTCGCAGAAGTTGTATCCAATAGCTGCGCAGCGTGTGATTTGATCACAGGGATTTCACTTGTCGAAACGAGTTAAGTAGGATTGTTCGGTAACAAGATTGAACACGACATGGTGATGTCATTGATCAGATCTAGATCAGTGCAAGTATCGAGAGACAAAAGGAATAAGACGCGACTGCCCCGGTTCAAACGATGAAACATCTTCGTGGAATGCATAGGGGTCACATGGCCATCCAGATCCCTCTATTGATCTTTGGTCCGGGAGTGTCCCGACCATGTTTGGAGTGTTCCCAGACCATAGAGTATCACGCTTAAGGACTTGATGATGCTTAGAGAGTGTTTACAGGATCGGTAGAATCACCGAAGAAGAGAAGAGAGAAAACTGGAATTGTTTCAGTAAGTCTGGAGGATGTCCAGAGTGGAGGTGGAAGGTGTTCCATTGCCACGGAGATTAAATAATATGTGAATGAATGTTAAATATTGATTTAATCATTTATTCATAATTATTTAATAAAAGAAGAATCAATTAAAGGTCAAAAAGGCTTAATGGGCCAATTCCGGAGGAAGAAGGGCCCATGAGGGAAAGGCAAGAGGAGAGAAAGGGGAAGGGGTGGCCGGCTGGGCCTAGCCCCCCCCCCCCCCCGCATGGGGCCCACCAGGGCCGGCCGGCGGGTTCCCCCCTCTCCTAACCTTTAGCCCACCACGGGACTTTGAGGGAGGTAGTACCTCCGTCTCCTATATACTAGGGTATTTTGACTAGAAAAATACACACAATATTCAATAAAGGTTTCCTTAATTTTAGTGAAACCTCCAATTGATAGTTATCTCTCTCCCATGATCGTGGTCCCAAGTTCGGACTGCGCGAACGAGAGACATTTTCACCACGGAGCATCGTCTCAGTGCGGGATTCGGATCCAGGAGCTCTACTTCCGCTACTGCTGCTGGATCGGGGAAGCGGGAGTCATCGCCATGCACCGGATGTGTGTAACTCCCCACGAGGTGCCACACTTGGGGTACTAGGACTCATTGGAGCCGCAGGAGCGCGAGGACTTCAATACGACCTTGAGGTCGGCTTCGGATCGTCTACATCAACCACGCTCTCCTGAACGTTGAAAATGCTTTTCGGTATTCAAGGGTAAGTTCGTGAAAAGCCCCTCCCATTACTGTATTAGTAATAGATAGGTCCTAGCAACATCAGGGGTTCAGGGGCGTAGGGTAAAATTTTATTGTTTTCATAAGCGAGCCCCTACAGTGGAATCAGAGCTAGATCTATGCATAGTAGTGCTAGTACGAGTAGAACACACGAGATGTAGCGTGTGGGCGTTGATATTTTAGTTGTTACCCTCCCACGTGTACTTGTGTTTACCACAGTAATGCTGGATGAAGCAGCCCCCAACCGACTTTACGCGATCATTCGCGAGACTGGTCCATGCTTGACATACGGCTTCTACCGTATAAAGTGGCTTTGGGGGTGTGTGTCTCTCTCATATTAGTTGGTATGCCATTTACAATGGAGGGCCCCGAAAGGGGTATAGTATAGACAACTACTTAATCAGGGTTGTGGTGAAAGTTCATAGGTAAGAAGGGTTCTTGTGCGAAAGCCCATTCAGCCACGTAAAACATGCAAAGATAAAGTAGAGGCGTCTAACTTTGTTTTGTAGGGGGGCGTTGCTTTGTGATATTGTTATCGGATTGATGACAAGTATGCCATGAGGGGGTCCTCGAGGCGTGCGGAAGTGAGGGGTGTGAGATGTACGGTATTCCAGGACGGTGAGCACACAAGTTTACCCAGGTTCGAATCCGCCGGCTTTGGACGGACCCTACTCCTGTTAGCAATCCGGTAATATGGCAGAGCCGGAATATGGGTTACAAGGGTTTTGCCTGTGCGAGTTGAGAGTATCGTAAAGTGTTGTTGTAAGAGGTATGCCCTAAAGGCTCTCCCTAGGATGGCTTATATAGATATCTGGCCTAGGGTTTACAGGAGAGATCTATCTGGCTACGACTAAGAGTCGGTTACAGAGTACATCTTGAACTACAAGTAACACCATAGGCCTATGTCGATAAGTCTTCTGGGCCTTCCTATAGCCGGACTGGACACTATCTTTCCTCCCTGACTGGGCCGGCTGTGAAGCAATGCTCTAACTTGAAGTGGGCCACCCTGGTCAGTGAGGCATAGTGAGGATACCCGAAAAGTATATCCCCAACAGCAGCCCCTGGAAGCCTCCAAGATCCAGAGTCCAATTTCATCATCGTCTATCTTGATCTTCGGCTTGAAGAATCTTGAAGGGTTCCTAAAACTTCACAAGAAAAGATAGGATCCGAGTCTCAAAAACGAGTCGGACCCATTAATATGTTATTCAAGTTTCCTTCTTGCAATTCAAACTAAGCCGAAACTTGGTCTCTGACGTAACCTGACACTAGTCATGGTCAAGTCACGTCACTGCCAGACATTCCTGACACCACGACCGTTGGTCGGTCCGCTTTGCGCGGAACCGAGGCGCCATTTTAATGCGTGCACCAAGATCGAGGTGGCTTAATCCTCACAATGAAGTTACCCAGCTCCTTCCACAACGCGTGGCATGTTCACTCTTGTGTTTACACGAATCTTGGTGCAGCTGGAGGATATAAGCGGTTTGGATTCCCTTTCATCTTCTTCACCAAAATTTGCGCCTCTTCCTTCCTCTTGACGCCTCCCACAAAACAAAGTTCTTCTACCTCCCCAACTCCCAGAGTGCCGCCCATCTGAGGTCACCAGAGGTCACAAGATGGCTGAAGCTTCATCCTCTGCAGCAGCGGTGGCGGTGGCGGCGGTAGCAGAGAAAGAGAGTTTAGGCGGGGTTTGGATCCCCTATGTCCTTGGTGACGCTAAGCTTCGCATCATGGAAAACGAAGGACTCCTCTATGTCGGTGACTGGCGGAGCGGTTATGAAGAAACCATCCGCAACCCCAACGCCGGCGAGCGAGTGCATTTCGGTACCCACCTCGACAGAGGTTTCAGTTTTCCACCCCCAGATTTCTTTTCTGAGGTCATAGATCACTACGGAGTTCAACTCCACCATCTCCCCCGAACTCTATTTTATAGATGAGTTGTTTTTCTTATTTGTGTGAGGGGTATCTCGGCATTAGGCCGAGCCTTCTTCTTTTCCGGTTTTACTTTGGTACCTGGAGAGATTCCATTACTGCCGGCAATCCGTACATTACCGGTACGCTCAGGTTTCCTGTTAGGAGAGAACGTGTCTATCCTAGGATTAAGGCTAGCGAGTCGGTGAAAAAGTGGTCGTCCATGTTCTGTTACCATAAGGATAGACCGGCTCCTGGAAAAGCCACTACTTTGCCGGCTTTTGTCAACGGTGCCGCCATGCCCCAAGAATCCTGGGACGCGGATGCTCTGGCTCTCACGGACGATCTGCATCTTGCAAAGAGGCGGATCGAATATATGATGAAGCATAAGGATCTGAAAGGATCCGACTTAGTGCACTAGTGGCTGGCGTGCCAAATTCAGCCTCTTCAACATCATGGAGACCGGCTTATGCATTCCATCACCAAGAGCAAGAAGGACTCTCTCCGAATCTGCTCCAAGGCCTATTCAAAAAAGGAATATGAGTGCCAAATCAAATGACTGATCAAGGAGCGGGTCGAGAGGAAAATTATGGACTTGTCCTTAGACATGCACACAATTGATGATCATGTGACACTAGTAAGTTTTCCAGCAATAACTCAAATTATGTGTTCATCTATCATTATATGTTTTTGCAATACTGAGTTTATTTCTTCTCTTCAGCTTGCCTACCTCCCTGAGTCGGAGCTTGCTCCCCTCGAAGGATATCCTCCTGAGTTCTCTTAGGATGATGTAGAGTTGGTTCCTTTGACGGAGGCCCTTACACGAAAGCGTAAGGCTCTGACAGTTTCTATTGGCACAAAAGAAGTGCCTATTGTGAAGAGGTAACTTTCTTCACAAGGTCCTTGTTTCTTTGATCTTTCTGAAGTGTGATGATCTTCATTATATTACCTCACTAGAGCTAGACAACTTACCAAGGGCAAGGGGAAAGAAGGCTTGTCGAAGCCCTTGCGTCAGTCAACTCTAAATTTGACCTCTCTTGCCACAGCACCTCTGACTCCTGCCCCATAGCCTTCCGCAGCGCCGGAGATTACTCCATCCCCGCCCGTCATGGAATATCCGTCTCAACCAGCAGAGCCAGTAATCCTTGGGTCGCAAACTGACATCACCATGGGTGACTCAGATTTTGATAAGGGTGAACCCTCTATGGATAATGATCCCTCGGCAGAAACCTTCGCTGACAGCCTCCTCAGCAATCCGGGTCTTGCCAAACTTGGCCTTTCGTGGAAATCTGCGGAGGAGATCCAACGGCTGGCCCGGCAATGCCTAGAAAGCCAGACTATCACTACCGAAGAAGAAGCACAAGAAGCAGAGGACGTCAAGTACTCCGAACTTCTTGAACAAGTCCATCTTCGTGACGAGAGATTGAGAACCGACGAGCTTCTGCCACCACTAGTGATCCCATTAACCCTTGCAGAGAAGGTTACTACTGAGGTGAACTTGAGTTTGAGCAAACTCACTTATGAGCAACATGTAAGTCGGAATTCCATCTCACTTTTTTACTTTACTTTATGACATATCCTCTAGATCCCAAGCATGAAGTTGGATAGATGATCTGGATTTATGCTTTCATAGGATTCCAAAGAACGAACTAGTGTAGCCCCCAAGGCTCGTGCTGATAATAGTACAAATATTATCCTGAGTCTTTAGTAAACTTCTGACTCTGGTTATTCTGACGGACATAAAGTTAATTCATATAACCAGGAATTATTGAAGAATATCTGCAACAAGCGTAGAGAAATCAGAGCTCTCCAACTTGAAAATGCTCAGTTAAAGGTGTCAAGGGATGAGGCTGAAGGTAACTACTTCAATCCTTAGCCTTACTCCTTTTACTTTCATAGTCGAACTATTCTTTCAATTGTTATTGTTTTTGCTTACAGCACTAGTTAAACAATCTTGTGCCATGATTGAAGAGGCAAAGAATCCAAAAACCCTGGAGGTGGAGAACACCGACTTACGCCAATAGCTGAACAAGCTCAAAGCGGATCATGAGAAGAGCATTGCTCAAGTTCTCGAATCCTCCTCCATGGCCACCAAAAAGCACGATCGTAAGATCGTGCTTCAGGATAAGAAAATCTTGGATCTCACTAATGAGCTTTTCAGAGAGAAGGATATCATCGAGGCACTCTGGGCTGAACTCCAAAGCCTTAGGGAAGAGAAGACCAAAGTTGATGATGTCATTTTTGGTATGTTTCCCACTTTCTGACTTTTCCGCTTTTCCGATTCTTGGAATTCAGATATGTTTTATAACCATTGCATTTTATGCATAGGCCCTCTGAACTTACTGGACTCCTCCTCCACCGAGTCTCGCACCAGCCGGCTTACCCAAGTCGGCAATTCACTTGACGATTTCCACCAATCCTTGGAGGATATTGGTGAAGCACTCACGATTCCGGACATGGACAAAATGTCTAACTTTGAGGTGCGGGACAAGGCCAGGGAGATGCCACAGCTTGTTCCGGACTAGAACATGTCCTATGCGCATACCGCAACACAGAATGCCCTCACAATGGTTATGAGCCACCATGGAAGCATGGAAATCTGGAAAGTAACCAGAGGATATTCAACTATGGATGAACACGGAAAGGAGCAAGATATCAAGACCATCATGAACTCCTGTGCTGGATACGGATGTCATGTAGCTAATCTAACCAGCTATGACACTCCTTTCTTTACTCACGTAGAGACGCCTCCTCCGCCCGCCGAAGAAACTGGTGAAGTTTCCGATGATGAACAAACCATGTCGTATTTGAACATCTCGGAAAGATATCACGGTGAAGGTGATGTCTCTAGTGAGTCAGCAGCTCCTACCTCTCCTCCTGCATCATAGAGTGCCAGAAAAAACAATATGTTAATCTGAAACAATTGGATTGTCAAAATGTAGTATAATACTTTTGTTAGTGCTAAGATTTGCTACTTCTATTTAGCACTTTTGGCTTTATTCTATCGTGCCTGAAATGTTTACATAAGCACTTTTTGTTCTGTCTGTACTTATCGTTCATCTGGCTTTCCGCCTCGTCCCTTTCGTGAGCCGACTAACCTTCCACGTGAAATCTCTGCCGAGCAACGGACCTCAACTGCTAAACCAGTTTAAACTCAGAAACAGAGCCGGCTTCCAGTACCAACAATTCACTACTCGGAAAATACCCACATCCGGCAATCAGACAAATAACCGAAGTACAAACTAGAAAATTTAGAGTTATACCCGAAGGTAGCATTTTTAGAATCAGAAATCATAACCAGACCAAAATGCCATAAAGTACTTTCAAGTATTTTGTGATTTTCGACTGTGACATGATCATTCAGAAATAAGATCGTAAACAACTTCTCAGAGAAATTTGAGGCAACCAATACTTTTATTTCCCATTGAACATGTACACATATATGATTACCAAGAAAGATAATTTTAAGAATAGAAGGGACGTAGCTGAGCAATATTCCATAGTATGTCTAATTCTTCCGGGTTTATACTGCCTCCAGCATAGTATGTCCCTTCTTAGTAGCAGGTCTTTCTTTGACTGGCCGCATATCAGTTAGATAATAAGAACCATTGTGCAATACTCGGCTAACTAAAAAGGGCTCTTCCCATACTGGGGAAAGTTTGTGTTTTCTTTTCTACACAAGCCGGAGAACCAAATCGCCCTTGTTAAAAGACCGGTTTCTGACTCTCTGGCTACGATACTTGCATAACTTCTGCTGATAGGCTATTGATCTCATATCAGCAATGACGCGTACTTCTTCGATTAAATCAAGATCATTTTGTCGAGAAATTTTAGCATCCTCTTCAATATATGAAGCAACGCGAGGAGAAGTGTGAATCAAGTCACTAGGAAGAACTACTTCTGCACCATAGACCAAGAAAAAAGGTGTGTATCCGGTTGACCTGTTCGGAGTTGTTCTCAAGCTCCATATCATAGAGGGTAATTCCTCCGCCCAAGCCCCCGCAGCACGACATAGTGGTGCTTCGAGTCTTGGTTTTAGGCCTTGTAGGATTAAACCATTTGCCCTTTCAACCTGTCCATTAGCATGTGGATGTGCGACTGATGCAATGTCCAGCCAAATATTTTATTCATCGCAAAATTTGGCAAGCTCTCCCATAGAAAAATTACTCCCGTTGTCCGTAATAATGCTATGCGGATAATCGTATCGGATTATAACATCCTCAACAAATCATTTGGCTGTTGCTCCATCACAAGTTGTGACGGGTTTAGCCTTGATCCATTTCGTGAATTTACCCACCATTACTAAGAGGTGAGTAAATCCACTTGGAGCTCGTTTAAATGGTCCTACCATGTCAAGCCCCCAGACCGCGAAAGGCCATGTTATAGGTATTGTTCTCAGCTAATTAGCCGGAACATGGGCTTGTTTGGCATATTTTGGCAGCCTTTGCACGTCTTGGCCAGCCGTTCGGCATCTGCCTTAGCTGTAAGCAAGAAAAATCCGTGTCTAAAAGCTTTTGCCACTAAGGATTTGGCTGCAGCGTGATGGCCTCATTCACCTTCGTGGATCTCCCTTAGGATTTCCACTCCTTCTTTCGGATATACACAACGCTGAAATACCCCAGACACGCTCTGCTTA
The DNA here is from genome assembly GCA_910589775.1 of Avena eriantha. Classification (NCBI taxonomy): domain Eukaryota; kingdom Viridiplantae; phylum Streptophyta; class Magnoliopsida; order Poales; family Poaceae; genus Avena; species Avena eriantha. The sequence continues at coordinate 99,516,567 of OU342741.1, forward strand.
TAGAGATCACCATTTACGATTGTATAGATTTTTGCTCGGCGGACGATCTGCCGGCTCAGAACCTCGTCTTCTGGTAATTTGCCATCTACCAAGTAATCAAGGTAGGGTTGAGTCCATCTGGGAATTACAACCAGAACTGCTATTAAAGGTGAGTTGGATTTGGTAGAATATTCCTCGTCTACTCCTTTTATAGAGGAAACTTAGAGGTGCTCTAAGAAAGCGCCATCCGGGACCTTTTTCCGTGCAGAGCCTATTCGAGATAATGCATTTGCTTCCTCATTTTCTGTTCCAGGGATGTGTTGAACCTCAAACCCTTCGAACGATTTTGATAATTCATCCACGATAGTTTGTTTGCATTACAGATATCCGACACTTGTTGGGCAACAAGATCCGAATCTCCATAACACATTAATCGTCGGATGCCGATATCCTTCGCAATCCTGACTCCGTGTAGCGGCGCTTCATACTCAGCAATATTATTTGTTGTCGTAAAATGAATTTGCAACACATAGAAAAGTTTATCTCCTTGGGGTGACTTGAGTACCACGCCAGCCCCCGAGCCCCGGAGTGCCTTAGACCCATCAAAATGCAAGGTCCAGTATTCCGACTCTGGGAGGGTCATGTTCTTCGTTGTCTCTGTCCAATCAGCGACAAAGTCAGCGAGGATTTGGGATTTGATTGATGTACGAGGTTTATACTCAATGTCGAAAGCTGAAAGCTCTATGCCCCATTTTGCGACACATCCTGTAGCATCACTGTTGTTGACAATATCTCTCATGGGAGTTGTACTCACCATGGTAATTGAATGTTCCTAAAAATAATGCCGTAACTTCTGGGATGCGAAGAACACACCGTAAGGCAACTTTTGATAGTGCGGATACCGCTACTTACTTTCAGTTAGGACTTCGCTGAGGTAGTAAGTCGGACGTTGAACCGGATGTTCCTGATTTTCCTCAGGTCTCTCCACTACCATGATGACACTAATGACTCTGTTCGTCACAGCGATATAGAGCAACATCGGTTCCTGAGGTTCCGGTGCTGCAAGGATAGGAGTAGATGAAAGTACTGCTTTTAGGTCTTGTAGTGCAGCTTTAGCTTCATTAGTCCAAATGAACTTTTTGGTCTTTTTCAGGAGCTTGTAATGTGGTGCGGCTCTTTCACCGAGCCGGCTTACAAACCGACTGACTGCAACAATGCAACCAATTAGTCTTTGAACGTCTTTCAAGCAAGTGGGCCTGAAAATATTGAGTATAGCCTTGATTTTGTCACGATTCACCTCTATGCCTCTTTGTGACACGATGAAACCTCGGCTAGTATTCCAAAGAAGGATTTCTTTGGGTTAAGCATTATGTTGAATTTGCGTAGATTGGCAAATGTCTCCTCCAAGTTAGAAACTAGACTTTTCCTTCTTTTTGGACATCACCGCAATATCATCCACATATGCATGTACATTGCGTCCGATTTGGTCGTGGAGGCAATGCTGCATAATTCGCTGGTAGGTAGCTCCTGCGTTCTTGAGCCCAAAGGGCATCATAACGAAACAGAAGGTTCCAAAGGGGGTTATGAATGAAGTTTTGACTTTGTCCGATTCCTTCATCCAAATTTGGTGATAACCGGAATATGCGTCGAGAAAACATAGGAGTTCCAAGCCTGCCGTAGAATCGATAACTTAATCAATCTTAGGCAGAGCGAACGGATCTTTCGGACAAGCCTTGTTCAAGGCAGTATAATCAACACACATCCTTAAATCAGTGGTGTCCTTTTTAGGGACCATTACAGGATTGGCCGACCAATCAGTATGGATGACCTCTTCTATGAATCCGGCTAACTCGAATCGGGCTAGTTCCTTAGCTATTGCTTTTCGCTTTTCATCGTCGAAATGTCGTAAGGACTGTTTGATGGGTTTAGCGTTTGGGTGTACATTTAGAGAGTGATCGGCAAGTTCCCTAGGTACTCCGGTCATGTCAGATGGCTACCATGCGAAGATATCTTGATTTGCTTTCAGGAACTTGAGGAGCGTGCTTTCCTATGCGTGGTCTAAACCTACACCTATCTGGGTCACCGTGGAGGGGTCATCATCCTTCAATGGCGTTGTCTTCGTCTCTTCCGATGCCTTGAACTCTGGAGTCGGCTTTGTCACCTCCTTCTTCATCGCGGGCATCTCGGACGGGTCGATGGTCTTCTTGATCTCCTGGTACTCCTGGGCGTGCAGCACGCCTTCGGCAAAGGCGGCATTTGCGTCCTTGCACTCTCGTGCTTTCTTCGGGTCTCCCCTGATGGTGGTCACGCCATTGAGACCTGGAATTTTCATCATATTGTAAATGTAACACAGACGAGCCATAAAAGCCCAGTCAGCCGGCCATCCGAATATAGCGTGGTAGGCGCTCTTGAACGGAACCACTTCGAAAGAGAGTATCTTCGTCCGATAATTCTTTGGAGTACCAAAGGTGACATCCAAAGTAATCTCTCCCAGGGAATTTGCTTGTCTTCCTGGGACAACTCCGTGAAAGATCACAGAGCTGTGATTCAGCTGGGTCTCCGAGATCCTCGTCCGGCGTAGCGTTTCAACATATAGAATATTGATGCTGCTGACGCCGTCCATAAGTGTCTTGGAGAAACCATAACACCGTAAATAAGTGCGATGACGATTAAGGCATATTTTCCTTGCCTTTGCAATGATACGTCATAAAGGTATCTATAATTTTTGATGTTCCATGCTTGTTTAGTATCTAATTTCTTATGTTTTGTTCATACTTTGAGGTATTTTTATACATTTTCTGGAACTAACCTATTAACAAGTTGCCACAGTGCTAGTTGCCTGTTTTCTCCTATTTTTGGTTTCAAAAAAGCTAGAAAAGAAATATTCTCGGAATTGGACCGGACAAAAGCCAAAGTTAATATTTTACTAGAAGACTCACGGAGCCAGATGGCGAGACGGAGAGGGGCCATGAGGTGGCCACACTACCTGGTGGCGTAGGCCAGCCCAGGCCATGCCAGGGGGTGGTGTGGGCTCCTCGGGCACCCACCAACCATGCCTCTTCGCCTATAAAAGTACCCCAGGATGAAAACCCTAAGTACTAGATTAGAAATCCCACGAAAAGTTCTGCAGCACCACCGCCACCGAAGAGGAGATTTGGGGGACAGAAGTCTCTGTTCCGGCACCCTGCCGGAACGGGGAAGTGCCCCCGGAGCCATCTCCATCAATTCCACCACCATCTCCATCGTCGTTGCTAACTCCCATGATGAGGAGGGACTAGTACTCTCTCGAGGCTAAGGGCTCTACCGGTAGCTATGTGTTCATCTCTCTCTATGCGTGATCTTATTGAGATCATGAGCTTTGTAATCTAGGATCTATTCTGCTACTCAAGTGCTTTAATTAACCTCTGCTTATCCCCACGTGTGTGAAGTTGACGGTGTGCACACCGTGTGGCACTTTGGCTAAGGATACATAAATACTTATCATGAGTATAATTTGAGTTGGATGTCTCTATGAGATTGTGGTGTTTGTTGGAACCACTACAAGGAATCTGGCTATATATGACCCTCTATTTTCGTCACAGAATCGTCACAATACTCCGTTTATGATGATTCTATGACGATTTTGAGATCGTCAAAAGCCGGGCGTCGCTAATAAACTATAACAACGATTTTACTGAAATCGTCATAGACACTGTGACGATTTGAGATCGTCATAACCTCTATTAGATTCCATAATCGTCACGCGCAAACTGCCCTGCCATGTAGGATCTTGCGTGGCCAATCCGACGTGGCGAAGAATCAGCCTAATCCACATCCCTGCCATGTAGGATCCTGCGTGGCCAATCTGACGTGTCAAAAAAATAGCCCAATCCACATCAGTCATTTAAATGGGCCAAGCCTAGAATTCAGCATTTTATCTTTTTTCTTGCTGGTTCTCATCAGCCATATGGGCCAAACAAAAAAATTCCGCCTTTTTCTATTATGGGCCTTAAACTTTTTACGGTATAATTATTTAAATTTAAGTTCGGTCTTATTTTAGGACCTGCTCCCTTTTTTCAAATCGGTCCCACCTGACAAGTTCAACTCACATTGGCCACACGCATTAGAAAGGTCCAAAAACGCATATTCATTTCAGTCATTTTAGATCACATACATAATGAATTTTTGAGACAGATAATAGAGAACACATGAAATTATTTAAAACTACTAAAACTAGGCTATTACAATCTTTCACATTATATTACAACCTAGAAATATTCCTAACTATTACAAGAAGTGGCTACTCTTTGCTGGCTACTCTTCAAGGCTTTCCTGACTTCAATTTTCTTAGCCCTCGAGCTCCTGTAAACAAGGAACAACCACATTAGACATAAATAACTAAAATACAGAAAATCAACCTGGTAACCAATTGTAGAACTATCAGAAACGTGTACTATCCAAGTAAATGATGTGTCTGCCACATTCATGATGTTCAATCAAGTGAAAAATAAACATCGCAATGAATGAAGAAATCTTCTTTACAACAATACCATGAGCTGATAACAGAAATTCAACATGACACTTTACATAAACATGTATGTAGTAGAGAAGTCTTGCCTAAACATAACAGTCTTGCATAACATGGGATCGTTGATACCATATTTGTGGAGAAGTATTCATCGCTAGTCAGCATCTCACTTATTTACTTAGTAATCTAATTTAACTACTACTACATTTCTCTGATTGGACATGGATATACAACTTCTGAAAATAACGCAACAACTATAAACAGAATAATGAACAGATGCTGAAGCAACTAGGATATGATCCTGAGGCATGAGGGCTTACGCACTGGACAACTATAGGTCAAGAAGATTCGGTCAGTGTCATTGTTGACACTGGACATTGCAGGAACTCGACCATGTAGAAGTCCACCATGAGCTCCTATCGCCATTCATAAATGCCTCAATCACATGTATCATGCAACCAAAAGGGATAACTATGAGATAAATAATACAGTAGCAAAAAAGAGAGATGCCAGATAAAATAAAGGGAAATGCTACTGCCACTTTTAGTTGTATGGTGATAACTTGAGGTGTAAATCATATATCTAACTTGAGGACACATATATATATCAGATAATAAATTCTACAAGGATCTACTACAACAAATCATAATGCTGGTATGGAAAACTAGCTAAGTATGGGGTACCCTGCCCTTGCCTAGAACAGATCACACATGACTAGATAGAACAGGTACTACCAGCAGGTGAGTCAGAAATATAAAGCCATACTATGTTAACACTAACTGAGCAATATAAACAGTATGCATAAGCACTACCACGGCAAGAAAAGTGACTAACTAACTAGGGATGTGATAGAAACTCTGTTCGCTACAATAGCCAACCGAAGTAATCTATAACAGTAGTACACGATTAGGAAATCAGAAGTTGCCTACTCTGAATCTGCTCAAAAACTAAGGTTGGTCAAACATGAACAAAGTGACTAATTAATCCGTGATTCCTAATTAGTATTCCCTACCCTGTCTAGAATAGAGCACACACGCAACACAACGGCAGGTATTACCAGGAACTAGTGGGATCAGGGCTGAATCAACGAAGGGAGATCCTAACAACAAGCAATTAGTATTCCCTAGCAGATTCCCTATCCGAACAAGTCCTATTGTTGTCAACCTCAACTGATCGAGCAAGTTGAAAATTACCCGAGGAACAATAGAGGAAGCGATGTCGTGGCCCAAACGGCCAGATCGATGGTCATCGAGACCAGTGGACGCGCCAAGGAACGACCGCTTCGGCTCCTCCTATACTCGTAGCTGCACCGCCTTGGGAGGGAGAGGAAGGAGACGATATCCTCCTCTAGGCAACTAGCCGCCTCGGAAGGGGGTCGATGGGAGGGTGGATCGACAGAACAACAGAAGCAGCCAGCACGCGACGACGCTATCCACATCATGCGCATCCGCATCCGCAAGATCCATGGCGGCGCGTATGCGATCTAGGATGCCATGGGTGGTGTTGGTGAGGAGAGCGACAGAGGGAGAGAGGTTATGGTGCTGGGTGGAGGGGGAAAGCAGAGATCGGAGATGGGGACGACTGAATCGGCGATGGGGCCGAGCGGAGATCCGCGATGGCGATCGGGAGTGATGGGGGTGGGTGGTGGGGGTGGCGGCGGAGAGATGAGGGAGGGAGAGGGGAGAATTGGCAGCACGAGGGAAGGCTTCGTGTGATTAGGGTTGGTGTTGTGGCCTCGAGGGTGCGGTGGGGGAGTGGGGACTCCAGTGTGCTTCTTTGGACGAGCGGCCATGCGCTGGATCGGAAATGAACGGTCCAAATCAGGCCCATAAGGATGATCCGTGGGAGGAGTTTCCTGTGTTTTGATTGGTCGGTTCACAAAACACCTCTTTTGCACTGAGTAATAGTTTGAAACAGACATAAAAAATTCAAGGACGATCCGATCAATGCAAATCCTTCGCGTGGTGCCATATTATGTGACATAGTTTTAAGAAAAAATACCAAACTTGGTATATTGTAAGTGTCTCAAAAAAACCTTCTCAGAAATGACCTATCATGTCCGAGGTTTCATGGCTTTCGGGCCAAACGACCAGTGTTATGGCCACAATCACGATATACTTTGTGATAATATGCCCATATTGTGCACCCATGTGTATCATGAGATGGAGAACAATGTTGTAGCAGGAAGTTTTTCTTTTCGTCGCACGGAAAATCCATTTTCCATTTTCCCAGCGCAAAAAGGGGTGTTTAGTGAAGCAACCACCAAACGACAGTTTTAGAATGCTACCACCACATTTTTCAAAAATGGTAGACCACATTACATGGAAAATATCTCAACCGGGGTATCTCAAACCTTTCCGTCCACCCCTGGAGAAAAAGACAAATTCCTGCCGAATCGGTAGGAGGTGGGTCCGATTTAAACTACAGGTACATGATCTAGTGCTCAAGATTTTTTGAAAAAATCAGTTTTAGACTCACCGTATGCTATTTCTTCTCAGATCCAATGCAAGTTTAGCAAGGCTCGCCCCCTAGCTAAGAACCTTCATACCCGTCGTTTTGACCATAGTTTGAAACGAGCGTAAAAAATTCAAAAATGGTCCGATCAATGGAAATCCTTCGCGTGGTGTCATATTATGTGACATAATTTGAAGGAAAAATACTCAACTTGGTATATTGTAAGTTTCTCAAAAAAACCTTCTCAGAAATGACCTATCATGTGTGAGGTTTCATGGCTTTCGGGCCAAACGACCAGTGTTATGGCGAGAATCACGACATAGTTTGTTGTAATGTACCCATATTGTGCACCCATGTGTATCATGAGATGGAGAACAATGTTGCAGGAGGAAGTTTTTCTTTTCGTCGCATGGAAAATCCATTTTCCATTTTCCGAGCGCAAAAAATGGGGCGTTTAGTGAAGCAACCAACAAACGATAGTTTTAGCATACTACCACCACATTTTTCAAAAATAGTAGACCACATTACATGGACAATATCTCAACCGGGGTATCTCAAACCTTTCCGTCCACCCCTGGAGAAAAAAGACAAATTCCTGCCGAATCGGTAGGAGGTGGGTCCGATTTAAACTACAGGTACATGATCTAGTGCTCAAGATTTTTTGAAAAAAACAGTTTTAGACTCACCGTATGCTATTTCTTCTCAGATCCAATGCAAGTTTTGCAAGGCTTGGCCCCTAGCTAAGAACCTTCATACCCGTCGTTTTGACCATAGTTTGAAACGAGCATAAAAAATTCAAAAATGGTCCGATCAATGCATATCCTTGGCGTGGTGTCATATTATGTGACATAGTTTTAAGGAAAAATACTCAACTTGGTATATTGTAAGTTTCTCAAAAAATCCTTCTAAGAAATGACCTATCATGTATGAGGTTTCATGGCTTTCGGGCCAAACGACCAGTGTTATGGCGAGAATCACGACATAGTTTCTGATAATGTACCCATATTGTGCACGCATGTGTATCATGAGATGGATAACAATGTTGCAGGAGGAAGTTTTTCTTTTCGTCGCACGGAAAATCCATTTTCCATTTTCCGAGCGCAAAAAACAGCGCGTTTAGTGAAGCAACCATGAAACGACAGTTTTAGAATGCTACCACCACATTTTTCAAAAATAGTAGACCACATTACATGGACAATATCTCAACCGGGGTATCTCAAACCTTTCCGTCCACCCCTGGAGAAAAAAGACAAATTCCTGCCGAATCGGTAGGAGGTGGGTCCGATTTAAACTACAGGTACATGATCTAGTGCTCAAGATTTTTTGAAAAAAATAGTTTTAGACTCACCGTATGCTATTTCTTCTCAGATCCAATGCAAGTTTAGCAAGGCTCGGCCCCTAGCTAAGAACCTTCATACCCGTCGTTTTGACCATAGTTTGAAACGAGCATAAAAAATTCAAAAATGGTCCGATCAATGCATATCCTTAGCGTGGTGTCATATTATGTGACATAGTTTTAAGGAAAAATACTCAACTTGGTATATTGTAAGTTTCTCAAAAAAACCTTCTAAGAAATGACCTATCATGTATGAGGTTTCATGGCTTTCGGGCCAAACGACCAGTGTTATGGCGAGAATCACGACATAGTTTCTGATAATGTACCCATATTGTGCACCCATATGTATCATGAGATGGATAACAATGTTGCAGGAGGAAGTTTTTCTTTTCGTCGCACGGAAAATCCATTTTCCATTTTCCGAGCGCAAAAAACGGCGCGTTTAGTGAAGCAACCACGAAACGACAGTTTTAGAATGCTACCACCACATTTTTCAAAAATAGTAGACCACATTACATGGACAATATCTCAACCGGGGTATCTCAAACCTTTTCGTCCACCCCTGGAGAAAAAAGACAAATTCCTGCCGAATCGGTAGGAGGTGGGTCCGATTTAAACTACAGGTACATGATCTAGTGCTCAAGATTTTTTGAAAAAATCAGTTTTAGACTCACCGTATGCTATTTCTTCTCAGATCCAATGCAAGTTTAGCAAGGCTCGGCCCCTAGCTAAGAACCTTCATACCCGTCGTTTGCACCATAGTTTGAAACGAGCATAAAAAATTCAAAAATGGTCCGATCAATGCATATCCTTGGCGTGGTGTCATATTATGTGACATAGTTTTAAGGAAAAATACTCAACTTGGTATATTGTAAGTTTCTCAAAAAAACCTTCTAAGAAATGACCTATCATGTATGAGGTTTCATGGCTTTCGGGCCAAACGACCAGTGTTATGGCGAGAATCACGACATAGTTTCTGATAATGTACCGATATTGTGCACCCATGTGTATCATGAGATGGATAACAATGTTGCAGGAGGAAGTTTTTCTTTTCGTCGCACGGAAAATCCATTTTCCATTTTCCGAGCGCAAAAAACGGCGCGTTTAGTGAAGCAACCACGAAACGACAGTTTTAGAATGCTACCACCACATTTTTCAAAAATAGTAGACCACATTACATGGACAATATCTCAACCGGGGTATCTCAAACGTTTCCGTCCACCCCTAGAGAAAAAGACAAATGCCTGCCGAATCAACGGGAGGTGGGTCTGATTTAAACTACAGGTACATGATCTAGTGCTCAAGATTTTTTGAAAAAATAAGTTTTGGACTCACCGTATGCTATTCCTTCTCAGATCGAATACAAGTTTAGCAAGGCTCGGCCCCTAGCTAAGAACCTTCATACCCGTCGTTTTGACCATAGTTTGAAACGAGCGTAAAAAATTCAAAAATGTTCCGATCAATGCAAATCCTTCGCGTGGTGTCATATTATGTGACATAATTTTAAGGAAAAATACTCAACTTGGTATATTGTAAGTTTCTCAAAAAAACCTTCTCAGAAATGGCCTATCATGTGTGAGGTTTCATCGGTTTCGGGCCAAACGACCAGTGTTTTGGCGAGAATCACGACATAATTTGTGATAATGTACCCATATTGTGCACCCATGTGTATCATGAGATGGAGAACAATATTGTAGCAGGAAGTTTTTCTTTTCGTCGCACGGAAAATCCATTTTCCATTTTCCGAGCGCAAAAAACGGGGCGTTTAGTGAAGCAACCACGAAACGACAGTTTTAGAATGCTACCACCACATTTTTCAAAAATAGTAGACCACATTACATGGACAATATCTCAACCGGGGTATCTCAAACCTTTCCGTCCACCCCTGGAGAAAAAAGACAAATTCCTGCCGAATCGGTAGGAGGTGGGTCCGATTTAAACTACAGGTACATGATCTAGTGCTCAAGATTTTTTGAAAAAATCAGTTTTAGACTCACCGTATGCTATTTCTTCTCAGATCCAATGTACCCATATTGTACACCCATGTGTATCATGAGATGGATAACAATGTTGCAGGAGGAAGTTTTTCTTTTCGTCGCACGGAAAATCCATTTTCCATTTTCCGAGCGCAAAAAACAGCGCGTTTAGTGAAGCAACCACGAAACGACAGTTTTAGCATACTACCACCACATTTTTCAAAAATAGTAGACCACATTACATGGACAATATCTCAACCGGGGTATCTCAAACCTTTCCGTCCACCCCTGGAGAAAAAAGACAAATTCCTGCCGAATCGGTAGGAGGTGGGTCCGATTTAAACTACAGGTACATGATCTAGTGCTCAAGATTTTTTGAAAAAAACAGTTTTAGACTCACCGTATGCTATTTCTTCTCAGATCCAATGCAAGTTTAGCAAGGCTCGGCCCCTAGCTAAGAACCTTCATACCCGTCGTTTTGACCATAGTTTGAAACGAGCATAAAAAATTCAAAAATGGTCCGATCAATGCATATCCTTGGCGTGGTGTCATATTATGTGACATAGTTTTAAGGAAAAATACTCAACTTGGTATATTGTAAGTTTCTCAAAAAAACCTTCTAAGAAATGACCTATCATGTATGAGGTTTCATGGCTTTCGGGCCAAACGACCAGTGTTATGGCGAGAATCACGACATAGTTTCTGATAATGTACCCATATTGTGCACGCATGTGTATCATGAGATGGATAACAATGTTGCAGGAGGAAGTTTTTCTTTTCGTCGCACGGAAAATCCATTTTCCATTTTCCGAGCGCAAAAAACAGCGCGTTTAGTGAAGCAACCACGAAACGACAGTTTTAGAATGCTACCACCACATTTTTCAAAAATAGTAGACCACATTACATGGACAATATCTCAACCGGGGTATCTCAAACCTTTCCGTCCACCCCTGGAGAAAAAAGACAAATTCCTGCCGAATCGGTAGGAGGTGGGTCCGATTTAAACTACAGGTACATGATCTAGTGCTCAAGATTTTTTGAAAAAAATAGTTTTAGACTCACCGTATGCTATTTCTTCTCAGATCCAATGCAAGTTTAGCAAGGCTCGGCCCCTAGCTAAGAACCTTCATACCCGTCGTTTTGACCATAGTTTGAAACGAGCATAAAAAATTGAAAAATGGTCCGATCAATGCATATCCTTGGCGTGGTGTCATATTATGTGACATAGTTTTAAGGAAAAATACCCAACTTGCTATATTGTAAGTTTCTCAAAAAAACCTTCTAAGAAATGACCTATCATGTATGAGGTTTCATGGCTTTCGGGCCAAACGACCAGTGTTATGGCGAGAATCACGACATAGTTTCTGATGATGTACCCATATTGTGCACCCATGTGTATCATGAGATGGATAACAATATTGCAGGAGGAAGTTTTTCTTTTCGTCGCACGGAAAATCCATTTTCCATTTTCCGAGCGCAAAAAACAGCGCGTTTAGTGAAGCAACCACGAAACGACAGTTTTAGAATGCTACCACCACATTTTTCAAAAATAGTAGACCACATTACATGGACAATATCTCAACCGGGGTATCTCAAACCTTTTCGTCCACCCCTGGAGAAAAAAGACAAATTCCTGCCGAATCAGTAGGAGGTGGGTCCGATTTAAACTACAGGTACATGATCTAGTGCTCAAGATTTTTTGAAAAAATCAGTTTTAGACTCACCGTATGCTATTTCTTCTCAGATCCAAGGCAAGTTTAGCAAGGCTCGGCCCCTAGCTAAGAACCTTCATACCCGTCGTTTGGACCATAGTTTGAAACGAGCTTAAAAAATTCAAAAATGGTCCGATAAATGCATATCCTTGGCGTGGTGTCATATTATGTGACATAGTTTTAAGGAAAAATACTCAACTTGGTATATTGTAAGTTTCTCAAAAAAACCTTCTAAGAAATGACCTATCATGTATGAGGTTTCATGGCTTTCGGGCCAAACGACTAGTGTTATGGCGAGAATCACGACATAGTTTCTGATAATGTACCCATATTGTACACCCATGTGTATCATGAGATGGATAACAATGTTGCAGGAGGAAGTTTTTCTTTTCGTCGCACGGAAAATCCATTTTCCATTTTCCGAGCGCAAAAAACGGCGCGTTTAGTGAAGCAACCACGAAACGACAGTTTTAGAATGCTACCACCACATTTTTCAAAAATAGTAGACCACATTACATGGACAATATCTCAACCGGGGTATCTCAAACCTTTTCGTCCACCCCTGGAGAAAAAAGACAAATTCCTGCCGAATCGGTAGGAGGTGGGTCCGATTTAAACTACAGGTACATGATCTAGTGCTCAAGATTTTTTGAAAAAATCAGTTTTAGACTCACCGTATGCTATTTCTTCTCAGATCCAATGCAAGTTTAGCAAGGCTCGGCCCCTAGCTAAGAACCTTCATACCCGTCGTTTGCACCATAGTTTGAAACGAGCATAAAAAATTCAAAAATGGTCCGATCAATGCATATCCTTGGCGTGGTGTCATATTATGTGACATAGTTTTAAGGAAAAATACTCAACTTGGTATATTGTAAGTTTCTCAAAAAAACCTTCTAAGAAATGACCTATCATGTATGAGGTTTCATGGCTTTCGGGCCAAACGACCAGTGTTATGGCGAGAATCACGACATAGTTTCTGATAATGTACCGATATTGTGCACCCATGTGTATCATGAGATGGATAACAATGTTGCAGGAGGAAGTTTTTCTTTTCGTCGCACGGAAAATCCATTTTCCATTTTCCGAGCGCAAAAAACGGCGCGTTTAGTGAAGCAACCACGAAACGACAGTTTTAGAATGCTACCACCACATTTTTCAAAAATAGTAGACCACATTACATGGACAATATCTCAACCGGGGTATCTCAAACGTTTCCGTCCACCCCTAGAGAAAAAGACAAATTCCTGCCGAATCAACGGGAGGTGGGTCTGATTTAAACTACAGGTACATGATCTAGTGCTCAAGATTTTTTGAAAAAATAAGTTTTGGACTCACCGTATGCTATTCCTTCTCAGATCGAATACAAGTTTAGCAAGGCTCGGCCCCTAGCTAAGAACCTTCATACCCGTCGTTTTGACCATAGTTTGAAACGAGCGTAAAAAATTCAAAAATGTTCCGATCAATGCAAATCCTTCGCGTGGTGTCATATTATGTGACATAATTTTAAGGAAAAATACTCAACTTGGTATATTGTAAGTTTCTCAAAAAAACCTTCTCAGAAATGGCCTATCATGTGTGAGGTTTCATCGGTTTCGGGCCAAACGACCAGTGTTTTGGCGAGAATCACGACATAATTTGTGATAATGTACCCATATTGTGCACCCATGTGTATCATGAGATGGAGAACAATATTGTAGCAGGAAGTTTTTCTTTTCGTCGCACGGAAAATCCATTTTCCATTTTCCGAGCGCAAAAAACGGGGCGTTTAGTGAAGCAACCACGAAACGACAGTTTTAGAATGCTACCACCACATTTTTCAAAAATAGTAGACCACATTACATGGACAATATCTCAACCGGGGTATCTCAAACCTTTCCGTCCACCCCTGGAGAAAAAAGACAAATTCCTGCCGAATCGGTAGGAGGTGGGTCCGATTTAAACTACAGGTACATGATCTAGTGCTCAAGATTTTTTGAAAAAATCAGTTTTAGACTCACCGTATGCTATTTCTTCTCAGATCCAATGTACCCATATTGTACACCCATGTGTATCATGAGATGGATAACAATGTTGCAGGAGGAAGTTTTTCTTTTCGTCGCACGGAAAATCCATTTTCCATTTTCCGAGCGCAAAAAACAGCGCGTTTAGTGAAGCAACCACGAAACGACAGTTTTAGCATACTACCACCACATTTTTCAAAAATAGTAGACCACATTACATGGACAATATCTCAACCGGGGTATCTCAAACCTTTCCGTCCACCCCTGGAGAAAAAAGACAAATTCCTGCCGAATCGGTAGGAGGTGGGTCCGATTTAAACTACAGGTACATGATCTAGTGCTCAAGATTTTTTGAAAAAAACAGTTTTAGACTCACCGTATGCTATTTCTTCTCAGATCCAATGCAAGTTTAGCAAGGCTCGGCCCCTAGCTAAGAACCTTCATACCCGTCGTTTTGACCATAGTTTGAAACGAGCATAAAAAATTCAAAAATGGTCCGATCAATGCATATCCTTGGCGTGGTGTCATATTATGTGACATAGTTTTAAGGAAAAATACTCAACTTGGTATATTGTAAGTTTCTCAAAAAAACCTTCTAAGAAATGACCTATCATGTATGAGGTTTCATGGCTTTCGGGCCAAACGACCAGTGTTATGGCGAGAATCACGACATAGTTTCTGATAATGTACCCATATTGTGCACGCATGTGTATCATGAGATGGATAACAATGTTGCAGGAGGAAGTTTTTCTTTTCGTCGCACGGAAAATCCATTTTCCATTTTCCGAGCGCAAAAAACAGCGCGTTTAGTGAAGCAACCACGAAACGACAGTTTTAGAATGCTACCACCACATTTTTCAAAAATAGTAGACCACATTACATGGACAATATCTCAACCGGGGTATCTCAAACCTTTCCGTCCACCCCTGGAGAAAAAAGACAAATTCCTGCCGAATCGGTAGGAGGTGGGTCCGATTTAAACTACAGGTACATGATCTAGTGCTCAAGATTTTTTGAAAAAAATAGTTTTAGACTCACCGTATGCTATTTCTTCTCAGATCCAATGCAAGTTTAGCAAGGCTCGGCCCCTAGCTAAGAACCTTCATACCCGTCGTTTTGACCATAGTTTGAAACGAGCATAAAAAATTGAAAAATGGTCCGATCAATGCATATCCTTGGCGTGGTGTCATATTATGTGACATAGTTTTAAGGAAAAATACCCAACTTGCTATATTGTAAGTTTCTCAAAAAAACCTTCTAAGAAATGACCTATCATGTATGAGGTTTCATGGCTTTCGGGCCAAACGACCAGTGTTATGGCGAGAATCACGACATAGTTTCTGATGATGTACCCATATTGTGCACCCATGTGTATCATGAGATGGATAACAATATTGCAGGAGGAAGTTTTTCTTTTCGTCGCACGGAAAATCCATTTTCCATTTTCCGAGCGCAAAAAACAGCGCGTTTAGTGAAGCAACCACGAAACGACAGTTTTAGAATGCTACCACCACATTTTTCAAAAATAGTAGACCACATTACATGGACAATATCTCAACCGGGGTATCTCAAACCTTTTCGTCCACCCCTGGAGAAAAAAGACAAATTCCTGCCGAATCAGTAGGAGGTGGGTCCGATTTAAACTACAGGTACATGATCTAGTGCTCAAGATTTTTTGAAAAAATCAGTTTTAGACTCACCGTATGCTATTTCTTCTCAGATCCAAGGCAAGTTTAGCAAGGCTCGGCCCCTAGCTAAGAACCTTCATACCCGTCGTTTGGACCATAGTTTCAAACGAGCTTAAAAAATTCAAAAATGGTCCGATAAATGCATATCCTTGGCGTGGTGTCATATTATGTGACATAGTTTTAAGGAAAAATACTCAACTTGGTATATTGTAAGTTTCTCAAAAAAACCTTCTAAGAAATGACCTATCATGTATGAGGTTTCATGGCTTTCGGGCCAAACGACTAGTGTTATGGCGAGAATCACGACATAGTTTCTGATAATGTACCCATATTGTACACCCATGTGTATCATGAGATGGATAACAATGTTGCAGGAGGAAGTTTTTCTTTTCGTCGCACGGAAAATCCATTTTCCATTTTCCGAGCGCAAAAAACAGCGCGTTTAGTGAAGCAACCACGAAACGACAGTTTTAGCATACTACCACCACATTTTTCAAAAATAGTAGACCACATTACATGGACAATATCTCAACCGGGGTATCTCAAACCTTTCCGTCCACCCCTGGAGAAAAAAGACAAATTCCTGCCGAATCGGTAGGAGGTGGGTCCGATTTAAACTACAGGTACATGATCTAGTGCTCAAGATTTTTTGAAAAAAACAGTTTTAGACTCACCGTATGCTATTTCTTCTCAGATCCAATGCAAGTTTAGCAAGGCTCGGCCCCTAGCTAAGAACCTTCATACCCGTCGTTTTGACCATAGTTTGAAACGAGCATAAAAAATTCAAAAATGGTCCGATCAATGCATATCCTTGGCGTGGTGTCATATTATGTGACATAGTTTTAAGGAAAAATACTCAACTTGGTATATTGTAAGTTTCTCAAAAAAACCTTCTAAGAAATGACCTATCATGTATGAGGTTTCATGGCTTTCGGGCCAAACGACCAGTGTTATGGCGAGAATCACGACATAGTTTCTGATAATGTACCCATATTGTGCACGCATGTGTATCATGAGATGGATAACAATGTTGCAGGAGGAAGTTTTTCTTTTCGTCGCACGGAAAATCCATTTTCCATTTTCCGAGCGCAAAAAACAGCGCGTTTAGTGAAGCAACCACGAAACGACAGTTTTAGAATGCTACCACCACATTTTTCAAAAATAGTAGACCACATTACATGGACAATATCTCAACCGGGGTATCTCAAACCTTTCCGTCCACCCCTGGAGAAAAAAGACAAATTCCTGCCGAATCGGTAGGAGGTGGGTCCGATTTAAACTACAGGTACATGATCTAGTGCTCAAGATTTTTTGAAAAAAATAGTTTTAGACTCACCGTATGCTATTTCTTCTCAGATCCAATGCAAGTTTAGCAAGGCTCGGCCCCTAGCTAAGAACCTTCATACCCGTCGTTTTGACCATAGTTTGAAACGAGCATAAAAAATTCAAAAATGGTCCGATCAATGCATATCCTTAGCGTGGTGTCATATTATGTGACATAGTTTTAAGGAAAAATACTCAACTTGGTATATTGTAAGTTTCTCAAAAAAACCTTCTAAGAAATGACCTATCATGTATGAGGTTTCATGGCTTTCGGGCCAAACGACCAGTGTTATGGCGAGAATCACGACATAGTTTCTGATAATGTACCCATATTGTGCACCCATATGTATCATGAGATGGATAACAATGTTGCAGGAGGAAGTTTTTCTTTTCGTCGCACGGAAAATCCATTTTCCATTTTCCGAGCGCAAAAAACGGCGCGTTTAGTGAAGCAACCACGAAACGACAGTTTTAGAATGCTACCACCACATTTTTCAAAAATAGTAGACCACATTACATGGACAATATCTCAACCGGGGTATCTCAAACCTTTTCGTCCACCCCTGGAGAAAAAAGACAAATTCCTGCCGAATCGGTAGGAGGTGGGTCCGATTTAAACTACAGGTACATGATCTAGTGCTCAAGATTTTTTGAAAAAATCAGTTTTAGACTCACCGTATGCTATTTCTTCTCAGATCCAATGCAAGTTTAGCAAGGCTCGGCCCCTAGCTAAGAACCTTCATACCCGTCGTTTGCACCATAGTTTGAAACGAGCATAAAAAATTCAAAAATGGTCCGATCAATGCATATCCTTGGCGTGGTGTCATATTATGTGACATAGTTTTAAGGAAAAATACTCAACTTGGTATATTGTAAGTTTCTCAAAAAAACCTTCTAAGAAATGACCTATCATGTATGAGGTTTCATGGCTTTCGGGCCAAACGACCAGTGTTATGGCGAGAATCACGACATAGTTTCTGATAATGTACCGATATTGTGCACCCATGTGTATCATGAGATGGATAACAATGTTGCAGGAGGAAGTTTTTCTTTTCGTCGCACGGAAAATCCATTTTCCATTTTCCGAGCGCAAAAAACGGCGCGTTTAGTGAAGCAACCACGAAACGACAGTTTTAGAATGCTACCACCACATTTTTCAAAAATAGTAGACCACATTACATGGACAATATCTCAACCGGGGTATCTCAAACGTTTCCGTCCACCCCTAGAGAAAAAGACAAATTCCTGCCGAATCAACGGGAGGTGGGTCTGATTTAAACTACAGGTACATGATCTAGTGCTCAAGATTTTTTGAAAAAATAAGTTTTGGACTCACCGTATGCTATTCCTTCTCAGATCGAATACAAGTTTAGCAAGGCTCGGCCCCTAGCTAAGAACCTTCATACCCGTCGTTTTGACCATAGTTTGAAACGAGCGTAAAAAATTTAAAAATGTTCCGATCAATGCAAATCCTTCGCGTGGTGTCATATTATGTGACATAATTTTAAGGAAAAATACTCAACTTGGTATATTGTAAGTTTCTCAAAAAAACCTTCTCAGAAATGGCCTATCATGTGTGAGGTTTCATCGGTTTCGGGCCAAACGACCAGTGTTTTGGCGAGAATCACGACATAATTTGTGATAATGTACCCATATTGTGCACCCATGTGTATCATGAGATGGAGAACAATATTGTAGCAGGAAGTTTTTCTTTTCGTCGCACGGAAAATCCATTTTCCATTTTCCGAGCGCAAAAAACGGGGCGTTTAGTGAAGCAACCACGAAACGACAGTTTTAGAATGCTACCACCACATTTTTCAAAAATAGTAGACCACATTACATGGACAATATCTCAACCGGGGTATCTCAAACCTTTCCGTCCACCCCTGGAGAAAAAAGACAAATTCCTGCCGAATCGGTAGGAGGTGGGTCCGATTTAAACTACAGGTACATGATCTAGTGCTCAAGATTTTTTGAAAAAATCAGTTTTAGACTCACTGTATGCTATTTGTTCTCAGATCCAATGCAAGTTTAGCAAGGCTTGGCCCCTAGCTAAGAACCTTCATACCCGTCGTTTTGACCATAGTTTGAAACGAGCATAAAAAATTCAAAAATGGTCCGATCAATGCATATCCTTTGCGTGGTGTCATATTATGTGACATAGTTTTAAGGAAAAATACTCAACTTGGTATATTGTAAGTTTCTCAAAAAAACCTTCTAAGAAATGACCTATCATGTATGAGGTTTCATGGCTTTCGGGCCAAACGACCAGTGTTATGGCGAGAATCACGACATAGTTTCTGATAATGTACCCATATTGTGCACCCATGTGTATCATGAGATGGATAACAATGTTGCAGGAGGAAGTTTTTCTTTTCGTCGCACGGAAAATCTATTTTCCATTTTCCGAGCGCAAAAAACGGCGCGTTTAGTGAAGCAACCACGAAACGTCAGTTTTAGAATGCTACCACCACATTTTTCAAAAATAGTAGACCACATTACATGGACAATATCTCAACCGGGGTATCTCAAACCTTTCCGTCCACCCCTGGAGAAAAAAGACAAATTCCTGCCGAATCGGTAGGAGGTGGGTCCGATTTAAACTACAGGTACATGATCTAGTGCTCAAGATTTTTTGAAAAAAACAGTTTTAGACTCACCGTATGCTATTTCTTCTCAGATCCAATGCAAGTTTAGCAAGGCTCGGCCCCTAGCTAAGAACCTTCATACCCGTCGTTTGGACCATAGTTTGAAACGAGCATAAAAAATTCAAAAATGGTCCGATCAATGCATATCCTTGGCGTGGTGTCATATTATGTGACATAGTTTTAAGGAAAAATACTCAACTTGCTATATTGTAAGTTTCTCAAAAAAACCTTCTAAGAAATGACCTATCATGTATGAGGTTTCATGGCTTTCGGGCCAAACGACCAGTGTTATGGCGAGAATCACGACATACTTTGTGATAATGTATCCATATTGTGCACCCATGTGTATCATGAGATGGAGAACAATATTGTAGGAGGAAGTTTTTGTTTTTGTCGCACGGAAAATCCATTTTCCATTTTCCGAGCGCAAAAAACGGGGCGTTTAGTGAAACAACCACGAAACGACAGTTTTAGAATGCTACCACCACATTTTTCAAAAATAGTACACCACATTACATGGACAATATCTCAACCGGGGTATCTCAAACCTTTCCGTCCACCCCTGGAGAAAAAAGACAAATTCCTGCCGAATCGGTAGGAGGTGGGACCGATTTAAACTACAGGTACATGATCTAGTGCTCAAGATTTTTTGAAAAAATCAGTTTTAGACTCACCGTATGCTATTTCTTCTCAGATCCAATGCAAGTTTAGCAAGGCTTGGCCCCTAGCTAAGAACCTTCATACCCGTCGTTTTGACCATAGTTTGAAACGAGCATAAAAAATTGAAAAATGGTCCGATCAATGCATATCCTTGGCGTGGTGTCATATTATGTGACATAGTTTTAAGGAAAAATACCCAACTTGCTATATTGTAAGTTTCTCAAAAAAACCTTCTAAGAAATGACCTATCATGTATGAGGTTTCATGGCTTTCGGGCCAAACGACCAGTGTTATGGCGAGAATCACGACATAGTTTCTGATGATGTACCCATATTGTGCACCCATGTGTATCATGAGATGGATAACAATATTGCAGGAGGAAGTTTTTCTTTTCGTCGCACGGAAAATCCATTTTCCATTTTCCGAGCGCAAAAAAACAGCGCGTTTAGTGAAGCAACCACGAAACGACAGTTTTAGAATGCTACCACCATATTTTTCAAAAATAGTAGACCACATTACATGGTCAATATCTCAACCGGGGTATCTCAAACCTTTTCGTCCACCCCTGGAGAAAAAAGACAAATTCCTGCCGAATCAGTAGGAGGTGGGTCCGATTTAAACTACAGGTACATGATCTAGTGCTCAAGATTTTTTGAAAAAATCAGTTTTAGACTCACCGTATGCTATTTCTTCTCAGATCCAATGCAAGTTTAGCAAGGCTCGGCCCCTAGCTAAGAACCTTCATACCCGCCGTTTTGACGATAGTTTGAAACGAGCATAAAAAATTCAAAAACGGTCCTGATCAATGCAAATCCTTCGCGTGGTGTCATATTATGTGACATAGTTTTAAGGAAAAATACTCAACTTGGTATATTGTAAGTTTCTCAAAAAACCTTCTCAGAAATGACCTATCATGTGTGAGGTTTCATGGCTTTCGGGCCAAACGACCAGTGTTATGGCGAGAATCACGACATAGTTTGTGATAATGTATCCATATTGTGCACCCATGTGTATCATGAGATGGAGAACAATGTTGCAGGAGGAAGATTTTTCGTTTTGTCGCACGGAAAATCCATTTTCCATTCTCCGAGCGCAAAAAACGGGGCGTTTAGTGAAGCAACCACGAAACAGACAGTTTTAGAATGCTACCACCACATTTTTCAAAAATAGTAGACCACATTACATGGACAATATCTCAACCGGGGTATCTCAAACCGTTTCCGTCCACCCCTGGAGAAAAAGACAAATTCCTGCCGAATCGGTAGGAGGTGGGTCCGATTTAAACTACAGGTACATGATCTATGTGCTCAAGATTTTTTGAAAAAATCATTTTTAAGACTCGCAATATGCTATTTCTTCTCAGGTCCAATGCAAGTTTAGCAAGGCTCGGCCCCTAGCTAAGAACCTTCATACCCGCCGTTTTGACCATAGTTTGAAACTGAGCATAAAAAATTCAAAAACTGTCTGATCAATGCAAATCCTTCGCGTGGTGTCATATTATGTGACATAGTTGTAAGGAAAAATACTCAACTTGGTATATTGTAAGTTTCTCAAAAAAACCTTCTCAGAAATGACCTATCATGTGTGAGGTTTCATGGCTTTCGGGCCAAACGACCAGTGTTATGGCGAGAATCACGACATAGTTTGTGATAATGTATCCATATTGTGCACCCATGTGTATCATGAGATGGAGAATAATGTTGCAGGAGGAAGATTTTCGTTTTCGTCGCACAGGAAAATCCAATTTTCATTCTCCGAGCGCAAAAAACGGGGTGTTTAGTGAAGCAACCACGAAACAGCAGTTTTAGAATGCTACCACCACATTTTTCAAAAATAGTAGACCACATTACATGGACAATATCTCAACCGGGGTATCTCAAACCTTTCCGTCCACCCCTGGAGAAAAAGACAAATTCCTGCCGAATCGGTAGGAGGTGGGTCCGATTTAAACTACAGGTACATGATCTAGGTGCTCAAGATTTTTTGAAAAAATCAGTTTTAAACTCCGTATATGCTATTTCTTCTCAGATCCAATGCAAGTTTAGCAAGGCTCGGCCCCTAGCTAAGAACCTTCATACCCGCGTTTTGACCATAGTTTGAAACGAGCATAAAAAATTCAAAAACTGTCCGATCAATGCAAATCCTTCGCGTGGTGTCATATTATGTGACATAGTTTTAAGGAAAAATACTCAACTTGGTATATTGTAAGTTTCTCAAAAAAACCTTCTCAGAAATGACCTATCATGTGTGAGGTTTCATGGCTTTCGGGCCAAACGACCAGTGTTATGGCGAGAATCACGACATAATTTGTTGATAATGTATCCCATATTGTGCACCCATGTGTATCATGAGATGGAGAACAATATTGTAGGAGGAAGTTTTTCTTTTTGTCGCACGGAAAATCCATTTTCCATTTTCCGAGCGCAAAAAACGGGGCGTTTAGTGAAGCAACCACGAAACGACAGTTTTAGAATGCTACCACCACATTTTTCAAAAATAGTACACCACATTACATGGACAATATCTCAACCGGGGTATCTCAAACCTTTCCGTCCACCCCTGGAGAAAAAAGACAAATTCCTGCCGAATCGGTAGGAGGTGGGACCGATTTAAACTACAGGTACATGATCTAGTGCTCAAGATTTTTTGAAAAAATCAGTTTTAGACTCACCGTATGCTATTTCTTCTCAGATCCAATGCAAGTTTAGCAAGGCTCGGCCCCTAGCTAAGAACCTTCATACCCGTCGTTTTGACCATAGTTTGAAACGAGCATAAAAAATTGAAAAACTGGTCCGATCAATGCATATCCTTGGCGTGGTGTCATATTATGTGACATAGTTTTAAGGAAAAATACTCAACTTGCTATATTGTAAGTTTCTCAAAAAAACCTTCTAAGAAATGACCTATCATGTATGAGGTTTCATGGCTTTCGGGCCAAACGACCAGTGTTATGGCGAGAATCACGACATAGTTTCTGATGATGTACCCATATTGTGCACCCATGTGTATCATGAGATGGATAACAATATTGCAGGAGGAAGTTTTTCTTTTCGTCGCACGGAAAATCCATTTTCCATTTTCCGAGCGCAAAAAACAGCGGCGTTTAGTGAAGCAACCACGAAACGACAGTTTTAGAATGCTACCACCACATTTTTCAAAAATAGTAGACCACATTACATGGACAATATCTCAACCGGGGTATCTCAAACCTTTTCGTCCACCCCTGGAGAAAAAAGACAAATTCCTGCCGAATCAGTAGGAGGTGGGTCCGATTTAAACTACAGGTACATGATCTAGTGCTCAAGATTTTTTGAAAAAATCAGTTTTAGACTCACCGTATGCTATTTCTTCTCAGATCCAAGGCAAGTTTAGCAAGGCTCGGCCCCTAGCTAAGAACCTTCATACCCGTCGTTTGGACCATAGTTTGAAACGAGCTTAAAAAATTCAAAAATGGTCCGATCAATGCATATCCTTGGCGTGGTGTCATATTATGTGACATAGTTTTAAGGAAAAATACTCAACTTGGTATATTGTAAGTTTCTCAAAAAAACCTTCTAAGAAATGACCTATCATGTATGAGGTTTCATGGCTTTCGGGCCAAACGACCAGTGTTATGGCGAGAATCACGACATAGTTTCTGATAATGTACCCATATTGTGCACCCATGTGTATCATGAGATGGATAACAATGTTGCAGGAGGAAGTTTTTATTTTCGTCGCACGGAAAATCCATTTTCCATTTTCCGAGCGCAAAAAACGGCGCGTTTAGTGAAGCAACCATGAAACGACGGTTTTAGAATGCTACCACCACATTTTTCAAAAATAGTAGACCACATTACATGGACAATATCTCAACCGGGGTATCTCAAACGTTTCCGTCCACCCCTGGAGAAAAAGACAAATTCCTGCCGAATCGGCAGGAGGTGGGTCCGATTTAAACTACAGGTACATGATCTTGTGCTCAAGATTTTTTGAAAAAAATTATTTTTAGACTCGCAATATGCTATTTCTTCTCAGGTCCAATGCAAGTTTAGCAAGCCTCGGCCCCCTAGCTAAGAACCTTCATACCCGCCGTTTTGACTGTAGTTTGAAATGAGCATAAAAAATTCAAAAACGGTCTGATCAATGCAAATCCTTCGCGTGGTGTCATATTATGTGACATAGTTGTAAGGAAAAATACTCAACTTGGTATATTGTAAGTTTCTCAAAAAAACCTTCTCAGAAATGACCTATTATGTGTAAGGTTTCATGGCTTTCGGGCCAAACGACCAGTGTTATGGCGAGAATCACGACATAGTTTGTGATAATGTATCCATATTGTGCACCCATGTGTATCATGAGATGGAGAATAATGTTGGGAGGAAGATTTTCGTTTTGTCGCACGGAAAATCCAATTTTCATTCTCCGAGCGCAAAAAACGGGGTGTTTAGTGAAGCAACCACGAAACAGCAGTTTTAGAATGCTACCACCACTATTTTTCAAAAATAGTAGACCACATTACATGGACAATATCTCAACCGGGGTATCTCAAACCTTTCCGTCCACCCCTGGAGAAAAAGACAAATTCCTACCGAATCGGTAGGAGGTGGGTCCGATTTAAACTACAGGGACATGATCTAGGGTTCAAGATTTTTTGAAAAAATCATTTTAAAACTCGTAATATGCTATTTCTTCTCAGGTCCAATGCAAGTTTAGCAAGGCTCGGCCCCTAGCTAAGAACCTTCATACCCGCCGTTTTGACCATAGTTTGAAACGAGCATAAAAAATTCAAAAACTGTCCGATCAATGCAAATCCTTCGCGTGGTGTCATATTATGTGACATAGTTTTAAGGAAAAATACTCAACTTGGTATATTGTAAGTTTCTCAAAAAACCTTCTTAGAAATGACCTATCATGTGTGAGGTTTCATGGCTTTCGGGCCAAACGACCAGTGTTATGGCGAGAATCACGACATAGTTTGTTGTAATGTACCCATATTGTGCACCCATGTGTATCATGAGATGGAGAACAATGTTGCAGGAGGAAGTTTTTCTTTTCGTCGCATGGAAAATCCATTTTCCATTTTCCGAGCGCAAAAAACGGGGCGTTTAGTGAAGCAACCAACAAACGATAGTTTTAGCATACTACCACCACATTTTTCAAAAATAGTAGACCACATTACATGGACAATATCTCAACCGGGGTATCTCAAACCTTTCCGTCCACCCCTGGAGAAAAAGACAAATTCCTGCCGAATCGGCAGGAGGTGGGTCCGATTTAAACTACAGGTACATGATCTAGTGCTCAAGATTTTTTGAAAAAATCAGTTTTAGCCTCACCGTATGCTATTTCTTCTCAGATCCAATGCAAGTTTAGCAAGGCTCGGCCCCTAGCTAAGAACCTTCATACCCGCTGTTTTGACGATAGTTTGAAACGAGCATAAAAAATTCAAAACTTTACCGATCAATGCAAATCCTTCGCATGGTGTCATATTATGAGACATAGTTTTAAGGAAAAATACTCAACTTGGTATATTGTAAGTTTCTCAAAAAACCTTCTCAGAAATGGCCTATCATGTGTGAGGTTTCATGGCTTTCGGGCCAAACGACCAGTGTTATGGCGAGAATCACGACATAATTTGTGATAATGTATCCATATTGTGCACCCATGTGTATCATGAGATGGAGAACAATATTGTAGGAGGAAGTTTTTCTTTTTGTCGCACGGAAAATCCATTTTCCATTTTCCGAGCGCAAAAAACGGGGCGTTTAGTGAAACAACCACGAAACGACAGTTTTAGAATGCTACCACCACATTTTTCAAAAATAGTACACCACATTACATGGACAATATCTCAACCGGGGTATCTCAAACCTTTCCGTCCACCCCTGGAGAAAAAAGACAAATTCCTGCCGAATCGGCAGGAGGTGGGTCCGATTTAAACTACAGGTACATGATCTAGTGCTCAAGATTTTTTGAAAAAATCAGTTTTAGACTCACCGTATGCTATTTCTTCTCAGATCCAATGCAAGTTTAGCAAGGCTTGGCCCCTAGCTAAGAACCTTCATACCCGTCGTTTTGACCATAGTTTGAAACGAGCATAAAAAATTGAAAAACGGTCCGATCAATGCATATCCTTTGCGTGGTGTCATATTATGTGACATAGTTTTAAGGAAAAATACTCAACTTGGTATATTGTAAGTTTCTCAAAAAAACCTTCTAAGAAATGACCTATCATGTATGAGGTTTCATGGCTTTCGGGCCAAACGACCAGTGTTATGGCGAGAATCACGACATAGTTTCTGATGATGTACCCATATTGTGCACCCATGTGTATCATGAGATGGATAACAATATTGCAGGAGGAAGTTTTTCTTTTCGTCGCACGGAAAATCCATTTTCCATTTTCCGAGCGCAAAAAACAGCGCGTTTAGTGAAGCAACCACGAAACGACAGTTTTAGAATGCTACCACCACATTTTTCAAAAATAGTAGACCACATTACATGGACAATATCTCAACCGGGGTATCTCAAACCTTTCCGTCCACCCCTGGAGAAAAAGACAAATTCCTGCCGAATCAGTAGGAGGTGGGTCCGATTTAAACTACAGGTACATGATCTAGTGCTCAAGATTTTTTGAAAAAATCAGTTTTAGACTCACAGTATGCTATTTCTTCTCAGATCCAATGCAAGTTTAGCAAGGCTCGGCCCCTAGCTAAGAACCTTCATACCCGTCGTTTTGACCATAGTTTGAAACGAGCTTAAAAAATTCAAAAACTGGTCCGATCAATGCATATCCTTGGCGTGGTGTCATATTATGTGACATAGTTTTAAGGAAAAATACTCAACTTGGTATATTGTAAGTTTCTCAAAAAAACCTTCTAAGAAATGACCTATCATGTATGAGGTTTCATGGCTTTCGGGCCAAACGACCAGTGTTATGGCGAGAATCACGACATAGTTTCTGATAATGTACCCATATTGTGCACCCATGTGTATCATGAGATGGATAACAATGTTGCAGGAGGAAGTTTTTCTTTTCGTCGCACGGAAAATCCATTTTCCATTTTCCGAGCGCAAAAAACGGGCGCGTTTAGTGAAGCAACCACGAAACGACAGTTTTAGAATGCTACCACCACATTTTTCAAAAATAGTAGACCACATTACATGGACAATATCTCAACCGGGGTATCTCAAACGTTTCCGTCCACCCCTGGAGAAAAAGACAAATTCCTACCGAATCGGTAGGGAGGTGGGTCCGATTTAAACTACAGGTACATGATCTAGTGCTCAAGATTTTTTGAAAAAAATCATTTTAGACTCGTAATATGCTATTTCTTCTCAGGTCCAATGCAAGTTTAGCAAGGCTCGGCCCCTAGCTAAGAACCTTCATACCCGCCGTTTTGACCATAGTTTGAAACGAGCATAAAAAATTCAAAAACGGTCCGATCAATGCAAATCCTTCGCGTGGTGTCATATTATGTGACATAGTTTTAAGGAAAAATACTCAACTTGGTATATTGTAAGTTTCTCAAAAAAACCTTCTCAGAAATGACCTATTATGTCTGAGGTTTCATGGCTTTCGGGCCAAACGACCAGTGTTATGGCGAGAATCACGACATAGTTTGTGATAATGTATCCATATTGTGCACCCATGTGTATCATGAGATGGAGAATAATGTTGGGAGGAAGTTTTCTTTTGTCGCACGGAAAATCCATTTTCCATTCTCCGAGCGCAAAAAACGGGGTGTTTAGTGAAGCAACCACGAAACAGACAGTTTTAGAATGCTACCACCACATTTTTCAAAAATAGTAGACCACATTACATGGACAATATCTCAATCGGGGTATCTCAAACCTTTCCGTCCACCCCTGGAGAAAAAGACAAATTCCTACCGAATCGGTAGGAGGTGGGTCCGATTTAAACTACAGGGACATGATCTAGTGCTCAAGATTTTTTGAAAAAATCATTTTAAAACTCGTAATATGCTATTTCTTCTCAGGTCCAATGCAAGTTTAGCAAGGCTCGGCCCCTAGCTAAGAACCTTCATACCCGCCGTTTTGACCATAGTTTGAAATGAGCATAAAAAATTCAAAAACGGTCCGATCAATGCAAATCCTTCGCGTGGTGTCATATTATGTGACATAGTTTTAAGGAAAAATAGTCAACTTGGTATATTGTAAGTTTCTCAAAAAAACCTTCTTAGAAATGACCTATCATGTGTGAGGTTTCATGGCTTTCGGGCCAAACGACCAGTGTTATGGCGAGAATCACGACATAGTTTGTTGTAATGTACCCATATTGTGCACCCATGTGTATCATGAGATGGAGAACAATGTTGCAGGAGGAAGTTTTTCTTTTCGTCGCATGGAAAATCCATTTTCCATTTTCCGAGCGCAAAAAACGGGGCGTTTAGTGAAGCAACCACCAAACGATAGTTTTAGAATGCTACCACCACATTTTTCAAAAATAGTAGACCACATTACATGGACAATATCTCAACCGGGGTATCTCAAACCTTTCCGTCCACCCCTGGAGAAAAAGACAAATTCCTGCCGAATCGGCAGAGGTGGGTCCGATTTAAACTACAAGGTACATGATCTAGTGCTCAAGATTTTTTGAAAAAATCAGTTTTAGCCTCACCGTATGCTATTTCTTCTCAGATCCAATGCAAGTTTAGCAAGGCTCGGCCCCTAGCTAAGAACCTTCATACCCGTCGTTTTGACCATAGTTTGAAACGAGCATAAAAAATTCAAAAACGGTCCGATCAATGCATATCCTTCGCGTGGTGTCATATTATGTGACATAGTTTTAAGGAAAAATACTCAACTTGGTATATTGTAAGTTTCTCAAAAAAACCTTCTAAGAAATGACCTATCATGTAGTGAGGTTTCATGGCTTTCGGGCCAAACGACCAGTGTTATGGCGAGAATCACGACATAGTTTGTGATAATGTACCCATATTGTGCACCCATGTGTATCATGAGATGGAGAACAATGTTGCAGGAGGAAGTTTTTCTTTTCGTCGCACGGAAAATCCATTTTCCATTTTCCGAGCGCAAAAAACGGGGCGTTTAGTGAAGCAACCACGAAACGACAGTTTTAGAATGCTACCACCACATTTTTCAAAAATAGTAGACCACATTACATGGACAATATCTCAACCGGGGTATCTCAAACCTTTCCGTCCACCCCTGGAGAAAAAGACAAATTCCTGCCGAATCGGCAGGAGGTGGGTCCGATTTAAACTACAGGTACATGATCTAGTGCTCAAGATTTTTTGAAAAAAATCATTTTTAGACTCATAATATGCTATTTCTTCTCAGGTCCAATGCAAGTTTAGCAAGGCTCGGCCCCCTAGCTAAGAACCTTCATACCCGCCGTTTTGACCGATAGTTTGAAACGAGCATAAAAAATTCAAAAACGGTCCGATCAATGCAATCCTTCGCGTGGTGTCATATTATGTGACATAGTTGTAAGGAAAAATACTCAACTTGGTATATTGTAAGTTTCTCAAAAAAAACCTTCTCAGAAATGACCTATTATGTGTGAGGTTTCATGGCTTTCGGGCCAAACGACCAGTGTTATGGCGAGAATCACGACATAGTTTGTGATAATGTATCCATATTGTGCACCCATGTGTATCATGAGATGGAGAATAATGTTGGGAGGAAGTTTTTCTTTTTGTCGCACTGGAAAATCCATTTTCCATTCTCCGAGCGCAAAAAACGGGGGTGTTTAGTGAAGCAACCACGAAACAACAGTTTTAGAATGCTACCACCACATTTTTCAAAAATAGTAGACCACATTACATGGACAATATCTCAATCGGGGTATCTCAAACCTTTCCGTCCACCCCTGGAGAAAAAGACAAATTCCTACCGAATCGGTAGGAGGTGGGTCCGA
Source organism: Avena eriantha (assembly GCA_910589775.1). Taxonomy (NCBI): domain Eukaryota; kingdom Viridiplantae; phylum Streptophyta; class Magnoliopsida; order Poales; family Poaceae; genus Avena; species Avena eriantha. The sequence goes on from OU342741.1 coordinate 99,546,736, forward strand.
TTTAAACTACAGGGACATGATCTAGTGCTCAAGATTTTTTGAAAAAATCATTTTAAAACTCGTAATATGCTATTTCTTCTCAGGTCCAATGCAAGTTTAGCAAGGCTCGGCCCCTAGCTAAGAACCTTCATACCCGCCGTTTTGACCATAGTTTGAAATGAGCATAAAAAATTCAAAAACGGTCCGATCAATGCAAATCCTTCGCGTGGTGTCATATTATGTGACATAGTTTTAAGGAAAAATAGTCAACTTGGTATATTGTAAGTTTCTCAAAAAAACCTTCTTAGAAATGACCTATCATGTGTGAGGTTTCATGGCTTTCGGGCCAAACGACCAGTGTTATGGCGAGAATCACGACATAGTTTGTGATAATGTATCCATATTGTGCACCCATGTGTATCATGAGATGGAGAACAATGTTGAGGAGGAAGTTTTTCTTTTGTCGCACGGAAAATCCATTTTCCATTTTCCGAGCGCAAAAAACGGGGCGTTTAGTGAAGCAACCACGAAACGACAGTTTTAGAATGCTACCACCACATTTTTCAAAAATAGTAGACCACATTACATGGACAATATCTCAACCGGGGTATCTCAAACCTTTCCGTCCACCCCTGGAGAAAAAGACAAATTCCTGCCGAATCGGCAGGAGGTGGGTCCGATTTAAACTACAAGGTACATGATCTAGTGCTCAAGATTTTTTGAAAAAATCAGTTTTAGACTCACCGTATGCTATTTCTTCTCAGATCCAATGCAAGTTTAGCAAGGCTTGGCCCCTAGCTAAGAACCTTCATACCCGTCCGTTTTGACCATAGTTTGAAACGAGCATAAAAAATTGAAAAACGGTCCGATCAATGCATATCCTTTGCGTGGTGTCATATTATGTGACATAGTTTTAAGGAAAAATACTCAACTTGGTATATTGTAAGTTTCTCAAAAAAACTTTCTAAGAAATGACCTATCATGTATGAGGTTTCATGGCTTTCGGGCCAAACGACCAGTGTTATGGCGAGAATCACGACATAGTTTCTGATAATGTACCCATATTGTGCACCCATGTGTATCATGAGATGGATAACAATGTTGCAGGAGGAAGTTTTTCTTTTCGTCGCACGGAAAATCCATTTTCCATTTTCCGAGCGCAAAAAACGGCGCGTTTAGTGAAGCAACCACGAAACGACAGTTTTAGAATGCTACCACCACATTTTTCAAAAATAGTAGACCACATTACATGGAGAATATCTCAACCGGGGTATCTCAAACGTTTCCGTCCACCCCTGGAGAAAAAGACAAATTCCTGCCGAATCGGCAGGAGGTGGGTCCGATTTAAACTACAGGTACATGATCTTGTGCTCAAGATTTTTTGAAAAAAATCATTTTTAGACTCATAATATGCTATTTCTTCTCAGGTCCAATGCAAGTTTAGCAAGGCTCGGCCCCCTAGCTAAGAACCTTCATACCCGCCGTTTTGACCGTAGTTTGAAATGAGCATAAAAAATTCAAAAACGGTCCGATCAATGCAAATCCTTCGCGTGGTGTCATATTATGTGACATAGTTGTAAGGAAAAATACTCAACTTGGTATATTGTAAGTTTCTCAAAAAAAACCTTCTCAGAAATGACCTATTATGTGTGAGGTTTCATGGCTTTCGGGCCAAACGACCAGTGTTATGGCGAGAATCACGACATAGTTTGTGATAATGTATCCATATTGTGCACCCATGTGTATCATGAGATGGAGAATAATGTTGGGAGGAAGTTTTTCTTTTTGTCGCATGGAAAATCCATTTTCCATTCTCCGAGCACAAAAAACGGGGTGTTTAGTGAAGCAACCACGAAACAACAGTTTTAGAATGCTACCACCACATTTTTCAAAAATAGTAGACCACATTACATGGACAATATCTCAACCGGGGTATCTCAAACCTTTCCGTCCACCCCTGGAGAAAAAGACAAATTCCTACCGAATCGGTAGGGGGTGGGTCCGATTTAAACTACAGGGACATGATCTAGTGCTCAAGATTTTTTAAAAAATCATTTTAAAACTCGTAATATGCTATTTCTTCTCAGGTCCAATGCAAGTTTAGCAAGGCTCGGCCCCTAGCTAAGAACCTTCATACCCGCCGTTTTGACCATAGTTTGAAACGAGCATAAAAAATTCAAAAACGGTCCGATCAATGCAAATCCTTCGCGTGGTGTGATATTATGTGACATAGTTTTAAGGAAAAATACTCAACTTGGTATATTGTAAGTTTCTCAAAAAAACCTTCTCAGAAATGACCTATTATGTCTGAGGTTTCATGGCTTTCGGGCCAAACGACCAGTGTTATGGCGAGAATCACGACATAGTTTGTGATAATGTATCCATATTGTGCACCCATGTGTATCATGAGATGGAGAATAATGTTGGGAGGAAGTTTTTCTTTTTGTCGCACGGAAAATCCATTTTCCATTCTCCGAGCGCAAAAAACGGGGTGTTTAGTGAAGCAACCACGAAACAACAGTTTTAGAATGCTACCACCACATTTTTCAAAAATAGTAGACCACATTACATGGACAATATCTCAATCGGGGTATCTCAAACCTTTCCGTCCGCCCCTGGAGAAAAAGACAAATTCCTACCGAATCGGTAGGAGGTGGGTCCGATTTAAACTACAGGGACATGATCTAGTGCTCAAGATTTTTTGAAAAAATCATTTTAAAACTCGTAATATGCTATTTCTTCTCAGGTCCAATGCAAGTTTAGCAAGGCTCGGCCCCTAGCTAAGAACCTTCATACCCGCCGTTTTGACCATAGTTTGAAACGAGCATAAAAAATTCAAAAACGGTCCGATCAATGCAAATCCTTCGCGTGGTGTCATATTATGTGACATAGTTTTAAGGAAAAATAGTCAACTTGGTATATTGTAAGTTTCTCAAAAAACCTTCTTAGAAATGACCTATCATGTGTGAGGTTTCATGGCTTTCGGGCCAAACGACCAGTGTTATGGCGAGAATCACGACATAGTTTGTGGTAATGTACCCATATTGTGCACCCATGTGTATCATGAGATGGAGAACAATGTTGCAGGAGGAAGTTTTTCTTTTCGTCGCATGGAAAATCCATTTTCCATTTTCCGAGCGCAAAAAACGGGGCGTTTAGTGAAGCAACCACCAAACGATAGTTTTAGAATGCTACCACCATATTTTTCAAAAATAGTAGACCACATTACATGGACAATATCTCAACCGGGGTATCTCAAACCTTTCCGTCCACCCCTGGAGAAAAAGACAAATTCCTGCCGAATCGGCAGGAGGTGGGTCCGATTTAAACTACAAGTACATGATCTAGTGCTCAAGATTTTGTGAAAAAATCAGTTTTAGCCTCACCGTATGCTATTTCTTATCAGATCCAATGCAAGTTTAGCAAGGCTCGGCCCCTAGCTAAGAACCTTCATACCCGCTGTTTTGACGATAGTTTGAAACGAGCATAAAAAATTCAAAACTTTACCGATCAATGCAAATGCTTCGCATGGTGTCATATTATGAGACATAGTTTTAAGGAAAAATACTCAACTTGGTATATTGTAAGTTTCTCAAAAAAACCTGCTCAGAAATGACCTATCATGTGTGAGGTGTCATGGATTGCGGGCCAAACGACCAGTGTTATGGCGAGAATCACGACATAGTTTCTGATAATGTACCCATATTGTGCACCCATGTGTATCATGAGATGGATAACAATGTTGCAGGAGGAATTTTTCTTTTCGTCGCACGGAAAATCCATTTTCCATTTCCCGAGCGGAAAAAAACGGCGCGTTTAGTGAAGCAACCACGAAACGACAGTTTTAGAATGCTACCACCACATTTTTCAAAAATAGTAGACAACATTACATGGACAATATCTCAACCGGGGTATCTCAAACCTTTCCTTCCACCCCTGGAGAAAAAGACAAATTCCTGCCGAATCGGTGGGAGGTGGGTCCGATTTAAACTACAGGTACATGATCTAGTGCTCAAGATTTTTTGAAAAAATCAGTTTTGGACTCACCGTATGCTATTCCTTCTCAGATCCAATACAAGTTTAGCAAGGCTCGGCCCCTAGCTAAGAACCTTCATACCCACTGTTTTGACCATAGTTTGAAACGAGCGTAAAAAATTCAAAAATGGTCCGATCAATGCATATCCTTTGCGTGGTGTCATATTATGTGACATAGTTTTAAGGAAAAATACTCAACTTGGTATATTGTAAGTTTCTCAAAAAAACCTTCTAAGAAATGACCTATCATGTATGAGGTTTCATGGCTTTCGGGCCAAACGACTAGTGTTATGGCGAGAATCACGACATAGTTTCTGATAATGTACCCATATTGTGCACCCATGTGTATCATGAGATGGATAACAATGTTGCAGGAGGAAGTTTTTCTTTTCGTCGCACGGAAAATCCATTTTCCATTTTCCGAGCGCAAAAAACGGCGCGTTTAGTGAAGCAACCACGAAACGACAGTTTTAGAATGCTACCACCACATTTTTCAAAAATAGTAGACCACATTACATGGACAATATCTCAATCGGGGTATCTCAAACCTTTCCGTCCGCCCCTGGAGAAAAAGACAAATTCCTACCGAATCGGTAGGAGGTGGGTCCGATTTAAACTACAGGGACATGATCTAGTGCTCAAGATTTTTTGAAAAAATCATTTTAAAACTCGTAATATGCTATTTCTTGTCAGGTCCAATGCAAGTTTAGCAAGGCTCGGCCCCTAGCTAAGAACCTTCATACCCGCCGTTTTGACCATAGTTTGAAACGAGCATAAAAAATTCAAAAACGGTCCGATCAATGCAAATCCTTCGCGTGGTGTCATATTATGTGACATAGTTTTAAGGAAAAATAGTCAACTTGGTATATTGTAAGTTTCTCAAAAAACCTTCTTAGAAATGACCTATCATGTGTGAGGTTTCATGGCTTTCGGGCCAAACGACCAGTGTTATGGCGAGAATCACGACATAGTTTGTGGTAATGTACCCATATTGTGCACCCATGTGTATCATGAGATGGAGAACAATGTTGCAGGAGGAAGTTTTTCTTTTCGTCGCATGGAAAATCCATTTTCCATTTTCCGAGCGCAAAAAACGGGGCGTTTAGTGAAGCAACCACCAAACGATAGTTTTAGAATGCTACCACCATATTTTTCAAAAATAGTAGACCACATTACATGGACAATATCTCAACCGGGGTATCTCAAACCTTTCCGTCCACCCCTGGAGAAAAAGACAAATTCCTGCCGAATCGGCAGGAGGTGGGTCCGATTTAAACTACAAGTACATGATCTAGTGCTCAAGATTTTGTGAAAAAATCAGTTTTAGCCTCACCGTATGCTATTTCTTATCAGATCCAATGCAAGTTTAGCAAGGCTCGGCCCCTAGCTAAGAACCTTCATACCCGCTGTTTTGACGATAGTTTGAAACGAGCATAAAAAATTCAAAACTTTACCGATCAATGCAAATGCTTCGCATGGTGTCATATTATGAGACATAGTTTTAAGGAAAAATACTCAACTTGGTATATTGTAAGTTTCTCAAAACAACCTGCTCAGAAATGACCTATCATGTGTGAGGTGTCATGGATTGCGGGCCAAACGACCAGTGTTATGGCGAGAATCACGACATAGTTTCTGATAATGTACCCATATTGTGCACCCATGTGTATCATGAGATGGATAACAATGTTGCAGGAGGAATTTTTCTTTTCGTCGCACGGAAAATCCATTTTCCATTTCCCGAGCGGAAAAAACGGCGCGTTTAGTGAAGCAACCACGAAACGACAGTTTTAGAATGCTACCACCACATTTTTCAAAAATAGTAGACAACATTACATGGACAATATCTCAACCGGGGTATCTCAAACCTTTCCTTCCACCCCTGGAGAAAAAGACAAATTCCTGCCGAATCGGTGGGAGGTGGGTCCGATTTAAACTACAGGTACATGATCTAGTGCTCAAGATTTTTTGAAAAAATCAGTTTTGGACTCACCGTATGCTATTCCTTCTCAGATCCAATACAAGTTTAGCAAGGCTCGGCCCCTAGCTAAGAACCTTCATACCCACTGTTTTGACCATAGTTTGAAACGAGCGTAAAAAATTCAAAAATGGTCCGATCAATGCATATCCTTTGCGTGGTGTCATATTATGTGACATAGTTTTAAGGAAAAATACTCAACTTGGTATATTGTAAGTTTCTCAAAAAAACCTTCTAAGAAATGACCTATCATGTATGAGGTTTCATGGCTTTCGGGCCAAACGACTAGTGTTATGGCGAGAATCACGACATAGTTTCTGATAATGTACCCATATTGTGCACCCATGTGTATCATGAGATGGATAACAATGTTGCAGGAGGAAGTTTTTCTTTTCGTCGCACGGAAAATCCATTTTCCATTTTCCGAGCGCAAAAAACGGCGCGTTTAGTGAAGCAACCACGAAACGACAGTTTTAGAATGCTACCACCACATTTTTCAAAAATAGTAGACCACATTACATGGACAATATCTCAACCGGGGTATCTCAAACCTTTCCGTCCACCCCTGGAGAAAAAGACAAATTCCTACCGAATCGGTAGGAGGTGGGTCCGATTTAAACTACAGGGACATGATCTAGGGTTCAAGATTTTTTGAAAAAATCATTTTAAAACTCGTAATATGCTATTTCTTGTCAGGTCCAATGCAAGTTTAGCAAGGCTCGGCCCCTAGCTAAGAACCTTCATACCCGCCGTTTTGACCATAGTTTGAAACGAGCATAAAAAATTCAAAAACGGTCCGATCAATGCAAATCCTTCGTGTGGTGTCATATTATGTGACATAGTTTTAAGGAAAAATAGTCAACTTGGTATATTGTAAGTTTCTCAAAAAACCTTCTTAGAAATGACCTATCATGTGTGAGGTTTCATGGCTTTCGGGCCAAACGACCAGTGTTATGGCGAGAATCACGACATAGTTTGTGGTAATGTACCCATATTGTGCACCCATGTGTATCATGAGATGGAGAACAATGTTGCGGGAGGAAGTTTTTCTTTTCGTCGCATGGAAAATCCATTTTCCATTTTCCGAGCGCAAAAAACGGGGCGTTTAGTGAAGCAACCACCAAACGATAGTTTTAGAATGCTACCACCATATTTTTCAAAAATAGTAGACCACATTACATGGACAATATCTCAACCGGGGTATCTCAAACCTTTCCGTCCACCCCTGGAGAAAAAGACAAATTCCTGCCGAATCGGCAGGAGGTGGGTCCGATTTAAACTACAAGTACATGATCTAGTGCTCAAGATTTTGTGAAAAAATCAGTTTTAGCCTCACCGTATGCTATTTCTTATCAGATCCAATGCAAGTTTAGCAAGGCTCGGCCCCTAGCTAAGAACCTTCATACCCGCTGTTTTGACGATAGTTTGAAACGAGCATAAAAAATTCAAAACTTTACCGATCAATGCAAATGCTTCGCATGGTGTCATATTATGAGACATAGTTTTAAGGAAAAATACTCAACTTGGTATATTGTAAGTTTCTCAAAACAACCTGCTCAGAAATGACCTATCATGTGTGAGGTGTCATGGATTGCGGGCCAAACGACCAGTGTTATGGCGAGAATCACGACATAGTTTCTGATAATGTACCCATATTGTGCACCCATGTGTATCATGAGATGGATAACAATGTTGCAGGAGGAATTTTTCTTTTCGTCGCACGGAAAATCCATTTTCCATTTCCCGAGCGGAAAAAAACGGCGCGTTTAGTGAAGCAACCACGAAACGACAGTTTTAGAATGCTACCACCACATTTTTCAAAAATAGTAGACAACATTACATGGACAATATCTCAACCGGGGTATCTCAAACCTTTCCTTCCACCCCTGGAGAAAAAGACAAATTCCTGCCGAATCGGTGGGAGGTGGGTCCGATTTAAACTACAGGTACATGATCTAGTGCTCAAGATTTTTTGAAAAAATCAGTTTTGGACTCACCGTATGCTATTCCTTCTCAGATCCAATACAAGTTTAGCAAGGCTCGGCCCCTAGCTAAGAACCTTCATACCCACTGTTTTGACCATAGTTTGAAACGAGCGTAAAAAATTCAAAAATGGTCCGATCAATGCATATCCTTTGCGTGGTGTCATATTATGTGACATAGTTTTAAGGAAAAATACTCAACTTGGTATATTGTAAGTTTCTCAAAAAAACCTTCTAAGAAATGACCTATCATGTATGAGGTTTCATGGCTTTCGGGCCAAACGACTAGTGTTATGGCGAGAATCACGACATAGTTTCTGATAATGTACCCATATTGTGCACCCATGTGTATCATGAGATGGATAACAATGTTGCAGGAGGAAGTTTTTCTTTTCGTCGCACGGAAAATCCATTTTCCATTTTCCGAGCGCAAAAAACGGCGCGTTTAGTGAAGCAACCACGAAACGACAGTTTTAGAATGCTACCACCACATTTTTCAAAAATAGTAGACCACATTACATGGACAATATCTCAACCGGGGTATCTCAAACCTTTCCGTCCACCCCTGGAGAAAAAGACAAATTCCTACCGAATCGGTAGGAGGTGGGTCCGATTTAAACTACAGGGACATGATCTAGGGTTCAAGATTTTTTGAAAAAATCATTTTAAAACTCGTAATATGCTATTTCTTGTCAGGTCCAATGCAAGTTTAGCAAGGCTCGGCCCCTAGCTAAGAACCTTCATACCCGCCGTTTTGACCATAGTTTGAAACGAGCATAAAAAATTCAAAAACGGTCCGATCAATGCAAATCCTTCGTGTGGTGTCATATTATGTGACATAGTTTTAAGGAAAAATAGTCAACTTGGTATATTGTAAGTTTCTCAAAAAACCTTCTTAGAAATGACCTATCATGTGTGAGGTTTCATGGCTTTCGGGCCAAACGACCAGTGTTATGGCGAGAATCACGACATAGTTTGTGGTAATGTACCCATATTGTGCACCCATGTGTATCATGAGATGGAGAACAATGTTGCGGGAGGAAGTTTTTCTTTTCGTCGCATGGAAAATCCATTTTCCATTTTCCGAGCGCAAAAAACGGGGCGTTTAGTGAAGCAACCACCAAACGATAGTTTTAGAATGCTACCACCATATTTTTCAAAAATAGTAGACCACATTACATGGACAATATCTCAACCGGGGTATCTCAAACCTTTCCGTCCACCCCTGGAGAAAAAGACAAATTCCTGCCGAATCGGCAGGAGGTGGGTCCGATTTAAACTACAAGTACATGATCTAGTGCTCAAGATTTTGTGAAAAAATCAGTTTTAGCCTCACCGTATGCTATTTCTTATAAGATCCAATGCAAGTTTAGCAAGGCTCGGCCCCTAGCTAAGAACCTTCATACCCGTTGTTTTGACGATAGTTTGAAACGAGCATAAAAAATTCAAAACTTTACCGATCAATCCAAATGCTTCGCATGGTGTCATATTATGAGACATAGTTTTAAGGAAAAATACTCAACTTGGTATATTGTAAGTTTCTCAAAAAAACCTGCTCAGAAATGACCTATCATGTGTGAGGTGTCATGGATTGCGGGCCAAACGACCAGTGTTATGGCGAGAATCACGACATAGTTTCTGATAATGTACCCATATTGTGCACCCATGTGTATCATGAGATGGATAACAATGTTGCAGGAGGAATTTTTCTTTTCGTCGCACGGAAAATCCATTTTCCATTTCCCGAGCGGAAAAAACGGCGCGTTTAGTGAAGCAACCACGAAACGACAGTTTTAGAATGCTACCACCACATTTTTCAAAAATAGTAGACAACATTACATGGACAATATCTCAACCGGGGTATCTCAAACCTTTCCTTCCACCCCTGGAGAAAAAGACAAATTCCTGCCGAATCGGTGGGAGGTGGGTCCGATTTAAACTACAGGTACATGATCTAGTGCTCAAGATTTTTTGAAAAAATCAGTTTTGGACTCACCGTATGCTATTCCTTCTCAGATCCAATACAAGTTTAGCAAGGCTCGGCCCCTAGCTAAGAACCTTCATACCCACTGTTTTGACCATAGTTTGAAACGAGCGTAAAAAATTCAAAAATGGTCCGATCAATGCATATCCTTTGCGTGGTGTCATATTATGTGACATAGTTTTAAGGAAAAATACTCAACTTGGTATATTGTAAGTTTCTCAAAAAAACCTTCTAAGAAATGACCTATCATGTATGAGGTTTCATGGCTTTCGGGCCAAACGACTAGTGTTATGGCGAGAATCACGACATAGTTTCTGATAATATACCCATATTGTGCACCCATGTGTATCATGAGATGGATAACAATGTTGCAGGAGGAAGTTTTTCTTTTCGTCGCACGGAAAATCCATTTTCCATTTTCCGAGCGCAAAAAACGGCGCGTTTAGTGAAGCAACCACGAAACGACAGTTTTAGAATGCTACCACCACATTTTTCAAAAATAGTAGACCACATTACATGGACAATATCTCAACCGGGGTATCTCAAACCTTTCCGTCCACCCCTGGTGAAAAAGACAAATTCCTACCGAATCGGTAGGAGGTGGGTCCGATTTAAACTACAGGGACATGATCTAGGGTTCAAGATTTTTTGAAAAAATCATTTTAAAACTCGTAATATGCTATTTCTTCTCAGGTCCAATGCAAGTTTAGCAAGGCTCGGCCCCTAGCTAAGAACCTTCATACCCGCCGTTTTGACCATAGTTTGAAACGAGCATAAAAAATTCAAAAACTGTCCGATCAATGCAAATCCTTCGTGTGGTGTCATATTATGTGACATAGTTTTAAGGAAAAATAGTCAACTTGGTATATTGTAAGTTTCTCAAAAAACCTTCTTAGAAATGACCTATCATGTGTGAGGTTTCATGGCTTTCGGGCCAAACGACCAGTGTTATGGCGAGAATCACGACATAGTTTGTTCTAATGTACCCATATTGTGCACCCATGTGTATCATGAGATGGAGAACAATGTTGCAGGAGGAAGTTTTTCTTTTCGTCGCATGGAAAATCCATTTTCCATTTTCCGAGCGCAAAAAATGGGGCATTTAGTGAAGCAACCAACAAACGATAGTTTTAGCATACTACCACCACATTTTTCAAAAATAGTAGACCATATTACATGGACAATATCTCAACCGGGGTATCTCAAACCTTTCCGTCCACCCCTGGAGAAAAAGACAAATTCCTGCCGAATCGGTAGGAGGTGGGTCCGATTTAAACTACAGGTACATGATCTAGTGCTCAAGATTTTTTGAAAAAATCATTTTTAGACTCGCAATATGCTATTTCTTCTCAGGTCCAATGCAAGTTTAGCAAGGCTCGGCCCCTAGCTAAGAACCTTCATACCCGCCGTTTTGACCATAGTTTGAAACGAGCATAAAAAATTCAAAAACGGTTCGATCAATGCAAATCCTTCGCGTGGTGTCATATTATGTGACATAGTTTTAAGGAAAAATAGTCAACTTGGTATATTGTATGTTTCTCAAAAAACCTTCTCAGAAATGACCTATCATGTGTGAGGTTTCATCGCTTTCGGGCCAAACGACCAGTGTTATGGCGAGAATCACGACATAGTTTGTGGTAATGTACCCATATTGTGCACCCATGTGTATCTTGAGATGGAGAACAATGTTGCAGGAGGAAGTTTTTCTTTTCGTCGCATGGAAAATCCATTTTCCATTTTCCGAGCGCAAAAAACGGGGCGTTTAGTGAAGCAACCACCAAACAACAGTTTTAGAATGCTACCACCATATTTTTTTAAAATAGTAGACCACCTTACATGGACAATATCCCAACCTGGGTATCTCATACCTTTTCGTCCACCCCTGGCGAAAAACAATAAATTCTTGCCGAATCGGTAGGAAGTGGATCCGATTTGAACTACAGGTACATGATCTAATGCTCAAGATTTTTTGAAAAAATAAGTTTTAGACTCACAATATGATGTTTCATCATGGTAATTCATCCATTGCACTCATGTATTTTTTAAAGTCAAATGCTAGTTTCAAAATTATATTTTGAATTATGATATGTCCCTACCATAGACTAATATGGGATTAGTAAATTCACTTTTTTAAATAATCAAAGTATTGCTAATAAACACCCTAATATGATCCACTGAATTTTATAAAAATTGAGAAACAAAATCAATTCTTTTAGACATGTTATGAAAAAGATACAAAAAAAGTAAGCAAAAAGAAACACAGAAAAAAACTAGCCTAAGTTGATCAGCCCGATAAATATCGCCCAATCGCGGGTTTGAAAAAGGCCCAGCTCGATAAATATATGTTATTATAGCTACGGTTGTACTACTAGAACAAAACATGTTGGTTGGTGTAGTGGCAAGCCTCGCTAGTATGTTCTGTGGTTCACTTGGTTGCGGGTTTGAATCCCACTAGCCACCTATTTTTTGCGTGATTATTGGTAACTGACGGATTATATATACATATAAAATATCGTTGTAGTAGGATGACAAGAAATATTCGTTGGTGTAGTGGTAAGAAGTGGTATGTTTGGTTCGAAGGTCTTGTGTTTGAATCCCCTAGCCCCTATTTTTTGCGTAATTGTTGGGGAATTGGTGGATTACGTATAAATATAAAGTATCGTTGTAGTAGTATGATTGGAAAGATTGGTTGGTGTAGTGGCTAGCCACGCTAGGTTGGTATCTTGTGTCGTGGGTTCGAATCCCACCAGCCACCTATTTTTTGCGTGATTATTAGGTAATTTACGGATTACATACACATATAAAATATCGCTGTAATAATATGACAAGAAATATTGGTTGGTGTAGTGGCAAGAAGTGGCATGTTTAGTTGGGAGGTCATGAGTTCAAATCTCTACCACTATTATTTTTTGCAAATATTCAAGCAGTGCCACGTAAGCGCCACATAAGGAGATATTGACACATGGATATGACACATAGTTGAAAACTGACACATAGACATGACACATAGGCACAATTGCTGACGTGTCTGACTACTAATTTCAACTTATCCTAATTTGAACATCATGACGATTTAAAATCGTCATAGTGAGGTAGAAATAACGTTGTAGGCTACATCCGTCATGTTATGACGATTTGAGATAATGAAACTATGACGTTTCTGAGCGAAATCGTCATAATTTTGTAAGGTTTTGAACCTCTCGAATGGCTTGAGACCATCTGGTGCAAATTCATCATAACTCTATTAGAAGGTCATAATTAGAAGGTCATAGAATAACAAATTTCTTGTAGTGAACCATCTAGGACTCAAGGTGATAGTGAGGGGTTATCTAGATGGGGAATGCAAACTTTAATGTGTGCTATTATAGCCCTACATCGTCCAACTGGAGAGTAGTTCAGGGTAGCATCATCAAGAGAATATATTTATATGAGAGTGTCCACTAGTGAAAGTATGATCCCTAGGCCTTGTTTCTAAGCATTGAAACACCGTTTACAATCAGTTATGTTACATGTTTGCTTGCTGCCACTCTTATTTCAGATTGCAATTACCACTTATAATCATCCATATTACTTGTATTTCACTATCTCTTCGCCGAACTAGTGCACCTATACACCTGACAAGTGTATTGGGTGTGTTGGGGACACAAGAGACTTCTTGTATCTTGATTGCAGGGTTGCTTGAGAGGGATACCTTTGACCACTTCCTCCCTGAATTCGATAAACCTTGGGTGATCCACTTAAGGGAAACTTGCTGCTGTTCTACAAACCTCTGCACTTCGAGGCCCAACACTGTCTACAAGAATATAAGTGTGCGTAGACATCAAGCTATTTTCTGGCGTCGTTGCCGGGAGGTAAGGTAAAAGGTACTCACATCCTCTGGCTACTAAGCTATCTTCAAGTACTGTTGCTGGTGTGTGACTGCTCGAAGTTATTTCCTTTAGATACTTCAATTATATCTTTTTGTTTCTTATTTTTATTTTCACTAGTTAGGCTTAATGGAAAACAACAACAAAATTAGAGCTTTATTGTATTTATCTTGAGTTAGGAGATGAAGTGTTTGAAGAGAAAATTAAAAAACCTATGGGACTTTATTTGCATGCTAATCAATGTTATTAGTATGAATTCTTTGAACACCATTATTGCTAATGATATGGAAAAGTCTAAGATTGGGGAAGCTGGTTTTGATGAGCATCATATTTTTAGTCCCCCAAGCACGGAGGAGAAAATTTACTTTGATGATACTATACCTGTGATATATGACGATTACAATGATGAGTATGATATTTTCAGTCCACTTACTATTGAGGATAAAATTAATTATGATTACAATATGCCTCCTATATTTGATAATTATGGTGATGAGAATAATAATGATAGCTATTTTGTTGAATTTGCTCCCACTACAATTAATAAGAATGACTATGTTTATGTGGAGAGTATTAATTCTTTTATGCACGTGGCTCATGATAAGAATGTTTTATGTGATATTTATATTGTTAATTGTATTCATGATGCTACTAAAAGTTATTATGAGAGAGGGAAATATGGTTTTATGTGTCTCAACAATATTAAGTTTCCCCTCTTTATGTTGAAAATTTTGAAGTTGCACTTGTTTTGCTTTCCTATGCTTGTTGCTTTGTACTTTCATGACTTGTTTCTTTACAAGATTATTTTTCATAGGAAGTGGGTTAGACTTAAATGTGTTTTATATTTGCTTCTTGATGCTCTCTTTTACTCTAAATTCATATTTCTTATGTGAGCATCATTGAATTTATCATGCATATCTTAATGGCTATAAAGAAAGAGCTTTTGGGAGAAAACTCATTATATTTTTACTTTCAGTTTTTTTGTTGAGTCTTGGAAGTTATTACTTCTGTAGTAACCTCTTCTTATCCTTTTTGTTTGGTTTTTGTACCAATAATAACCTCTAATGAGAGAGAAGTAAGATTTGGAAAAGTTGTTGTCCTAAAACAGATTTTTGTGCCTCACTGTAAAAATTTGTGAAAAATCTCAGTACATCGGATTGAGTTGTAATATTTTGTGCTTCTTCCCCAGGTTATTATCTAAGTTTAATTAGTTTATCACTTTTCTATTTGAGCAACATAAGGTCTTCGAAAAAATCGGTTTTTACCTGCTGGTCTGTTTTGACAGATTTCTGCCATTATTTGCATTTGCCTCTTATGGGATGTTTGTTTGGGCTTTTGGTAGCTTTCCATTGAAAAAAGCCAAAAAATCAAACCAAACAGGCAGCTGCGTGTTGGGCTTCTGCAGAAGTACTTGGACGAAACATGCATATGACGGGAAGCACCTCGGGGGTGCTTCCTGTTGCTGTGCCCTTTAGCGAGCGAACTGTTTTCGTGTTTAGACATATCGATCGGTTTAAATTACACTAGAATGCCACCCCCAGCTGATAGAAGCTATCACATTAGGGAAAAAAGGCCAACCTTATCCCCACCTTCTTGACCCGATAGGATCCATCCCAGCGTCGCCAATCTCTCACTCCCCACCGCCGATTCCCAGTCGGTGGCCTTCCTCCTCCCCGGCGCTGGACTTCATCCCCGCTGCTGAATCTTCCTCTCCTCGCTGCCTCCCGACTGCTTGACCATGTCATCGCACGAGGCGGCACCGTCTAGCAGCCATCGTCCTGATTTCCGGCGCCGTCAAGACCGCAGGACCCTGTCCTCGCTTAGCTACCTCCTTCCCGTCTCTGCCCAGCTCATCTCGTCCCAGTACGACCTTATCCCAGTTTAAAGGCGAGGCCCCCGTTCACACGTGGTAGTCCCAGTTACAGTGCTAGTGGTTTTTTTTGCGGGAGACATGGTAGTGCTAGTGCTTAGTGCTCGAAAAGGATACATGCCTCTCTTGATGTGATAGTGCTGCTCGAGATTCTGCTGTAAATATTGATGTGGTAAATACATGTCTGTCTTGATGTCCTGCTGCTCGAAATTTAGATGTTCATTATGATGTCATCTTATTTGTATAATGGTCGAATATGTATTTTAGACAAATCAATATCTAACATATGGTATTTAATAATGACATATGCGTTATGCACTTCAATAGTGAAGTATACGTGTTATATGAATTACAAGGACATTATAAAGACAATTCCTTAGCACACAGCCAAACAGCCAGCCAAGTTGCCAAACAGTCAAAATCATACAAGTAGCTTTCTCTGCACAATAGATTTCCCTACACAACAGCACAGCCAACCACAGCTAGCCAACCACAGCCCAAACAAACAGGCCCTTAATCTCTTTCTCTTTGAGTTATCTTTGATCACTTGAGCTTTTAGAAGGAATTGCTACGGTAGCTTGTGTTTTAATGGAAGTTTTTACTTGTGTTGAAACTGAACCTAAAGATTTATTATCTTAAGTAGACTAATGTTTCTAATGAAGATTGTGTGAAGTTTTGTATGAAGGAAATTTTCAAGTGTAGGGAAGAATAATGTGATGAGATGAAGTATGGACAAAAGCTCAAGCATGGGGATGCCACCCGTGTCACCCCAAGAAATATTCAAGAAGTTCAAGCATCAAAGCTTGGGGATGCCCAAGGCATCCCCTTCTTCATCAATAATCTCAAGTTTTCTCCCAAAACACTTCATTTTTTATTTCATGCACAATTGTGTTGTTCTTGGAGCGTCTTTGTTTTTTTAGTTTTCTTTTGTTTGGTTTACTTAAATAAGTTGGTTGGATCCCAACACACTTCTTTTAGAGAGAGACACACCCTGTTATTCATTTCCTAGAACACTCTAGTTTTCACTCTTATTGTTCTATGAGTGTTCTCCTTTGCTAGCACTGCGTTTAGCTTTAGTTTTCGATTGGTGTTGGAAAAGAGTAGCAAATTTCATACTTATAGTGGTACAAGAGGAAGCTTGTTTTGACTGTGACTTAGACTTTATCATGTCATGTTTGATATTGCTTTGACATTATGCTCAGTGATTATTGCTGTAGCATGACTTGTTACAAACAATTGAGATTTCTTAATGTGCCTTCAAAGAATCATGCGTTGTTTTAGCATACAAAAGCATAATATTGTGGTATTCTCCTTTGATGCTTTATTTGGATTGACTTGGCACATGCTCACACCATGTTAAGACTATACAAAGTCACCATAGCCTCTATGATCATTTAGTTTTCGACTTGTAATATCACTTTAATAATGTTTTTTCGCTTTGCATGATTATGGCCATTATTGCTCTCTTAGTTGGTCGCTCCCAGTCTTTTGCTAGCCTCCACATGTACTAAGTATGAGTTCAACTCATGCATCCAACTCCAAATAAAACCAAGTTATTCCAAAGAGTCCACCATACCTACCTATTAGCATTATTGCTATTTTAAGTATATTCATGTTTTTATCTACCTTCCAAATTAGACTTGTTATGTGAAAATTAGTGATTAAAGCTCTCACGGACTTAATGGCACACTTTAATTTCTTGCGCTTAATAAACTTGAACCATTGTGCCCATCTATGTTGCGTATATTCTTGCGTTTTGTAAGTTGTGAATTAGCAGAACCATGTTACCATGGGGAACGCTTTCAACATTGCACTTTATTTAGTTGATATCATGTTCTTTTGCTTACGAATCCCGGTGGTGTCTAGTGAAAGGGGAGCTTGTTAGGCTCGTGGAGTTTGTATATGTGTTAGAGAAACGCATGGGCGGCTAGTCTAAGCCACGCCTAATCATGGTTGAAACGTGCAGCATAACCATAGTGAGCAATCTGTGAAGCATCCTAAAAAGGAAAAAAAGAAAGAAAAAGGGAAAACCCTATGCAAATAGCATATACAAAGATCGATGAGATCTCATTGTCTACTTGCCGTGTCATTTTGATATGGGAAAGATTGTTTATCATGGGGCAAGGGGTACCCTGTTGGCGGATCTCTATGATACACATGTACTTATAACGACAAGAACTTACTTGTGACTAAAGTTGAGTAGCATGAGGAACGGTACTCGTAAGCAAGTGGCATGAGGTTTTCAGCTTATAACTTGTCAGGCATATCCTCATATTTGCTCACTTTAACATTAATCACCTAAAGATGCTTATGATAGGGGTAACGAGAGATGAAAGCTAATAAGAACCATAATTTTTGGAAGCTCTTTATGAGACTTGAATCCCTGCTTCCTTCTATGAAGGGCCTTTCTTTTACTTTTATGTTGAGTCTCCATCTTCTATCTTTATGCACCTATTGAGAGAGCATAATGGTTATTCTTATTTTAATGTGCATTGTCCCAAAACTTGTTGATTGATTCATAACTTTGATATTGCTTGTTCTTAAATTATTTGTATCTAGTCACCCTTATAAACTTTTAAGGTGTCCTATGCATTTATGTTTTGCTACACCATGAGGGACAAGCTGAATACCATTCTCATTACGTTTTCTATATGTGAAACAAACAAACAAACAAACAAACGTATTTCAAAGCATTATTATTCATGAATCTTTTGTTTGTACCTTTTCATGTTACAGCATAGTTGTTATTGCTTATTGTTAGAACTATATCTTTCATGTCTATGTTAGAGTACTATGATCCCAGCTATCAATGTTTTACAAATACCTTGATCAAGATTGTGATGGTGCATGTCACCTCTTTTTTATCACTTACCTACTCGAGGACGAGCAGGAGTTAAGCTTCGGGATGTTGATACGTTGTAAACGTATCTATAATTTTTGATGTTCCATGCTTGTTTAGTATCTACTTTCTTATGTTTTGTTCATACTTTGAGGTATTTTTATACATTTTCTGGAACTAACCTATTAACAAGATGCCACAGTGCCAGTTGCCTATTTTCTGTTGTTTTTGGTTTTAGAAAAGCTGGAAAAGAAATATTCTCGGAATTGGACCGGACAAATGCCAAAGTCAATATTTTACCAGAAGACTCACGGAGCCAGAAGATGAGTTGGAGAGGGGCCAGGGGATGGTCGCCCCACCTGGTGGCGCAGGCCATCCCAGGCCGCGCCAGGGGGTGGTGTGGGCCCCTCGGGCACCCACCGACCTTGCCTCTTCGCCTATAAAAGTACCTCGGGATGAAAACCCTAAGTACCAGATCAAAATCCCACGAAAAGTTCTGCAGCACTGCCGCCACCAAAGAGGAGATTCGGGGGACAAAAGTCTCTGTTCCGGCACCCTGCTCGAATGGGAAAGTGCCCCGGAGCCATCTCTATCAACTCCACCACCATCTCCATCGCCGTTGCTAACTCCCATAATGAGGAGGGAGTAGTACTCTCTCGAGGCTAAGGGCTCTACCGGTAGCTATGTGTTCATCTCTCTCTATGCGTGATCTTATTAAGATCATGAGCTTTGTAATCTAGGATCTATTCCGCTACTCAAGTGCTTTAATTAATCTCTGCTTATCCCCACGTGTGTGAAGTTGACAGTGTGCACACCGTTTGGCACTTTGGCTAAGGATACATAAATAATTATCATGAGTATAATTTGAGTATGATGTCTCTATGAGATTGTGGTGTTTGTTGGAACCATCTAGCGCTCAAGGTGATAGTGAGGAGTTATCTAGATGGTGAATGCAAACTTTAAGGTGTGCTGTTATAGCCCTACATCATCCAACCGGAGAGTAGTTCAGGGTAGCATCATGAAGAGAAGATATTTATATGAGAGTTTCCACTAGTGAAAGTATGATCCCTAGGCCTTGTTTCTAAGCATTGAAACACCGTTTACAATCAGTTATGTTACATGTTTGCTTGCTGCCACTCTTATTTCGGATTGCAATTACCACTTATAATCATCCATATTACTTGAATTTCACTATCTCTTCGCCGAACTAGTGCACCTATACACCTGACAAGTGTATTGGGTGTGTTCGGGACACAAGAGACTTCTTGTATCTTCATTGCAGGGTTGCTTGAGAGGGATACCTTTGACCACTTCCTCCCTGAGTTCGATAAACCTTGGGTGATCAACTTAAGGGAAACTTGATGATGTTCTACACACCTCTCCACTTGGAGGCCCAACACTGTCTACAAGAATAGAATCGTGCGTATACATCATGCAACTTAGGCAGATGATTAGAACGGTCAAAGGTGATTGCCACTTCTAACCAGTCCAAGTATTGTGGGACAGCCGAAACAGTTGCGTTGAGTTCATGCATTACTACTTTCTTGACCTTAGTTGGTTGAGACCCAAGGAAAGTGACGTAGGTGTCTTTCTTTGTCGGGAAGTTCTTTGTTCCATACGACTTGGGATTTGAAGTATCAGCTTCCTCCATTTCAGAATATTCCTTGGTCTCTTTCTCTTTTTTGGGATTGTTTTGACCTTCTTCCACTTAGCCCTGTAGCCAGCGGTATCGTCCTTTTTGATGTCGTCATTGAAACGACACTTAACATTTGTGTGGGACGAGCCCCCGTTGGGATCTAAGTGACGCACGCACGGGTTATTGGCAATGTCGACCCAGGAGTAGGTTTTGCCAGGTTGCTAGTCTCCTCTTCCCTAGACTCTTGATGTCCCACGACCGCGTCCGCGACCACCACCGTGCCCTCCTCGTCCTCCAGACCCGTAAGTAGCACTGACAACCGCTATTTCCGCATTGGGATTTTCTTCCGAGGTGTTCTTGCGCTTCTGAGCTTGCTGCTTTGGTTGTTTTGCCGACTGTGGCACAACAAGGGTGTTCAGTAGTCCCTCTGCATCGTCATCAGCGTCTGCATACTTGCTCGCTGTTTCTATCATTTCTCCCAAATTAGTGACCTTGTCACACTTCAAGCGGTGACGTAGTAAGCCAATTGGGAGTCCTGCATTGAAAGCTTCAATCGCAGTTTGGTCGTTTACTCCCTCACAGGAGTTCTTGGTGTCGATCCATCATCTGAGGTAATCTCGGAAAGTTTCTCGGGCTTTCTGGGTGCACCACTGCAGGTCTCCTACCGTACAGAGCCTCCGATATGTGCCTTCAAAATTCCGAAAGAACGCGCTTTGCATGTCTATACCAGTTGTGTATGGTGCTTTCTGGAAGTTCATTGAGCCGGGATTGCGCCGTCTTCCGCAGCATGAGTGGGAGATATCGGTTTGTGACCAAGCTATTTCCGCCTTTGGTGATGCAGCAAGCCTGGAAAAAATCCTGGAGCCAATATATGGCCGAGCTACACCATCGTAGGCTTGAATATGCCTGTAGCAAATCCTTCCAGGAAGTGTGTTTGTCGTATGTGCGGTCTGAAGCATTTTGGACGCACATAGATTTCATCATTCTCGTGGTGATGCGCCTCTATGTTAGAGTTGATCTGATGTCTCGCATCGCTTGGTGACAAGGATCGCCGTCCTGGTTGATGGTTGTGGCTGCGGTGCCTTGGAGCAGGACTTCTACTTCTGCCACCACCTCCCCCGCCATGGTGCCATCCTTGAGAGCCGTTGTGGTGGCTACTTGGTTGAGAGGGTGGATCAGGTGGATTGTTTCCGCCTGATCGCCGGCCTCCATCCGGAGTGTCATTATTCCGGTTCTGGGGAAGGTCTTCGCTACGACGAGCCCCTGTCACCTTGACTCGGCACGGTGTCATCCGTTCCTTCGTCTGTTGTTCCCCACAGCTTGGTGAGGCTCAACCGGACAACTTGCATGCCTAGGCGGTGGCATCTTTTGACGGTCCTCCTCCCGACGTTTCTCTTTGTCTTCTTCTCTATGATTGTTCGACTCTCGCCAAGGAGGGTGTCTCGGATACAGTGTTGCAACTGTGTATCGCTCCACGACTGGAGCAAGATTGCTCCAGTTACGTCGGTTGCAACCCGATATCTCCCGCTCATGCTACGGAAGAAGGCGCGATCCTGGCTCAATGAACTTCCGGAAAGCACCATACACAACTGGTATGACATGCAAAGCGCGTCCTTTCGGAATTTTGAAGGCACATATCGGAGGCCCTGTACGGTAGGAGACCTGTAGCGGTGCACCCAGAAAGCTGGAGAAACTTGTCGAGATTACCTCGGATGATGGATCAACACCAAGAACTCCTGTGAGGGAGTAAACGACCAAACTGCAATTGAAGCTTTCATTGCAGGACTCCCAATTGGTTTACTGCGTCACCGCTTGAAGTGTGACAAGGTCACTGATTTGGGAGAAATGATAGAAACAGCGAGCAAGTATGCAGATGCTGACGATGATGCAGAGGGACTACGGAAAACCCTTGTTGTGCCACAATCGACAAAACAACAAAAGCAGCAAGCTCAAAAGCGCAAGAACACCTCAGAAGAAAAGCCCAATGCGGAAACGGTGGTTGTCATTTCTACTTCCGGGTCTGGAAGACAAGGAGGTCGCGGCGGTGGCCGTGGACACGGTCGTGGGACATCAAGAGTCCAGGGAAGAGGAGACCAGCAACCTGGAAAAACCTACTCCTAGGCTTACATTGCAAATAACCCGTGCCTACATCACTTAGATCCCAACAGGGCTCGTCCCACACAAATGTTGAGTGGTGTTTCAATGACGACATCAAAAAGGACGATACCGCTAGCTATAGGGCTAAGCGGAAGAAGGGAAAAAAGAATCCCGAAAAAGAGAAAGAGACCAAGGAAGATTCCGACATGGAGGAAGCTGATACTTCAAATCCCAAGTCGGATGGAAAGAAGAACTTCCCGACAAAGAAAGACACTTATGTCACTTTCCTTGGGTCTCAACCAGCTAAGGTCAAGAAAGCGGTAATGCATGAACTCAACGCAACTGTTCCGCCCATCCCACAATACTTGGACTGGACGGAAGTAGCAATCACCTTTGACCGCTCGGATCATCCGCCTAAGTTGCACATGCGAGGAAAATACGCCTTAATCGTCAACCCACTTATTGACGGTTATGGTTTCTCCCAGACTCTTATGGATGGTGGCAGCAGCATCAATATTCTATATGTTGAAATGCTACGCCAGATGAGGATTGATGTCTATGCACTTCTATTCTTGTGGACAGTTGTTGGGCCTCCAAGTGCAGAGGTTTGTAGAACAGCAACAAGTTTCCCTTAAGTGGATCACCCAAGGTTTATCGAACACGGGGAGGAAGTGGTCAAAGGTATCCCCCTCAAGCAACCCTGCAATCAAGATACAAGAAGTCTCTTGTGTCCCCAACACACCCAATACACTTGTCAGGTGTATAGGTGCACTAGTTCGACGAAGAGATAGTGAAATACAAGTGGTATGGATAATTATAAGTGGTAACGGTGCCAGAAAATAGCTTTGATGGCGTGTGGTTGACGTGGGAAGAGACTAAAGGCAATCTGAAATAATGATGGAAGCAAGCAAACATGTAACAGATCTAGTTGCAAACGGTGTTTCAATGCTTAGAAACAAGGCCTAGGGATCATACTTTCACTAGTGAACACTCTCATATAAATATATTCTCTTTATGATACTACTCTTAACTACTCTCCGGTTGGACACTCTAATCCATGGTAGGGCTATAACAGCACTCCTCAAAGTCCGCTTTCTCCATCTAGATAACCTTACACTGTCACCTTGAGCTCTAGATGGTTCCAGCAAACACCATGATTTCATAGAAACATCCAACTCCAAATATAACTCATAACAAGTAATTCTAATCTCTAGCTAAGTGCCACCATGGTGTGCATGTTGTCACTTTCACACACGTGGGGAGAGCCAGCGATCTACTAAAGCACTTGAGTAGCAAGGTAGATCTACTTGATTACAAAGGTCATGATCACAATACGATCATGCATAGGGAGAGAGATGAACACATAGCTATCGGTAGAGCCCTTAGACTTGAGAGAGAACTACTCCCTCATCATCATGGGAATCAGCAACGGAAATGGAGATGGTGGTGGAGATCGATGGAGATGGCTCCGGGGGCACTTCCCCATCCCGGCAGGGTGCCAGAACAGAGACTTTCTATCCCCCGAATCTCCCCTTCGGTGGTGGCGGCACTATGGAACTTTTTGTGGCTGGAGGCTGGATTCTCTAGGGTTTCTTCATCGGAGGCTTCTTATAGGCGAAAGGGCGATGTCAGAGGGTGGACCAGGGGCCCACACCACCTAGTGGCGCGGCCAGGGGGCCCGCACCACCACATGGTGTGGACAACCCCTGGCCCCTCTCCGTCTTGTCTTCTGGCTCCGTGAGTCTTCCGGTAAAATATCGACTTTGGCTTTTGTCCGGTCCAGTTTCGAGAATATTCATTTTCTGGCTTTTCTAGAACCAAAAACGGAAGAAAACAGGCAACTGGCACTGTGGCATCTTGTTAATAGGTTAGTTCGAGAAAATGTGTAAAAATACTCCAAAGTGTTGACAACGCAAAGCAAAGTAGATACTAAATAAGCATGGAACATCGAAAATTATAGATACGTTTGCAACGTATCAACATCCCCAAGCTTAACTCCTGCTCGTCCTCGAGTAGGTAAGTGATAAAAAGAAAAGAATAATTTTTTAGGTGACATGCACCATCACAATCTTGATCAAGGCATTTATAAAACATTGATAGCTGGGATCATAGTAATTTAACATAGCATGAAAGATATAGTTCTAACAACAAGACATAGCAACTATGTCATAACATGAAAAGGTACAAATAAAAGATTCATGAATAACAATCCTTTGAAAGACGTTTGTTTGTTTCACTTATAGAAAACGTAATGAGAATGGTATTCAGCTTGTCCCTCATAGTGTAGCAAAACATAAATGCATAGGACACCTTCAAAGTTCATAAGGGTGACTAGATACAAATAGTTTAAGAACAAGCAATATCAAAGTTATGCATCAATCAACAAGCCTTGGGACAATGCACATTAAACTAAGAATGGCCACTATGCTCTCTTAATAGGTGCATAAAGATAGAAGACAGAGACTCAACATAAAAGTAAAAGAAAGGCCTTCATCGAAGGAAGCAGAGATTCAAGTCTCATAAAGAGCTTCCAAAAATTATGGTACTTATTAGCTTTCAGCTCTCATTGCCCCTATCATAAGCATGTTGAAGTGATTAAGGTTAAAGTGAACAAACTATGGAGTATAAGCTTGACAAAGTATAAGTTGGCAATCTCATGTCCCTTGAATACGAGGGCCGCTCCTCATGCTACTCAAGTTTAGTTACCCGTATTTCTTGTCATAGTAAGTACATGTGCATCATAGAGAACCGCCAGCGGGGTACCCCTTGCCCGATGATACGGAAGAATCCCCATATCAAAATGTCAAGGCAAGCAGACAATAAGCATCTCAGCATCTTCTTATTTACCATGGGAAAATGGTGCTTTTTCTCTCTTTCCTCTTCTCTCGTATTTTTTTTCTTTTTCTCTTTTTCTCAATCTCTGTCTCTTTTTTTATAAGAAGAATGCTTAATAGATTGCTCATTATGGTTACGCTGCACGTTTCCACCATCATTAGGCATGGATTAGACCAGCGGCCCAGGTGTTTCTCTAACACACATACAAAACTCCATGGACTTACAAGCTCCCCTTTCATTTCACACCGACGACATCCATAAACAAAAGAGCACAATATAAACTGGTACAATGTACAAGTGCAATGTTGAAATCGTTCCCCATGACAGCATGGTTCTGCTAATCTCCAACATATAAGTGTAAGCATATACAACATAGATGACACAATGGTTCAAGTTTATTAGGGGATAGAATAGTAAAGTGTGCCATCAAGTTCGTGAGAGCTTTAATCACTAGTTTTCTCATAACAAGTTTAATTCGGAAGATAAATAAAAACATGAATATACTTGGAATAGCAAATGCTAATAGGTAGGTATGGTAGACTCTTTTGAATAACTTGGTTTTATTTGGAGTTGGATGCATGAGTGGAACTCATACTTGGTTATGGAGGCTAGCAAAAGACTGGGAGCGACCAACTAAGAGAGAAATAATGACCATAATCATGCAAAGTGACAAAACATCATTAATTAAAGCATAAAGTGATATTACAAGTCGAAAACTAAATGATCATCGAGGCTATGGTGACTTGGTATAGTCTTAACATGGTGTGAGCATGTGCCAAGTCAACCCAATAATAAAGCAGCAAAGGAGAATACCACAATTCTATGCTTTAATATGCTAGAAAACGCATGATTCTTTCAAGGCACATTAAGCAATCTCAATTGTTTATAACATTTCATGCTACAGCAAAAATCACTAAGCATAAAGCCAAAACAATATCAAGCATGACATGATAAAGCATAGGCCACAGTCAAAAACAAGTTCCTTTTACCACTTAAGCATGAACTTTTCCTACTCTTTTCCAATCCAAACCAATCTTATTTGAAAACTAATGCATGAATGAGGGGGTCCAACCAATTTATTTAAGAAAACTAAGCAAACCAAGCAAACGAAAACCAAAAACGAAAACGAAGACGCCCCAAGAAGAACACAATTGTGCATGAAACAATAAAAATGAAGTGTTTGGAAGAAACCTGAGATTTTTATTGATGAAGAAGGGGATGCCTTGGGCATCCCCAAGATTTGACGCTTGTACTTCTTGGATATTTCTTGGGGTGACATGGGTGGCATCCCCAATCTTGAGCTTTAGTCCATTCTTCATCTCATTACATCATTCTTTCCTTACACCTAAAATTTTTCCTTCATACAAAACTTCACACAATCTTCATTAGCAACATTAGTGTACTCAAGATAATAAGTCTTTTGGTTCAGTTCCAACACAAGTAAAACTTCCATTAAAACAAAAGCTACTGTAGCACTTCCCTCAAAAAGCTCAATTCCCCAAAAAGAACCCAAAAAGGAATCAACAAGAAGCAAATGCAAATAATGGCAAAAATCTATCAAAACAGACTAGCACGTAGAAACCTATTTTTTCAAAGACCTTATGTTGCTCAAATCGAAAAGTGCTAAACTAACGAAAGTTGGATAACAACCTGTGGCAGAAGCACAAAACATTACAGCTCAAACCGACGTATAGAGATTTTACACGAATTTTTACAGCGAAGCACAAAAATCTGTCTCGAGACAGCACTTCCCCAAATCTTACTTCTCTCTCATTAGAGGTTACTCTTGGCACAAAAAACAAATAAAAAGGATAAGGAGAGGTTATTACAGAATTAATAACTTCCAAGACTCAAAAAACCTATTGGGTTATCTCCCAAGAAGTACTTTTCTTTAATGCCTTTAAGTTAGGCATGATAGTTTGAGCAGATGCTCACATAAGAAATATGAATTGAAGTAAAAGAGAGCATCAAGAAGCAAATTCAAAGCACATTTAAGTCTATGCATAGGAATCTTGTAAAGAAACAAGTCATGAAAGCACAAAGCAACAAGCATAGTAAAGCAAAACAAGTGCAACTTCAAGACTTTCAACATAAAGAGGGGAAACTTAATATTATTGAGATGCATAAAACCATGTTTCCCTCTCTCATAATAACTTTCAGTAGCATCATGAATAAAATTAACAATATAACTATCACATAAAACATTCTTATCATGAGCCACATGCATATAATAATTATTACTCTCCACATAAGCATAGTCATTCTTATTAATTGTAGTGGGAGAAAATTCAACAAAATAGCTATCACTATTATTCTCATCACCATAATCATCAAATA
Source organism: Avena eriantha (assembly GCA_910589775.1). Taxonomy (NCBI): domain Eukaryota; kingdom Viridiplantae; phylum Streptophyta; class Magnoliopsida; order Poales; family Poaceae; genus Avena; species Avena eriantha. The sequence continues at coordinate 99,574,174 of OU342741.1, forward strand.
TAGGAGGCATATTGTAATCATAATTAATTTTCTCCTCAATAGTAGGTGGACTGAAAATATCATATTCCTCATTGTAATCATCATATATTGGAGGCATAGTATCATCAAAGTAAATTTTCTCCTTCGTGCTTGGGGGATTAAAAATATCTTGCTCATCAAAACTAGCTTCCCCAAGGTTAGACTTTTCCATAGCATTAGTAATAATGGTGTTCAAAGAATTCATACTGATAACATTTCTATTAGCATACAAATAGAGTTCCATAGGTTTTTTAATTTTCTCTTCAAACACTTCATGTCCTAACTTAAGATAAATACTATAAAGCTCTCTAATTTTTTGTTTTTTTCCATTAAGCCTAACTAGTGAAAATAAAAACAAGAAACAAAAAGATATAATTGCAGAATCTAAAGGAAATAACTTTGAGCACTCACACACCAGCTATAGTACTAGAAAATATCTTAGTAGCCAGAAGATGTGAGTACCTTTTACCTTACCACCTCGGCAACGGTGCCAGAAAATAGCTTGATGTCTACGCACTTCTATTCTTGTAGACAGTTGGTGGGCCTCCAAGGGCAGAGGTTTGTAGAACATCAGCAAGTTTCCCTTAAGTGGATCACCCAAGGTTTATCAAACTCGGGGAGGAAGTGGTCAAAGGTATCCCTCTCAAGCAAAGATGCAATCAAGATACAAGAAGTCTCTTGTGTCCCCAACACACCCAATACACTTGTCAGGTATATAGGTGCACTAGTTCAGTGAAGAGATAGTGAAATACAAGTGGTATGGATAATTATAAGTGGTAACGGTGCCAGAAAATAGCTTTGATGGCGTGTGGTTGACGTGGGAAGAGACTAAAGGCAATCTGAAATAATGATGGAAGCAAGCAAACATGTAACAGATCTAGTTGCAAACGGTGTTTCAATGCTTAGAAACAAGGCCTAGGGATCATACTTTCACTAGTGAACACTCTCATATAAATATCTTCTCTTTATGATACTACTCTTAACTACTCTCCGGTTGGACACTCTAATCCATGGTAGGGCTATAACAGCACTCCTCAAAGTCCGCTTTCTCCATCTAGATAACCTTACACTGTCACCTTGAGCTCTAGATGGTTCCAGCAAACACCATGATTTCATAGAAACATCCAACTCCAAATATAACTCATAAAAAGTAATTGTAATCTCTAGCCTAAGTGCCACTATGGTGTGCACGCTGTCACTTTCACACACATGGGGAGAGCCATAGATCTATTAAAGCACTTGAGTAGCAAGGTAGATCTACTTGATTACAAAGCTCATGATCACAATATGATCATGCATAGAGAGAGATATGAAAACATAGCTATCGGTAGAGCCCTTAGCCTCGAGAGAGAACTACTCCCTCATCATCATGGGAATCAGCAACGACAATGGAGATGGTGGTGGAGATCGATGGAGATGGCTCCGGGGGCACTTCCCCGTCCCGGCAGGGTGCCGGAACAGAGACTTTCTATCCCCCGAATCTCCCCTTCGGTGGCGGCGGCGCTACAGAACTTTTCGTGGCTGGAGGCTGGATTCTTTAGGGTTTCTGCATCAGAGGCTTCTTATATGTGAAAGGGCGATGTCAGAGGGTGGACCAGGGGCCCACACCACCTGGTGGCTCGGCCAGGTGGGACCCGCGCCACCACATGGTGTGGCCATCCCCTGGCCCCTCTCCGTCTCGTCTTCTGGCTCTGTGAGTCTTCCGGTAAAATATCGACTTTGGCTTTTGTCCGGTCCAATTCCGAGAATATTCATTTTCTGGCTTTTCTGGAACCAAAAACAGAAGAAAACAGGCAACTAGCACTGTGGCATGTTGTTAATAGGTTAGTTCTAGAAAATGTGTAAAAATACTCCAAAGTGTTGACAACGCAAAGCAAAGTAGATACTAAACAAGCATGGAACATCAAAAATTATAGATACATTTATCAAGGATCTCAGAGACCCAGCTGATTCACAGCTTTGTGATCTTTCATGGAGTTGTCCCAGGAAGACAAGCAAATTCCCTAGGAGAGATAACTTTGGATGTCACCTTTGGTACTCCAAAGAATATCAGACGGAGGCACTCTCTTTCGAAGTGGTTCCGTTCAAGTGTGCCTACCACGCTATATTCGGACGGCCGGCTTACTAGGATTTTATGGCTCGTCCGTGTTACATTTACAATGTGATGAAAATTCCAGGTCCCAACGGCGTGATCACCATCAGGGGAGACCCGAAGAAAGCGCGAGAATGCAAGGACGGAAATGCCGCCTTTCCTGAAGCTGTGCTGCACGCCTAGGAGTACTAGGATATCAAGAAGACCATTGACCCGTCCGAGATGCCCGTGATGAAGAAGGAGGTGACAAAGCTGACTCCGGAGTTCAAGGCATCGGAAGAGATGAAGAAGATGATGTTGAAGGATGATGACCCCTCCAAGGTGACCCAAATAGGTGTAGGTTTAGACCGCGCATAGGAAAGCGCGCTCGTCAAGTTCCTCAAAGCAAATTAAGATATCTTCACATGGCAGCCATTTGACATGACCGGAGTACCTAGGGAACTTGTCGAGCACTCTCTAAATGTACACCAAAATGCTAAAACAGTCCTTACGATGTTTCGGCGATGAAAAGAAAAAAGCAATAGCTAAGGAACTATCCCGGATCGAGTTAGCCGGATTCATAGAAGAGTTCATCCATACTGATTGGTCGGCCAAATCCTGTAATGGTCCCTAAAAAGGACACCACTTATTTAAGGATGTGTGTTGATTATACTGCCTTAAACAAGGCTTGTCCCAAAGATCCATTCGCTCTGCTAGAATTTATTAAGTTATCGATTCTACGGCAGGCTCGGAACTCCTATGTTTTCTCGATGCATATTCCTGTTATCACCAAATTCAGATGAAGGAATCAAACAAAGTCAAAACTTCATTCATAACCCCCTTTGGAACCTTCTGTTTCGTTACGATGCCCTCTGGGCTCATGAACGCAGGAGCTACCTACCAGCGCACTATGCAGCGTTTCCTCCACGACCAAATTGGACGCAATGTACATGCATATGTGGATGATATTGCGGTGATGTCCAAAAAGAAGGAAACTCTAATTTCCGACTTGGAGGAAACATTTGCCAATCTACGCAAATACAACATAATGCTTAACCCAAAGAAATGATTCTTTGGAATACCAGCCGGAAAGTTGTTAGGTTTCTTCGTGTCACAAAGAGTCATAGAGGTGAACCGTGACAAAATCAAGGCTATACTCAATATTTCCAGGCCCACTCGCCTGAAGGACATTCAAAGACTAACTGGTTGCATTGCTGCAGTCAGTCGGTTTGTAAGCCGGCTCGGTGAAAGAGCCGCACCACTTTATAAGCTCCTGAAAAAGACCAAAAAGTTCATTTGGACTGATGAAGCTGAAGTTGCACTACAAGACCTAAAAGCATACTTTCGTCTGCTCCTATCCTTGCAGCACCGGAACCTCAGGAACCGACGTTGCTCTATATCGCTGCGACAAACAGAGTCATCAGTGTCGTCATGGTAGTGGAGAGACCTAAGGAAAATCAGGAACACCCGGTGCAGCGTCCAACTTACTACCTCAGCGAAGTCCTGATACGTCCATTTTGCATCACTATTATATGTCAGAATTCACTGTTATTCATTGATATATTTCGTATTGCAAGGTGATACTTATGTTATATCATCTGTTTTTGCATGGTTGGTGACTTTTGGAGCATAGACCGCTACAGTCAGGATTCTGATGGAAAAGGTGATGTTTGGAGGCAAAATTAACGGAGATCAAAAAATCCGGGAAAATATATGGAAAATCCAATTTTCCAGAAGACGAAGGAAGCCAGAAGGGGGACTGGAGATGGGCCACAAGGGGCCCACACTATCCCCTGGCGCGGGCCAGCCTAGGTCGCGCCACCAGGTGGTGTGGCCGCCCTGGTCCACCCCTGGCACTCCCCTGCGGCGTATATTATCCTCCCGAAACCCTAAGACTTCGAGAGCGACCACAGAAAGATTCTGCCGCCTCTACGGGCAGAAAACACCGAGAGAGAAAGATCTCACCGGCTGATAGATTTCTGCCAGGGGAATTCCTTCCCGGAGAGGGGAGATCGTCGCTATCAACACAATCATCAAGCTGGACTTCATCGGAATCATCATCATCATCACCACCATCATCACCATCAGCACCCTCATCACCATCTCCATATTGCTGTAACAGTTAGTTGAATCTTGCATTAGTTCATAGGGGAAACTTTCCTGGTGTTGATTACTCTTTGTAGTTGATGCTATTAAGTGAACCATTGAATTATTGTTTATGTTCAGATTGTTATACATCATTATTCAATCTTTGATCATGATCCATATGATGTCTTGTGAGTAGTTTGTTTTGTTCTTGAGGACATGGGAGAAGTCAAGTTGTTAGTAGTGGACTTGTGTTGAGAAAGATTCAATAGTTTGTTATTTAAGTTGCGGTGTACTTCTTCTAGTGGTGTCATGTGAACGTCGACTACATGACACTTCACCTATATGGGCCTAGGGGAATGCATTGTGTATTTGGCTACTAATCGTAGGGGTTGCCGGAGTGACAGAAACCTGAACCCCCGTTAGGAAACCATTGCACAAGGGACGTAAGGGTCTTAGAGTTTAAAGTTGTGGTTAGGTTTCTACCTTAATTACTTTCTTGTACTTACGGATGTTTACAAGGGGTATAATCACAAGTATGTATTAGTCCTACAAAGGTCGGTACATTAGCATAGGTTCACCCACACAACACTTAGCAAGCTAAAGAACATTAGTCAACTATATGAAGCGAAAGCACTTGACAGTCTTCCCATGTGTCCTCGAGAATATTTGATCATCTTAAGTAATACAACCGGCTTGTCCTTTGCTGCATAAAGTATTGGGCCACTTGCTGCATTTATTCCTACTTTCTTTTATTTACTCGTACTTTGTTTACTTGCTTTATCAAAAACCCCTAAAAATCCGTTTGCTAAGTATTTGCAGAGAATTCCTGATCCATACCACTAGCCAGCACCTTCTGCTCCTCGTTGGGTTCGACACTCTTACTTATCGAAACTACTGCGATACACCCCCCCCTATACTTGTGGGTCATCAAGACTATTTTCTAGCGCCGTTGCCGGGGAGTGAAGCGCTATTGGAAAGTGGAACTGGTAAAGGAAACTTCTACTGCGAGTATTGTTTATTTCTGTTAGTTGCTTTATTTTCGTTATGGATAATTCGCTGAGTTTCTTATTTGGTAATGCTACTAACACTACTAAGGTAGTAGATAAGCCACCACCTGCTGAGAATGATGCTTTTAAAATACCTACAAAAATTATTGATCGTGTTATGGATAACTATTATGTTGGGGATGGAACTGTCCATCCCGGTGATCATTTACTCTTTATACACGAATTATGCGGGTTGTTCAAGTGTGCAGGTATTACTACAGATCAAGTTAAGAAGAAGTTATTCTCATTATCGCTGAAAGAAAGAGCTGAGGAATGGTATCAGCTGCTGAAGAATGGTCAAGCTCTAGAATGGGAGGAAATAGTGTCTCTCTTTTATTCAAACTTTTATCCTCCTAGTGAGATTCATAAAGATCGGAATCAAATATACAACTTTTGGCCTCTTGATGGAGAGAGTACAGCTCAACCTTGTGGGAGATTGAAGTTACTAATGCTCAAATGTCCCACTCATGAGCTCCCCAACAATATTATTATCAATAACTTTTATGCAAGTTTCCCTCTACATGACAAGGATTTATTGGATGCTTCTTGTGTTGGATCATTCACTCACACGGAAGAAGAAGCTAAATGGGATCTTCTGGACCGTATTCAAGGCAATGTTGAAGCTTGGGAGAATGACAAAGGTAGAAACTCAGGTATAAATTATGATTATGAATGCATTGAATCTTTTATGGGAACTGATGACTTTCAAAATATTAAAAATGCTTATGGTCTAGACTCTCAAGCTATTGCTTCTTATTTTAAAGCTTTTGCTTCCTACATTGAAGTGCCTAAAAAGAAGTGGAATAAGTGTCATGAACCTTATAAAGATGTTGCTAAGAGTGTTCCTACAAGAAATACTGAAGTTTATACTACTAATCATGTCTTACCTAAACCTTATATTGAGAAAATGGCTTTCCCAGTTAAGATAAAGGAACATTCTATGATAGCTAGTATGGTTAATGAAAGTACGAATGAAGCTGTTGAACCTGATAAACAAAAGGTTGATGAACCTATTATAGCAAATGTGAAAGACTTTGTCACTAAGTATCAAGAAGGGGGACACACTATCCTTTCTAAGGATACCTCTAATATTGTTTCACAAAGTAGTATTATGAGAGCTAGTATTCCTGTGTTTTCTGTTAGAATAAGTGATCATTGCTATGATGGTCCTTGTGATAGCTATATTGTTAAGTTTATGCACGATACTAAAAGTTACTATGAAAGAGGAAAAAGTGTTCTTATGCATCTCAATAATATCAAGTTTCCTCGTTTTATGCTGAAAGTTTTTATGTTGCATTTTTTGCATTTCTTTTGCCTTCCTATGCAAGTAGCCTCTGGTTTCAACAACTTGTTTGTTTACAAAATTCCCTTACATAGGAAGTGGGTTAGACTTAAACGTGTGTATTTTTTTTTTGCTTCTTAATGCTCCCTTTCACTTCAATTCATATTCCTGATTGAGCATCTTCAAAATTTTCATGCCCATCTTAATGGCTATAAAGAAAGAGGTTTTTGGGAGACAACCCAATTTGTTTTTTCTTTTAGTTTGTTTTTGTTTCTTTGAGTCTTGGAAGTTATTACTTCGGTAATAACCGCTCCTTATCCGTTTTGTTTGGTTTTTGTGTCAAGATCAACCTCTAATGAGAGAGAAGTAAGATTTGGGGAAGTTGTTGTCCCGAAACAGATTTTTTTGCTTTACGTAAAAATTCGTGAGAGATCTCTATATGTCGGATTGAGCTGTAATTTTTTGTCCTTCTTCCCCAGGTTGTTATTTAACTTTCGTTAGTTTTGCAATAGAAAATTTTCGAAAAATTGATCTTTACCTGCTGGTCTGTTTTGACAGATTTTGCCAATCTTGCATTTGCTTCTTTATTCGATTTCCTTTTTGGATTCTTTTTGGGTTTTCGGAAGGAGTTGCTACATTAGCTTATGTTTTGATGGTTTCCAGTTGAAGTTGGACTCAAAAGGTTTCATCACTTCACTTATACTAATGTTGCTAATAAGAACTGTGTGAAGATTTTTGTGTGAAAGAAGTTTCCAGGAAGTGGAGGTAATGGTGTAATAAGGAAGAGAAAGGTTTTATGACTCAAGTAATAAGTGTATGAAGATGAACATATGGATGTTATTCAAGTGGTGACTCCGGAAGAATCTACTAGATACCAAATTCAGAGACCTACAGAGTCCGTTTTCTAATAGGTAACAGTTCTAGTAAGAAAAGTTCCGCGAAAATACTATCCAATTATATTTTTGCAGTTTTCAGTCAATAAGGAAAGCTACGAAGCGAAAGAGGGACGGAAACAGAGCCAGGGTGGCTCACACCACCCTGTGGTGTGGGCCCTCCCCAGGCCGCGCCACCAGGTGGTGAGTCCACCCCAGACTCCGCCTCCGACTCGTTTTCTCCCAGTAACTTCCTTTTGTTATGAAACTTCGTAATATATAATCCCCCAGATCCCCCGGATCCCCCGAGGTTTGTATATCGTGTTCTCGTCGTGTTTTTGTTTCGATCTGTTTCTGCCAGGACATACACTTTGAATGTTTAGAAGCACAATGGTGTCTGGCAAGGATAAAGGGAAGGAGCCTATGGAGGAAGACCTCCAAGACCCCGGGAAGGAGAAGGAGATCAAGAGTGAAGGTGAAGAGGAGCAAGGCCAACATCCGCACACCGGCGCCACCATTGCAAGCATTGGAGTGGTGACGAAACCTGCCGGGGTTAGAAGGACTGCACGGATGCAGACTGGGGGGAAGGCTCCTCGTCATAGTTTGGCTCCACGGACACTTCCTCCACACACCAAGAATCCTTTCCATACCCTTATCCATGAGCATCAATACCAGAATATGCCCAAAGGGAAATTACCCTCCAATTGGGATTTTCCTCATTCTAGCCATGCAGGAAAAGAAGAATTCAAGGAGGAAGAGTGGGGAAAGAATAGCAAGAGCTGGAATTCTCAACCCGACATGATCATGAGCCGCATTGAGCAAAACTCACAGCTGATTCGTAATCTCACCTTCGAGATTCAGGACTTGGGGAAACTCATCAGAGAGCTCATCGAGAGGATACCACCACCACCAAAGGAGTAATTCGTCATCAGGTTTGGCATCCCCTTGGTTTGTTCCAAAATTGAGGGAGTGTTGCGGTATCACATCACTATCTTCTATTTGTTTACCTTTTTAGTAGAGTCATATCATGAATAGAGAAGTTATTATGTAGGATGGTTTGCATTATGGAAGTGTCCCCTCTCTCGTTAGATATGTATCCCTTGGTGTGAGTTGCCATTATGGAATATTAATGAGAAGTTCTATCATTTACTCTTTTGCATATATTAGTTTTCAATTTGTGGTTATATGATTGATCTTGTTGTTAGTATTGGTATCACTTTGGGATCATTGAGTTAATTTAGTTGGTTTGGCAAACCTGGCTCGGTCAGTAGCAACACTATTTTTGAGAGTTGAATAAAAAGATAGAAGTACTCTAAAGAAAATAATTTCATCATCTTTCTTTCTTGATTTGCTCATAAGTCTAGTATTCTCTAGTTAAGAACTTTTGTGCTTCCAAGCAAGATTGCATGTTTGTTTTTATCACTTGTATGTTTGGTTGTTTCCTTCAACTCTTATACTTGCTACCCAGCCTTGCTAGCCAAAAACCTGTACTGAGCGGGAATTCTTCTCGTGCATCCACCTCCTTTAAACCAAAACCTTTGCCATTTGTGTCCACCATACCTACCTAGTAGCATTATTGCTATTCCAAGTAAATTATTGTTTTATCTACCTTCCAAATTAAACTTGTTATGTGAAAATTAGTGATTAAAGCTCTCACGAACTTGATGGCACACTTTATTTTCTTGCATTTAATAAACTTGAACCATTGGGTCCTTATTTGTTGTGTATATGCTTGCGCTTTATGAGTTGAAGTTAGCAGAACCATGTATCATGGGGACCGCTTTCAACACTTCATTGTTACTTGTACCTAGTTGATATCATGTTCTTTTGCTTATGGATCCCGGGGGTGTGAAATAAAAGTGGAACTTGTAAGATCATGGAGTGTATATGTGTGTTAGAGAAATGCCTGGGCCGCTAGCCTAAGCCATGCCTAATCATGGTGGAAACTTGCAGCATAACTATAGTGAGCATTCTATGAAGAATTCTCAATAAAAACCTATGCAAATAGCAAATAAAAAGATCGATGAGATGCTCATTGTATGCTTGCCTTGTAATTTTGATTATGGGATAGCTCCTGTGTCATGTGCAAGGGGTACCCCGTTGGTGGTTCTCAATGATACGCATGTATTTACAATCACAAGAGCTTGCTCGTGACTGAAGTTGAGTATCATGAGGTTCAGTACTCATAAGTAAGGGGCATGGGACTTCAATTTATAACTTATCAAGCATATCCTCTTAGTTGTGTCACTTTAACCTTAACCACCAAAAGATGCCTATGATAGGGGCAATGAGAGCTGAAAGCTAGTAAGTATCATAATTTTTGGGAGCTCTTTATGAGACTTGCAATCCCTGTTTCCCTCTGTGAAGGGCCCTTTCTTTTACGTTGTAATTGAGTCAGTAAACCTACTCCCTTCTATCTCAGCAAGTATTTTGAGTTGTTGTGTTTCATTCATTCATATGATGATTTATTCAATCATGTTTCTTATGTTCCTTGTTTTGCACATTGCTCTTATCTTGATGTTTACTACTTTGAAAGCTATCATTGAAAACCAGTTATTTGTGAACTCTAGCAAATTATCAACTATTCTTCGACCAAGAGCTGAGTTTGCCATTACCAATTATGATTCACTTTATGTATCTTTATTGTGTTTCCTTTACTTATTGCAAGTTGAGTTATATAATAGTGAGTTGTCTTCTATTATGATCTATGTATTGATGAATGTGGTGCTTCTTGTCCGTATTCTTTTATCGACTCTTCACTCCATAAACCTGAGGCCATGTTTATTGAGCTTAGTTTCTCTTGAGGACAAGCGAAGTCTAAGCTTGGGGGGAGTTGATACGTCCATTTTTCATCACTATTCTATGTCATAATTCACTGTTATTCATTGATATATTTCGTATTGATAGGTGATACTTATGTTATTTCATCTGTTTTTGCATGGTTGATGACTTTTGGAGCATGGACCGCTGCAGTCAGGATTCTGGTGGAAAAGGTGCTATTTGGAGGCAAAATTCGCGAAGATCAGAAAATCCGGGAAAATATACGGAAAATCCTATTTTTCAGAAGACGAAGGAAGCCAGAAGGGGGGCTGGAGATGGGACACAGGGGGGCCACACCACCCCCTGGCGCGGGCCATCCTAGGCCGCGCCACCAGGTGGTGTAGCCGCCCTGGTCCACTCCTGGCACTTCCCTCTGGCGTATATTATCCTCCCGAAACCCTAAGACTCGGGGAGCGACCACAGAAAGATTCCGCCGCCTCTACGGGGCGGAAAACACCAAGAGAGAAAGATCTCTCCGGCAGACAGATTTCTACCGTGGGAATTCCTTCCCGGAGAGGGGAGATCGTTGCCATCAACACCATCATCAAGCTAGACTTCATCGGGATCATCATCATCATCATCATCATCACCACCATCATCACCATCAGCACCCTCATCACCATCTCCATATTGCTGTAATAATTGGTTGAATCTTGCATTAGTTCATAGGGGAATCGTTCCCGGTGTTGATTACTCTTTGAAGTTGATGCTATTGAGTGAACCGTTGAATTATTGTTTATGTTCAGATTGTTATACATCATTATTGCATCTCTGATCATGATCCATATGATGTCTTGGGAGTAGTTCGTTTTGTTCTTGAGGACATGGGAGAAGTCATGTTGTTAGTAGTGGAGTTGTGTTGAGAAAGATTCAATAGTTTGTTATTTAAGTTGTGGTGTACTTCTTCTAATGGTGTCATGTGAACGTTGACTACATGAAACTTCACCTATATGGGCCTAGGGGAATTCATGTGTATTTGGCTACTAATCGTAGGGGTTGGCGGAGTGACAGAAATCTGAACCCCCGTTAGGAAACCATTGCACATGGGACGTAAGGGTCTTAGAATTTAAAGTTGTGGTTAGGTTTCTACCTTAATTACTTTCTTGTACTTACAGATGTTTGCAAAGGGTATAATCAAAAGTATGTATTAGTCCTAGGAAGGTCAGTACATTAGCACAGGTTCACCCACACAACACTGAGCAAGCTAAAGAAGATTAATCAACTATATGAAGCGAAAGCACTTGACAGTCTTCCCATGTGTCCTCGAGAAACGTTTGGTCATCTTAAGTAATACAACCGGCTTGTCCTTTGCTGCATCAAGGATTGGGCCACTTGCTGCATTTATTCCTATTGTCTTTTATTTACTCGTACTTCGTTTACTTGCTTTATCAAAAACCCCTAAAAATCCGTTTGCTAAGTATTTGCAGAGAATTCCTGATCCATACCACTAGCCAGCACCTTCTGCTCCTCGTTGGGTTCGACACTCTTACTTATCGAAAATACTACTATACACCCCCTATACTTGTGGGTCATCAAGTCCTAACTGAATCTAAGCAGCGGTATCCGCACTATCAAAAGCTGGCTTACGGTGTGTTCTTCGCATCCTAGAAGTTACGACATTATTTTCAGGAACATTCAATTACCATGGTGAGCACAACTCCCATGAGAGATATCATCAACAATAGGGATGCTACAGGATGTGTCGCAAAATGGGCATAGAGTTTTCAGCTTTCGACATTGAGTATAAACCTCGTAAAGAAATCAAATCCCAAATCCTCGCGGACTTTGTCGCTGATTGGACAGAGACAACAGAGAACATGACCCTCCCAGAGTCAGAATACTGGACCTTGCATCTTGACAGGTCTAAGGCGCTCGGGGGCTCGGGAGCTAGCGTGGTGATACATTGAAAATGTATCTATAATTTTTGATGTTCCATGCTTGGTTTTATCCACTTTCTTGTGTTTTTTCCACACTTTGGAGTACTTTTCATATGATTTCTTGGACTAACCTATTACAAGAGCCACAGTGCCAGCTGCCTGTTTTCTGCTGTTTTTGGTTCCAGGAAATTTAGAAAATGAATATTCTCGGAATTGGACGGTACAAAAGCCAAAGTGCCTATTTTCCAGAAGTCATCAAGTTCTAGAATACGAGACGGAGAGGGGCCAGAGGGCCACCACACCACCTGGCCGCGCCAGGGGGGTGGTGTGGCCAGCCCAGGCACCCCCTCGGCCTCCCCTTCCGACAATAAGATGCCCTCGAGACGAAAACCCTAAGGGCCCGATCAAAAAATCCACGAAAGAGTCTGTAGCCGCCGTCATCTCCATCCCTAGATTGGGAGGGATCTGAAGCTCTTCCCGGCACCCTGCCGGAGAGGGGAATTCACCCTAGAGGCCTTCTTCATCATCATGCAAGCCTCCGGTGTGATGCGTGAGTAGTTCATCCTTGGACTACGGATCCATGTAGTAGCTAGATGGCTGGTTCTCCTCCTTTGTGCTTTCATGTCTAGATCTTGTGAGCTCCGTTCATGATCAAGATCATCTATTTGTAATTCTGCATGTTGTGTTTGCGGGGATCCGATGGATATTGAGATGCTATTTCAGATTGATTATTGATTCTATCATGTCTTTGTTATTTGTGATCTTGCATGCTTTCCGTTGTTACTAGCTATCTTGGCCAAGTAGATGCTAGCAACTCCAAGAGTTAGTACTTATGCTCGATGGTGGGTTCATGCCTCTGGTAATCTGGGAAGTGACAGAAATCTCTAAGGTACTAGATGTGATGTTGCTACTAGGGAGAAAACAACAATCCTTTGTTCATAGAACAATCGTATTGTTTACTTTACACGCAGTTCGTAAAGCAATAATCTGTTGCTTGTAACTTAATACTGGAGGGGGTTTGGATGATAACCTGAAGGTGGATTATTAGTCATAGATGCAGTTGGATGGCGGTCAATGTATAATGTTGTAATGCCCAATCAAATCTCAAAGGAGTCAAGATGATTAGTATATGCATGTATTGCTTTCTCGATGTTTGTCAATTGCCCCGCTGTAATTTGTTCACCCAGCATGTTATATATCTAAGGAGAGCCACCTCTAGTGAACTATGGATCCCGGTCCTTGTCTTTTACATACAATCTACAAACTATTTACTTCTTAGTGTTTACTTTCTGCAAACTTTTACTTCTTTCCATTCGATACGTTTAATCCTTTGTTTTCCGCAAAACACGGTGAGATTGACAACCTCATCGCAAGTTGGGGACAAAGTTCTGTGGTTGTGTTGTGCAGGTCTCCACGTTGCTACTATCACCGGTAGTGCGCCCTACCAAAGCTCAGCTAGTAACACCTTTGGGGTGTTTCCTTGCTCCTACTGGTTTGATTAAACCTTGGTTTCATAACTGAGGGAAACTTGCTGCTGTGCTCATCATACCTGCCTCTTGGGGTTCCCAACGAGCTCTACATCAACACCGCCATCATGCATTTTTCTGGGCGCCATGCATTGAGCCATCAAGCATTTTTCTAGCGCCGTTGCCAGGGAGTCAAGGATATCTTCACAAGGGGAGTCCCTCATAACCAATCTCTTTATTTTATTGTTTTTGTTTTGCTTAGTTTCTTTTTGCTTTGTTTGCTTGTTTTTATCAAAACACACAAAAAATTAGTTTTACTAGTTTGCTTTCTTATTTGAAAACCCAAAAAAATGACTACTCTTGAAAACACTAAGTTGTGTGACTTCACTAGCACCAACAACAATGATTTTATGAGCACACATATTGCTCCACCTATGGCTGAAAATACTTTCTTTGAGATAAAACCTGCTTTGCTCAATCTTGTTATGAGAGAACAATTTTCTGGTATTGGTAATGAAGATGTTGCTTCCCATCTAAATAATTTTGTTGAACTTTGTGAGATGCAAAAGCATAGGGATATAGATGGTGATATTATTAAACTGAAATTGCTTCCTTTCTCTTTGAGAGGAAAAGCTAAAGAATGGTTGAATTCCTTAACTAGGAATAGTATTGATTCTTGGACTAAGTGCAAAGATGCTTTTATTGGAAAATACTATCCTCCTGCTAAGATTATATCCATGAGAAGTGAAATAATGAAGTTTAAACAACTTGATAATGAGCATGTTGGTCAAGCTTGGGAAAGAATGAAATCTTTGGTAAAGAATTGTCCCACTCATGGACTGACTGCTTGGATGATCATCCAAACTTTTTATGCAGGATTGAACTATTCTTCAAGGAACCTATTGGATTCTGCTGCTGGAGGTACCTTTATGACCATCACTTTGGGTTCTGCAACAAAACTTCTGGACAATATGATGGTTAATTATTTTGAATGGCATACTGAGAGAGCTCCACAAGGTAAGAAGGTAAATTCTGTTGAGGAAACCTCCTCCTTGAGTGATAAGATTGATATTATTATGTCTCTGCTTGTTAATGGGAAAGCCCATATTGATCCAAATAATGTTCCTTTGGCTTCTTTAGTTGCTCAAGAAGAGCAAGTTGATGTGAACTTCATAAGAAATAACAATTTTGGCAACAATGCTTATGGTAATAATGCTTATAGGAACAATTTTGGTAACAACAATTATAAGCCATATCCTCCCAACAATGGTAATGCTTATGGAAATTCTTATAACAATAATAAGAGTGCTCCCTCTGAACTTGAAGTTATGCTTAAAGAGTTTATTAGTAAACAAACTACTTTCAATAAAACTATTGAGGAAAAACTCTGTAATGCTGAAAGAAATATAGCATCTTTGGCTGAAGCTCAATCTTCTTTGAATAAAATGGCTGCTAAACCTGAAACTAATGAGAGTCCCTTTGCAGCTACTAATGCTATACAGGTAAGAATTGATGAAAATGTTAGACTATTAGCTGAATTACATGCTAAGTGGGAAAGAGAAGATGAAATTGCTAGAAACATTAGTGTTTCTACTATTACCACCACTAGTGTTGAGACTAGTAATAGTTCTACTACTTTAGATGATAAGTATGGTTTTGATCTTGATGGTTGCAACATCTCTGAAGTTATTAAGTTCCTACAAAATCTTGCTAAAAGTCCTAATGCTAGTGCTATGAACATGGCCTTTACAAAACACATTACTGATGCTCTCATAAAGATTAAAGAAGAAAAGATGAAACATGAAGCTTCTATTCCTATAAAATAAGAAGATGGTTGGGAACCCATCATTAATATGAAAGTGAATGACTTTGATTTCAAAGCTTTATGTGATCTTGATAGTAGTGTTTCTATTATGCCTAGAAGGATTTATGATATGCTTGATTTGCCTCCACTTGAAAATTGTTATTTGAATGTCCCACTTGATGATAATGCTAAAAAGAAACTCATGGGGAGTCTTAATGATGTTTTTATTATGGTTAACAATTCCTATGTCCCTGTTGATTTCTATGTTTTGGATGTTGAATACAATGCTTCTTGTCCTATTACTTTGGGAAGACCTTTTCTTAGAACTGTTGGTGCCATCATTGATATGAAAGAAGGCACCATTAAATATAAACTCCCACTCAATAAAGGTATAGAACACTTCCCTAAAAATAGATAAAATATTTCTTTTGCTTCTCCTATAAAAACGAAATTTGGTCTTAATGCTTCTTCATTTGAGAACACTTGATTCTTTTTGCTTCTTATGCCTAACTTAAAGGCGTTAAAGAAAAGTACTTATTGGGAGATAACCCAAAAGTTTTAGATGAGTCTTGGAAGTTATTACCTCTGTAATAACCGCTCCTTATACTTTTTATTTGCTTTTTGTGCCAAGAGTAACCTCTAATGAGAGTGAAGTAATGATTGGTAAGTTGCTGTCCCGAAACAGATTTTTGTGCTTCACCGTAAAATTTCGTGAGAGCTCTCTGTATGTCGGATTGAGCTGTAATTTTTTGTGCTTCTGCTCCAGGTTTTTATATAACTTTCGTTAGTTCAACACTTTTTGATTTGAGCAACAGAATGTCTTCGAACAAATTCGTCTTTACCTGCAGGTCTGTTTTGACAGATTTCTACATTTGCTTCTTGTTGGTTCCTTTTTGAGTTATTTTGGGGAATTGAGCTTTTTGAGGGAAGTGCTACAGTAGCTAGTATTCTAATGGAAGTTTATTTGGTATTAAAACTGAACCTTGAAACTTATTTATCTTGAGTGCACTAATGTTGCTAATGAGATTGTGTGAAGTTTTGTATGAAGGAAATTTTTCAGGTGTATGGAAGGAATGAGTAATGAGATGAAGGATGGACTAAAGCTCAAGCTTGGGAATGCCACGCGTGTCACCCCAAGAAATATCCAAGAAGTACAAGCTTCAAAGCTTGGGGATGCCCAAGGCATCCCCTTCTTCATCAATAAAAATCCCAGGTTTCTTCCAAACACTTCATTTTTATTGTTTCATGCACAGTTGTGTTGTTCTTGGAGCATCTTCTTTTTCGTTTTTGTTTTGTTTTTAGTTTGCTTGGTTTGCTTAGTTTGCTGAATAAATTGGTTGGACTCCCTCTTTCATACATTGGTTTTCAAATAATTTGGTTTGGTTTGGAAAAGAGTAGATAAGTTCATGCTTATGTGGTAAAAAGAGCTCGTTTTTGACTGTGGCCTATGCTTTGTCATGCCATACTTGATGTTGTTTTGGCTTTATTCTTAGTATTATTTGTTGTAGCATGACTTGTTATAAACAACTGAGATTGCTTAATGTTCCTTGGATGAATCATGTGTTGTTTTAGCATATTAAAGCATAGTATAGTGGTATTCTCCTTTGATGCTTTATTTGGGTTGACTTGGCGCATGCTCACACCATGTTATCACAATCTCAAGTCACCATAGCCTTTATGATCCTTTAGTTTTTAACTTGTAGTATCAATTTATGCTTTGATCAATGATGTTTTGTCGCTCTGCATGATTATGGCCATTATTGCTCTCTTAGTTTGTCGCCCCTAGTCTTTTGCTAGCCTCCACAAAAAAGTATGAGTTCCACTCATGCATCCAACTCCCTAAACCAAGTTATTCCAAAGATTCCACCATACCTACCTACTAGCTTATGCTATTCCAAGTATATTCATACTTTTGTTTACCTTCCAAATTAAACTTGTTATGAGAAAATAAGTGATTAAAGCTCTTACGAACTTGATGGCACACTTTACTTTGTTTTGCATCTAATAAACTTGAACCATTGGGTCCTTCTTTGTTGCGTATATGCTTGTGCTTTATGAGTTGAAGTTAGCAGAACCATGTTTCATGGGGAACGCTTTCAACATTGCACTTGTACTGTGTACCCCGTTGATATCATGTTCTTTTGCTTACGGATCCCGGCGGTGTGAAATAAAAGTGGAACTTGTAAGATCATGGAGTTTGTATGTGTGTTAGAGAAACGCCTGGGCCGCTATCCTAATCCATGCCTAATCATGGTGGAAACTTGTAGCATCACCATAATGAGCACTCTATGAAGCATCCTCAATAAAAACCTATGCAAATAGCAAATAAAAAGATCGTTGAGATGCTCATTGTCTACTTGCCTTGTCATTTTGATTATGGGAAAGCTCCCGTATCATGTGCAAGGGGTACCCCGTTGGCGGTTCTTAATGATACACATGTACTTACAATGACAAGAGCTTACTCGTGACTAAAGTTGAGTAGCATGAGGATCGGTCTTCGTAAGTAAGGTGCATGAGATTTCGGTTTATAACTTGTCAAGCATATCCTCTTAGTTGTGTCACTTTAACCTTAATCACCTTCAAGATGCTTATGATAGGGGCAATGAGAGATGAAAGCTATAAGTACCATAATTTTTGGAAGCTCTTTATGAGACTTGAATCCCTACTTCCTTTTACAAAGGACTTTCTTCCACCATTATATTGAGTCTCCACCTTCTATCTTTATGCACCTACTTTGAGACCATAGTGGCCATTCTTGGTTCTATGTGCATTGTCCCAAGACTAGTTGATTGATGCATACTTTGATATTGCTTGTTTTAAACTATTGTATCTAGTCACTCTTATGAACTTTGAAGGTGTCCTATGCACTTATATTTGCTACTCTTTGAGGGACAAGCTGAATACTGTTATACTATGTTTTATTTATGTGAAACAAACAAACGTCTTGCAAAGCATTGTTATTCATGAATCTTTTGTTTGTGCCTTTTCATGTTGCATCATAGTTTCTTTGTCTTATTGCTAGAACTTTGTCTTTCATGTTATGATTGAAGTACTATGATCCCAGCTTTGAATGTTTTACAAATACTTTGATCAAATCTTTGATGGTGCATGTCACCTCAAAAATTATTCTTTCTTTTTATCACTTACCTACTCGAGGACGAGAAGGAGTTAAGCTTGGGGATGTTGATACATTGCAAATGTATCTATAATTTTTTATGTTCCATGCTTGGTTATATCCACTTTCTTGTGTTTTGTCCACACTTTGGAGTACTTTTCATATGATTTCTTGGACTAACCTATTAACAAGACCCACAGTGCCAGCTGCCTGTTTTCTGCTGTTTTTGGTTCCAGGAAAGTCAGAAAATGAATATTCTCGGAATTGGACGGGACAAAAGCCAAAGTGCCTATTTTTCCGGAAGTCATCAAGTGCCAGAATACGAGACGGAGAGGGGCCAGAGGGCCACCACACCACCTGGCCGCGCGGCCAGGCCTGGCCCGCGCCAGGGGGTGGTGTGGCCAGCCCAGGCACCCCCTCGGCCTCCCCTTCCGACTATAAGATGCCCTCGGGACAAAAACCCTAAGGGCCCGATCAAAAAATCCACGAAAGAGTCTATAGCCGCCGTCATCTCCATCCCTAGATCAGGAGGGATTTGAAGCTCTTCTCGGCACCCTGCTGGAGAGGGGAATTCACCCTGGAGGCCTTCTTCATCACCATGCAAGCCTCCGGTGTGATGCGTGAGTAGTTCATCCTTAGACTACGGATCCATGTAGTAGCTAGATGGCTGGTTCTCCTCCTTTGTGCTTTCATGTCTGTAGATCTTGTGAGCTCCGTTCATGATCAAGATCATCTATTTGTAATTCTGCATGTTGTGTTTGCGGGGATCCGATGTATATTGAGATGCTATTTCAGATTGATTATTGATTCTATCATGTTTTTGTTATTTGTGATCTTGCATGTTTTCCGTTGTTAGTAGCTATCTTGGCCAAGTAGATGCTAGCAACTCCAAGAGTTATATTTATGCTCGATAGTGGGTTCATGCCTCTAGTAATCTGGGAAGTGACAGAAATCTCTAAGGTACTAGATGTGTTGTTGCTACTAGGGAGAAAACAACAATCCTTTGTTCATAGAACAATCGTATTGTTTACTTTACACGCAGTTCGTAAAGCAATTATCTATTGCTTGCAACTTAATACTGGAGGGGGTTCGGATGATAACCTGAAGGTGGATTATTAGTCATAGATGCAGTTGGATGGCGGTCTATGTATAATGTTGTAATGCCCAATCGTATCTCAAAGGAGTCAAGATGATTAGTATATGCATGTATTGCTTTCTCGATGTTTGTCAATTGCCCCGCTGTAATTTGTTCACCCAACATGTTATCTATCTAAGGAGAGCCACCTCTAGTGAACTATGGATCCCGGTCCTTGTCTTTTACATACAATCTACAAAATGTTTACTTCTTAGTATTTACTTTCTACAAACTTTTACTTCTTTCCATTAGATATGTTTAATCCTTTGTTTTCCGCAAAACACGGTGAGATTGACAACCTCATCACAAGTTGGGGACAAAGTTCCGTGGTTGTGTTGTGCAGGTCTCCACGTTGCTACTAGCACCGGTAGTGCGCCCTGCCAAAGCTCAGCTAGTAACACCTTTGGGGTGTTTCCTTGCTCCTACTGGTTCGATTAAACCTTGGTTTCATAACTGAGGGAAACTTGCTGTTGTGCTCATCATACCTTCCTCTTGGGGTTCCCAATGAGCTCTACATCAACATCGCCATCAAGCATTTTTCTGGGCGCCGTGCATTGAGCCATCACAAGGTACTCAAGTCACCCCAAGGAGATAAACTTTTCTATGTGTTGCAAAATTCATTTTACGGCAACAAATAATATTGCCGAGTATGAAGCGCTGCTACACGGAATCCAGATTGCTAAGGATATCGGCATCCGACAATTAATGTGTTATGGAGATTCAGATCTTGTTGCCCAACAAGTATCGGATATCTATAATGCAAACAAACACATGGCCGCGTATAGAGCTATCGTGGATAAATTATCAAAATCGTTCGAATGGTTAGAGGTTCAACACATCCCTCGAATAGAAAATGAGAAAGCAGATGCATTATCTCGAATAGGCTCTGCACGGAAAAAGGTACCGGATGGCGCTTTCTTAGAGCACCTCGAAGTTCCCTCTATAAAAGGAGTATACGAGGAATATCCGACCAAATCCGACTCACCTTTAATAGCAGTTCTTGTTGTAATTTCCACCTGGACTCAACCCTACCTTGATTACTTGGTAGATGGCAAATTCCCCGAAGACGAGGTTCTGAGCTGGCAGATCGTCCGACGAGCAAAAATCTATACAATTGTAAATGGTGAGCTCTATAAGCAGAGCGTGTCTGGGGTATTTCAGTGTTGTGTATCTCCGGAAGGAGTGGAAATCCTAAGGGAGATCCATGAAGGTGAATACGGTCATCACGCTGCAGCCAAATCCTTAGTGGCAAAAGCTTTTAGACACGGATTTTTTGGCTTACAGCTAAGGCAGATGCCAAACGGCTGGTCAAGACGTGCAAAGGCTACCAAAAATACGCCAAACAAGCCCATGTTCCGGCTGATCAGCTGAGAACAATACCTATAACATGGCCTTTCGCGGTCTGGGGGCTTGACATGGTAGGACAATTTAAACAAGCTCCAAGTGGATTTACTCACCTCTTAGTAATGGTGGATAAATTCACGAAATGGATCGAAGCTAAACCCGTCACAACTTGTGATGGAGCAACAACCAAAAGATTTATTGAGGATGTTATAATCTGATACGGTTATCCGCATAGCATTATTATGGACAACGGGAGTAATTTTAAGTAAGTATGTTTTACTAGAAAAATACTAATTATATCATTCCAACACATTTTAAGGTTATTAAGAAATAAATCCTTATTTATTATCTAGTTGGTAAATTCTTTAAAAACATTCTTAAATAAGAAATAATCACAAAGTTATATAAAACCCTAAATCTTGTACATTTAAATACTACTTTCAAAACCATAACTTAAGTCTATAATAATACTAAAAACTAAACTATTAACATTGAGAAAACTCTTTAAAACCATAACTCCAAGATAACCAACAAATTGAATAAATTTTAATCATCCCTCACTTATAATAAAAGTGAATGTTACTTATCTCTTAACTATTCATGATTTCAAACTTTAATAGATTATTAAAATCATCTAAACTTACATTCCTTAAAAGATAAATTATATTCATAATAACAAGTCATATTTAAACTCATCACTCACTTAAACTGAAAGTGAATGATCTCATACACTTAAACATGCTTATTACAAAGCTTAAAAGTTATTAAAACTTTAAAACATCACACCCTAGGTCTACTTATGTTTTAAAGTTAACTTTGGTACAAAAAGTCATGCATAATGCCTAAATTATATTTATTTTTTTATAGTTAACTTTTGTTTGTTCCAAATTAAGTTGTAAAGCATTTCAAGTCCAAGCTTACTGAATAAGCGCAAACAACATTGATCACATTCTATTAACCATAATAATTGTTTAAACCTATAAAAGAAATCCTTTCTTCAAAAGTTATTCGTTTTGCCACTTCAAACATCAATCTTATAATAAGTCCTTTATCTCTTAACAACTTAACATAATAAGTCCCATCATAAGTACCAGATAGCAATCATCTCAATCTTAGAATGTTATTATACTTCACTTATATACTTTGCATGTTAAACACTTAAATGCTTTTACCTTGTAAAGTAATCTTTTCCTGAAAGGTTGTTCTTTTAAGAAACATTAAAAGTAATCCTTCGGTGTTTCTATAAAGGCTCTAATTGATCAATAATCTTGCTTAAGAAATCTTTTAGGTACCATGTCCCATTTGAGTGCTTTAGTATTGTATGCTACTTGTTATATTTACATATTGTTTCACACAGTATCACAAGCCTTAACAAGAAGCACAAGTGTGAAGCTGGTATAAAAGTGGAACACATTCTAAAGATATCAACATAAGCTTTCAAACCCTATATCAAATACAATTATTCCGGGTATTTGCGTTTATCAAACTGCATTACATTACTTATTTATAATTGCATCCTACTTCTTTAAACATTAGTCCTTACCGGACCAATGATGCTATTTCTAGATTTTGGATCTTCTAGTATCTCGAAGACTGTGATTGCATAATCTTGCAATCACAAAAGTTAAGTTCACACTTGCTCATGTCCTTTGATTATTTTCTATGCTTGTAACTCAACCGTTGTCATCACCTGCATTTCAAAAAGGTCGAAAACACTATTTTCATAATTAACTTGAAGTATCGGTTACTGATCCAGAGTGATCAACTAATCTATCATAACTAGCAATGGAAACGCCATTATACATGAATGTATCATCTAGGACTTAACAACCAATGTCGCCAGTGATTCTAATACCGTATATTACGCGTTAACCATGAGATTTGGAATGGGACAGAGAAGTCAGCTGGATCTTCTTCCTTTCGCATGGACGGATGACCTTATCGTGAGGCTGTTGATTTCTTGTGGAGAATCCAGCACATGGGTGGGACCCCTTAGTTCCCCGCGATTTTGGTGTCTAGACTATCTATGAGGGGCTGCCAGATGTATAGTCGGTCCTTTATGGAGCTTGCCAGGGGCACAACCAATCATAGAGTCTTCGGGTGCCTACCAGAGTTATAGCTGGTCCTATAAGGGGCTTAACAGAGGTGGGGCATGTCCTGGAGGGTCGTTTCTTCATGCGTGGTCAAGGAGAGGGGCAGTGATTGGCTTGGATCTTAGACTAGGCCCCACACCAAGGAAGTGTGGACGAGAATGCAATTCGGATGAGCAACAAGGCTAAGGTATCTCATGGGTAAAGCAACGGACCTCAGCAGAGTGTAAGAACCGTGACATGTTACTCCCTGTTCCGGGAAGGAGCTAGGAACGCGGCTGGAAAGGAACTCCGTGAAGTTCTGGTAAACCTGTGAAGGCTGACGGACATAGCTTTTTAGAATAAAAGCAACCTTTGAAGAAACGTGTATGAAAACCGGCATTTTCTATGACTTATGGTCTATGGATGTAGATAGTGCATAAAACACTCCTTTTTTAGTGCACTTGCTGAGTACGCTCGTACTCAACCTTACCTTCTTAACCCTTGCTAGGTTCTAAGTCGTGGAATACCTCGTCAATGTCAACTTGGTGCTCAAGAAACCATCATCGACTGCTCAAGTCCTTCAATGAAGTCAAGGAAGTCAACATATAACTCAACTGAAGTAAAGACAAAGTTCTAGATTAGCTAGGAATAGATTCTCTAGCCACAAAACTTACTTCTGTAGAACATTTCATTAGTAGCAATTGGAAGCCAGATAGTTTAGATGTTAGTATTTTTAGCCAGATAGCTCTGAGTTATTATTTCTGGTTCTTCTTTGTAAGAAGTTTCTTTATCTTTCTTTAACCTAGAGTGTTCTCTGGATCTTCTGTAAAGAGTCGAGTTGTAATCTATAGTCATGTCTTGGACCTGCTGTATTTCTATTGTACCACTGTGAGGGATGTAATACTAGTGAACGGTGTTTCATTGGTGTTATGTCAACGACTATAGTGTACTACATCATGTAGTGGTATGCTGGGTCACCGCAGACGCTTGCCTAGATCCCAAGAAGGTAGGGGTCGTGGCCTAAGACTTGTCTTCTACTCTTCAGACCAACATTCTGGAATATTTCTAGAAAACATAAATGACCCAAATTGTAGTATGCTATGTTTCTACTCTGAATTCTCTTCCCTAAAAAATACTAAAAAATTTTGTATAGAAAATAGGGAAGCGCAGGTTCCATTTAAGAAACCTATAGTGATACATCATTCAGTTTCGATCACGGAAAACAACATCAACATCACCCTAGCAAATATTATAGTATTTCGAAGTGTTTTTTCTTAATACCACCTTTTTTGTGGCCTCTTGAAATGTGCACATGGCAATCTTGGATCCCTTCTACACTCGGTCAGTGCTGATCCCGATCAACACTGGCTACCATATAAATGGAGGTGAGGACTCACTCGTCCTCCACCAGCCCGACGAGATGCCATGGGCATCCACATTCCAAAGGGTAGCCACCTAATTCTTTGCATGATGATGTTCTTATCGGACACGATCTCGCCAGCGAACTCTGCGCTTCCTCAGGGTCATGGCTCGGCCGGGTCGAGCCGTCCTACGTTGCCAACAATACCGGTCCTCATGTGCCTCTACAAAGTTGTGAGTATTCATTGACGAAGACTAACGACGCAATCACATAAGTATATCAATCAACAAGCAGCTCTCCTTCAATTTTCAACGGGTTCTAGTTGTCTTGATCATCCATGTTGTAGAGACTATTTAATCCTCTTATTAAGTAGAAAATGATAGGAATAAGTATTGTGGTAAATAGTTTGTTCGATTAATAGAAATGAGTAGTTTCATATGTCTTCACTGAGATTGTAAAGATCATGGATCTAACAAATATAAGGATTATATAATTGTTTAGAGGGCTAAGAACACTAATTATGCTAAAACTTTGAATAATATTATTTTTAGCATATTAAAGATATATTTAAGTAATTTCCTGAATTGGGGGGGGGGGGGGCAATTCTCTCCCCTCAACTTCAGTGAAACTCTGTCGGCCTTTAGTTATCTACTTCCTACCATGTCGCTTCTACAGCTCAACTTATTGTATCTGTAACTTCACATGGATGCATGCTTGAAACAGAGTAGTCCCTCTTTAGGGAAACATGATAACGATGAGCAAGATATGTGCATGCTCAGCATTACTCATAATGTGTACTCCATTTTTTTGTAGGCAATGCCAAGGGCAGGAAGGAACAACAGCACGGAACAACTTGAACTATGGATCATTTCACTGGAACGCTTAGGGTCACGGGTACAAATATTAATGGGTACCTGATACCCGCTGACCCGACGGGTACCCATTTTAAACTTGGAGGGTTCCGAAAAAAATCCACGGGGCTGCTTATTGATAAAAGCCTAGACCTGTCGGGTCTAGCTGGGGCAGGTATGGACATGCCAAACCCGTACCCGCTCCCAACCCCTGGCAATCTTGCAGTCACCATCAAGCTGCCAGTCTTTTTTGCTCAGGTCCCTACCACCCTCCTTTTTCCCTTCACGTCCTCCCACCCTGGCCCGCCGCCAGGATCCCCTCTCCCTCCCTTCCTTCGATCCCCTCTGTGACCCTTCCTTCACTCTATTCTTTTACCACGAGCGCCATCCCCTTTGCCTCCCTTCCTTTGATCCCCGCCATCCATCGGCCATCGTCGAAGTCTACGCCACCGCTCGTCCTCATCTCCTCACCCTTTCTTCCCTCTTGCATCACCACCGGCCATCATCAAAGTCTATGCCGCCGCTCGTCCTCGCCCCCTCACCCCTGCTCCCCTCTTGCATCGCTGCCGGCCAGCGTCGAAGTCTGTGTCGCTGCTCGTCCTCGTCCCCTCACCCTGCTCCCCCTTGCATCGCCACCGGCCAACATCGAAGTCGGTGGCGCTGCTTGTCCTTGTCCCCTCGCCCATGCTCCCCTATTGCGCCGCCATCAGTTGAGGTCGGGGTGGAGGGAAGTAGCCCACCGTCCCCAGAACCCAGCCGCGTAGGTCCCAACGTCGCCGCTCGCAGTTGAGGTCTTAAGGAGGGGAGCATCGTGCAAGGCTAGTGCCACCACCGCCGTTCAGACCCATCAGGTACCCGCAAACCCAGTGGGTCATGGGTCTGTTAGAGTTCTCTGGACCTAGCGATGGGTCGCGGGGCGGGTTTCACAGGAGGGGAGAAGGGCCGGGTCCTGGTATGGGGTGCCAAACCCGTCCCTGGAACCGGCAGGTGACATCCGTAGTCACTAGAGAAGAACAATCTAGGTGGGCATCGATATGAGCTTGCAAAAAGAAAGTGGCTGAGTAACACTCCCTAGGGCAGTTATTAGTTTGCGCAGAGAGAACTGAGGCGGATGAATTGATCTGGAGTACACAACCTAGCGATGCGAGAATTCGATTTTCACATTGTTTTAGGTAGTACGACAAAGAAAATGGCACCTAAAAAAGTTGGTTACCATGATTGTGTCGCACGGATGTCATTTCGGCACATTTTCTATGTACTACGTGGACATGTTGTCCCTCTACTCGGCCGATGCCCAGATTTACCCTACATCGTTAAACAATTTCGTTCTGAGCGTGGCAATGCCGTCTAATCGAAGCAGTAGCACAAGTGCCGGCCACACACATACAAACGGAGGCCTAGGGTGAGGTGCTAGTAAGAGTAGGGTGTGTGCTCGAACTGAGTTGTGTGTTGTGCGATAGATAGACTCGTCCACATTCTCTTTCGCCTCCAAGGATCCTGGGGAGGTGATTAGGGTTCATGTGCCTCCCGTCGGCGCCGCTGGCGATCTGCCCCGCTCATGTGAAGGCAGGGTGGATCTCGGCCCCGTCGGCACGAGGGCTTCGTTTTCATGTTTTTTGGATAAAAGTTTGGTGGGATGGCACTCAGGTGGTGGCGGCGTTTTCTTCAATAAAGTCTCTTCGGGTTCAGCCTCATCTCGACGACGACGGTGAGAAGCTTATGTCCTCAAGGAAATCTTCTGGTTGTGGGGATCTTCGGATCGTCAAGGAGCTTTATCAGCGGTTCATCCTTCTTCTTCGTCTTCAAGCCGGATGTGGCCTTATGGGCTCGCCTGCAACCAATGACGTCAAGCCGGCTTTGGGCGGAGACGCCGGCTCTAGGCGGTCAAGCCCGTCTGCAGCGCGCCGTCGACACGGTCCAGTGGTTGAAGATGAAGGACATCTTATTGATTTCGATGTAATTCTCGTTTTTCGTGAGGTGTTTTGTACTGCGTTGTTTCTTTTAATGCCAGCAAAAAAACATAGGACTAGGGTGACACAACAGGAAACCTGGATACCAAGGATTAACCGGGCTGCACCGGCCCTAGGATTTGGAAATAAAAAGGTATGGGAATCACCCTTAACTCTATCTCATTGGACACATCACATCTTGAACTCCAGTACACAAAAGAATCAAACTGATAAGTACACACAAGGCATCTATCTATTCTATATCTATATTTATACCTCTATACCTAATAATAAAGGACGAACTGTTTCTTGCGGTCCAACATTTTTTTAGACTAAATTTCCCTCCCACCAAACTAAATATTACCACTAACGCCACCTGTAAGTCAAACAAAAGTACCGGCCGGCCGAGCAAAAATACCGCACGTAGGACATCGCACAAACAAGAGTCCGATCCGAACCAAAACAATGAGCTATGGATATTGGAGTCCATCTGATCTGATCCGAACCAAAACAATGAGCTAGCTAGGAATTGGACTTCAACCCTGCATCTATATATGTATATGTATATATATATAAGAAAGCTAAAGAGGAATCAGGAACTAAACAGGAAACGAAGTGAACTGTGTCAGCCAGCAGAGTGAACTTTTTTTTAACGCGAGTGAACTTTCTTTTTCTTCAAGAAAACACCATGTTTGAAGTGAACTTTTTAAAATTTCTAGCCATATCCGTCACACTCGAAGTGAACTATGTTTTCCAGCAGAGTGAATTTTTTTTCAAGCTTAGTTAACTTTCTTTTTCACGAACTTTCTTTTTTGGACAACTGAGTGGATTGCCTCTTTCCAACGCTTGTGAACTTTCTTTTTCGCGAACTTTCTTTTTTCCGGACAACTGAGTGAAACATCTTTTCTCAACGCTTGTGAACTGTCTTTTTCGCGAACTTTATTTTTTCGGACAATTGAATGAACTGTATTTTTCAATGCTTGTGAACTTTTATTTTTATTGAGCAGAGTGAACTTCTATTTTTTGAACAGAGTGAACTATTATTTTCGATCATAGTGAACTTTATTTTTTGCGACAATTGAGTGAACTCTTTTTTTTCAAAAGCTTGTGAACTTTTTTTTTATCGAGCTGAGTGATTTTTATTTCCGAGCAGAGTGAACTTTTTATTTGAGCAGAGTGAACTTTTATTTTTCTTAACCCAATCAAAGGGGACGAGAAGGGAGGCATCAATGGCCTTCGCTGGTTGGGAGGAGCAAGGAAAGCACCGGTTGCCCCGCGAAGGAGAAGGAGGAGGCGTAGGTGGGGGCATCGGAGACCCCACCGGTGACATGCTGGAGGTCAGGGGAGGGGGCCACGGTGGCTCGCCGGTAACACGCTAGAGGTTGGGGAGGGGGCTGCGGTGGCTCACCGGTGACGAGAAGGAGGACGGGGGAAGGGGGTCGCGGTAACCTATAGGTGGTACTATGGCGCAGAAGGTAGAGGTTATCGGGAGGAGGCGTAGGTGGGGGCTGAGGAGTGCCCGCTGGTGATGCGCTGGAGGTTGAGGGAGGGGCCCACGGTGGCCCGTCGACGACGGGAAGGAGGTTGGGGAAGGGGACCGTGGCGGCGCGCCGGGGAGGGAGGAGGCGTGGGCCGCTCGGGAACCGGGGCGGTGCGCTGGAGGAGGCGCGGGGGCGGGGGCGGCGCGATGGATGAAGGGCGCGGTTGGCCGGAGATTTGGGTGTGGGTGAGGGTAGGTGAGGAGCGGGTCAGGTGGGGTACGGGGAACATAGTAGTTATGTAGGGGGGTTCCTGTATAAGCTATATAACAAATTTCTTAAGGGGTTCCTCTTTAGTCCTTCTCTCTCTCTATCTCTCTCTATATATATATTACTATACAAAACATAAATTTCTAAATGTGAGAATATAGATGCAAAATAACTATTTTGCACCCTGGATGCTGAATAGGGTTTCTATAGAGTGGCGCTATATGACATCCAGTGTGTAGAATAGTTACTCTACACTCACCCTCTATCTTTCAAACCGTACATGATTTTTACGTCACATAAATTTTCACTTATCTCGGAAGTCAAGAAGAACATAATAAAATTTAAACATATCATAAAAAAAATGTTTACATGTCATATAAAAATACGACGTAAATGCGTATTTTCTATGTTTTTACACTATAATGACTCATAAATTGTATTTTTATATCGATTTTTTTGCATTTCTGATGGATATGAACTTAATTATTAGTATACAAAACATAAATTTATGAATGTGAGAACATAAAAGTATGTGGGGTGCAAAATAACTATTCCGCACCCTGAGTGTTGAATAGGTTTATATATATACATATATAGCTCCGCTATTCTACAACCCCTTGTAGAATAACTATTCTACAACCCTTTCTGAACTTCCGCGGAACCCTCTCTGAACTTCACGCGACTAGACAGTGAACTTCCTGGCAGACTACCAGATTCACGTGGGAAGACAGATGGGGGTGGGGGGATGGGGGTGTTTCTGAATTTCAGCGTTGGACGATCTGAACTTCTCTCTTTAGCAGCAAGTGAACTTCCTGGCGGAGCACCAGATTCACGTGGGAAGAGAGGGGAAGGGTGCGGGGGTTGGGGAGTCTTTCTAAACTTCTGCGGTGGAAGATTTGAGCTTCTCTGTAGCAGCAAGTGAACTTCCTGGCGGAGCACCACATTCACGTGGGAAGAAAGGGGGAGGGTGCAGGGGTTGGGGGGTCTTTCTGAACTTCCACGGTGGTGAAGGAAATATGTCCTGAGAGGAAATAATAAAGTTGTTATTATGTATTCCTTGTATATGATAGATGTTTATTTTTCATGCTATAATTGTATTGATAGGAAACGTCAATACATGTGTGTTTAATAAACAAAAAGGGTTCCTAGTTATGCCTCTCTTATAGACTAGCTTGTTGATTAACAAGATGATCAAGGTTTCTAGATCATGGACATTGGATGTTGTTAATAACAAGGTCACAGCATTTGTGAAATGATGTGATGAACATGCATCCGAAGTATAACATTATGATCAAGTCATTATGTTTATATTGCTATAACATCATACGAAGTAATCTTTATGCTTAGACCATGAGATCATATTAATTCCTAACACTAGAAGATTATCTTGATAACATCAAACGTCACACCGTAACAGGGTGACTATAAAGGTGGGTTCAGTACTACGAAGGTGCTATGTTGAGGCTCATGGATCAAGAGTGGAATTTGTCAATCCCGATTATGGATAGATATACTCTGGGCCCTCTTGGTGATATCACATTAAGATAGCTTGCAAGCAAGTGATGTGATCACTAGAATGTTATATCACGGCAACGAGAAAATAGTGCATGTCGGTAACGAGATCAAACTAGGTATTTGGATACGATGATCGATCTCGGATATGTATTATATCATGAGACAAAGGGATTAAGTTACTAGCGTTAAAGGTTCTCACGATCACAGAAGTCATCGTTGAATGTGCAGGAGTCAGTATGGATCTCCAGGTCCCGCTTCTGATTATTGATCTGAGAGGAGTCTCAATCATGTCTGCATTATTCGCGAACCGTAGGATGACACACTTAAGGGTTGACATTAACCATTTAGGATCACATATGTTTCAGACAAAAGGTTTGCAAATCGCAGGAAATGTTTCGATAGAAACATGAATTGTTTCGATAGAAACCGGAATTGTTTTGGGTGAAATTGTAGAAAGTGGTTCTGCATGTGATATTGAAATATTGCAAGGGGTTTTATGTGGTTTGTTAATTAAAATAATTAATAAAATTCTGAATAAAATAAATAAAAGAGTTTATTAATTGAGAGTTGCATTAAATTTGGTGGAAATTTAATGCATGTGAGTGGAACTTTGGGTGGAGCTTGAATTGATGTGAGTGGAGCTTCCACCACATGAATCAGAAAGAGGAGGGGGCTCCCTCCTTGGCCGCCGGCCATGGTAGGGGAGGAGTCCCCCCTCTCCTATAAAAGGCCCCCCTTGATACGTACGTATCTACTTTCCCGAACACTTTTGCTATTGTTTCTACTCTATACTTGTGTGATTTGGATGCAACTAATGCGGACTGATGATGTTTTCAGCAGAATTGCCTTGGTGTCTACTTTTTGTGCAGAAAACCAAATATCAGGAAAAATCCCGAAAAATATGCCAAAAACCCTATTTCACCCGAAGACTCCAGGAGCCAGAATACGAGACGGAAAAGAGCCAGGGGGTGGCCACACCACCTGGTGGCGCGGGCCAGGCCAGGCCATGCCATGGGTGGTGTGGGCCCCCCAGGCACCCCCTCGGCCTCTCTCTTCGCCTATGAGGAGCCTTCTGACCTAAAAACTTCGGGGAGGGCGATGTTTTTCCAGGAGGAGTTCCGCTCCGCCACCACCACCAGATTCCACGAAACAGCACCAGAAACTCCGTTCTGGCACCCTACCGGGACGGGGAATTGGAGGAGATCATCGCCATCATCATCACCATCACTTCTCCATCGACCATCCATGTTTCCCCCATCTATGAGTGAGTAATCCCCTGCTGTAGGCTATGGGGATGGTAGGGATTGGATGAGTCGTTCATGTAATGGCATCAGATTGTTAGGGCATGTGCCTAGTATCTTTTATTAGTGCTTTATGACTTTGTTGCGACTTGTTGTGCTTAATGCTTGTCACTAGGGCTCGAGTGCCATGATTTCAGATCTGAACTTGTTATTGATTCATTATGAAAGTATTTTTCTGGTCTTATCTGCAAGTTGTATACACACGTTGTTGTCCGGAACCTATGGCCCCGAAGTGACAGAAATCGGGATAACCGGAAGGGAATGGCTTTGATGTGAGGATCACATGTGTTCACGGAGTGTTAATGCTTTGCTCCGGTGCTCTATTAAAAGGAGCACCTTAATTGCCAGTAGTTCCCTAGAGGCCCCGCTGCAAACGGGCTGGCAGGACAAAAGATGTTGTGCAAGTTCTCATTGTGAGCACGTATGACTATATATGGAACACATGCCTAGGATTGTCTAGTACTTGGATGTTTTATCTTATTTATCTGTAATTGCCCTATGTTCTGATTGCTATGTGAATTGTCTTGTCCATGCAACGCCCGTCCATCCATCCCTATGCCTACCGCACTCGAATCCCACTGTTTACTGCTATTGTTACTGCTGTCTTTACTTTACTACTTTTGTTACTTTACTATTCCTACTACAAAACTGTTGCTACTGATAAACTACTGTGAGCAAGATTGTTTCCAGGTGCAGCTGAATTGACAACTCAGTTGTTAAGGCTTATAAATATTCTTTGGCTCCCCTTGTGTCGAATCAATAAATTGGGTTTCACTTCCCTCGAAAATACTGCGATACACCCCCTATACTTGTGGGTGATCAAGACTATTTTCTAGCACTGTTGTCGGGGAGCATAGCTTTATTTATCAAGTTCACTTGGATTCTCTATTGTTCGCTGATATCCATCCATCATGGGTAAGTCTCGTGATGGCAAGGTTCCTATTTTACCATCCACTACAAGAAGAGGTACAGTTCTGAACACCTCTGCTGCTCTTGATTCACCGTCTGTTTTGAGTAAGTTCGTTACACCACCACATACACATGCTATACACACTGCTACTACTGCTGAATCTGAAACTTCTGATGCTTATGATGCTGTTTCTACTGTGCTTGATAAGAGTGGTTCATTAGGTCCTTTCCTAGATGCTACGATTGCTAGAACTATAGCTGGAAATACCGAAACTTCTAATGAAGACACTACCACACTTGTTAGCTCACCTGAGTCTAGTGAGAGTTATGATATTGAAGATGGTTATGTTGAGATGACTGATGAATTTATTAAAGAATGTAAGAACACCCATGATAGGAGCGCTGCTAAGAGTCTCCTTGAGAGGCATACTATTAGACCCAAATTATCTCCTGATGCTAAGTTTGCTGCTTCTCCCATAAACATTATAGATGAAGATTATGATTTCTCTCTCGATCTATCTTACATAGCTATTGTCGAGAAAGAACCTTTTTGTGGGACTAAGAATGAAAGTGCGGTAGCACATATGAATGAACTTTCTACCATGAGTGGCTTGTTTTCTGATGATATTAAGATGCGTACTTACTTTGTTGCCAAGATTTTCCCCTTTGCACTGAAAGGAGAAGCTAAAACTTGGTTTAGTAATTTACCTCCTGGATCTATTGACAGCCCTGAGTGCTTGATTAGTACTTTCCTGCAGAAATATTTTCCTCTCAGTGCTAGACATGCTATTTTGTAGGAACTTTTTGATTTTAAACAGATAGAAAAAGAGGTATTGCCCGAATCTTGGGCAAGGTTTTGTGCTTTGATTCATGCACAGGCTGGAAGTCCATTACCTAAGAATGAGCTTCTTGATATATTTTATAATGGACTAACCGAAGAATCTAGGACTTACCTAGATAGTTGTGCTTATTGTGTTTTCAGGAATAGGACTCCTAAGGAAGATGAGGAATTAATGGCTAAAATAAGCAAGAAAAGATTGGACTCCTCCTAAACAAGCTATACCTGAAGTAATTGTACCTGAACCATCTATTCCGGTGCCTATTCCAACATGAAAGAAGAGGGGAGTTATTGAATTAAATGATGAAGTGATGAAGGAAGCTGAGAAATGTCTTAAGGAGAAGGGAATTAAAGATGCAGATGTCAAGAATTTACCTCCTATAGAAGAATTATGTAAGCCTATTCCCTACTCACCCACTATTGAGGTACACTCTCTCCAACACTTTGATGAAGGTGATATCCCTTACTCTAAACCTCCTGATCAATGCTTAGAAGAATTTGATATATTTATTGTTAAGCAAGATAACTTTAATAAAAGGGTGCAAAATCATCTAATGGAAAACACTAGAGATATTGTTGAGTTGAAATATATTGTGGAAAGAACCTCTAATGATGTTAAAATGATTGTTAAACACTTTCAAATGGTTCAAACTCAAATAGATCAACTCGTTAAAGTGCAAAACGACTTGCTAGTTAATGCTGCTAAAGAAAAACATGCTTATGAAATTAGAACTAGAAGTGGTGCTGCTACCCAGGATCCTCAATATCCTGAGGGCATCCCAAAAGAATTGAGCAGGATTCTCAACAAGCTGAAAATAGTGGTTCTACTCGTAAGAAAAGGAAA
Organism: Avena eriantha; assembly: GCA_910589775.1. Lineage (NCBI taxonomy): Eukaryota > Viridiplantae > Streptophyta > Magnoliopsida > Poales > Poaceae > Avena > Avena eriantha. Next base: position 99,608,499 of record OU342741.1, read on the forward strand.
AAAGAAACATAAAACTGTTGTAGAACCCTCTGAACCTGCTATAGATCCTAATAGTATATCTATCTCTGATGCTGAAACTGAAAGTGATAATGAAGAAAATGTTGTTCCTAATGAAGAAAAAGTTGAAGAAGAACCTGAAAACCACACTAAGAATAGTAAATACACCAAAGAAGATTTTATTGCTAAGAAACATGGTAGTGAAAGAGAACCTTGGGTCCAAAAACCTATGCCTTTCCCTTATAAGAAACACAAGTCAAAGGAAGATGAACACTATAATAAGTTTTGTGAGTGGATGAAGCCTTTATTCTTGCAAATTCCTTTGACTGATGCTATTAAATTGCCTCCTTACTCAAAGTATATGAAGGACATTGTCTCGAATAAAAGGAAGATCCCTAATGAAGAAATTTCTACTTTGCATGCTAATTATTCCTTCAATGGTAAGGTTCCTAAGAAACTTGGAGACACAGGGATTCCAACTATCCCTTGCTCTATTAAGAACAGTTATGTTAGAACTGCTTTGTGTGATTTGGGAGCTGGAGTTAGTGTTATGCCTTTCTCTCTCTATAAGAGGCTTCAACTTGAAAAATTAATACCAACTGATATATCTTTGCAAATGGCTGATAAATCTACCACTATTCCTATGGGTATATGTGAGGATGTACCTGTTCAGGTGGCTCACAATTGCTTGATATTAACTGATTTTGTTGTGCTTGAAATGCCTGAAGATGATAATATGTCTATTATTCTTGGGAGACCTTTTCTTAATACTGCAGGAGCTGTTATTAATTGTAATCAAGGAAAGGTGACCTTCAATGTTAATGACAAGGAACATACTGTCTATTTCCCCAAGAAGATTGAAAGGACTTATGGTTTGAATTCAATTGAACATGTTGAAGGCATTCAAGTTGGAGAAATATATTGTCCCATACCAAGAGAAAAAATTGAAACTATTATGATCGGGACCATTGTTATCAAGGTTAAGGTAACATAATCATTAGTGGAGTACAAAGTTTTTTCTCATATGCAATTGTTTTGGTAGCAAGACTTGATCAACCTTGCTAACAAAAGGATTCCATTGAACAAAACAATGTTTTCATTATGATTATCTCCATTTATTTCTATCTTTTGCATTTTAGTTTTTTTTTCGTTTAGTTTTCTTTGTGTTGTTAGTTGCTTGCATGCTAGAACTTCTGTAGTTCTAGCCTTGTTTTGTCCTTGCATCATGTTTCCAAAAGAAAAAAAATCTGTCTGTTAGAAAAATCATTCTTCTATTTCTGAAAAATGCCCAAAAATAAAGTGTCTCGAAAAATTCCAGAAAATTCGTATTAAATTTTTACTTGAAAAAAGGGGTAGAGGAGTACCTGGGAGGTACCAGGGCGGCCCACCAGGTAGGCACACCACATGGTGGCGCGGCCAGCCTTGGGTGGCGCCATGCCCTGGTGTGGGCCACCCCTGGCCCCCCACTAACTCTCTCACCTGCCACTTTCTTCTCTCTCCCGAGTAAGCTCCTGTTCATAGCTCAAAATCGCGTTCTTGCTGTGCTTGCTCTCGATTTTTTTCGATCTCCTTGCTCAGCCCATCTTTCTTGCTGAAATTTGGAGCATTTGTTCCCTGATATGTGACTCCTCCCCTTGTCCAAGTAGATTTGCGTTTAGTGGATTATATGTTGAGTATTTTGCTGTTGTAGATGACTGGTTATGAGAGCTTGTAATCTTGTTTGATGCTTAGAGATATAGTTTTGATGCATGTTTAGGCCTCTTGCAAGTCCCTATGAGTAGAATCCTTCATTATATTTACTTTGCAATCACTTGTTTAATAGGTGTTTAAATTTCAGAATACCAAGCATGAACAACCATACTTTTGGAGAGAAATTTGAGAGTGATGCACCTAGGAGGTCGAGGCCCTCGAGGAAAGCCTCTCAAGCTAGGCCATCATACAATGAAGATCTCACTGCAACTCGTATTGGCAATGAAAGGGATGATGGGGATGCTCACCCATCCTCTTTTCCTTGTTTTACTTTCTTACAAGCTGCAGGTATTCTTGATGATTTCTTGCTACTGGTTGAGAGGGTTGGTTTGACCTCATATATGCAAGATGAGAGTGCACAATACGCTATGCTCACCAAAAATTTTGTTGAGAGCTTCACGTTTACTAACACACCCTATCAGTCTACTGTCTCTCTTTTAAAATCTATGATCTGCCCTTCACCATGCCTTTGGAGAGATTTTGCAGTATTGTAGGTGTGCGTATGATAGGGACCGTGAAGAAAATTCAAGAGCGACCCGCTGATTTCTTGGAGCTTTACCGAGGGGTGACCAATGATGATGACCACGTGGCGCGGCGCGGAAAGATAAGAAATATCCAACTCCCTGCTCTCAAATACTTTGCATATTATCTTGCTACTAGTGTACTAGGTAGGGAGAACACAAGTAATATCTCCAAATATCATTTAGCATTCCTTACTGCTGCGCTTAACAATGATACTCGGTACAATCTTGGCTCGCTTATTGCTCGCCGCCTAGCTGCTAGGGGGCCTATCTATGGGGGCATCATTGCCTCGTGTATAGTCAATGCATTAGGTCTTTCAGTAGATCCCTATGATGCTATGCTGGCACCACAGAGGCTTGACCTTGTTGCCATGAAAAATCATCACTTTGTCACTACTACCTCTGATTTGAACAATCTAGTATATAGGATGCTTTTCACTGACGGGGATGAAAGGGAGATCCTTTTTCCACAACCTCCTTTGTTTAGTGTTCACAGGAGACCTTGGTCGCGCTCCAAGGAGGAGGTGGACAAGCAGCTCCGCTTGCTGGGTTTCCACGAGTAGCACCAGGAGGATGTGCCCTCCTATGATTACTCCGCGCATTACGGAGGGACATACTCGAGCTCGCACCAGGATGAGGGAACCTCTTCGTCATACCAGGGTGACACTTCATCCTGGCCAGCTTGGGATTGATACCCACTTAGGCCAAAATCCTAAGCTTGGGGGGAGGTACGCTGACACCGCACGCATATCCTTATCATGTTGCATCGGTACTTTGTATATTCATGTTTTCGTTCTCTTTTTAGTTTTCGTCCTTCTTTGCTTTTGCTTTCTAGAAACACAAAAAGACCAAAAATATTTCTGTTGTTTCTCTTTGGTTTGCTTCTTCTTTTTGCCTTGGTTTGTTTTTCCCTTTTTTCTTTCTTTGAACTATTCGAAAACCCCAAAAAGATTTTGCTTTGCTTGTTTCTCTCTTTTGGTTCTTATTTAAAAATCGAAAACAACAAAAATATTTGTCGTTCTTCTTTGGTTTTTGCGAGTTTGCTTCAGGGTTCGGCAGTCCTTAGTGGATATTGGTTTCATATTATTATTCAAGCCACACAAGTGAAGAGCGATAATGAGGATCAATGAAAACTTGAGGCATGGTAAGAGGCTGGTAATGAACTCTATTTGTTTTCATTTTTGTACATGTACTCATCACTGTGGCATGCTTAGTCCGTTCATGTAGAGTGTATGTTTTCTTTGGATGCTTAGTAGTTCTTGCTTTCTTATGATTAGCTCTAGCTCGCTAATAGTTTGTAGCATGTCTTATGAATGTTTGCTTGCATTGCTCTATTCATAAATTGGTATGACACCGTGGTATCCTCCTCTGAATGTTTCATTTGAATTGACTTGGCACATGCTCACGCATGCACAGGACTATGATAATCAGTTAAGCCTTGATGAATTATTTTTCCTTGAGGATCTTGAATCACTTTCATGCCATGAGTAGTCCTGTTTTGTTGCAAGCATGATAATGATAGCTATTGCTCTCTCGTTTGTCGCTCCCTTACTATTGCTAGCCTTCACTTCCACTGAGTGTTTTACTCATGTTTCCAACTCCCTAAACCAAATATTTCCAAAGTGTCCACCATACCTACCTATTAGCATCATTTGCTACTCCCGTGCATATTCAATATGCCTTGTTTTCTTCCGAATAAAATGTTTGCTTGTTATGGGAAAATTAGTTAGTAAAGGTCTCACGAACTTGATGGGACACTTTATTTCCTGCACTTAATAAACCTGAACCATTGTGAACTCTCCATGAAAGTTATAAGCTTGCAAATTATAGGCTGGGGATTAGCAGAACCGTTCTGTCACGGGGAACGCTTTCAACACTTGTAAATATATACCTAGTTGATACCTTGCTCTTTTGTTTGCGGATGTCGTCCGTGTGAAATAAAAGGGGAGCTTGTAAGTCCATGGAGTTATGTATGTGTGTTAAAGAAACGCCTAGGCCGCTGGTCTAATCCATGCTGACATGGTGGAAACCTGCAGCGTAACCATAATGATATCTATGAAGCATTCTTCTTATAAAAAAGAGAGAGATAGCTATTGAGAAAAAGAAAAGAAAAAAAGAGAGATACTATGAAAAGAGGAAAGAGAGAAAAAAGCACCATTTTCCCATGTTAAATAAGAAGATTGCTGAGATACTCATTCTCTGCTTGCCTTGTCATTTTGATATGGGGATTCTTCCGTATCATCGGGCAAGGGGTACCCCGTTGGCGGTTCTCAATGATACGCACATACTTACGATGACAAGAACTTACCGGTAACTAAAGTTGAGTAGCATGAGGAGCGGCCCTCGTACACAAGGGACTTGGGATTTTCAGTTTATAGTCTGTCAAGCATATAACTCAGATTGGACCTCACTTTCACCTTAATCACCTAAATATGCCTATGATAGGCGCAATGAGAGCTGAAAGCTAGTAATATCATAATTTTTGGGAGCACTTTATGAGACTTGCAATCCCTTCTTCCCTCTTTGAAGGGCCTTTCTTTTACTTTGTAGTTGAGTCAGTAAACCTATTCCCTTCTTTCTCAGCAAGTATTTTGAGTTGATGTGTTTCATTCATTCATATGATGATTTATTCAATCATGTTTCCTATGTTCCTTATTTTGCACATTGCTCTTATCTTGATGTTTACTACTTTGAAAGCTATCATTGAAAACCAGCTATTTGTGAACTCCAACAAATTATCAACTATTCTTCGACCAAGATCTAAGTTTGCCATTACCAATTATGATTCACTTTATGTATCTTTATTGTGTTTCCTTTACTCATTACAAGTTGAGTTATATAATAGTGAGTTGTCTTCTATTATGATCTATGTATTTGATGAATGTGATGCTTCTTGTCGGTATTCTTTTATCGACTCTTCACTCAATAAACCTGAGGTCATGTTTATTGAGCTCAGTTTCGCTTGGGGACAAGCGAAGTCTAAGCTTGGGGGAGTTGATACGTCCATTTTGCATCACTATTCTATGTCGTAATTCACTATTAGTCAATTATATATTTCGTATTGAGAGGTGATACTTATGTTATTTCATCTATTTTTGCATGGTTGATGAGTTTTGGAGCATGGACCGCTGCAGTCAGGATTCTGATGGAAAAGGTGCTGTTTGGAGGCAAAATTCACGAAGATCAGAAAATCCGGGAAAATATACGGAAAATCCTATTTTTCCAGAAGACTCAGGATGTCAGAAGATGGAGTGGAGGTGAGCCATAGGGGGCCCACACAACCCCATGGCGCGGGCAGGCCTAGGCCACGCCTGGAGGTGGTGTGGCCGCCCTGGCCCACTCCAGCCTCTCTCCTCTGGCGTATATCATCCCCATGAAACCCTAAGACTCGGGGAGCGACCACAGAAATATTCCGCCGCCTCTGCAGGGCGGAAAACACCGAGAGAGAAAGATCTCTCCGGTAGACAGATTTCTGCTGGGGGAATTCCTTCCCGGAGAGGGGAGATCGTCGCCATCAACACCACCATCAAGCTAGACTTCATCGGGATCATCATCGTCATCACCACCATCATCACCATCAGCACCCTCATCACCATCTCCATATTGCTGTAACAATTGCGTTGAATCTTGCATAGTTCATAGGCAAAGCTTTCCTGGTGTTGATTACTTCTTGTAGTTGATGCTATTGAGTGAACCATTGAATTATTGTTTATGTTCAGATTGTTATACATCATTATTCCATCTCTGATCATGATCCATATGATGTCTTGTGAGTAGTTCGTTTTGTTCTTGAGGACATGGGAGAAGTCTTGTTGTTAGTAGTGGAGTTGCGTTGAGAAAGATTCAATAGATTGTTATTTAAGTTGTGGTGTACTTCTTCTAGTGGTGTCATGTGAACGTTGACTACATGACACTTCACCTATATGGGCCTAGGGGAATGCATTGTGTATTTGGCTACTAATCGTAGGGGTTGCCGGAGTGACAGAAACCTGAACCCCCGTTAGGAAACCATTGCACAAGGGACGTAAGGGTCTAATCCATGCTGACATGGTGGAAACCTGCAGCGTAACCATAATGATATCTATGAAGCATTCTTCTTATAAAAAGAGAGAGGTAGCTATTGAGAAAAAATTAAAAAAGAGTTTTATGAAAAGAGGAAAGAGAGAAAAAAAGCACCATTTTCCCATGGTAAATAAGAAGATTGCTGAGATACACATTGTCTGCTTGCCTTTTCATTTTGATATGGGGATTCTTCTGTATCATCGGGCAAGGGGTACCCCATTGGTGGTTCTCAATTATACGCACATACTTACGATGACAAGAACTTACCGGTAACTAAAGTTGAGTAGCATGAGGAGCGGCCCTCGTACTCAAGGGACTTGGGATTTTCAGTTTATAGTCTGTCAAGCATATAACTCAGATTGGACCTCACATTCACCTTAACCACATTAAAGATGCTTATGATAGGGGCAATGAGAGCTCAAAGCTAACGAGTACCATACTTTCAGCATTTGGAAGCCTTTCAAATTATTCAATACCTTTTCTTCTACTTGTTGAGTCTCCACATATTCTTTGAGCACCTTCTTGAGAGCATAGTTGTCATTCTTTGTGTTTGTTCCATTACTTGATTATTTGTGTTATGACTTTGATGCTTGTATCCTTGATATCTTTACTTCTAGTCATCACTTGAACTTCAGAGGTGCCTTGGCATTCATAATCAAAGGGCAAGCGAGATACCACTCTATCATACCTTTTTATGAGCATTGTAATGTTGCTTATGTTTGTGCTTCGTGCTACTTATTATTCTTGAGTTGGAATCTCTTCATAGCTTGCAATGACTTTTAAGTAGACTCAGTTACATACTCTTTATTATGAACTGTCTAAGTAGTTGATCACATTGCTGAGAATATTTACATCATATGAAGCAAATGTGTTCGTGAAATTTCTTTTATCGCACTCAGTTTTCAACTGAATTGCTTGAGGACAAGCAATAAGCTAAGCTTGGGGGAGTTGATACGTCCAAAACGTATCTACTTTCCCGAACACTTTTGCAATTGTTTCTCCTCTATACTTGTGTGATTTGGATGCAAGTAATGCGGACTGACGCTATTTTCAGCAGAATTGCCTTGGTGTCTACTTTTTGTGCAGAAAACCAACTACTAGGAAAAATCCTGGAAAATATGCCAAAAATCCTATTTCACCCGAAGACTCCAAGAGCCAGAATACGAGACGGAGAAGAGCCAGGGGGTGGCCACACCACCTGGAGGCGCGGGCCAGGCCAGGCCGCGCCAGGGGGTGGTGTGGGCCCCCCAGGCACCCCCTCAGCCTCTCTCTTCGCCTATAAGGAGCCTTCTGACCTAAAAACTTCGGGGGGGTCGACGTTTTTCCAGGAGGAGTTCCGCTCCGTCACCACCACGAGATTCCACAAAACAGCACTAGAAACTCCGTTCTGGCACCCTGCCAGGACGGGGAATTGGAGGAGATCATCACCATCATCATCACCATCGCTTCTCCATCGACCATCCATGTTTCCCCCATCTATGAGTGAGTAATCCCCCGCTGTAGGCTATGGGGATGGTAGGGATTGGATGAGATCGTTCATGTAATGGCATCAGATTGTTAGGGCATGGTGCCTAGTATCTTTTATTAGTGCTTTATGACTTTGTTGCGACTTGTTATGCTTAATGCTTGTCACTAGGGCCCGAGTGCCATGATTTCAGATCTGAACTTGTTATTGATTCATTATGATAGTATTGTTTCTGGTCTTATCTGCAAGTTGTATACACACGTTGTTGTCTGGAACCTATGGCCCTGAAGTGATAGAAATTGGGATAACCGGAAGGGAATGGCTTTGATGTGAGGATAACATGTGTTCACGGAGTGTTAATGCTTTGCTCCGGTGCTCTATTAAAAGCAGCACCTTAATTGCCAGTAGTTACCTAGAGGCCTCGTAGCAAACGGGCTGACAGGACATAAGATGTTGTGCAAGTTCTCATTGCGAGCACGTATGACTATATATGGAACACATGCCTAGGATTGTCTAATACTTGGATGCTTTATCTTATTTATCTGCAATTGCCCTATGTTCTGATTGCTATGTGAATTGTCTTGTCCATGCAACGCCCGTCCATCCATCCCTATGCCTACCGCACTCGAATTCCACTTTTTACTGCTATTGTTACTGCTGTATTTACTTTACTACTGTTGTTACTTTACTATTCCTACTACAAAACTATTGCTACTGATAAACTACTGTGAGCAAGATTGTTTCCAGGTGCAGCTGAATTGACAACTCAGTTGTTAAGGCTTATAAATATTCTTTGGCTCCCCTTGTTCAAATCAATAAATTGGGTTTCACTTCCCTCGAAAATACTGCGATACACCCCCTATACTTGTGGGTCATCACCCCTCTCCTCCCTCACAAAGCACACCTCATCGTGAAGGATCTCTCTCCCCCTCTAGATATTCCCCCATGGTCTCGGATTAGCGAGATACATGTTCCCGGTGGCCTTGCGTCTGGAAGGAGTTGCTGCTTCCGCTGATTCGCTGGAGCGAGGAGGTGGAGGTTGTCCGGTGGCTTGGACGTGTGTGCGAGGACAGATGCGCTGCTGATTTGCGGCGCTCGGACTTCCACATGATCTTGAGATCAGGAAGCGTACGACTACATCAACCACGAGTTCCTACTCGTTGTCTTTGAGGGTAAGTTCTCCATGGATGTATGTCTACCCGTTACTCGATATCTAGTAGATAGATCTTGGTGTATAGTTCTCATCGTAGGAAAATTTTTGTTTTCTATGCTGCGAACCCAACAGTTCTTTCAGAGCCTGATCTATGCGTAGGTGCTTTGCACGGGTAGTACACATATGTTTATATGTGGGCGATGATGATCATGTTATTGCATCTTCTATGTATTTTGGATATTGGTGGCATAGTGGGATGAAACGGCCTGGACCAACCTTACATGTCATCGTACATGAGACCGGTTCCACAACTGACATGCAACTAGTTTTGCATAAGTGGCTAGCGGGTGTCTATCTCTCCTACGATAGTCAATATCTGATTTACAACGAGTTGGTATAACTTGGTTATCCTCGTTGTGGTTCATGTTCGTAGATAAGATCGATTCTATCTCCAAAATCCCTAACCCACGTAAAACTTGCAATTGATAAATTAGAGGCGTCTAGTTTAGATCGTTGCTGGGCTAGTGTCTTGATATGGTATTGTTGTAAGTAGATGTATGACATATACTCTTACAACACACTTAACGTGTAAGTTTCATAGACCTTGGCCTTACACACAAAGGAATGATAGAGATCATACCATGATGCAAATGATAGAGATCAAATGCATGGACCATATCATCTCACTTTACACATTAGATGTTTGCATCTTATATTGCTAGTTTGGTGCTTTTGGTAGCATTATAAGATGATCCCTCATTTAGATATCAAGATAAAATGTGTTCTTCCTTAAGTATGCATCGTTTTATGGATCGTGTTTTGAGGCATCACGTGATGATCGGGTTTTCTCGACTCTACGCTTTCATACGACGGGTGTAAGACAGTTTTACACACGTGAATACTAAGGTTCTTACTTGGCGAGCCTAGCATGTACAGACATGGCCTCGGAACACGGACCGAAAGGTTAAGCATGAGTCATATAGTTAATATGATGCCCATATAGATGCTCGCCTTTGAAGCTACACCGACTCACATGATGATCGGACTTGGTGTAGTGGATTTGGTTCATGTAATCACCAAAAGGACATGAGGGATGTCGTTTTTGAGTGGGAGTTCATTAGTAATTTGGATTAGTTGAACTCAATTTATCATAAACTTAGTCTAAATATACTTTACAAATTCTGTTGTAGATAGCACCACCTGCTTTTAATTTCAATGTGTTCATGGAGAAAGAGAAACTTGCTGCGAATGGTAGCAACTTCACCAACTAGGCTATGAATTTGAGGATTCTCCTCACTGCTGCACAAAAGCAATATGTGCTAGAGGCGCCGCTAGGCCCCCCACCAGCTCCTGATGCCCCTGACGAGGAAAAGAACGTCTATATAACTCGTCAAGAGGACCACAACTTAGTTCATTGCGGCATAATGTATGGGCTAGAGCCAGAACTTCGAAATCGTTTCGAAAATGGCAATGCCTTTGATACCATGGGAGAATTGAAAATGATTTTCGATACCCATGCTGCCGTAGAGAGTTATAATGCTTCTGAAAAGTTCTTTAGCTGCATGATGGAGGAGAACAGCTCCATTAGTGAGCACGTACTCAAAATGTCTGGGTATGCCGATAAGCTTGTGTCCTTGGGAATAACAATTCCCATTGACTTAGGCATACATCGTGTTCTCCAATCTCTGCCACCTAGCTACAAGAGCTTCGTGATGAACTATAATATGCACGGCATGAAGAAGTCTCTTCCCGAGCTTCTGTCAATGCTTAAGACTGCAGAAGGACAAGAAAGGCAAGCAGAATGGAAAGAAAGGCGGCAAATTTGTTGCCGCACCTGAAAAGAAACCCCAAGCTGGCCCTAAGTCTGATGTCGAGTGCTACTATTGCAAGGGGACTGGCCATTGGAAGCGCAACTGCCCCAAGTATTTGGCGGACAAGAAGGCCGGCAAGGCAAACAAAAGTATATGTGATATACATGTTATTGATGTGTACTTGACTAGTACTCACAGTAGCTCCTGGGTATTTGATACGGGATCGGTTGCTAATATATGTAACTCGGTTCAGGGGTTGCGGAACAAGCGACAGCTACCAAGGTATGAGGTCACGATGCGGGTTGGCAATGGATCAAGAGTTGATGTGATCGCCGTCGGAACGCTGCCTCTCCATATGTCGTCGCGATTAGTTATAAATCTAAATAATTGATATTTGGTGCCTGCATTGAGCATGAACATTGTATCCAGATCGTGTTTGATGCGAAGTGGTTATTCCTTTAAATCTGAAAACAATGGTTGTTCGATTTATATGAATAATATCTTTTATGGTCATGCACCTGTGTTGAATGGTTTATTTCTGTTGGATCTCGATAGTAGTATTATGCATATTCATAATGTTGATGCTAAAAGGATTAAACTTGATAATGATATATCTGCATATATGTGGCACTGCCGTCTAGGGCATATTAGCGTTAAACGCATGAAGAAACTCCATTCTGATGGACTTTTGGAATCACTTGATTTTTAATCATTTGATACATGTGAGCCATGCCTTATGGGCAAGATGACTAGAACGCCTTTTTCCGGTTCAATGGAATAGGCGACAGATTTATTGGAAATCATACATACTGATGTGTGTGGACCAATGAGTGTGTCGGCGAGAGGTGGATATTGTTATTTTGTTACTTTCACGGATGATTTGAGTAGATACGGGTATATCTATTTAATGAAAAACAAGTCTGAAACTTTTGAAAAGTTCAAGGAATTTCAGAATGAAGTGGAAAATCATCGTAACAGAAAGATCAAATTTCTACGGCCCGACCGTGGAGGAGAGTATCTTAGTTACGAATTTAGCACACATATGAAAGACTGTGGAATAGTTTCATAGCGCACGCCTGCCGGAACACCACAACGTAATGGTGTGTCGGAACGTCGTAATCATACTTTATTGGATATGGTTCGATCTATGATGTCTCTGACGGACTTGCCACTGTCATTTTGGGGTTATGCACTGGAAACCGCTGCATTCACTTTAAATAGGGCACCATCTAAATCCATTGAAACGACACCGTATGAATTATGGTTTGGAAACAAACCTAAGCTTCCATTTCTTAAAGTTTGGGGATGTGATGTTTATGCGAAGAAACTTCAACCGGATAAACTCGAACCCAAAGCAGAAAAATGTGTCTTCATAGGATACCCTAAGGAAACGATTGGGTATACCTTTTGTTGCCAAGAATGGATCCTTTCTTGAGAAGGAGTTTCTCGTGAAAGGTGTGAGTAGTCAGAAGGTAGAACTCGAAGAGGTTATTGAACCTTCTCTTCATGAATTGGCGAGTGGCGCAGCACCGGAAGTTGTTTCGGAGTTGACTTCACCTGATGAAGAGAGAGCAAATGATAATGATCATGAAACTCCGAAAGAGGATACTGCTGAACCTCGCAGGTCAAGCAGCACACGTGCAGCTCCTGAACTGTATGGCAATCCTGTTATGAATTTCATGATTGATGAAATAGATGACCCTGCGACATATGAAGGAGCGATGATGAGCCCTAATTCCAACAAATGGCTAGAAGCCATGAAATCCTAGATGGAATCCATGTACGAAAACCAGGTTTGGACCTTGGTGGACTTACCTCACGATCGAAAGGCCGTTGAGAATAAATGGATTTTCAAAAGAAAAACTGATGCTGATGGTAATGTGACCATCTATAAAGCTCAACTTGTCGCAAAGGGGTTTCGACAAATTCAAGGAGTGGACTACGATGAGACATTCTCTCACGTAACGATGCTAAAGTCGGTTAGGATTATGTTAGCAATTGTTGCATATTTCGATTATGAAATATGGCATATGGATGTCAAAACTATGTTCCTCAATGGTAATATTGAAGAAGAGTTGTATATGATACAACCTAAGGGTTTTGTCGATCCTAAGGATGCTGATAAGGTATGCAAACTTTAGCGATCCATCTTTGGACTGAAGCAAGCATCCAGGAGTTAGAATCTCCACTTTGATGATGTGATCAAAGAGTTTGGATTTATCCAAACTTATGGAGAGGCTTGTATTTACAAGAAAGTGAGTGGGAGTGATACATTGCAAATGTATCTATAATTTTTGATGCTCCATGCTTGGTTTTATCCACTTTCTTGTGTTTTGTCCACACTTTGCAGTTCTTTTCACATGATTTCTTGGACTAACCTATTAACAAGAGCCACAGTGCCAGCTGCCTGTTTTCTGCTGTTTTTGGTTCCAGGAAAGTTAGAAAATGAATATTCTCGGAATTGGACGGGACAAAAGCCAAAGTGCCTATTTTTCCGGAAGACTCACGGAGCCAGAATACGAGACGGAGGAGGGCCAGGGGCTGGCCACACATCCCAGGTGTGGGTCCCCCCAGGTCGCGCCAAGGCATGGTGTGGGCCCCCTAGGCACCCCCTCGGTCTCCCTTTACGCCTATAAGAAGCCTTCTGACCTAAAAACTCTGGGGGGGTTGATGTTTTTCCAGAAGGAGTTCCGCTCTGCCGCCACCACCAGATTCCACGAAATAGCACCAGAAACTTTGTTCGGGCACCCTGCCGGGACGGGGAATTGGAGGAGATCATCGCCATCATCATCACCATCGCTTCTCCATCGACCATCCATGTTTCCCCCAACTATGAGTGAGTAATCCCCCACTGTAGGCTATGGGGATGGTAGGGATTGTATGAGATCGTTCATGTAATGGCATCAGATTGTTAGGGCATGGTGCCTAGTATCTTTTATTAGTGCTTTATGACTTTGTTGCGACTTGTTGTGCTTAATGCTTGTCACTAGGGCCCGAGTGCCATGATTTCAGATCTGAACATGTTATTGATTCATTATGATAGTATTGTTTTTGGTTTTATCTGCAAGTTGTATACACACGTTGTTGTCCGGAACCAATGGCCCCGAAGTGACAGAAATCGGGATAACCGGAGGGAATGGCTTTGATGTGAGGATCACATGTGTTCACGGAGTGTTAATGCTTTGCTCCGGTGCTCTATTAAAAGGAGCACCTTAATTGCCAGCAGTTCCCTTGAGGCCCCACTGTAAACGGGTTGGCAGGACAAAAGATGTTGTGCAAGTTCCCATTGCGAGCACGTATGACTATATATGGAACACATGCCTAGGATTATCGAGTACTTGGATGCTTTATCTTATTTATCTGCAATTGCCCTATGTTCTAATTGCTATGTGAATTGTCTTGTCCATGCAACGCCCGTCCATCCATCCCTATGCCTACCGCACTCGAATCCTACTGTTGGCTGCTATTGTCACTACTGTCTTTACTTTGGTACTATTGCTACTTTTCTATTCCTACTACAAAACTATTGCTACTGATAAACTGATGTGAGCAAGATTGTTTCCAGGTGCAGCTGAATTGACAACTCAGTTGTTAAGGCTTATAAGTATTCTTTGGCTCCCCTTGTGTCGAATCAATAAATTGGGTTTCACTTCCCTCGAAAATTCTACGATACACCCCCTATACTTGTGGGTCATCAGGGAGCAATGTGGCATTTCTAATATTATATGTGGATGTCATATTATTGATTGGAAATGATATAGATCTTTTAAACAGTGTTAAAAGTTATCTAAACAGCAAATTTTCGATGAAATACCTTGGTGAAGCTTCATATATATTAGGCATTAAAATCTATAGAGATAGATCAAGGCGCCTAATTGGGCTATCGCAGAGTACATACCTTGATAAGATATTAAAGAAGTTTAATATGGAAGGAAGTAAGAAGGGGTTCTTACCTATGTTGCAAGGCAAGACATTGAGTAAGACTCACAGTCCGGCTACGGCAAAAGAAAGTGAGATAATGGATAAGATCCACTATGCCTCATCCATAGGTTCTATAATGTACGCCATGCTATGTAAAAGACCGGATGTGGCACATGTTATTAGTTTGACTAGTAGGTACCAATCTGATCCAGGTTCGGAACACTGGATAGCGGTCAAGAATATCCTTAAGTACTTAAGAAGAACTAAGGATATGTTTCTTGTATACGGAGGTGAAGAAGAGCTAGTCGCTAAGTGTTATGTCGATTCTAGCTTTAACACCGATCGGGATGAATCTAAGTCTCAATCCAGATACGTATTTCTCTTGAACAGAGCAGCAGTTAGTTGGAGGAGTTCCAAACAACCTGTGGTGGATGGATCAACGATAGAGGCGGAATATGTTGCTGCTTTACAAGCAGCGCAGGAAGCGGTTTGGATGAAGGAGTTCATAACGGAACTAGGTGTGGTTCCTAGTGCATTGGACCCAATGGTGATCTATTGTGACAACAATGGAGCCATAGCCAACGCCAAGGAACCAAGGTCTCACAAGAATTTGAAGCATATTAAGCACCGGTTTCACTCCATCCACGAGCATGTCAAGGATGGAGACATAAAGATTTGTAAAGTGCACACGGACTTGAATGTAGCAGATCCGTTGACTAAAGTTCTCCCAAGGGCAAAACATGATCAACACCAGAACTCCATGGGTGTTAGATTTATCACTATTTAAACTAGATTATTGTCTCTAGTGCAAGTGGGAGACTGAAGGAAATATGCCCTGAGAGGAAATAATAAAGTTGTTATTATATATTCCTTGTATATGATAGATGTTTATTTTGCATGCTATAATTGTATTGATAGGAAACATCAATACATGTGTGTTTAATAAACAAAAAGGGTTCCTAGTTATGCCTCTCTTATAGACTAGCTTGTTGATTAACAAGATGATCAAGGTTTCCTGATCATGGACATTGGATGTTGTTAATAACAAGGTCATAGCATTTGTGAAATGATGTGATGAACATTCATCCGAAGTATAGCATTACGATCAAGTCATTATGTTTATATTGCTATAACATCATACAAAGTAATCTTTATCCGTAGACCATGAGATCATGTTAATTGCTAACACTAGAAGAGTATCTTGATAACATCAAACGTCATACCATAACAGGGTGACTATAAAGGTGGGTTCAGTACTACGGAGGTGTTATGTTGAGGCTCATGGATCAAGAGTGGAATTTGTCAATCCCGATGACGGATAGATATACTATGGGCCCTCTCGGTGATATCACATTAAGATAGCTTGCAAGAAAGTGATGCGATCACTAGAATGTTATATCACGGGAACGAGAAAAGAGTGCATGTCGGTAACGAGATCAAACTAGGTATTTGGATATCGATGATCTAATCTCGGACCTGTATTATATCATGAGACAAAGGGATTAAGTTACTAGTGTTAAAGGTTCTCACGATCACAGAATTCATCGTTGAATGTGCAGGAGTCAGTATGGATCTCTAGGTCCCGCTTCTGATTATTGATCTGAGAGGAGTCTCAATCATGTCTGCATTATTCACGAACCGTAGGGTGACACACTTAAGGGTTTCCGGACACCATTTAGGAGCACATATGTTTCAGACAAAAGGTTTGCAAAGCGTAGGAAATGTTTCGATAGAAACAGGAATTGTTTTGATAGAAACCGGAATTGTTTCGGGTGAAATTGCAGAAAGTGGTTCTGCATGTCATATTGAAATGTTGCAAGGGGTTTTATGTGAATGTTTGTTAATTCAAGTAATTAACAAAATTCTGAAGAAAATAAATAAAAGTGTTTTATTAATTGAGAGTTGCATTATATTTGGTGGAAATTTAATGCATGTGAGTGGAACTTTGGGTGGAGCTTGAATTGATGTGAGTGGAGCTTCCACCACATGAATGAGGAAGAGGAGGGGCTCCCTCCTTGGCTGCCGGCCATGGTAGGGGAGGAGTCCCCCCTCTCCTCCCTCACAAAGCACACCTCCTCGTGAAGGATCTCTCTCCCCCTCTAGATATTCCCCCATGGTCTCGTATTAGCGAGATACATGTTCCCGGTGGCCTTGCGTCTGGAGGAGTTGCTGCTTCCGCTGATTCGCTGGAGCGAGGAGGTGGAGGTTGTCTGGTGGCTTGGACGTGTGTGCGAGGACGGATGCGCTGCTGATTTGCGGCGTTCGGACTTCCACACGATTTTGAGATCGGCAAGCGTATGACTACATCAACCACAAGTTCCTACTCATTAAGAAAACTCATTGTCTTCGAGGGTAAGTTCTCCATGGATGTATGTCCACCCATTGCTCTGTATCTAGTAGATAGATCTTGGCGTATAGTTCTCATCGTAGGAAATTTTTTGTTTTCTATGCTACGAACCCAACAGGTGGAAGATGTGAACTTCTATATAGTACCAAGTGAACTTCCTATCAGAGCACCAGATTCATGCCGGAAGAGAGAGGGAGGGTGGGGTGCTTTCTAAATTTCCACGGTGGAAGATGTGAACTTCCTAGTAGATAGCAAGTGAACTTCCTGTCGGAGCACCAGATTCACATGGGAAAGAGGGGGTGGCGACGGGGTTGGGGGAGGGGCTTTCTGAACTTCCACAATGAATATGAGGAGGTATGGGCAAGGCCGGAGGTGGGGCGGGGTGGCACCGGAGTTGGGGCGGGGCGGCTCCGGAGGTGGGGCCGGGCAGCACCGGAGGTGGGGCAAGGCGGCACGACCAGAGGTGGGGAGAGGCGGCGTGGGCTGGATGTGGGGCAGGGGTGGCGCGCCGGAGGTGGGGCGGGGCGGCACGCCGAAGGTGGGGCGGGGGCGGCGCGCGGGGAGGTGGGACGAAGGTCGCGTGCGGGGATGTGGGGCAGAGCCGCGCGCGGGGAGGTTGGGCAGAAGGTCTTTATTAGGGGAGGGGGTTGTAGAATAGGTATTTTATATATAGGACATATTCATACTACACCCGGGTGTAGTTACACCCACGTGTGTTTCACGTAATTTAGGCAGTATCTATCATACTGGAGACTATATATAGGTAGTATGAAGTATATAAGAATATTTGGATAGTATATATACTATTTTTGGGTAGTATGTAATTTTTATTCACATACTCCTTTTGTACGTAAAAATATGACGGTATTTTACATATATACTGAAAACTATGGGTGCATTTGCAATTTTTTCACCGAACTTGCTTGAAAGTATCTTAGATATAGTATATGAACATACTCAAACAGATAAAGTATTATAAATAGTTCCGTAAGATAGTATATGAGACGTGGGTGTAGTTACACCCGGGAGTAAGAAGGATTTTCATATATATATATATATATATATATATATATATATATATATGAACACACATGCCCATACTCCATACCTCTCCACCACTCCACCATGGGTTTGGCCGTTGGCATCTATTTATATGGAAAGAGTGGACGGGTTCTAATTAATGGATATATGGAAACTCCTAGCCGTTTGACTATGCAAGTTTAAATGCCATGGATGCATGCAGATTGTACACGCTGTAGATTTAAGCCTCTATAATTGTTGTCTTGTAGAATATACTTGCAATCGGTACATCTTGAACATATACATACCTAGAAATTTCGTCGGTATATCTTGGGTATGCACATACCTAGAAATTTTGTCGGTACATTTTAGGTATGTACATACTTAGTATTTTTATCGGTACTATATCTTTAGCATGTAGATATCATCGGTATATCTTTGATATGTACATACCTAGAATTTTTGTCTGTATATCTTCAATATGTACATACCTAGAAATTACGTCGTACATCTTGGGCATGTACATACCTAGAAATTTCGTCGGTATATCTTGGGTATGCACAGACCTAAAAATTTCATCGGTACATTTTGGGTATGTATTCGTCGGTATATCTTGTCTACCTAGGTACTTAGATATTTCATCAGTATATCTTGGGTACGTACATACCTAGAATTTTTTTTGGTATACCTTGAGTATATACATACCTAAAAATTTGCCACTTGTCGATATATATTTGGCGTGCATATACCTAGAAATATCGTCAGTATATCTTGGACATGTACATACCTAGAATTTTTGTCTGTATATCTTAGATATGTACCTAGAAATTACGGCAGTATTTCTTAAGTATGTACATACCTAGAAATTTCGCGGAATATCTTGGCTATCTACATACCTAGAAATTTCGTCAATATATCTTGGGTATGTACATACCTAGATATTTTGTTGGTATATCTTGGGTTTATCGGTACATTTTGGGTATGTACATACCTAGAAATTTCGTCGGTATATCTTGGCTACCTACGTACTTAGATATTTCATCCGTATATCTTGGATATGTACATATCTAGAAATTTCTTTGGTATATCTTAGATATATACATACCTAGAAATTTCGTCGGTATATCTTGGCTACCTATGTACTTAGATATTTCATCCGTATATCTTGGATATGTTCATACCTAGAAATTTCTTTGGTATATCTTAGGTATATACATACCTAAAAGTTTCTTCGGTACATGTACCTAGAATTTTTGTCGATATATATTTGGCTTGCATATACCTAGAAATATCATCAGTATATTTTGGACATGTACATACCTACAATTTTTTGTTTGTATATCTTAGATATATACATGCCTAGAAATTACGTCGGTACTTCTTAGGTATGTACATACCTAGAAATTTGGCAGAATATCTTGGCTATCTACATACCTATAAATTTCGTCAATATATCTTGGGTATGTATATACCTAAAAATTTCATCGGTATATCTTAGCTATGCACATACCTAGGAATTTCATCGGTACATTTTTGGTATATACATACCTTATACTCGGTGATACTAAACATGTCTTTGTTGTGTACTAGAGCATCAGTCTTGTTTTCAAGAATCTGACAATGATGGAGGAGTATGTCGTACTTAAACATTTCATGGTATGTACCAAATAATTTGTAGAGATCGAGGGTTCCTTATAAAATACATTGGAATGGCCGGTTCAAAAGAAGGAACCAAA
Organism: Avena eriantha; assembly: GCA_910589775.1. Lineage (NCBI taxonomy): Eukaryota > Viridiplantae > Streptophyta > Magnoliopsida > Poales > Poaceae > Avena > Avena eriantha. The sequence goes on from OU342741.1 coordinate 99,628,281, forward strand.
TCAAACAATGCTTGCCTATTTTTTAGAAAGTATTGAAACTTTAATACATATGAAAGGTCATGCATGAAAAAAAATTAGGAAACCAATCAAACCGTGGTCTACTTGATTCAAATAAATGAAAGGAAACGGTTGGACCTTAAAATACCTGCATGCCTTGGTGTGATTTCCAAAGCAATCAAACATGTCATGATTGTGGTGTCCAAGCTCCATGGTGTCCATGTTATATATATAGCTCTGCTATTCAAGAACGGGTTCTTGAATATTCAGGAACCTGAATATTCAGAAACCCACTATTTCCTGTTACGCGAACATTTTCCGTCAAGTGATGTGTAGACGCGACATTGTTTCCAGCCATGTGTAGTATGTGCAAAGCATTAATCCAGGACGATCGACCACGGTCGGAAACAATGGTTGATGCCATGCCAGTAAAACCACCACGGTGGCTTAAGCATTTGTCCACACCCCTCGTCCACGGTCCCGAACTATGGTTGGTTTCCCTGGTGTTTCTCTTTTTATTATGGCGAAAGTATCCATTCACACTGCTTGTCCACGGTTACGGATCAAGACTAGTTTCCCCTGTAAATAAAAGAAAATTGGCTTAATTGCCATGCATGCAAGGAGTTCTCTTTTTAAAGATGTGCATGGCTACTCGCAAATACTCAATCCTAGTACATCTAAGAATCATGCATGTGGTTGACAAAAAAATTAAAATATGATGACAATTTCTTTACCAGTATAACACACGTCCCCTTTTATTCCCTTTTTAAATCAACCAAAGTTTTACGTAAACGGAACCAAATTCTTAGATGGATATATATTTGAGTATAAAGTATATACCAAATTTTAAGTGATGGAGTACATACTGACTTTCTTTTTACATGGAGCATATACCATATGTACGACTTTCTTTATGCGAACACATGGCTATTTCTTTTTGGCATCCATGCGAACACATTCATGAGAGGCCTTTGGTTATGGTTTGTTAGCAAAAAGGAACTCGCCATGGAACTTTATTATGAATAAAAATATGTGTGACGTTTACTGTGGGTATTCTCTTTACAAGTATCATGTGGACTGGTTTGTGGATGTGCAAACCGTGTGGTGTTGCATATGGCAGATCAATTTTCGTGGCTATACATGATGGTGGTTTTTGGTTAGAAATATGCACCTGTGTAACGCTATGAGTGTATGTTTTTCTCCTGAGTTCATATCTAATAATCAATATAGCTGATCCAATAATTGTATGTGTATGCATACCTGAGTATCCCACTATTTTAAATATATATATAATATATATATATATAAATTGAAAGAAACAGCGCAGTACAGGTACGTGTAATTTGGTTATGTACATGGTACAAAATCGAAAAAATACAGGTATGGTGCCCGGGCACCATGGTGTCTCATAAGAGTTTCGGCCATGGTGCCATGGTGTCCCATATGAGCTTCGGCCACGGTGTCCGGACATCATGCCTGTATTTTCTTCGATTTTGTACATAACTTTCACGTACACCTTAGGTATGTGTACTACAAGTATATGCAACTCTAGTATGATATCTTAGGTATGCATATATATAACTAAACAGGGAACCAGTTCCTATATAACTAAATAGGGAACGCAATGAACTTTGTTCAGACAACAGAGTGAACTTTTTTCAACATGAGTAAACTTTTTTTTCTCGGGAAATTACCATGTTGGAAGTGAACTTTTTAAAATTTCTAGCCATGTCCAAAGTGAACTTTCAAATATAAGGCGAACTTTTTAGATAGTAGAGTTAACTTCCTTTTTAACGCTTTCGAACTTTATTTTTCACGAACACCCTTCTCAAAAAAATTATCCTTTGTCTGAACTGAACTACCAAATAAACGAGAACCCATGTCACGTTTAAAGTGAACTATGTTTTCCCCCAGAGTTAACTTCCTTTTTAACGCTTGTGAACTTTCTTTTTATCGAACACCCTTCTAAATTTTTTTAGCCTTTGTGTGAAGTGAACTACCAAATAAACGAGAACCCATAGCGTTTGAAATGAACTATGTTTTCACGTAGAGTTAACTTCTTTTTTAACGTTTGTGAACTTTCTTTTTCGCGAACTTTTTTTTCGAACAACTGAGTGTACTGTCTTTTTTCAACGCTTGTGAACTTTCTTTTTCGCGAACTTAATTTTTCCGGACAACTGAGTGAACTAGCTTTTTTCAAACGCTTATGAACTTTCTTTTTCATGAACTTTCTTTTTTCCGACTAACTGAGCGAACTATCTTTTTTTCAACGCTTGTGAACTTTTATTCTTATCGAGCAGAGTGAACTTTGTTTTCCCACAGAGTGAATTTTCTTTTTTATGCTTGTGAACTTTTTTTCGGACAAATGAGTGAACTATTTTTTTTGAAAACCTTGTGAACTTTTTTATTATTGAACATGGTGGCGTCCTGGGAAGGGAAGAGGCGGGCGGCTGGGAACCGGGGGCGGCGCGTTTGGGTAGGAAGGAGGCGGGGCGGCCGGGAATCAGGGGACGACGTGTTGGGGTAGGAAGGAGGCAGGGCGGAGGGGTAGCGCGGGGAGTGCTGAGAAGTTTGGGGCTTCTCTTTCTTTTCCTTTTTGTTTGTTTCGACCTTCAGAATAATTTTTTGGTTGTGCGAACCAAAAGGAATTGTATTTTTATAGTTACGGGATCAAGAATCGCCGGGGGAAGATTGATTAGCTTTTGTAGTAGATGCCGAACCTGCTGCTCAGTGGGCGGGCGCAGCAGCTACATGGACCCCTTTCTTTATGTTGTTGCCAGCGCTTTCCCGGGCCGAGCCGGAATTCTTTATTAGAACGTCGGCAGGCAAAGCCCGAAGGAAGGCTGCTATCCCCTCGGCCTTCTTCCTTTTCGAAGTTCTTTCTTCTGTGATGAACTGTCGGCACCAGTCCTACATTTTTGTTCTCTGTGGACCGAGGAGAAAGGGGGCTAGCGCGGTGGGAGGGGCGCGGGTGGTGCGCTAAGGGAGGGAGGAGGCGCCGGTGGCCCGGAAACCTTTGTGGCGCGCCAGAGGAGGGAGGAGCGCGGGCGGTCGGGAAAACCTCGGTGGCGCGCCGACGGAGGAGTAAGGCTAGGGGTGGGGCACACCGGAGGAAGGCCACGGGGTGGGCACGCCCGTGGAGGAGGACAACCAGGGTGGGGCGTTCCCATGGAGGAGGACAACCAGGGTGGGGCGCCTGCAGAGGGGGAAGGCTAGGGGTGGGGCACACCGGTGGAGGAGGAAGGCCATGGGTTGGCAGCCGGCAGGGACAGGGGCGAGTGGTGCCATCGGGGGTTGGGTGGGTTGTGGGGGTAGGTGGAGGTAGAGGTCAGTCGGGTAGGGGTGGGTTGTGATCGATTCGTGTTGTTGGGTCTACAGGTTTATATAGTTATACAGGAACTCTCTTAAGGGGGTTCTATTTAGTCCTTCTCTCTCTCTATATATATAGAATAACTATTCTACAACACTTTCTAAATTTCATGTGACAAGACATGAACTTTCCGACGGACTATCAAGAATCTATGTTTTGCCATACAGTATTTTAAGCATATATTTTGAACCTCTTATCGAAACAGTGCATATAATATATCATTGGAGATATATGAAAATTGCACAACTTTTATATTCACAAAGTTTTCCCGAATTTCATACGGTTTATAAGTAATCTTAAATATACTAAACAGTATTTTCACGAAATTAGGCGTTTTCGCATAGTATTTTGTCCGTAGTTTTCAAACCGCTTATTGGATTGATCCATGTGATATACCGTTGAAAAAATATTGAAATTTCGCAACTTATTAATTTTTAAAGTTTTCCTAAATATCTCACGGTTTAAGAGCAGTTCTAGATATACTAAAAACTATTTCCGTCATTTTTTTTTCTTTTTTACTGTTTTGAGGGCCTTATTTTCAACCCGCTTGTCGGATCGACGCATATAATATACCGTTGAAATCGTGTGGAAAATACACAACTTTTCTGTTTTAAAGTTTTTCCAAATTTTTAACTATGTTAAAGTGATTTTGAATATACCGTATAAAGAGATTATGGACGTTACGTCAACGGTTTAAAATTGACTTGTCTTCGATAGTCGGCTGAGACGGAGCATGTTAAAGTGAAAGTAGACTTATATTAATATTAATTACTCAAGGCGGAGGTTAATTGGTGCAATCAGAGCTCGTGTGGATAACATTAGTATGCAGGATTTCCGTCCATAAAATTAGAGTACACAAACTGTTCATAACGTGCATGAGAACTTCATGCTATGTGTAAGTGAACTTTCGATCACGATATATGCGCTCACCGTTGGGTTCGTCTTTTCATCGTAGTTTTTTAGCAGTTTATCAAAATGATACAAATAATATACTGTTGAAAAGCTATGCAAATTCCGCATTAATATAAGTCTAATTTCACTTTAATATGTCATTTGCCTTAGTCGACCACCTTTTTAAATTCTCAACAATTTAAGAGAAGATTTAATTTTACAAAACTCTATTTCTTAGAACTTTCTTACTGTTTTTACACTATTTTTTCAAAGTTAACTTTAAGGTTATATGCACCGAACTACTAATGTTCACTAAGTGAATTTTATAAATTTTGTATTGCGAATGTTTCTCATTGTTTTTTGAATTTTATAGTGGACTTCATAATTTTTGTATAGCAAACTTATGTTTTACTTTTTTTGGCGTAATGTGCATGATAATAAACTCTCCGACAAAATAAAAATGAACTTCCAAAAATATAATGGTTAACTTTTTGAATTTTTTAAATTGGTGACCCTAGTAAATATAAAATAAACAGTCCAGACACGAGATGTGAACCGCCTAGCCGCGACATGTGAACTGTCCAGCATTGTTAGTGATTTTCTTGTCATATTCAAAGTGAACTTTCACAAAAAGTGAATCTAAGAGTGGACTTTAAAATTGTATATAGTGAATTCGGAATTTTTAAATAGTAAACTTTCGAAAACTCTTTCTGAACTTCAGGCGACATGAAAGTGAACTTCCTGGTGACTACGAAGTGAACTTCCTGCCGGACCGAGAATCTACGTTTTTGCGGACCGTATTTTAAGCACAGTTTTTGAACCGTTGATCACAACGATGCAAGTAATATACCGTTAAATAGATATGTAAATTTCGAATCTTTTATGCTCATAAAATTTTACTAAAAAATTATGGTTTAAAAGTAATATTAAATATACTAAACGTAATTTCATTAATTTTATAGTTTTGCACAGTATTTTGGCCGTGAATTTCAAACAGCTCATCAAAATAATGCATGCTATATACCGCTGAAAAGCTATCAAAATTGCCCAATGTTTTCGTCTTAAAAGTTTTTCCAAATTCTTCACGATTTAGGAGCAGTATTAAATATACTAAACGCAATTTCGCGAACTTTTCCATCTTCACACAGTATTTTTGGCGCGGTTTTCAAACGGCTCGTCGAATTAATGCATGCTATATAACGTTGAAAAATTATGAAAATTGTGCAACTTTTTTATCTTAGAAATTTTCCCAAATTCTTCACGGTTTAAGAGCAGTTTTAAATATACTAAACGCAATTTCACGAACTTTACCATTTCCGTATAGTATTTTGGCCGCGATTTTCACGGTTTAAGAGCACGACAAGTAGGGTCTGGGGAAGGTCGAGACGAGCCGCCGGACAGGAGGGGCCGCCAGTCGTATGGTTGGTTTGCTATTAAACAACTAATACATGGTGAAGAGGTAAGAAAACACACACAATTTTTTTCTATATTATTTTCTTGCTCGTTTCTTTCCATGACTATCGAGTGGGGTTTTTCTATGCACGCGGGTAACTCACTGTAACATGATTCATGCTACCTAACTATTGATACTTTACTTTTTGTTTCTATTCAAATAAAACACCATATGGAACTTTGCATCTAATTGAATAATTAGAACTATATGTGTAGAAAATAGTTCAAGGCAACGCCTGTTACAGATATCAGATTCAATGTGACGCCGTAGCAACACACGGGTTTTGTTCTAGTATATATATACTAAAAGCAATATAAGGTTGTTTTTCGAGACACCATGTTAATTCACATCATCACAATTATTTGAGCTATTAGATCTGTAATAATGGTGAAGATGTAATATGAGATTAAAATAAATAGTTTATGTCACGTTAGCGGTTATAGGGACAGAGTCCGCCTCAAATTACTGTAACCGTTAGATTTAGGTAATCAATTTCTAATTTATCAGGCCAACATGTCACACACGAATGTGTATTTATGGTGTCATGTTAACTATCCATGTGGTGGGTCCCATGAAAAAATAAATAACCATGTGGGCTTCTCCGATCCCTGCAAAAATAAAACATGTAGGCTTCGATGCTTGATTGGCCATGTGGAGTCCGAACGTGTTACTGTAAATATAAAGGACTCTATATGTTCTAGGATGCGCAAGATAACGAGAGATTTAGTAGAAACCATGAACTTTCGAACTTCTCTCCTATAACTAATAATTGTTGTCTATTGTCAACCATTTTTTAATATTCACTTCCCATACGTTGGACATCTATTGCGAGGTATTAGAAGGCAAGTAATCATATAGTAGAGGCAAACTATTGTAAAAGGGTGCACACTAAGGCAGCAGTTAGTTGGAGGAGCTCCAAACAACCTATGGTGGCTAGATCAATAACGGAGACGGAATATGTTGCTGCTTCAAAAGCGGCGCAGGAAGCGGTTTGGATGAAAGAGTTTATAACTGAACTAGGTGTGGTTCCTAGTGTGTTGGATCCAATGGTGATCCGTTGTGACAACAACACAATGGAGTCATAGCCAACGCCAAGGAACCAAGGTTTCACAAGAATTTCAAGCATATTAAGCGCGGGTTTCACTTCATCCGCGAGCATGTCAATGATGGAGATATAAAGATTGGTAGCAGATCCGTTGACTAAAGTTCTCCATAGGGCAAAACCTGATCAACATCAGAAATCCATGGGTGTTAGATTTGTCACTATGTAAACTAGATTATTGTCTCTATTGTAAGTGAGAGACTGAAGCGAATATGCCCTGAGAGGCAATAATAAAGTTGTTATTATCGTATTCCAAGTATATGATAGATATTTATTTTGCATGCTATAATTGTATTGATTGGAAACTTTAGTACATGTGTGTCTAATAAACAAATAAAGGGTTCATACTTATGCCTCTCTTATAAACTAGCTCGTTGATTAACAAGATGATCAAGGTTTCATGATCATGGACATTGGATGTTGTTAATAACGAGGTCACAACATTGGTGGAATGATGTGATGAACATTCATCCAAAGTATAGCATTATGATCAAAGTCATTGTGTTAAATTGCTATAACATCATACGAAGTAATCCTAGTCCTTAGACCATGAGACCATGTCAATCACTAATAGTAGAAGAGTAACTTGATAACATCAAACGTCACACCGTAACAGGGTGAATATAAAGATGGGTTCAGGTACTCCAAAGGTGTTATGTAGAGGCTCATGGATCAAGAGTGGGATTTCTCCATCCCGATGTTGAATAGATATATTCTGGGCCCTCTCGATGATATCACATTAAGACAGCTTGCAAGCAAGTGATGTGATCACTAGAATATTATATCACGGGAACAAGAAAAGAGTGCATGTCGGTAACGAGATCAAACTAGGTATGGAGATACCGATGATCGAATCTCGGACATGTAATATATCACAATACAAAGGAATTTAGTTACTAGCATTAAAGGTTCTCAGGATCACAGAAGTCATCGTTGAATGTGTGGGAGTCAGTATGGATCTCCATGTCCTACTACTGATTATTTATCGGAGAAGGGTCTCGATCATGTCTGCATTATTCGCAAACCATAGAGTGACACGCTTAAGGGATACTTACACCATTTGGATTAAATGTGTTCCAGACAAAAGAATTACAAAGCGCTGGAATTATTTCAATGGACATCAGAACTGTTTCGGGTGAAATTACTGAAATTGGTTCTGCATGTGATATTGAAATATTGCAAGGGGTTTTATGTGAATGTTTGTTAATTAAAATAATTAACCAAATTCTGAATAAAATAAACAAAAGAGTTTTATTAAATGAGAGTTGCATTAAATTTGGTGAAAATTTAATGCATATGGGTGGAATTTTGGGTGGAGTCAAATTTATGTGAGTGGAAGCTCCACCACATGAATGTGGAAGAAGTGGGGGCACCTCCCCTTGGCCAACGGCCATGGAGAGGGGCTGCCCCCCTATCCTCCTCACAAAGCACACCTCCTCGTGAAGGATATCTCTCCCCCTCTAGAATTATTCCCCCATGGTCTCGGATTAGGGAGATACATGTTCTTGGTGGCTTTTTGTCTGGAAGGAGTTGCTGCTTTCGTTGCATCGCTGGAGCGAGGAGGTGGAGGTTGTTCGGTGGACCGGACGTGTGTGGTAGCACGAATGCGCTGCTGATTTGCGGCGCTAGGACTTTCTCTCGATCTTGGGACCTATAAGCGATCGACTACATCATCCACGAGTCTAATCTTGTTACACTTTGTCGGTCTTGAAGGGTATGTTCTCTATATATGTATATCCACTCGTTGCTTGTATCTAGGTAGATAGATCTTGGTGCTTAGTAGTTCCCATCGTAGGATTTTTTTGTTTTCTATGCTACGAACCCAACAGTGATATCAGAGCCTGATCTATGCGTAGATGATTTCCACGGGTAGTACACATAAGAGTATGTGGGCGATGATGATCATGTTATTGCTGCTTATATGTATTTTGTATATTGGTGGCATAGTGGGACGAAGCAGCCCGGACTAACTTTACATGTCCTCGCACATGAGACATGTTCCAACGCTTAACATGTAACTAGTTTTACATAAGTGGCTAGTGGGTGTCTGTCTCTCCTACTATAGTCAATATCTGATTTACAATGAGTTGCTAATAATTTGGTTATCATCGGTATGGTTCCACGTTCATAGGTAAGACCGGTTCTATCTTCAAAATCCCTAAGCCACATAAAAACATGCAATTGATAAATTAGAAGCGTCTAGTTTAGATTATTGCTGGGTTGGTGTCATGATATGGTAATGTTGTAAGTTGAAGTATACTTGATACTCTTATAACATACCTAACGTGTAAGATTCATAGACCTTGGTCTTACACACAAGGAATGATAAATATCATACCACAATGCACATGATAGTGATCAAGTGTGAGAACCATATCATTTCACTTTATGCATATGATATTTGCATCTTATATTGCTTGTTTGGCGTTTTAGTAGAAGTATAAGATGATCCCTCATTTAGATATCAAGATAAAATATGTTCTTCCTTAAGTACACCATTAAGGAAGTCTGTCGTTTCAAGACATCACGTGATGATCGGGTGTTTTTTGACTCTACGCTTTCAAACAATGGGCGTAAGACAGCTTTACACAGGCGAGTACTAAGGTTCTTGGTTGGCGAGCCTACTATGTACAGACATGGCCTCGGAAAACGGACCAAAACATTAAGCATGAGTCATATAGTTGATATGATGCCCATATAGATGCTCTCCTTTGAACCTACACCGACTCATGTGATGATCGGACTTGGTGTAGTGGATTTGTTTCATGTAATCACCAAAAAAGACACGAGGGATGTTGTTTTTGAGTGGGAGTTCATTCGTAAGTTGGATTAGTTGAACTCGATCTATCATAAACTTAGTCTAAACTTTACAATTTTTATTGTATATGGCACCACCTGCTTTTAATTTCAATGTGTTCATGGAGAAATAGAAACTTGCAATGAAGTGTAGCAACTTTAGCAACTAGGCCCTGAATCTGAGGATTCTCCTCTGTCAACACCTGGATTTTTAAGTCCAAATGCCTGTTATGCCATACATCGCAATCCCAAGATTACGATTTTTGCGAGACATAACAGAAGTGGTACCACAGTACATCATCCATTACAAACCATAATAAGGTTCTTACAAATGAAGGATCTCATGATCTAGTCTTAATACAATCAAAGCAGCGGAAAAGAAACGTAGCGGGGCTTCATCTTCATGATCACAGGCAATGCTGACGATGGGAGATGATCCTAGTTGTCATAGACATCCTGCTATCCATCTTCCGGGTAATCATCCTCATAGTCTGGCCATGGGAATAGCCAGGGACAAAGCCATGAGTACTCTTTAAGTACTTGCAAACTAACACTAACATAAGTATGGTAAAAGCTAGTAGGAATCTTAAGCTCTAGGTTTTTTTGCAAAAAGCCAGGTTTATTTTATAAGGATTCAAGAGTAAAGACCTAATTTAGTTCTCTACATCACTTAAGGGGGAACTTAGATTTCATGTCCACAACACTGCTGTGGTCAAGTCAAAGTCATCTTTCAAGTCACAAATCATTTTGAAAACATCTGACAATGGAACAGTATGGCCACTCCAACTGTCCATAACCGCGGACGCGGCTATTCGAATAGTTTGACACTCTGTAGAGATTGTACACTTTCACCACAAAATTCGATACATCCGTTAGGGATAACCCTGAATCATCATACTTTGTATGTGGATAATCAATCTTAACCTTTCAATTACACACCCTAGTATAGGCACCTCCCCTATGAGTTTGGCCTCCCAACCATGACCATCTGTCATCTTGGGTACTGCATAGGTGGGCATTCATCACGAGGTAGCCTTAGTTCAACCTCTTTCGCAAGGGAACCCATACTAAGACATATAAACTTCCAGGCAATCCCTACCCAACTTAGGTATTATGGTTGTATGGTAAAATTAGAATGGTATCGCATCTGAACCCAACCATCAGTTTTTATTAAAACTCAAGGCACATGCCTTAATCATTTTCATCCTCAAACCATTGTGTTTCACAACACATGTCAAAACATTTCAATAGAATGAATCATCATTCAAAGGTTTTCATAATCATTTTTACCAAGTATTCCCATCTAAAGTGATCAAGTTTTATGCTTAGCACTAGCCACTAATGTTGAGGGTATTCACTAGTTGATGGTGCTAATCTAGTATAAGTATCCAAGATTAATCCTATGACCTTGAGGGGACTCAATCTAGTTTCCACTAATCACAATGCATTAATAAGTAAGAAACTGTAGTAAAGGAAAAATTAAAGCTTGGAGTACAACTGGGAATGGTATAAGTAAAGTGACATAACCCAGCATGCCTAGTGCATCTAGTATAGGGGCTTGCATATATAGCATGCCTAGATCTAGCTTGCACTGATAGCTTGCTTTGTTGGTTGCAGTCGTTGAAGTTTTCCTCTTCCTCCTCGAAGTACTCCTCTTCGCTGAATCTTGGATCGGTACTAGCGTCTATAAACACATTCAATGTACACAATCACCAAACAACCCTTTACTACTTCTATTTTAGCACACAAGGGCTCACACTAGATGATCTAGCATCACCTCAATCATCATATGGAATTTCAATACATTCTTATTTCTCTTAGTTAAGAAAAGTAATTTCTACTCATTGAAATTGTTTAAGATTTAATATTCTCCAACTAGAATATAGGTTCATATGGACCATGTCCTCACCATATATTCTCTAGCTTGGGAATGTGATTTAAAATGATGGTCAAGCATTACAAGATTTAATGTTGTTTTTTAATAATATTTAAATGACTAGAAAAGCCTATATAGCCTTCTTTTAATACTAGTCCAAGTTTAATATCTGTAAAACCAAATGTTTTTACATCTTCAAGTAGAGCATGGCAAATGTTATTTTTGAGAGGTGGAATCATCTCAAAAGCATTTTTAGTTTATTTTAGAAAAATGTTTGAAGTGAAAAAAGTCTCTGTCTTGTTATTTTTGGTATAGGTGATCTATAATTCCAATTGGGTTTCATCCAATGGGAGTGACTAGATAATTTCAATACCTTTCCAACAAAATTGGAATCATGCATTTTTGGTTCAGTGAATCTTTTTGAATTGATTTTTGAATCTACTAACCAAATCTGGTTTTAACTAAAATGGAAAAAGTCTATTTAAATCTGCGGGCTCTACGCGGGAAAGTAAATGGGCCGGCCCAACTGCACAGCACAGGCGCAGCTGGCTCCTGACAACATGTTCCCACGTGTTAGCGACTCAACTAAGCTGAAACGGTATCGTTCAATCTCAGCGCTACGATTAGACTAAGATCTAATGGCTGACATGCATCGTTTACGTCGAACAGCTCCAGCGAGATTCTAACCCTAACACGGTGGGGGTCGTGTGAGGCTCACCTGGGATCCAGCTAAGGTCGACGATGGGGGAAAATGGGTTGTCGTCAACGGCGGTTCGAGGCGCGTCACGGCAGCTCCTAGTGTGGTTGCAATCAACGGCTTCTTACCTCCTCTACAGCAGCAGACTCCGGCCAAATTCCGGCGGGCTGGTTGTCGCCTTGCTCCGGGGAAAGTTCTGGGGTGTTGCTGAGAGAGAGAGGAGTGGAATGGTGTGGAGATAGGTTCTGGGTGACCTCTATTTATACACCCAGGGTGGAGGCAGTGCGGCATGGTCTGGCTACTCCGGCGACGTTGCTACAGGTCGCGTTCATCACGGCGGAGGGCATGGGTCTGTGCAGGGGACTATGGAGATCATCACACGTGTGACGGCATGGCAAGGGGCGATCTCCATTGGCTGGGATATGTCGGTGCTCTGGGCGGGTACGCAGGCGTTCGTCACTTGGTACGGTGGTCACGGGGCGAGCGGCAGCGGACGGTCATGTCTGGGAGCTCACTGGTGCTACGGCGGTCGTGGATACGGGCGGAGAGAGCGGGGCGCGGCGTGTGCGTGTGAGGCAGTTGCGACCCTCCATCGTGTGCTCGGCATGGCGGGGGGTTAAATGGGCGCGGCTCGTCTAGCTCCTTCTCGCCTCGCCGTTGGTCAAGGAGTGGACAGGGGGTGGCGGTGAGGTCACGGCTAGCTGTAGGACCTCGTGGTAGTGGGCGGCGCGGCGTGCTGCGAGTGGCTCATGCTCGACCGGCATGGCCGGCTCGGTACAGGCGTGCCACTGGTGCAACGGTGGAGAGGAGGCTCTCCACTGCACGGCAAAGGACTAGGAGTGATCATGGGCATGTAGTGGAGTTGATTGCAGTACATAGGCTGAGTAATTGATAGTTATAAATAGTGTATAGTTGTTGAAATTGTACTTTGCCTGCCAAGTGCTCGACCAAATGGCCGCATGAATTCATATTTTGAATTTTTGAAAGATTTTTGGTGAGTGATCTGAGTACTTGCTTGGTATTCTATGGTTGCTTGGGTTTGCCAAGGTGAATTGATTTTAGTGGTTTTTGAAAAGTGGTGATCTTAGTACATACACTTGATTCAATTTTGAAATGTCTCTCAAAGGGGTTTAAAAATAGTTTCTGTCTTTTTGTAAGGTTTGCTTGGATTCACTTTTACTTGGTATAGCAAGGGGTGAAAAGATTTGGAAATGTTTCTGTTAGAAATCCTTTACTAGAAACACTCAAAGTGGTCTAGTGGATAAGTTTGGCCAAAATGACCATTTGCTTATATGTCTTTATATTTGATTTTCTTTTTATTTGATTCTGTTTGTAATTGACCTAGATTATGTAGTATTCATCTTTGGACTAAACCTTATCATTTGTAACAATCGAACATGGCAATTTCAAGCATTCAAACACTAATGGAAAATACACATGCACTCACATCCATTTTGATAATAAATGTTTTTGTTAACCCTAAGCTTGGGTGATTAGAGCTTGATAAGCTTGATTAATATTTTTGGGATGTTACAAACCTTCCCTCCTTAAATAGAATCTCATCCCGAGATTCAGGAAAAACTAGGAACTAAAGAGATTGGGATACTCAGTCCTAATATAATCTTCTCGTTCCCATGTGGCTTCTTCTTCGGTATGGTTACTCCACTAGATCTTGAGAAATTTGATACTTCTAGTTCGGGTGGTTCTAAATTCTTTTTTCAAGATACGGATGGGCACTTCATGATAAGTTAGATCCTTATCGATATCTATGGCTCTGTGATCGATGTTCTTGAACACTTCGGTCTTCTCTAGAACTTCTAAGCATTTGCGAAGTAACGAGATATGGAACACAATGTGCACGACTGACATCTTTTTAGGCAGTTCTAGTTGATAAGATACTTCTCCTTGGCGATTCAAAATCTTGAAGGGCCCAAAATATCTGGGGGCTAGCTTTCCTTTTAGACGAAAACGCTGCATTCCCTTCAAGGGCAGCACTTTGAGATACACAAAATCTCTGACATTGAAGGTCAGGTCTCGACGTCTATTGTCCGCATAACTCTTTTGTCTACATTGAGCAGTCTTGAGGTGATCACGGACTTTGTGAACCTTCTCTTCGGCTTCTCGGAGAATGTCGGGTCTAATGATCTGACTCTCTCCTACTTGCGACCAATTCAACAGGGTACGACAGTTCCTTCCATACAGAAATTCAAATGGGGCCATTTGCAAACTGGCTTGATAACTATTGTTGTAAGAAAATTCCGCGAAAGGCAGACAATCTTCCCATTTAGATCCATATTCTAACACACAAGATCTCAACATATCTTCTAAGATCTGGTTGACTCTTTCAGTTTGTCTGTCGGTTTGCGGGTGATAAGCTGTGCTGAAATTTAGTTTGGTTCCTAATCCTTCCTGGACTTTCTGCCAAAATCTTGAGGTAAACTGGGTTCCTCGATCCGATACTATGGTCTTTGGGGTTCCATGCAAACTGAGTATTCTAGCGATATACAACTCTGCTAGTGACGAGGGTTTAACTCGTCAATGCCCATTGTTATGGACTTGGGTTTTGGAGAAGGAGGGAACGCTGGAGGCATCAATCGACTAGCAAACAAGCACACAGGGATGCAAGTTTTACCCAGGTTCAGGCCTCGTAGAGGTCCCTACTTCTGCTTGTCTGCTCTTGGAATTAACGAAGGAATCGAAGATTACAGGGGCGCGCAGATGCAATCTGGCGAGAGTTGTGGAAACTAGGGTGGTGATTGTCCTCCTCGCTTCCCCCTCCTAGCCTTTATATAGATATGCTAGGTCTCGGGTAGCAGGTCGAGTCGGTTACAGATTAGGGTTTTCCCTTTGAACTTTCTATCTTAAGCTTATTCTTGTTTCGCAAGCAATCGAGAGTCTGTGGGCCACTCGAATTCTCCATTGGGCATTGGCAACACCGTGCGCTTCTGCCGTATCTGGCCCATGTCAGTAGCCCCCGAGTGTCTAGTGGAATCGCAGATTCGAATGGGGACTTTATGAAGTCTTTCGAGTGCATGACTGAGCATTTTTGAGTGTTCTGTTTGTGTCATAGGGATTGTTGATATACGTGCATGATTTAACCGATGTATCGGTATTAGTTAACTGCCTTAGGGAAAAACAACGCAATCTACTCAAACTCGAGTCTTGGTCGAATTTGGAAAAGTGCTGGCGTAATTCGACTCAGGCCACAGAGGTCTTACAGGAGCCGAATTCCAGTATATAAGTGTGAGCACTCGACGCATCCGTCAAGGCATGTTCATCGTACCTACAGGCACGGATATGTTTCTGGTAGTGCGCAGCAGATGCGTTGCTAGGCCTTATTCAGGTCTTATCTTCACGTTGTAAGCGCGGCATCTGAATTTTTATCATCGCGGAGATTATTTGGGTGGCCCAGGAGATGCAGTCTCTTTGTAGGGATAGTATGAGGCGGAGTCGCCATAGCATTCGAGTGTGGATGTTATCAACACACAGTACGGTGTATGAATAATCATAGGGTGCGCGACCAGCGCTCCCTATGGGAGTAGCCCCCGAGTGCCTGGTTGAGTCGAAGACTCAAGCGGGGAGTAAAGACCTTTCGCGACTGTTGTCGTCTTTTGCTGCTTGTTTCAGTCGAATTTGCTTCCGACGCTCCCTATGGGAGTAACCCCCATTATTCACAATCGAATCGTAGATTCGAGTGGTGGGTATGTCCTGGATTTTCATATATACCTGCATAAATATAATCGTAGGGTGCGCGACCAGCGCTCCCTATGGGAGCAGCCCCGAGTGCTTGGTTGAGTCGAAGACTCGAGCGAGAACTAAAGTAGTCGAAATCTTCTGCTGTTGAAATTAATGACGTCAGTGCTGATGATGTGATGACCTCGGTTGCCTGCGTGAGCGGCTTTGACGGGACGTGATGAGTGGTGGGTCCCACTTTCTAACTTCGATTTGACCAGGCATGCGTAATCTTTTGTTTTAACTGTGTCTCCTCGATTTTCGCGCGTAATGGGAATAGTGGGGGACGGTTCGTGCTTCAGCTTCGCCACGTGTCCATGGCGATGTGTGCCACGCGTGTAGTAGGGTTTATGCTGGCTGTTGGATGGTGTCCGCGAGGAGGTTAAGTAGCAGCGTAGCTACGGTAATTTCCCCATCTGTCTTCTTTTCTCGTGCCTCCATCGCCATTGCTGCTGCTCTCTGCTTCCCTACACACTTTCTCTTTGCGGCACTGGACCAGCTCCGTGTCTTCCCCAGCTACTTCCTCCGTTCTCACTACCATCAGAAGATGGGCAAGAAGAAGGGAGGCGCCGCCGCTGGGTCCGTGGCCGCCATTGCCGCCACCAAGAAGAAGGGCGGTACCACCGCCGTGGGCACCAGTGCCACCGGCGCTGGGAAGAAGAAGGGTGCGGGCACCCGCGTTACCAATGGCGCTTGGCGTGCATCCATCATCAAGCCCACGGAGCTACATCTTCATCGTCGAGATGGAGTTCTTCCATCCGTGGAGGACGACTCGCGAGTGCCTGGCGAGGAGGTAATCCCTTGTCCTCCTCCTGGTTTCCAGGTGATGTTCCTTGCATTCATCATCCGAGGTCTTCCCCCCCCCCCTGCATCCTTTCTTTAGGGGCCTCCTTTGTTTCTATGGGCTCCAGCTGCATCAGCTGTCCCCAAATTCTATTCTCCACATCTCCTGCTTCATTACTCTTTGCGAGTGCTGGCTTAGAGTCGAGCTGCACTTTGGCCTCTTCAAGAGGCTTTTTAAGCTGAAACGCCAGTCGGCGTCCCGTTCGGTAGTCTACGATGTAGGAGGCTACGGAATCCACGTCGACTGCTCTGCCACCTACTTTGATATCAAGCTCACTTCGTCCATCCAAGGGTGGAGAGACAAGTGGTTCTACATCCACGACCAGAAGGCCGACGGAGAGCACTACAGACTCGCGCCCTTCGATCTCGCGACGTCGTGCAAGAGGAGGCACTCTTGGAAGAATATCATGATGCCTGGCGAGTCTGAGGAAACAGAGGTGTTGTATAAGTGTGTCTGCGACCTCGAGAGTCACATAGGCAAAGAAGAGGGAGGCGCTGCCCTCATTCGCACATGGTTGCACCGCCATGTCCAGCCTCTTCAGGCCAAAGTCCACCCCATGTTCCGCTGGGCCGGTGCAAACGATGCCACTCGCGTATCTGCCGATGGCATTTCTATGGGTGAGGTTGATAAGAGGGTACAACTGGTGACCAAATACACCACCAAGGAGGTTCTCTTGGGCGAACCAGTCGTGCCTCCTTTCGATGCCTCAAACCCTCCTCCTGAGGTAGAATTGTACTACGAAGTAGCTTTCTATGTCGATTTCCTTTTATGATGCTTTAAATATAATATTGTATCTTCTGAATGCAGGACTAGAAGGTGTCTCCCAATTTTCTCCCTTGTCCTGAAGGGGTTATCCCTCGCGAAGTGGATGAAGAGGACGAGTCAGAGTCGACCATCCCAATCAAAGAAGAACAGGGAGCCCCCGAGTCTAGTGACCAGGACACTCACAAGCGTTCTCGCAGCGAGGATTCTAACGCTACTTCTCCGACGACGCCGGAAGGTCCTTCTGCTGCTGCAGAGGAACCAATCCCCGTAGTTCTTGTGCATTCCATGGCTCCTTCTGCTTAGAAGAAGATGCGACTACCGAAGGAGTCATCGGAGTCGGAGGAGCAATCCTTCGACCTTGATAGATTTGACTGGTGAGTTCTGCATTCGCAACTTTGTATTGATTTATTTTTGGAGCTGCTTTCGCTGAAGTTTTTGCTGGATGTGTTTTGTAGTCAAGCGGCGTCGTCGTCTTCTGACAACGTCCAATTTGTGAAGGAATCCGGAGTCACAGACTCCAAGGCCAAAGAAGTGGCCGAACGATCTTCCTCTCCTCCATTGGTGGCCCACTCTAGGCACAATTCGTCGAGTTCCCCGCATGCTGGGGAGCACCAGGTGGTTGCCCGGATGACTGCGCAACATTCATCTTCGGAGTCTCTGGAGGATCATGTAAGAATCCTTTTGTTGTTTTGGAAGTCGAATATACACTTGGTGCTGTTTGATGAACTTTGTTTTCTTCTCATGCAGCTCATCGTGAAGGAAGCTGCTCGCCTGGAAGAGCAAGTCCTTGACATGGGTCGACAGCATGCGTGGCTGGACAATCGCCATCGCATTGTTGAAGGTTAGTTTTGGCTTTTTCTTTGTCTTTGCGAAGTTTCTAGATTCGATTGATGATACGTCTTGTTCTTTGCAGTTGAACATAATGAACTTCTTTGTCATGCTGCTTCCCTTGAAAAGGCGCTTGCCGCAGCGGCGAAGAGTCGTGACGAGGCAATCGTGGCCCTAGAGGAGTCGCAAAGGCGCGAAGAGGACTTGCGCGCCTCCAATGCTGAGAGGGAAAAGTTGCTCGGGGAGCAACTTTTCTCGATTGCCAAGTCCCTCTCAGGTACTCCTTCAGCTGAATTTTCGTTGTTTCTTGCTTCGACATCGTGTTATTGTGCTAACACCTTGCTGTATACAGATGCTAGTGGTCTGAGCTTTGACGCCCAGGCTTTTCGCCACAAAGATGTGTTGGCTGGTGCTGTCACTGTAGTCGAAGACCGCAGCGCTTCCCTTCAGGGGACGCTGACGAAGGCCAAGGGTGTGCTCAGTCGCATACGCAAGGATCTAACCCCCAAGGCTGAGCTGATTGACAACCTTAAGGACCTGGTGGAATCCCTTGCGGTGGGTATTCCCATGGACTTCAGGAACTCCCAGCGGTCTGTTGGCGCCACCATGGCACTCGTGATGGTGCAAGCCCATGGCGTGGAGGTGGACCCTGCCGCAATCTCCAAGGCGATGCCCGTCGGCGCAGATGGCCAACAGGTAGTGTTTGCTCCCTTCGCTACAGGTTGTGGTAAGTATGGGTCGCGGCTCATCAATACAGTTGCTAAATACTCTGAAGAGCTATAGCAGGCAAAGAATGCGGCGAAGGCTACGACATCAGGGGTTGGCACCGGAAAGGGTGGTGTCAGAGACCTCCACGGATTCGACGAGGCCCTCGAAGTCCAACTCAAAGTCGAAGACGCAGGCTGTGTTGAAAACACACTTTCGTGGGAGTATCCCTATCGAGACTTTGTCGTGCTTGAATACATTCGAGCCTTTTATCAGTGTATTCTTGGTCCCTTATTTGCTCTTGCTTGGTTTGTGATAGGGTACGTCGAGTGGTCCTTCTCGTGATCCTCCATGCACCGATGAAACCTTGGAGCAGCCGCGTTCGAAGGTGGAGGAGTTGTCCTTGCTTTCGCAACTGTGTGATCGCATTAAGCAACTAGAGTGTGAGTTGCCCATCCTCCACAGTAGCGCAGATGTATGGAAGTCAAAGGCGGAGAAGGCCACCGCCCACGAGAAGTATCTCCTGGGGGAGGTAGTGCAGCTGAGTGAGCAGTTCAAATGTTAGCTTTCTGCCCGCTTATCTTTTCTTTTAGTCAGTCGTGGAGATGCCTTGTCTTCACACTTTGCCCTTTTTTTTGGTGTAGTTGTCAGTGCTCGTCATCCGCAGGATGAGAAAGACCGAATTGACATTCGAATGAACGATCTAACCCAGGAGCAATTACATGCGAGTGGGTACTTTTGGGTGGACCACGATTGTGCAATCGCGCTTGCGACCCTGCCGAATCGTGCTTCTCGAGTACTTCACTTTTTGAAGAAGGCGCAGTCGTGCCTTAGGCATATGTATCAAACGATATTTCCGCTAGACGCCGTCCCTTCAAGCATGTTGGCTCTTCTGGCGAAGTTCCAAGATTTGAGTGTTGTTCACGAGTGCGTGCGACAGCTGTTAGTAGCTGGCGCTAAGGCTGCATTGTCGCTGGTGCGACTGCATAGGTCGGACGTAGATGTTGCAGCTCTTGCCGCTAGGCCGCCACCTCCACCAGAAGGTATGAGTTGGGACATGGTTCCGCACTACCAAGCGGTTGACCGCCCAGCGGAAGAAATTGTCGACTTCTTCGAGGAACAAACAAACATTCTTCTGTTGCAGCAGTAGCATGACTTGTATCCTGCACATAATTGTACAAGTGTTGTAAAGTTCATATGAATATGTTGGATGTAATTAATACTCATTGATATGTGAATAGCTTGCTAGCTTTATTTTTTGCGAGTGTATTTGTACTCTGTAGTTCCTTTTCGTTAGCCTGACTTGTGCTATCTCAGCTCCTTGCCAACCTGTCAGGTGCGTTGCAACTGGGTTGGTGTTTATCAAGGGTTCGATTAATGTTGCATGAGCTACTCAGGAAACTGTGATTTGTTCGTAGGATGAAAGTGTGAAGGGTGGCGCAGCGCCCGAGTGATCAATTTGCATGAAAATAAGGAAAACACAGAGTTTTGGGACACTTATCTTTATTTATTCGCAGAATAGTACGAGGTACAATGTGTGGCTAAGTAGCCTGGCTGAATAGCCTTATTTGTAAATGTAAAGGAAAAAACGACTAGGGGTAGAAGTGACGCAGCTGTGCGATGTTCTAGTGGTTGGAGTATGCGACTCCTGTCTCGAAATCTTTAAGGCGATAGGCGTCACATGGGATTACTTCAGTAATCACGTAAGGTCCCTACCAAGGGGACTCGAGCTTGATATGACCTTGTTGTTTGAGTCGCAGGACCAGATCTCCTTCGACGAAGGATCTTGGGGGTAGCCTTCTGCTGTGGTAGTTGCGGAGGTTTTGCTGGTAGATTGTTGATCTCTCCGCTGCGATTTCTCGTGCCTCGTCAAGGAGGTCGACGGAGTCTTCGAGTGCAAGAGTTGACTCCTTCTCGCTGTAAGCGACCACCCACGAGGCTTTGAAGCGTACTTCTGCGGGTAGCACCGTTTCAGCACCGTGCACCATGAAGAATGGGGTGTATCCTGTGGCGTTGTTTGGACTTGTGCGCTAGCTCCAGAGTACGGATTGTAGCTCGTCTGGCCAGCATCCGGCGGCTTGTTCGAGTGGCCGAAGGAGTCGTTTCTTGATTCCACCGTAGACGAGGCCGTTGTCCTTTTCGACTTAACCGTTGGTCTGTGGGTAAGCCACCGAGGCGTAGCTTATGTTGATTCCCAGGTTTTCGCAGAATTCCTGGAACTCCTTGGAGGTGAAGTTCGTCCCATTGTCCGTGATGACGATGTGTGGCACTCCAAAATGGTAGACAATGGACTCAAAAAACTTAACAGCGCTGGCCCCTGATTGATTTGTCACCGGCATGGCCTCGATCCACTTGGTGAATTTGTCGACTGCGACCAAGAGGTAGATGTAACCTCCTCGCGAGGATTTCAGGAGTTTGTCGACCATGTCGAGTCCCCATTGCACGAAGGGCCAAGCCAATGGTATTGGCCGAAGTTCCGCGCTAGGTGCGTGCGGTTTGTCCGCGAATCACTGGCAAAGATACTAAACCTCAATTCCAAGAAATTCTATCTTCTAGCAAGACATTCACCGAGCAAGCGAAAATCCTTTTGAAGGAAGCTATTCAGGAACAACTGGAATGGTTTTCTCTTCAGCAGCAAACATAAATTTTGCATGTCTACTTTTGTTAATAGAAGAAGAATCATTGAGAAAGATTTTTTGTATCATTTGAATCATGCAAACAAGTTTTCTTAGTTTTTAGTATAGTTATTTAAAGAATAGATAGAAATAAGATTGCGTCCAATAGGATTTGAACCTTGCAGCGCTGGATGATGTCCTTGGCGTCGCGCATGGTCGTGGGCTAGTAGAATCCAGCTCGTAGAGCCTTGGTGACGAGGGTGCGACTGCTAGCGTGGTGCCTGTAGATGCCTTCCGTCCCCATTGCAGACGCATCGTTGGAGCACTCTTGTGATGCTACGTTTGTACAACTCGCCGTTGATGACGGCGAATGCCTTGGATCGTTGCGTGATGTGTCGCGCGTCGGTCGGATCATCTGGCAGCTTTTTGCTGAGTAGATATGTGATGTAGGGTTGTGTCCAAGATGGCTCGATCATCATGACACCCATTGGTCCTTCGAGTTCTGTATCAAATTCCAGGTCGTCGAGTGCCATTGGCTCATTGGGTGGCGTAGCCCCCCGAGTCTGTTGACGCGCCTACTTTCTTCTCTGAAGCCTTTGGCTTGATGGAGCATTCGCAGATGCGCTCGAGGAATACCCCAAGTGGTATGGGGTGCAGGTGGAGCCAATATTGGCGAGGAGATCCGCCTCTTCATTGCTTTCGTGACCACATGTCGCATCTCACAACCGTCGAAGTCCCCTTCGAGTGTGTCGTAGAGGTCGTGATAGGCGATCATGTTGTCGTTCAGTGCGTTGCACTCGTGCATTGTTTGGTTGACCACCAGTTTGGAGTCGCCGTAGATGATGAGCCTTTTGGCGCCGCAGGCTTTCACCGTCCACATCCCATGGATCAGAGCTTCGTACTCAGCTTCATTATTGGAGGCAGTGAACTGCATTCGCAAATTTTTTTTTCAGCTTGTCTCCCTAGGGCGATGTCAGTATGACACCTACGCCAGCTCCGTCTTTTCTTTTGGACCCATCAAAGTGCATTGTCCAGAGGTAGGACATATCTGGTTTGTCGGGGAGCTGGTTCTCCATCCAGTGCACGAGGAAATCAGGGAGGACTCGTGACTTGATCGCCTCGTGCTTTTCGTATGTGATGTCTCATGGAGACAGTTCGATTCCCCAAAACGCGACTCGCCCGGTGGCATCAGGGTTATTGAGTATATGCCCGAGTGGGGCGTCGGTGACCACCACGATTGAGTGCTCCTGGAAGTAGTGGCGCAGTCGCCTGGCTGTCATGAAGACGCCGTACGCTAGCTTCTAGTAGTGCGGGTACCGCTGTTTTTTTGGCGTGAGCACCTCGCTGAGGAAGTAGACTGGGCGCTGGACCCCGTGGACCTTATTTTCTTCGGCTCGTTCCACCACAAGCACCGTGCAGACCACCTGGTTAGTGGCGGAGATGTAGAGCAATAGCGGCTCTTTCTCACGTGGAGTCACTAGTACTGACGAGGTGGATAGTAAACGCTTGAGGTCCTTGAATGCTTCTTGCGCCTCGTCTATCCACTTGAATTTGTTGGTTTTGTAGAGAAGTTGGTAGAAGGGCAGTGCCTTTTCGCCCATGCGACTAATGAATCGACAGAGCGCCGCAATTCGCCCAGCCAGCTGCTGGATGCCCCTCACGTTCCTCGGCTTCTTCATGGCCAGTATGGCCTTTATTTTCTTTGGGTTTGCCTCGATCCCTCTTGCAGAGATGAGGTACCCGAGTAACTGCCTAGATGGCACGCCGAAGGTGCATTTGTCCGGATTGAGCTTGATCCGGTAGCGGTCGAGGTTGGCGAAGGTCTCGCCTAGATCGTCGATTAGCGAGGCTTCCTCTTTGGTTTTGATGACTATGTCATCAACGTAGACTTGGATGTTGCGACCAAGTTGATTCTTGAGGCAAGCCTACATGCACCGCTGATAGGTGGCTCCTGCGTTTTTTAGCCTGAAGGGCATCGTGTTGTAGCAGAACACACCAAAGGGCATTGTAAACGTCGTTTTCTCTTGATCCTCCTCTTTCATTCAAATATGATTATAGCCTGAGTAGGCGTCGAGGAAGCAGAGACGCTCACATCCCGTGGTGGAGTCGATGATTTGATCGATTCGCAGCAATGGGAAGTGATCCTTTGGGCAATGCTTATTTAAGGAGGTGAAGTCCACGCACATCCGCAGGATATCTGTGTCTTTTTTAGGCACAAGAATAGTATTAGCAAGCCAAGTGCTTTCCTTGATCTTGCTTATGAATTTTGCGCCGAGGAGTCTGTTGATCTCCATGCCGACTCCTTTTGCTCGTGGTTCAGACAGTCACCGAATTGTCTGCTTGACTGGCCTTGTGTCTAGATTCACATTGAGTGAGTGCTCGGTGAATTCCCTGGGAACTCCTGGCATGTCTGCTGGACACTAAGCGAAGATATCCCAATGCTCACAGAGGAATTCGATGAGCGCGAGTTCCTATGTGGAACTCAAGTTGTTGGCGATGAGGGCCATCTTGGTCGGGTCCGTTGGGTGGACCTAGACTTTCTTCGTGTGCACCGACGAGTCGAAGGACAGGTCGGGTGAACTAGGCCTGCTCAGGGGAGGCAGACTGTTGTCTGTCGACTCCTCTAATCTTGCGAGTTCCTCCTGCATGCTGAAGGACTGGGAGATTCTGTTGAATTCCCGGTCGCAGCTGTCGGACCTTTCAAAGTTGTCGTTGATTGTGATTACGTTGTTTGGACTTGGCATTTTCATCTGCAGGTAGGCGTAGTGCGGCACTGCCATGAACCTTACGAACGCGACACGTCCAAGGATGCAGTGATATTGTGAAGGCCAGTTGACGACTTCAAAGTCGTTGCGCTCTTGCCGAAAATTTTGTGGCATGCCGAAGATGACGTCAAGGTTGATTTTTCCTAGGGGATATATGCCTTTCCCTGGGATGATGCCATGGAACGTCGTGTCTGAAACTTCCAGACACATCAGAGGGATCCTCATCGCACGCAAGGTACTCGCTAACATGAGGTTAATGCCGCTTCCTTCGTCCATGAAGACGCGTCTCATGTTGAAGCCTCCGATCTACGCCTCGAGTATGAGGAGACAGTGGCCTGGATGAGGAACTTGGCGCGGGTGGTCACGCCTGTCGAAGGTGATGCAGGAGTTGCTTCCACTGAGGTACTCAGGGGTGGAAGGTGGGGAGTTTATCGCCAAGTTGACTTGGCGATTGATGGCCTTCTGCACTCAATTTGAGGGACGTCCTTTTTGGAGCATCCCCATGTTGCCCATAGCTCGTGGGTATGGCTCACCTCCGTTATGCTGGACCGGCACGGCCGTGGGTGGTGGTGGTCCGGGCGGTGGTGGAGGAGCTCCATGTGCCACAGTGCCTGGGGCAGCTCCGTAGACCATGTTGACCGCGTCGCGATTCATCCGGGCTAGGCCCTCGTGGAGTTTGAGGAACTCGGGAGAGTCCTTGAGAAGGTGGTTGGATTTCTTCTTGCCATCGTGCTTGTCGATGTAGAAGTGCACGTTGCACGGCCCGGACAGTTTGTCCTCGATAGATGTTGCGGGTGCCTCTTCGCGAGTGCGGTGCTGCCACACCTGCGTGGTTTTTCTGCTGTCGCGGTATCCACCACTACGGTATCCGCTGTTGCGGTTGTCGTCGCGTTTGTCGGCGTAGCCGGCTACGACCATATTGACCTCATCGCGGTCGTCATAGCCGCGCATCTGAAGTTTTCCTTGGCGGTCGTCGTCGTCATCAGAGTAGGTGCGTTTTTCACCGAGTCTTCTCCGTCAGACCACCGATTCGGGATTTCCTTTAGGTGGTCGATCGTTTTGGGCTTCGAGCGGCCCAGCTCCTCCCTGAGCTCTATACGGCGAACGCCGCTGTTAAACGCGTCGATTGTGTGGTCCTCCGAGATGTTTTCTGCGGAGTTCTTGATGATAGACCACCTCTGGATGTATGAGCGTAGTGATTCACCTGATCTTTGCTGGCAGCTTCTCAATTCTTTGATTGATGCAGGCCTTTTGTAAGTGCCCTTGAAATTGCGCATGAAGTTGTAGACCAGCTCTTCCCAGCTGCGGATGGATCCACGCGGGAGGTTGTTGAGCCATGCGCAAGCGGCGCCCTACAGATGTAGCTGCAGGCATTTCATGGCTGTGCTTCGACTCCCTCTATGTAGTCTGATGGAGGAGATGTGGTCCTCCAACTAGATTTTTGGGTTCTGTAGACCGTTAAATTTTGGGTTCTCCGACGGGAGTTTGAACCCTTTAGGCATTCGCTTTTGCCTGATGGCCCTGCTGAAGCATCTGGCGCCACAGAGTTTAGTCTCATCTTCTTCTGAGTCAGTCGAACGAGCACGTCTTGCCCGCATCTTGTCAACTTTGCGCTGTGTGAGGTCATTGCGCGCATAGTAGTCGTGATCATGCCGCCATGAGCGGCGATGTCGGGACAGATCGTGGCTATCGTCGCTGGATGAGGGTGAGGAGTAGCATTTTTCCAGAGCCTTGCTTTTCTTTGGCTCTGGTGCAGGCTCTTTGTCGAGGGCGGCCTCGACTAGTCCCAGGCCCGCGATCGTAGATCGGTGCATGGCAGCTCGTGGATCTCCAGCTGGCGGCTGGTTGTTGAGGAGGTACATGGTGGCCACCGTTACCGCGGCTTGTGGCGTTTTTGGGAGCACGTTGCGCCGCGTATCCACCATCATGGAGCTGAAGTCGAGGACTTTTGTGGCTTCTATGCGCTCCTCCTCGGTGAGGTGGGCCAGTCGAGATCTTCTCTTGTTGGCCAGGTACTCGTTGCCTTTGGAGGAGGATCCTCCGTGGGAGGAGAGCCCGGCTCGCCAAAGGCTTGACTCGTACGCTGCCTTTTTATGCGCCTCGAGTTGCACGATTGCATGTAGCTAGCGTCTGTATTTCTCCTTCAGTAGCCAATGGTAGCCCGTCAGCATGTCTTGCGGGGAGTTGAGGGGCAGAGGATTGCCTCGTAGAGCTTCTCGGCAGCAGCCCCACTCATTGTCATTGAGCTTGATCACTACACGCTCTCCAGTGTGTTCGTTCACTATGGTTGGTGGTTCTCCTCCAGCTCCATTGTTGACGGGCACGCCATTGCCACCGTTGGTGGGGCCGCCGTTGGGCGTGCTGCCGTTGGGTGGTCCGGTGTCGTTGAGCGTGCTGCCGTTGGGCGGTCCGGTACCAGATCCGGTGCCAACGTTTTCGCGATTGGCGGTAGTATCGCCCATGTTGATGACGACGCACATGAAGTGGTTGGGGAAGTTGTTGCTCCTGCAACTTTTAGATCTAGAGCCGTAGGCTCCGTCTTCAGTGGCTAGATCACCCAGATCGGATCCGCGACTACTATCGTTGTTCGTGCTCCCAGCTGTTGCCGAGGCATTGAGTTTGCTGAGGGCGCCGATTGGTGGCAGGAACCACGACGCTAGAGCAATTGCGGGTGCCGTCGGCTGGTCAGGCATGCAAAGCGTGGCCATCTGACCAACCTGGAAGTGGAAGCTCCCAATCGCTAGGCTAATCCCATCGCCCACAGACTCGAAAGCTAGGCGAGTGGCCGGCGTGTGGACGGTGAAGTCGAACACGCCGAAGAACTGGCGAATCTCCGCTGTTGTGGAGTTGTAGATCGCGGTTGACGGAGCCGAAGAAGCCGTGACATTAGCATTCCCAATTCCCACAGACGGCGCCAATTGACGAGGGTTTAACTCGTCAATGCCCATTGTTATGGACTTGGGTTTTGGAGAAGGAGGGAGCGCTAGAGGCATCAATCGGCTAGCAAACAAGCACACGGGGACACAAGTTTTACCCAGGTTCAGGCCTCGTAGAGGTCCCTACTCCTGCTTGTCTGCTCTTGGAATTAACGAAGGAATCGAAGATTACAGGGGCGTGATACGTTGCTAACGTATCCATAATTTTTGATGTTCCATGCTTGGTTTTATCAACTTTCTTGTGTTTTGTCCACACTTTGGAGTACTTTTTATACACTTTCTTGGACTAACCTATTAACAAGAGTCACAGTGCCAGCTGCCTGTTTTCTGCTATTTTTGGTTCCAGGAAAGTAAAAAAATGAATATTCTCAGAATTGGATGGGACAAAAGCCAAAGTCAGTTTTTCACCGAGGGACAAAAGGATCCAGAATACGAGACGGAGAGGGGACAGGGGGGCGCCACACCACCTGGCCGCGCGGCCCAGCCTAGCCCGCGACATGGGGTAGTCTAGACGCCTCCGACACCCCCTCGGCCTCCCCTTTCGCCTATAAGATGCCTCTGATACAGAAACCCTAAGTACCCGATCAAATTCCATGAAAGAGTCTGTAGCCGTCGTCATCTCCATCCCTAGATTGGGAGGGATCTGAAGCTCTTCCAGTCACCCTGCGGGAGAGGGGAATTCACCCTAGAGGCCTTCTTCATCACCATGCAAGCCTCCAGTGTGATGCATGAGTAGTTCATCTCTGGACTACGGGTCCATGTAGTAGCTAGATGGCTGGTTCTCCTCCTTTGTGCTATCATGTTTAGATCTTGTGATCTCCGTTCATGATCAAGATCATCTATTTGTAATTCCTACATGTTGTGTTTGCGGGGATCCAATGGATATTGAGATGCTATTTCAGATTGATTATTGATTCTATCATGTCTTTGTTATTTGTGATCTTGCATGCTTTCAGTTGTTAGTAGCTATCTTGGCCAAGTAGATGCTAGCAACTCCAAGAGTAAGTATTTATGCTCGATAGTGGGTTCATGCCTCTAGTAATCTGGGGAAGTGACAGAAATCTCTAAGGTACTAGATGTGTTGTTGCTACTAGGGAGAAAACAGCAATCCTTTGTTCATAGAACAATCGTATTGTTTACTTTACACGCAATGAGTAATGCAATTATCCGTTGCTTGCAACTTAATACTAGAGGGGGTTCGGATGATAACCTGAAGGTGGATTATTAGTCATAGATGCAGTTGGATAACGGTCTATGTATAATGTTGTAATGCCCAATCAAATCTCAAAGGAGTCAAGATGAGTAGTATGTGCATGTATTGCTTTCTCGATGTTTGTCAATTGCCCCGCTGTAATTTGTTCACCCAACATGTCATCTATCTTAAGAAGAGCCACCACTAGTGAACTATGGACCCCGGTCCTTTCTCTTACCATCAATCTACAATCAAATGTTTACTGCTTTCTGTTTACTTTCTACAAACTATTACTTTCTTCCACATAGTACGTTTAATCCTTTATTTTCAGCAAAACCGGTGAGATTGACAACCTCATCGCTAGTTGGGGGCAAAGTTCTGTGGTTGTGTTATGCAGGTCTCCATGTTGCTACTGACGCCGGTAGTGCGCCCTGCCAAAGTCCAGCTAGCAACACCTTTGGGGTGTTTCCTTTCTCCTAGTGGATTGATAACCTTGGTTTCATAACTGAGGGAAAACTTGCTGCTGTGCTCATCATACCTTCCTCTTGGGATTCTCCAACGAGCTCGATATATTTTGGGATAAGCAACTTATTTTCGGGCGCTGTTGCCGGGGAATCAAGGACATCTTCACAAGGGGAGTCCCTCATAACCAATCTCTTTACTTTGTTATTTTTGTTTTGCTTAGTTTACTTTTTGATTTGTTTGCTTGTTTCTTTATCGAAAACACACAAAAAAATAGTTTTACAAGTTTGCTTTCTTTATTAAAAACACAAAAAATTAAGTCTTTCTATAGTGGTTACCTCTTTCTTAGCTCACCATGTTGATCCCTAAATTCACTCTGAAAGACCTTTCAATAGGTAGTGGCTCTATAATTGGAAAAGATAATATTGAAGAATGCTTTAATCATGTTAGTAAGCATGAGGATATTGAGGATAGATCCCTTCAGAACTTGCTCCAAAATATGAAATTGATGCAGCTACTTTAGTTCACATGTTGGAAGCTAGGTTTGTTAACCTTAGCCCCCTAATGCAAGTAATGTTTCTTAAACTTAAAGAAATTGAGGACCTTGAAAAGGGGGATTTTATTCTGGAAACTTTGCTTAAGGAATTCTATGTTGTTGATAAGGAAGCTAGAAAATTCTTTGAACGTTTTAATATGCTAGGCTCATGTGTAGATGTTGTTGGTACACGAGAAAATATGAACAAAATCGAACCTAATGGGGAGGAAATTAAGATACCAATACCCTTCAAACTTGTAGCAACGCATGAAGCCATAGAAAAGAATCTTGATTGGATTGTTCCCAAAAACCCGTTTGATGAAAATAGTGAACCCAAGAGCGTTGAGAGAGGATCCTCTAGAACTTATTTGGATGAGATACCTTGCCTTGTTGAAGATATTTATGGTATTAATCTTAATTCTTCTTCATTTGAGATCACTTGATTCTTTTTCTTGCTTCTTACGCCTAACTTAAAGGCGTTAAAGAAAAGTACTTATTGGGAGATAACCCAAAAGTTTTAGATGAGTCTTGGAAGTTATTACTTCTGTAATAACCGCTCCTTATCCTTTTTATTTGCTTTTTGTTGCAAGAGTAACCTCTAATGAGAGAGAAGTAATGATTGGGAAAGTTGCTGTCCCGAATCAGATTTCTGCGCTTCACCGTAAAAATTCGTGTAAAATCTATTTACGTCGTTTTGAGGCTTGAATTTTTGTGCTTCTGACCCAGGTTGTTATCTAACTTTCTTTAGTTCAACACATTTCGATTTGAGCAACAGAAGGTCTTCGAAAAAATCCGTCTTTACCTGCTGGTCTGTTTTGACAAATATCTGCCATTATTTGCATTTGCTTCTTGTTGGTTCCTTTTTGAGTTCTTATGGGGAATTGAGATTTTTGAGGAAAGTGTTACAGTATCTTGTGTTTTAATGAAAGTTTTATTGGTGTTGGAACTGAACCTAAAGACTTATCATCTTGAGTGCACTAATGTTGCTAATAAATATTGTGTGAGGTTTTGTATGAAGGAAAAATTTCAGGTGTATGGAAGGAGTGAGTAATGACATGAAGGATGGACTAAAGCTCAAGCTTGGGGATGCCACACGTGTCACCCCAAGAAATATCCAAGAAGTAAAAGCGTCAAAGCTTGGGGATGCCCAAGGCATCCCCTTCTTCATCAATAAAAAATTCAGGTTTCTTCCAAACACTTCATTTTTATTGTTTAATGCACAGTTGTGTTGTTCTTGGAGCGTCTTCTTTTTCGTTTTTGTTTTGGTTTTTTGTTTGCTTGATTTTATTAGTTTGCTGAATAAATTGGTTGGATCCCTCTTTCATGCATTGGTTTTCAAATAGTTTGGTTTGGATTAGAAAAGAGTAGGAAAAGTTCACGCTTAAGTGGTAAAGAGAGCTTGTTTTTTACTGTGGCCTATGCTTTTTCATGCCATGTTTGATATTTTTTTGGCTTTATGCTTAGTATTCTTTGCTGTAGTATGACTTGTTATAAACAATTGAGATTGCTTAATGTGCCTTGGAAGAATCATGCGTTGTTTTAGCATATTAAGGCATAGTATTGTGGTATTCTCCTTTGATGCTTTATTTGGGTTGACTTGGCACATGCTCACACCATGTTATGACTATCCCAAGTCACCATAGCCTTTATGATCCTTTAGTTTTCAATTTTTAGTATCACTCTATGCTTTGATTAATGATGTTTTTTCGCTCTGCATGATTATGGCCATTATTGCTCTCTTAGTTGGTCACTCCCAGTCTTTTGCTAGCCTCCATAACCAAGTATGAATTCCACTCATGCATCCAACTCCTAAAACCAAGTTATTACAAAGAGTCCACCATACCTACCTATTAGCACATGCTATTCCAAGTATATTCATGTTTTTATCTACCTTCCGAATTAAAGTTGTTATGAGAAAACTAGTGATTAAAGCTCTCACGAACTTGATGGCACATTTTACTTTTCTTGCCCTTAATAAACTTGAACCATTGTATCGTATATGTTGTGTATGCTTGTACTTATAAGTTGGGGATTAGAAGAACCATGCTTTCATGGGGAACGCTTTCAACATTGCACTTGTACTTTGTACCTAGTTGATATCATGCTCTTTTGTATATGGATGTCGTCGGTGTGAAATGAAAGGGGAGCTTGTAAGTCCACGGAGTTATGTATGTGTGTTAGAGAAACGCCTGGGTCGCTGGTCTAATCCATGATTTCATGGTGGAAACCTGTAGCGTAACCATAATGAGTTGTCTATGAAGCATTCTTCTTATAAAAAAAGAGTCAGATATTGAGAAAAAAGAAAAAAGAAAAAAAAGATATGAGAAAAGAGGAAAGAGAGAAAAAAGCACCATATTCCCATGGTAAATAAGAAGATTGCTGAGATGCTCGTTGTCGGCTTGCCTTGTCATTTTGATATGGGGATTTTTCCGTATCATCGGGCAAGGGGTACCCCGTTGGCGGTTCTCTATGATACACATGTACTTACTATGACAAGAACTTACCGGTAACTACACTTGAGTAGCATGAGGAGCGACCCTTGTATTCAAGGGACATGAGATTTCTAACTTATACTTCGTCAAGCATATACACCATAGTTTGTTCACTTTAACTTTAATCATTTCAAGATGCTTATGATAGGGGCAATGAGAGCTGAAAGCTAAAAAGTACCATAATTTTTGGAAGCTCTTTATGAAACTTGAATCCCTACTTCCTTCTATGAAGGCCTTTGTTTTACTTTTATGTTGAGTCTCCACCTTCTATCTTTATGCACCTACTTTGACATCATAGTGTCCATTCTTAGTTCTATGTGTATTGTCCCAAGACTTGTTGATTGATGCATAACTTTCATATTGCTTGTTTTAAACTATTTGTATCTAGTCACTCTTATGAACTTTGAAGGTGTCCTATGCATTTATGTTTGCTACTCTATGAGGTACAAGCTGAATTCCACTATGCTATGTTTTCTTTATGTAAAACAAACAAACGTCTTGCAAAGCATTATTATTCTTGAATCTTTTGTTTGTGTCTTTTCATGTTGCAACATAGTTGCTTTGTCTTATTGCTAGAACTTTTTATTTCATGTTATGATTGAAGTACTATGATCCTAGCTATCAATGTTTTACAAATACTTTTATCAAGTTTATGTTGGTGCATGTCACCTCTAAAATTATTCTTTCTTTTTATCACTTACCTACTCGAGGACGAGCAGGAGTTAAGCTTGGGGATGTTGATACGTTGCTAACGTATCCATAATTTTTGATGTTCCATGCTTGGTTTTATCTACTTTCTTGTGTTTTGTCCACACTTTAGATTACTTTTTATACACTTTGTTGGACTAACCTATTAACAAGAGCCACAGTGTTAGCTGCCTGTTTTCTGCAGTTTTTGGTTCCAGGAAAGTCAGAAAATGAATATTCTCGGAATTGGACGGGACAAAAGCCAAAGTCAGTTTTCACCCAGGGACACAAGGAGCCAGAATACGAGACGGAGAGGGGCTTGGGGGCCGCCACACCACCTGGCCGCGCGGCCCAGCCTGGCCCGTGCCAGGGGGTGGTCTGGCCGCATCTGGCACCCCCTTGGCCTCCCCTTTTGCCTATAAGATGCCTCCGATACAGAAACCCTAAGTACCCGACCAAAATTCCACGAAAGAGTCTGTAGCCGCCGTCATCTCCATCCCTAGATCAGGAGGGATCTGAAGCTCTTCACGGCACCCTGCCGGAGAGGGGAATTCACCCTGGAGGCCTTCTTCATCACCATGCAAGCCTCTGGTGTGATGCGTGAGTAGTTCATCTCTGGACTACAGGTCCATGTAGTAGCTAGATGGCTAGTTCTCCTCCTTTGTGCTATCATGTTTAGATCTTGTGAGCTCCATTCATGATCAAGATCATCTATTTGTAATCTTACATGTTGTGTCTGCGAGGATCCGATGGATATTGAGATCCTATTTCAGATTGATTATTGATTATTGATTCTATCATGTGTTTGTTATTTGTGATCTTGCATGCTTTCCGTTGTTAGTAGACATCTTGGCCAAGTAGATGCTAGCCACTCCAAGAGTTAGTATTTATGCTCGATAGTGGGTTCATGCCTCTAGTAATCTGGGGAAGTGACAGAAATCTCTAAGGTACTAGATGTGTTGTTGCTACTAGGGAGAAAACAACAACCCTTTGTTCATAGAACAATCGTATTGTTTACTTTACATGCAATGCCTAATGCAATTATCCGTTCCTTGCAACTTAATACTGGAGGGGGTTCGGATGATAACCTGAAGGTGGATTATTAGTCATAGATGCAGTTGGATTACGGTCTATGTATAATGTTGTAATGACCAATCAAATCTCAAAGTAGTCAAGATGAGTAGTATGTGCATGTATTGCTTTCTCGATGTTTGTCAATTGTCCCGTTGTAATTTGTTCACCCAACATGTCATCTATCTTAAGGAGAGCCACCACTAGTGAACTATGGACCCCGGTCCTTTCTCTTACCATCAATCTACAATCAACTATTTAATGCTTTATATTTACTTTCTGCAAACTATTACTTTCTTCCACACAGTACGTTTAATCCTTTGTTTTCAGCAAAACCGGTGAGATTGACAACCTCATCGCAAGTTGGGGGCAAAGTTTTGTGGTTGTGTTGTGCAGGTCTCCACATTGCTGCTGGCGCCGGTAGTGCGCCCTGCCAAAGTCCAGCTAGCAACACCTTTGGGGTGTTTCCTTGCTCCTACTGGATTGATAATCTTGGTTTCATAACTAAGGGAAAACTTGCTGTTGTGCTCATCATACCTTCCTCTTGGGGTTCCCCAACGATCTCGATATATTTTGGGCTAAGCAGCGCGCACAGATGCAATCTGGCGAGAGTTGTGGAAACTAGGGTGGTGATTGTCTGCCTCGCCACCCCTCCTAGCCTTTATATACATAGGCTAGGTCTTGGGTAGCAGGTCCAGTCGGTTACAGATTAGGGTTTTCCCTTTGAACTTTCTATCTTAAGCTTCTTCTTGTCTCGCAAGCAATCCAGAGTCCGTGGGCCACTCGAATTCTCCATTGGGCCTTGGCAATGCCATGGGCTTCTGCCGTATCTGGACCGTATATACCAAACTCGAGTACCTGTCGGGTATACCCATGTTAGCGAGCTTTGAAATTTGGTAGGTTGTCTTGACGGGTATCAAATGGGCTACCTTAGGCAGTGTATCAACTATGACGCAAATAGAGTCATTTCCCCTACTAGATGTAGGCAAACCTGTGATAAAGTCCATTCCGAC
Organism: Avena eriantha; assembly: GCA_910589775.1. Taxonomy (NCBI): domain Eukaryota; kingdom Viridiplantae; phylum Streptophyta; class Magnoliopsida; order Poales; family Poaceae; genus Avena; species Avena eriantha. The sequence continues at coordinate 99,663,105 of OU342741.1, forward strand.
GGAATCCCATTTCCATTCTAGAATCTGCAATGGTTGCAAAAGTCCTACGGGTCTCTGATGTTCCGCCTTGACTCTCTGACAGATATCACACTTAGCTATGTAACTTCCTACTTCTCTCTTCATTTTTTGCCACAAAAATTGCTCCTTCAAATCCTGATACATCTTCGTTCCTCCCGGGTGGATAGAATAAAGAGTATCATGAGCTTCCTACATAATGACTTGTTTCTCCGAATCTGCTGGAACATAGATACGTCCTTTGTACCACAAAACTCCTTCTTCATCTTCGGTGAATCCAGGTACCTTCCCTATTCCGATACGATGCTTGATTCCATCGATACTTGTGTTTCCTTTCTGGGCTTCTTTTATCTGACTAATCAAAGTGGGTTGGAGTTCTATGCTAGCTAAGAATCCTTCGCTAACTAGCTCCACTCTGAAATTTTCCATCTCCTCATGCAGGCTTGGTTGGGATTCCTTAATCATGGTATTTAATCTACACGGCGATCTGCTAAGAGCATCCGCTACCATATTGGCTTTGCCGGGGTGATAGTGAATGTTAAGGTCATAATCCTTGATTAACTCAATCCATCTCATTTGCCTCATATTTAACTCCTTCTGGGTGAAGATATACTTCAGACTCTTGTGATCCGAATAAATCTCACAGCGGTTACCCTTAAGGTAATGATGCCATGTCTTCAAAGCTAAAACTACGGCTGCTAGCTCGAGGTCATGGGTTTGATATTTCTGCTCATGCTGCTTCAGTTGTCTGGACATGTAGGATATAACTTTGCCTTCTTGCATCAATAAACATCCGAGTCAGATCTTGGATGCATCACAATACACATCAAAAGGCTTCTTAATATCGGGCATGATCAAAATTGGGGTTGAAACTAATCTCTTCTTGAGGTCTTGAAAACTTGCTTCACATTTGTCAGTCCATTCAAACTTCTTATCTTTCTTCAACAACTGGATCATTTGTCTTGCAATGCTCGAAAATGCTTCAATAAACTTGCGGTAGTATCCGGCTAATCCAAGAAATGCGTGGACTTCTGTTTGGGTGGTTGGGGCTTTCCATTCTTCAACATCTTTGATCTTAGCAGGATCAACATCGACTCCTCCTCCTGACAGGATATGGCCTAGGAATCCTACTTCTTTTAACCTCAATTCACACTTGCTGAACTTGGCATACAACTGATGTCCCCTAAGGGTTTCAAGGATAATTCTAAGATGTTGCTCATGGTCCTCTTCTGACTTGGAGTAGATTAGAATGTCGTCGATAAAAACAACGACAAACTTACCTAGAAAATTCATAAAAGTCTTATTCATGAGGTTCATGAAATAAGCGGGGGCATTGGTTAATCCAAAAGACATGACATTGTACTCATACAATCCATATCTGGTGGTGACGGCAGTCTTTGGGATATCTGTTGCACGAATCTTCAGTTGGTGATAACCAGTTCTAAGATCAATCTTAGAAAACACTCTGGCACCAGTCAGTTGATCAAACAAATCTTCTATCTTTGGCAAAGGGTACTTGTTCTTGATGGTGACGTCATTCAGCTTTCGATAATCCGTACAAAGACGGTTGGCACCATCCTTCTTATCAACAAACAAAACAGGTGATCTCCATGGCGATGCACTTGGTTGAATTAGTCATTTTCCCAGCATATCATCAAGTTGCTTCTTTAGCTCCACTAGTTCAGATGGGTTCATACTATAGAGTCTCTGAGCTATGGGTCCGGTTTCATGGATTAGTTTAATGATAAACTCGATATCCCGTTCTGGGGGCATACCGGGCAATTCATTTGGAAATACATCGGGGTATTCACAGACTACTCTGACTTGGTCAATGGTGGCCTTGGCTAGACTCTTGTTGCACTTGAATTGACGGGGCAAAGTCTTAGATACATGTTCGACTGATACTCCAGTGCTACTGGTCATGGTTATGGCTTTCTTAGCACAGTCGATTAATCCTTGATGTTTCGACATCCAGTCCATACCTAGCACTACTTCCAAACCTTTGGTTCCAAGTACTATTAGATTGACATAAAAATCTATCCCATGGATTTTGATAGGTACGGCCTTGCAAACCTTTCTAGCTTTGGTGGTAGAACCAGGGATTTGAACTATCATACACGCTTCAAATTGGTTGGTTGAATCTTACTAGTGCATGCAAATTCTTCTATAACAAACGAGTGCGATGCTCCAGAATCAAACAACACTCTTGTTAATACTGAGTTAACAGAAAACATACCCAACACTACATTTGGCGCTTCTTGGGCTTCCTCAGCATTCATATGGAACAGACGGCCATTACGGTTGTGCGGGTTTCCTAAGGCAAATCTCTTTCTAGGCTGGACACGGTGTTGCTGTTGGGCAGGTGCATTCACATTGGTTGCTAAGGCAAGCTTCTTGGGGCACTCGTTAGAGTAGTGACCCGTGACTCCGCATTCAAAGCAAGTGATCATTGACTTGTCTTTCCCTGCGACAGGTACAACATTGCTTCCAGTCCTTGGGGCAGTATTATTATTGTTGTTGGACTTTGGCGGTGCATGTTTGAAGTTATTGGAGTTGCCGGGTTGTTGTTGTTGCTTCCTCCGGGCCTTGAGTTTCCTCCTCCACAGTTGGGATAGTTCGGGTGGTTCATTGGGGGTCTGTTGTTGTTTCTGGGTGCATATCCTGCAGACGGGTTGGGGCGATACTTCGGGGTTTGGTGGGGTCCTAGTTGATGCATCATTCGACGCTTGCGGTTCTCACTGGCCTGGTTGATCTTGTCTTCCATCTAGATTGCAGAATCCACTAAGGCTTCGAGGTTATCAAAGGGAATGTTGACTAGCACTGTCTGCATCTCATCATGCAGACCGTTCAGAAATCTTTCTTTCTTCTTGGCTTCATTATCAATCTCATTAGGTGCATATCTAGCTAGTGACAGAAATTTGTCATGGTACTCAACTACAGTCATCCTTCCTTGCTTCAGATCTTGGAATTCATCTCTCATCCTCTTGATCAAACCCAGGGGCACATGGGTGTGGCATCCCGCTAAAACCACTACTAGGAAATCGCTGTGTTTTTGAGCATTGCATCATCATGACCGCATGCTCATGTCATCATGCCACATTGCATTTGAGCATCGTCATCATCATGCATGGTTTTGTCTAAAACTATTTTCAAAAAAAACCTGGTTTTGTTTTCTAAACGCCTCGTCTTTATTTCAAATCAAAACCCGGGCTTGGCCGGATTATTTTGTTTCGTCTACAAACAGATTTCAAAACCACCGTTTTAAACAAATAAAATATTTATATTATTTTTTAGGAGGCAGCCCGCCAGGCCCGAAAGCTCGGCCGGCCACCTCCAAAACCCAAAATCTAAATCTACCTAACCTAAACCTATCCTGCCCTAACCCCTCCTTCCTCCTTTTTCCCTCCCAACGGCCGCCACCTGGGCGCGCAACCCCACCTGCCACCGCCGTTTTTCCCACCCTGGCCGCCACTCGCGCGCGCCCCCACCCAGCCCCACCTACCCCCTGCTCGGACCAGTCCCCATCGCCCAGCCTCGATCCCCACCCCGCGCGGTCGCTCCCGTACGGCCTCGCGTCGATGCGACGCCAACACCCCGCCCGACCCCACTCCCACACTGCCGACACGCCCACGGTACATGGGAACACGCATCGCACGCAGCCACGTGACCCCCTCCCGTACGCCTCTCGCTCGCGACCTCTTCCCTGAGGTAGAGCCCCATTGCCACCAACCCCCACTCGCCCTTCCCCTGTCCTCGACCACCGTCACCTCGCTCAAGCCCGGCCACCTCCACCTTGCGACCGGCCGATCGAGTGCCGCCGTAGGATGGCCTTCCTCCGCCTCAAGACTGGCAGCACGGCTATGACCCCCACGTCCCTGGCCGCCTCTACCTCGTCTTCCCCAACCCCGGCCACCGCCAGCTCAGACCCTGCCAGCGCGCCGCCCTCTTCCGTCACGCGACCTCCCTCCTCTGTGAGCCCCTCGCAGCGCCACCGCCGCACTGTCCTCCTTGCATCCTTCGACCTCGCGGTCGCCTCAAGATCCCCGTCGCCTTGCTGCTAGGCCCCACAGCTCTGATGGCGCCCCCCTTCACCACATGCCTCTCCCCGACCCGAGCCGCACCGCTGTGAGCCCCTCGCCTCGAAGCCGCCCTTGCGAGCCACGTGCGTCGGCCCGGAGTCGCCACGGCCTTCCTCGCCTCCGGCCGCGGTCCCACCTCCTGTCGAGCACCACCACGACGGCCCGCCGATGCCAAGCCGAGCTCCGCACCGGGCCCCGCATCTCCGGTCGCTCCTCTCTCTAGCACGCCGCCTCGCGAGCCCCCGTCGGCCGCTGCTTCCGCCTTCGCCTCGGCTGCCCTCTGCGACCCCCATAGCGCTGCCGCTTGCGAGCTTGCTGCGAGCCTTGCCCCTGCGTTGCCTCTGTCCAGCACCGTGCACCATGTTCAGCCCCGTCGATGCAACCAAAGTGTCTGAACTCCTGTCAGGTAGCTGTTGTTGCTACTGCAAGGTTGTCCATTTTTTCTAGCTTTTGTGAGCCTAACGATGTATCTACCCAATTTTCGTCCGATGTGCTGCTACTCAGGTCCTCCACGACCAAGATCTGGTTCAGTTAAAGCCTAGTCCAGATAAACCCAAGGCGGCACTATATGATTGCATGGTACCGATAAGATCTAACACTCAGATGAAGACATGAACCTGGAGAAGCCACAGACGCCAAGACTGCCCACACGGAGACCGATCCATTGGAACGCCGACCCCAAGACACCGAACCCGGAGTCCTCCTTCACAGATGTCAAGTTCTACTTCACGGATCCAATGACTCGAAGGCCGATACCGGAGCTGAAGACCAATCCTCGAGACCGAACCCGAACCCTCGGAACCCAAGTCCTTCCGAACCCTAATGTGATTACCTTTCTGAGACCTCTATTTTTTATAATATATGACATATACTTGTTGCATATAAATTGTCATGCTTGCATACATATTTTGCGGGTCTGTGTTGTATAGTCGATTCACCTCATAATTAAATATGGAGACTATATCCGGGCTATATTTGTCTCATATCGTCTCCATTTAAATTTGCATCGCAAACCGATGACATGCTTTGCATTGATAAATCAACATTTAAATTGCGGGGTAGCTAAATAACATGAACCCTCTAATTAATTATCGAGACCCCGGTTCCGCGTAATATTTCCTAATTGCACTGCATCTTTGCCATGCCATGCATCATATCATAATCATGTCGGATCTTTTGCCGTAGTATTAAATAGTGCATCCGGTGTTTCTTTTAGTGCTTTGCTTCTTCACGGATTAGGACGTTGAGTGGATGCGAGCATCGACAAGTTCTCCGGTGTATCTTCGGCAGTGTTTCCCAGGCGAGCATTCTCCCCCTTTCTACCTAGTTTGCATTTATAGTCTTTATTTCCTCCTGTTGATCTATTGCTATCCGTGTCACGATGCTTTAGTATTTCGTACCAGATATATTCCGTGTAGCCTTTATATTGCCTTGGACACATCCTATTGCCTATTGTTTGATAGATAGTCGGCCTTGCGAGTCGTAGTTGCTTGCTTATGTGTTGCTTCGTGTTATTGTCGTTCCACCGTTGATGGCAAGTTGGCACATGATAAATGGTGGAGATGCTTAATGGTGGAGATGATCATGACTTTAAATACAACTATTAAATTGCTGGTATAACTAATGCAGAGGCATCGGTGGGCAATAGATGTTATTTGGTTTTTCCACACTCACTTGTGTCCCGTAGGACCCCGAGTACTTGATACATGTTCCTTGACTATCGCACTATTCGCATATGGGACCATGAATCCCCTTAGCCAGAGCTTGATTCATTTCTTATTTCTTGGGGCCACAAAGTAGTTTGGGGCTTTATTACTATCCTGTACTTATGCCATGCTTTACTGCTTTATTTAAGATTGTGCGTGGAGCACCTGTACTGTTTTGGATCGTGCCACGTTTTCACGGTATCGACAAGCCCAGTCACACTTTCGGGTTCCCGGTCATTTACAGCCGTCGTCACAAACCCTGGGTCCGTTCCGGAGCCGGCCAACTTCGTTGCGGGTAGCTTAGTGGGGTGGCCCCTGAAATATTTTATGAATCCTATGATTGCTTTGTCGTGAAAGCCTCGTTGGGTTTTGACTTGGTTTTTCCGAGGTTGATCGTGTGTGTGTGTTGCTATTTGTGCACCCCTGCAGGGTAAATCTTTCTGAAAGCCGTGTCCGTGGTTATGGACGACTTGGAGCACAGTATCTCGATCATAGACAAGTATAACTAAAGTAGTGCTATAAATTTGACTTAATATGTGACTAGTAATCAGCTTCACAATAATGAAGTGGATAATAAAAGTGCCAACAACTGGTGGAACTGGTGTGTGCCGGTGTCATGTTATACCTGCCTAGTAAGTATCGCAACTCCAATGGAATGAAATAAAAGTGCCAACAACTGCTAGTAAGTACTGCAACTACAACTGAATGGTTAACTAAAACTGACCACTACTTATGCTATCAGGATGACTCAGGCTATCTATATCTGACTAGTAAGTGCTACAACTATAATAGAAAGAATAAAACTGCCAACTGTGTGAGTTCCTCGGTTTGACTTCCTCGTTTGGTATCGAGGGGGAAATGCCAGGATGGGTATGATTGGTGTTAGTATAAGGTTGGTTCCGAATAGGTCTTTCTTATCTCTCTCTAATAGTCGACAGTTAATCGAGTCTCTATAGGTTGTTTAGTGCATTATGCGTTGCCGCTTCAGTCCACCATACTTATGTAGGCGAGAGCCGCCGAATTCTAGCCTCGCCATGTACTGGCCTCAGTACCGACGCTCCTCTTTTTCCTTTGCCCTTTGTCGGCACCCCTTTTGTTTTAGCAGGTTTGAGTTCGACGTCATTAGCAGGGTTACCCTTCCGGCTTGGCCTGGGCAGGGTTATGGACGCCATTGGTTATTCTTCAGGGCTCTTAGCCCAATTTGCTTCTTATCCGTACTTGGATGTTGTATCGTTTTCAAGGTGATTTGGATCTTTGTATAGTATATCTGTATTCTTGACTCATGGAGCCGTTGTTGTATAAATATATGTTCTGTGGGTTCCATCGTGGACTATTGTGTAATGATATTACTTCGTTTCCACCCGCACGAAAGTGCCTGGTGGGCGTCCTTGAATCGTTTCTATGTGGGTTTGGCAGGAAGCGCTAAAACTTGCATAGGGCCGATTCGAGGGTGTTACAGTGGGTCCTGCTGAACTTGAGTTTGAACTCCTCCCAAGTCATCATCTGACCTCCATTCATTGTACGGGTACTATTCCACCATGATCTGGCATAACCGGACAAATAGTGGGTGTCAAACAGCACCTTCTCATTTGCATCCACTCCTACAACTTATAGATTGTTTTCCATGCTCTGCAGCCAATCATCAGCATCTAGAGGCCCCTCAGACTTACTAAACATGGGTGGGTTGGTATTCTGAAAGTTCTTAGGTTTGGATCCATGGTGATCTTGGTTTCCATGACCTTGATTATTGTGGGCCATCTGGGCTATCTGTTGAAGAGTGGCTAAGTTGGATTGACGTTAGTTTCTACCAGCTTCATGGTCAGAAACTAACATTTGCAAAATCTGCAGCATTGGGTCCTGAGATGAACTGCTTCCTCCGGGATTTCCACGAGTCATCTGAAGATTGAGATAGATAGTGAGACAAGAGGGAAATTTCTAAGGTTCATGGGTTTGTCTAAAAAGCTTTAAGATTTGAGTATAACTCAGGTTTTGAATACTAGCAACTTCTTTTCATTCATTCATTCATTCATTCAAGCACACAATACAAACACACACCACAACATAACTAGAAAACAGATGGTTTTAAGAACCATTCTGTGAAGCTACGATATAGTGGGACCGGGTACACTCACACCTAGAGTAGTGCTCAGGTGCGACTAATCATCATCAATGAAGTCAGCATCATCATCATCATCATTAGTGTGGTCCTCCATGGCTTCGTCCTCCAGGTAGTCATTGTCATCACTAAGGTAAGAGTGAATATCCCCCCAGATGTCTTCATCTTCCTCCTCCTGTTGTTCCTCCAGTTGGATCTCCTGATCGTGGACGGTCTCCTCCAAGTTGGCTATCTTCTGAGGCAGACGGGCGATGATGCGATCCTTTTTGTCATGTTGTTGACGAAGGGACTTGTGTTCCTTGGCGAGGATGGCGAGGATTTGCTTCCTCTCAACAGCTTCACCATTGCTCTAGTTAACATGATCACGGGCATTGTATAACTCCTTCTGTGTCTCATGGAGCATGAAGTCCATGTGATCCACGTAGTGCTTCAACTCCGGGTGGGCTGGCAGAGATAGAGGTTGTCCTGTAGAGTCACGTCTTGCATAGTGAGCAAAACGGGTTCTGATGATCTGGTTGATGTTCTGAGCACACAAGCGAGCAAGAGCTTCTTGCATAGCCCTGGCTAATCCATCTAGCCAGTTGTTCCCCCGAACGCTGAACTGAATCTTGTCAGAAAGAGGTGGCTCCATTTTTCCTCTCAGGTCGGCAACAATCAGCCACTGTAGCTCTCCTCCAACATGGTCGTTGAGCTGTGCTCTGAAGAACTCCGGGTGCGGGCGTTCAAGATACTCCGAAAGTGTATCCATATCCCTCTCAAAGATAAGGTGGCCTCCATTGCCCAACTGGTAAAACTTGGTGTATTTGACCTCCATCTACAAGAATTTAGGATGAGTAAGTTAGTGGAGTGTTTCAAGTGTGTCACATTTTATGTGGAATTGTAAAAGTTTAAGTTATTTCTTTTGGAAAGAATTTCAAGGATAACAATGAGAATAGGTTTTTTTAAATACTCACTTTCTTTGTTTTGAAGCTAGGTTTTTCAGGCGTCCATTCTAACTAGGGTCTCCTATGGTCAGGATGGCTCTGATACCAACTTGTCAACACCCGGATTTTTAAGTCCAGATGCCTGTTATGCCGTACATCGTAATCCCAGGATTACCATTTTTGTGAGACATAACAGAAGTGGTACCATAGTAAATCATCCATTACAAACCATAATAAGGTTCTTACAAATAAAGGATCTCATGATCTAGTCTTAATACAATCAAAGTAGCGGAAAGTAAACATAGCGGGGCTTCATCTTCATGATCACAGGCAATGCTGACGATGGGAGATGATCCTAGTTGTCATAGACATCCTTCTGTCCATCTTCCGGGTAAACCTCCTCATAGTTTGGCCATGGGAATAGCCAGGGACAAAGCCATGAGTACTCTTTAAGTACTCGCAAACTAACACTAATGTAAGTAAGGTAAAAGCTAGTAGGAATCTTAAGCTCTAGGTTTGTTTGCAAAAAGGCAGGTTTATTTTATAAGGATTCAAGAGTAAAGACCTCATTTAGTTCTCTACATCACTTACGGGGGAACTTAGATTTCATGTCCACAACTCTGGTGTGGTCAAGTCAAAGTCATATTTCAAGTCACAAATCATTTTGAAAACATCTGACAATGGAACAGTATGGCCACTCCAACTGTTCATAACCGCGGACGCGGCTATTCGAATAGTTTGACACTCTGCAGAGATTGTACACTTTCACCACAAAATTCGATACATCCGTCAGGGATAACCCTGAATCATCATACTTTGTATGCGGATAATCAATCTTAACCTTTCAATTACACACCCTAGTATAGGCACCTCCCCTATGAGTTTGGCCTCCCAACCATGACCATTTGTCATCTTGGGTACAGCATAGGTGGGCATTCATCACGAGGTAGCCTCAGTTCAACCTCTTTCGCAAGGGAACCCATACTAAGACATATAAACTTCCAGTCAATCCTTACCCAACTTAGGTATTATGGTTGTACGGTAAAATTGGAATGGTATCGCATCCGAACCCAACCATCAGTTTTTATTAAAAATCAAGGCTCATGCCTTAATCATTTTCATCCTCAAACCATTGTGTTGCACAACACATGTCAAAACATTTCAATAGAATGAATAATCATTCCAAGGTTTTCATAATCATTTTTACCAAGTATTCCCATCTAAGGTGATCAAGTTTTATGCTTAGCACTAGCCACTAATGTTGAGGGTATTCACTAGTTGAGGGTGCTAATCTAGTATAAGTATCCAAGATTAATCCTATGACCTTGAGGGGACTCAATCTAGTTTCCACTAATCACAATTCATTACTAAGTAAGAAACTGTAGTAAAGGAAAAAGTAAAGCTTGGAGTAAAACTGGGAATGGTATAAGTAAAGTGACATAACCCAGCATGCCTAGTGCATCTGGTATAGGGGCTTGCATATATAGCATGCCTAGATCTTGCTTGCACTGATAGCTTGCCTTGTTGGTTGCAGTCGTTGAAGTTTTCATCTTCCTCCTCGAAGTACTCCTCTTTGCTGAATCCCGGGTCGGTACTAGCGTCTATAAACACATTCAATGTAAACAATCACCAAACAACCCTTTAATACTTCTATTTTATCACACAAGGGCTCACACTAGATGATCTAGCATCATCTCAATCATCATATGGAATTTCAATACATTCTTATTTATCTTAGTTGAGAAAATTAATTTCTACTCATTGAAATTGTTTAAGATTTAATATTCTCCAACTAGAATATAGGTTCATATGGACCATGTCCTTACCATATATTCTCTAGCTTGGGAATGTGATTTAAAATGATGGTCAAGCATTACAAGATTTAATATTGTTATTTAATAATATTTAAATGACTAGAAAATCATATATAGCCTTCTTTTAATACTAGTCCAAGTCTAATATATGTAAAACCAAATGTTTTTACATCTTCATGTAGAGCAAGGCAAATGTGATTTTGAGAGGTGGAATCGTCTTAAAAGCATTTTTAGTTTATTTTAGAAAAATGTTTGAAGTGCAAAACGTTTATGTCTTGTTATTTTTGGTATAGGTGATCTATAATTCCAATTGGGTTGCATCCAACGAGAGTGGTTAGATAATTTCAATACCTTTCCAAAAAAAAATTGAATCATGCATCTTGGTTCAGTGAATCTCTTTGAATTGATTATTGAATCTACTGATCGAATCTGGTTTTAACTAAAATGGAAAAAGTCTATTTGAATCCACGGGCTCTACGCGGGAAAGTAAACGGGTCGGCCCAACTGCACAGCACTGGCGCAGCTGGCTCCTGACAACATGGTCCCACGTGTCAGCGACTCAACTAAGACGAAACGGTATCGTTCAATCTCAGCGCTACGATTAGACTAAGATCTAACGGCTGATGTGCATCGTTTACGTCGAACAGCTCCGGCGAGATTCTAACCCTAACACGGCGTTGGGGGTCGTGTGAGGCTCACCTGGGCTCCAGCTAAAGTCGACGATGGGGTGAATGGGGTTGATGTCGATGGCGGTTCGAGGCACGGTCACGGCAGCTCCTGGGGTGGTCGCAATCAACGGCTTCTTTCCTCCTCTGTAGCTGCGGACTCCGACCAAATTCTGGTGGGCTGGTGCTCGTCTTGCTCCAGGGAAAGGTCTAGGGTGTTGCTGAGAGAGAGAGGAGTGGAATGGTGTGGAGATAGAGGTCTAGGGTGGCCTCTATTTATACACCCAGGGTGGAGGCAGTGCGGCATGGTCTGGCTACTCCAGCGACGTTGCTATAGGTCACGTTCGTCACGGCGGAGGGCATGGGTCTGTGCAGGGGAGTATGGCGATCATCACGCGAGTGACGGCATGGCAAGGGGCGGTCTCCATTGGCTGGGATACGTCGGTGCTCTGGGCGGGTACGCAGGTATTCGTCACTTGGTACGGTGGTCATGGGGCGAGCGGCGGCGAACGGTCATGTCTGGGAGCTCACTGGTGCTACTGTGGTCGTGGGTACGGGCGGAGAGAGCAGGGCGTGTGCATGCGAGGTAGCTGCGGCGCTCTGTCATGCGCTCGGCATGGCGGGGGATTAAATGGGCACGGCTCGTCTGGCTCCTTCTCGCCTCGCCGTTGGTCAAGGGGTGGACAGGGGGTGGCAGTGAGGTCACGGCTAGCTGTAGGACCTCGTGGTAGTGGGTGGCACATCGTGCTGCGAGTGGCTCGTGCTCGACCGGCATGGCCGGCTCGGTACGGGCGTGCCACTGGTGCAACGGTGGAGAGGAGGCTCTCCACTACACGGCAAAGGACTAGGAGTGATCATGGGCATGTAGTGGAGTTGACTGCAGTACATAGGCTGAGCAATTGATAGTTTTAAATAGTGTATAGTTTTTGAGATTGTACTGTGCCTTCCAGGTACTCGACCGAATGGTCGCATGAATTCCTATTTTGAATTTTTGAAAGATTTTTGGTGAGTGATCTAAGCACTTGCTTGGTAGTCTATGGTTACTTGGGTTTGCCAAGGTGAATTGACTTGAGTGGTTTTTGAGAAGTGGTGATCTTAGCACATACACTTGCTTCAATTTTGAAATGTCTCTCAAAGGGATTTAAAAATAGTTTCTGTCTTTTTGTAAGGTTTGCTTGGATTCACTTTTACTTGGTCTAGCAAGGGGTGAAAACATTTGGAAATGTTTCTGTTAGAAATCCTTTACTAGAAACACTCAAAGTGGTCTAGTCGATAAGTTTGGCCAAAATGACCATTTGCTTATATGTCTTTATATTTGATTTTCTTTTTATTTGATTCTGTTTGTAATTGACCTAGATGATGTAGTATTCATCTTTGGACTAAACCTTATCATTTGTAACAATCAAACATGGCAATTTCAAGCATTCAAACACTAATGCAAAATACACATGCACTCATATCCATTTTGATAATAAAAGTTTTTGTTAACCTTAAACTTGGGTGATTAGAGCTTGATAAGCTTGATTAATATTTTTGGAATGTTACATCCTCACTGCTGCACAAAAGCAATATGTGCTAGAAGCGCCGCTAGGCCCCCCACCAGCTCCTGATGCCCGTGATGAGGAAAAGAATGTCTATTTGATTCGTCAGGGGGACCACAACTTAGTTCATTGCGGCATACTGTATGGGATAGAGCCGGAACTCCAAAAGCATTTCGAGAATAGCAATTCCTTTGATACCATGGGTGAATTGAAAATGATTTTCGATACCCATATTTCTGTAGAGAGTACGCCGGTAAGCTTGTGTCCTTGGGAATAACGATTCCCATTGACTTAGGCATAGATCGTGTTCTCCAATCTCTGCCAACTAGCTACAAGAGCTTCGTGATGAACTATAACATGCAAAGCATGAAAAAGTCTCTCCCTGAGCTTCTGGCAATGCTTAAGACTGCAGAAGTGGAGATCAAGAAAGAACATATCAAGTGTTGATGATCAATAAGACCACTGATTTCAAGAAAGAAAAGAAGGGTAATTAGAAGGGAAAGAAGGGCGACAAATCTATTGCTGCGCCTAAAAATAAATCCCGAGCTGGCGCTAAGTCTGATACCGAGTGCTATTATTGCAAGGGGATTGGCCATTGGAAGCGCAACTGCCCCAAGTATTTGGCGGACAAGAAGGCTGGCAAGGCAAACAAAGGTATATGTGATATACATGCTATTGATGTGCACTTGACTAGTACTCGCAGTAGCACCTAGGTATTTGATACTGGATCGGTTGCTAATATATGTAACTCGAATCAGGGGCTGCGAAACAAGCGACAGCTAGTAAGGGATGAGGTTACGATGCGTGTCGGCAATGGACCAAGAGTTGATGTGATCGTCGTCAGAACGCTGCCTCTCCATATGCCATCGGGATTAGTTATAAATCTGAATAATTGTTATTTGGTGCCTGCGCTAAGCATGAACATTGTATCTGGATCATGTTTATTGTGAAGCGGTTATTCGTTTAAATCCGAAAACAATGGTTGTTCAATTTATATGGATAATATGATCATGCGCCTGTGATGAATGGTTTATTTCTATTGAGTCTCAATAGTAGTAATACACATATTCATAATGTTGAGTCTAAAAGGATTAAACTTGATAATGATATATCTGCATATATATATGGCACTGTCGTCTAGGTCATATTGGCGTAAAACATATGAAGAAACTCCATTCTGATGGACTTTTGGAATCACTTAATTTTGAATCATTTGATACATGTGAGCCATGCCTTATGGGCAAGATGACTAGAACCCCGTTTTCCGGTACAATGGATTGGCGACAATTTGTTGGAAATCATACATACTGATGTGTGTGGTCCAATGAATGTGTCGGCGCGAGGTGGATATCATTATTTTGTTACTTTCACAGATGATTTGAGTAGATACGGGTATATCTATTTGATGAAATGCAAGTCTGAAACTTTTGAAAAGTTCAAGGAATTTCAGAGTGAAGTGGAAAATCATCGTAATAGAAATATCAAATTTCTATGGTTGGACCGTAGAGGTGAGTATCTAAGTTATGAGTTTAGCACACACATGAGAGAGTGTGGAATAGTTTCACAACTCACGCCTGCCGGAATACCACAGCGTAATGGTGTGTCAGAACGTCGTAATCGTACTTTCTTGTATATGGTTTGATCTATGATGTCTCTGACTGACTTGACACTGTCATTTTGGGTTCATGCACTGGAAACCGCTGCATTCACTTTAAATCGGGTACCATCTAAATCCATTGAAAAGACATCATATGAATTAAGGTTTGGAAACAAACTTAATCTGTCATTTCTTAAAGTTTGGGGATGCGATGTTTATGTGAAGAAACTTCAGCCTGATAAACTCGACCCAAAGCAGAAAAATGCATCTTCATAGGATACCCTAAAGAAACAATTGGGTATTCCTTCTATCACAGATCCGAGGGCAAAGTTTTAGTTGCCAAGAATGGATCCTTTCTAGAGAAAGAGTTTCTCGCGAAAGGTGTGTGTAGTTGGAAGGTAGAACTCGAAGAGGTTATTGAACCTTCTCTTCATGAAACAGCGGGTGGCGCAGCGCCGGAAATTGTTCTAGAGTTGACTTCACCGAATGAAGAAGGAACTAATGATAATGATCATGAAACTCTGAAAGAAGACACTACCAAACCTCGCAGGTCAAGCAGGACATGTGCAGCTCCTGAACTATACGGGAATCCTGTCATGAATTTCATGGTTGATGAAATAGATGACCATGTGACGTATGAAGAAGCCATGAAATCCGAGATGGAATCTATGTATGAAAACCAGGTTTGGAGCTTCGTGGACTTACCTCACGACCAAAAGGCCATTGAGAATAAATGGATTTTCAAAAGGAAAACTAATGTTGATGGTAATGTGACCATCTATAAAGCTCGACTTGTTGCAAAGGGTTTTCGAAAAATTCAAGGAGTTGACTACGATGAGACATTCTCTCCCTTAGCGATGCTAAAGTCTGTTAGGATTATGTTAGCAATTGCTCCATATTTCGATTATGAGATATGGCAGATGGATGTCAAAAATGCGTCCATCAATGGTAATATTGAAGAAGAGTTGTATATGATACAACCAAAGGGTTTTGTTGATCCTAAGGATGTTGATAAGGTATGCAAGCTTCAGCGATCCATCTATGGACTGAAGCAAGCATCCCGGAGTTGGAATATCCGCTTTGATGAGGTAATCAAAGAGTTTGGATTTGTCCAAACTTATGGAGAGGCTTGTATTTACAAGAAAGTGAGTGGGAGAAATGTGGCATTTCTGATATTATATGTGGATGGCATATTATTGATTGGAAATGATATAGATCTTTTAAACAGTGTTAAAAGTTGTCTAAACAGCAAATTTTCTATGAAGGACCTTGGTGAAGCATCATATATATTAGCCATAAGATCTATAGAGATAGATCAAGACGCCTAATTGGGCTATCACAAAGTACATACCTTGATAAGATTTTAAAAAAGTTTAAAATGGACGGAAGTAAGAAGGGGTTCTTACCTATGTTGCAAGGCAAGACATTGAGTAAGACTCAAAGTCCGGCTATGGTGGAAGAAAGAGAGATGATGGATAAGATCCCCTATGCTTCAACCATAGGCTCTATAATGTACATCATGCTATGTACAAGACCGGATGTGGCACCTGCTATTAGTTTGATTAGTAGGTACCAATTTGATCCAGGTTCGGAACACTTGATAGCGGTCAAGAATATCCTTAAGTACTTAAGAAGAACTAAGGAAATGTTTCTTGTGTACGGAGGTGAAGAAGAGTTGGTCGCTAAGTGTTATGTCGATGCTAGCTTTGACACCAATCCGGATACGTATTTCTCATGAACGGGGCAGCAGTTAGTTGGAGGAGCTCCAAACAACCTGTGGTGGCTATATCAACAATGGAGGCAGAATATGTTGTTGCTTCAGAAGCGGCGCAGGAAGCGGTTTGGATGAAAGAGTTCATAACTGAACTAGGTGTGGTCCCTAGTGTGTTGGATCCAATGATGATCTATTGTGACAACAATGGAGCCATAGCCAATGCTAAGGAACCAAGGTCTCACAATAATTCCAAGCATATTAAGCATCGATTCACACCATCCACGAGCATGTCAAGGATGGAGATATAAAGATTTGTAAAGTGCACACGGACCTCAATGTAGCAGATCTATTTACTAAAGTTCTCTTAGGGCAAAACATGATCAACACCAGAACCCATGTGTGTTAGATTTTTCACTATGTAAACTAGATTATTGTCTCTAGTGCAAGTGGGAGACGGAAAGGAATATGCCCTGAGAGACAATAATAAAGTTGTTATTATCGTATTCCAAGTATATGATAGATGTTTATTTTGCATGCTATAATTTAATTGATTGGAAACGTTAATACATGTGTGTTTAATAAACAAATAAAGGGTTCCTAGTTATGCCTCTCTTATAAACTAGCTCCTTGATTAACAAGATGATCAAGGTTTCCTGATCATAGACATTGGATATTATTAATAACGAGGTCACAACATTAGTGGAATGATGTGATGAACATTCATCCAAAGTATAGCATTACGATCAAAGTCATTGTGTTTAAACTGCTATAACATCATACGAAGTAATCCTAGTCCTTAGATCATGAGATCATGTCAATCACTAACACTAAAAGAGTAACTTGATAGTATCAAACGTCATACCGTAACAGGGTGACTATAAAGGTAGGTTCAGATACTCTGAAGGTGTTATTTAGAGGCTCATGGATCAAGAGTGGGATTTGTCCATCCCGATGACAGATAGATATACTCTGGGCCCTCTCGGTGATATCACATTAAGATAGCTTACAAGCAAGTGATGTGATCACTAGAATGTTATATCACGGGAACGAGAAAAGAGTGCATGTCGGTAACGAGATCAAACTAGGTATGAAGATACCGATGATCGAATATCGGACATGTAATATATCGTGAGACAGTGATTTAGTTACTAGTGTTAAAGGTTCTCACGATCACAGAAGTCATCGTTGAATGTGTGGGAGTCAGTATGGATCTCTAGGTCTCGCTACTGATTATTGATCAGAGAAGGGTCTCGATCATGTCTGCATTATTCGCGAACTGTATGGTGACACACTTAAGGTATTCCGACACCATTTGGAGCAAATGTGTTCCAGACAAAGGAATTACAAAGTGCTAGAATTATTTAAATGGATACCGGAATTGTTTCGGGTGAAATTGATGAAATTGGTTCTGCATGTGATATTGAAATATTGCAGGGGGTTTTATGTGAATGTTTAGTAATTAAAGTAATTAACAAAATTCTGACTAAAATAAATAAAAGAGTTTTATTAAATAAGAGTTGCAATAAATTTGGTGGAAATTTAATGCATGTGAGTGGAATTTTGGGTGGAGTCAAATTTATGCAAGTGGAAGCTCCACCATATGAATGTGGAAGAGGTGGGGAACCTCCCCTTGGCCGTCGGCCATGGAGAGGGGTTGCCCCCCTCTCCCTATAAAAGTCCCCCCTCTCCTCTTCACAAAGCACACCTCCTCGTGAAGGATCTCTCTCCCCCTCTAGAATTATTCTCTCATGGTCTCGGATTAGTGAGATACATGTTCCTAGTGGCTTTTCATCTGGAAGGAGTTGTTGCTTCCACTGCATCACTAGAGCGAGGAGGTGGAAGTTGTTCGGTGGACCGGATGTGTGTGCGAGCACGGATGCGTTGGTGATTTGTGGCGCTAGGACTTCCCCTCGATCTTGAGACCGGCAAGCGATCGACTACATCATCCACGAGTCTAATCTCGTTACACTTTGTCGGTCTTCAAGGGTATGTTCTCTATGGATGTATATCCACCCCTTACTTGTATCTAGGTAGATAGATCTTGGTGCTTAGTAGTTCCCATCGTAGGAATTTTTTTGTTTTCTATACTATGAACCCAACAGCCTCCATAGGTCTTACCTCCATACGCCTTATCCACCATTGAAGGTGAGGGAACCAATGGAGATTGAAACCCTGATTCACCCGGTAATAATTCTTTTTTCAGAGACAACATTTATGAAATCTCACACTAAAAATGGATATTTTTTTTCAAAAATTCCAATGTTATTAAAAAATTATGAATGTCTGATTGTCTTTTTCCTTAGAGTATGTGTCTTGCGCATACAATGGAAAACTCAACACACATGTTTTTTCTAAATAAATAGATAATATTACAACACCATTCTACCAAAAAAATTTGCGAAATAACACCATTCTACCATAATCTCGAAATCTTGCGTCTATTATCCCATATTTTAAAAATAAAATCATAGTAAGTAAAATAAAGGAGGTGTAGTAGAGATTATCAGGAAAAAAAGTTCATCCATCTCTCAAATCTACCATCGTTTACACATGGCCAATGCATCACTTTATCCATCGATCCATGTTTGGGACTCGCAAAAAAAAGCTACATAGTACCATTCTCTCTTTGACCAACTGAACTAAAAAATCCCGAGGTAACTATAGCTAATCTTATAAAAATGGACATGACCAGTTTCCAACAAAATGTAATAAAAGACATATATGGTCATTATTTAGTGCTTAGAGACACCAATCAATAATTATCTCGTCCTAACTATTGGGTTACGTTTTGTTTACCATAATATTATGTGGTCGTATGGAACTGTATTATTTATTGTCGCATATAGGATCATGGATAAAAAATTTACTTCAAAATTAGTTTCAACTCATTAAAAGGATTGTTACCCTCCCTGACTTAAAAGGATATATATGGTAATTAAAATGGCATTTTCAAAAAAAATAAGATGTTTGTATAATGGCTGTTTTTTTTTGGGTAAGAACATTCCATTAAATATGAGCAGCAAGCCGTCATTAAAAACCTTCCAGTCCCCTCAGGTACCCTGGTAAGGGAAAGAGTGCGTAAGAAACTTGCTGCTCCGAGGATTACACAATGTTCATACAATCATGCTCGATCAAAGCCAAGGCACTACTGGGAGAAGCTCCCCACAAAAGACCACTAGCTCCTGTCTTACCTAGCTGAGCTAAGGAGTGAGCGGCCACATTACTCGACCTCCCCACCTTAGCCACACTAAAATCCTCAAACACACGCAGGAGCTCCTTAGCTTGTAGATAAAGGCACCAATAGTCAGACCGGTCATTTTCCTTGTCATTGATCGCCTGAACCACACGTAGACCGATCATTTAGTCTACCATAACATCTACATAGTTGTATGGAATTGCATTGTTTCATATCACATAATCTAAGAAAGTATAAACTTATAAAGTTTTATTTCACAATTACTTTCAATACATTTAAGAGCTACTCTGCATTTGCGAGGACCACCATGCTAGTTGTAAAAAAAAAAGACAATACACACAAGGAACCTTGGTTGCTCCTAAACCCACACAGCATCACCCCTTTATTTTACCTAGGATGAGAGTTTAGTTTTCCTCAGAAAAAAAAAACACGTACGACAGAGCTTCTGGCAAGACACATAAACTACTGAATCTTTCAGTCAGCAAAAGGCACAGCATGCGTAGCTGAGAAGAAGACTGCTTCAAAATCGATCTCCAAGGTTACAGATGTGTAATGGACTAGATACAGCTAACAAGTAACCATTTTTTAGCATCTCAGTCATCTGCCGTCTTTCTCACTTCCAAATCAGAAACAAATGGGGGACTTGCATTCTTCCCACTTCACCTTGGACAACTCACAACCATGTACAGTACAATCACAACCACAACTGCTGCTACTGTACACCAGTTGATCAGTACAATGTCTACGATCTGCAGGTAGCAGGCCCTAACTCTTCATTATCCAATCATTGATGCACATCTCAACTGGTGGCATTGCCTTGTCAAGCTCACAGCCTCTCTAGCTTGTTCAACTTCTTTTTCACAATATCTGACAGAAGCTGAGGACTCCAGGACTCAAGTTTCCTAGGCCGCAAGGCAAATGTGATAGTCAAGTCTGAAGAGAAAAGGCAGGATACTGGTTTATTTGAAATGGACAGTAACTTATCGAAAGGATACATCCAGGTCTTCAAAATTTGGCATGATATCAACCGACACAAATGGAAAGCATACATTGGCACACATATGTTGTCAGCCAATTTAATTGAGATACAGGACAACCACTACAAGCAATACTACAAAATCTCATTTAAAGGAGGCGTCATTCATCTAGACTAGATTTCGAGTGGTGTTTGAAAGAAGGAAGCGACTACATGACGGCACTTCTACAAATAAGAGCAACTATATGATGGTACTTCTACAGACATATTGCTTATCTGTAGAACATTACCTATCCCAAACCCAAGCGCTAGCGATGGCAAAAGGAAAAGGTGAAACTTGTATGCGATGGTCATATACACTCGAAAGTAGTGGGACTGTTCCTAAACATTCCAACATCTAGTCTTTTCAAAGCAAAATCAGCCATAGAAAGGTAGAAAAAATATATCAGTATACACATCATAAGTACCAAATTTGCATCAAGCACAACGTGGCTACATGTACATTTGTACTGCAGTTTAGCTTCCCTGTTGCATACTTGCATTTGTTATTCCAAAGTTACATTTAGGAGTTCAGAACAAATAATACAATTATAACCAACAAGTAAATGTGAGCAACAAGAAAACAAAAGCTACACATATCACCTGAACAAGAACCGAGAGCCATTTACAACGGTTTGTTCTACAAAAAAAAAGCAACTAATCTGACATATACTGCAACTGTCATCTACACTAGATTTTTGGTGGTGTTAGAAAGAAGAAAGAGACTACTTGACTGTAATTCTACAGATTTCTTATCTATATAACATTCCTAAAGCAATACATGTCCGGACGCACTTTCAGGAGTCCCAACCCCAAGCACTAGCGATGGCAAACAAAAAAAGAACACTGAACTTGCATGTGATGGTCATGTAGACACTATAAAGTGGTGGGAATATTTGTGAACATTCCAACATCTAGTCTTTTTTTCAAAGCATAATAAGCCAGGAAAAGGTACAGAAAATCTATCAGTATACACATGGTAAGCACCAACATTGCATCAAGCACAATGTGGCTACATGCACATTTCTACTTTAGTTTAGCTTCTCTATAGCATGTGTTATCACAAACTTAGATTTCAGATCTCAAAACACATAATGCAATTAACCAACAAGTAAATGTGAGCAACAAGAAAACAAAACCCACACATATCATCTGAACCAGAACCAAGAGCCATTTACAAGGGTTTGTACTACAAACAGAATGCAACTGATCTGAGATATACTGCACCAGTCTACATTCTACCTGTAGGCATCAAGTTCTAGCTTGTTCGGCCATATAGGGGTTTTTTCTTCACACAAATACGGCGCTTTATTGATTAAACCACATCAATACATAGAGTTCCCCGGATCATCTCCGGAACAGAATAGGAAATAAAACTAGAGTTTACATCTCGACAAGACTTAGCTAAAATATGCGCCGCGGACACGCTTCACATGGCAAAAAGACACCGAAATGAAGCCACTCAACATTTGCTTGATACCAGCCACGATCAAGCCAACTGACGACCTGTCCAAACGTGAAGAGTTCAGCCGCTGCACCAGGGAGAGGCAATCCGAAGCAAATATAACTTTGCTCCTTCCTTCATCACGAGCTAGCTCAACCACACGCCGAAGGGCCAGGGCCTCCGCATGCTCAGGGGAGCAAAATCGTTAACAAAGCTGTATTCCTTATTCCTGGCCAGTGACCACCCGTATTCCGGTTCTTTCTTTCACAAAGTTGAGGGTTGCACCCTATGGCCACGGTGCCATGCTACAGTTCCTGAAACAGCAGCCAACTACTCACGAGATTAACTATAGCGTTTTATAACTAAAGCTACCATATAAATGAAAATAAAATGAAATTTGCAAAAGAGGATGCGAAAACTTGGGCAGGCTTACCATATTATGCCCAATAAAATAGTGCTTCAAAGCTAAAATTGAGAAGAAACTTAAGAAAGAGCTAGGCACAAAAGCTCACAATACTCACCAGAATTGAATCTACATTGCGCTTAGAACTTCCAACAACTAATTATGTGGTTCCAAGAAGATCTTATATTTTCTTTTCATCCATGCATCAACATTGAAAGGTAACTCAGAAGAACTTCTTGAGTAATTAATTAGTGACAGGCTTGATGCTTCACAAAGTATCTATTGGATGAAAATTGGTTAGAACAGTGAGAAATATAAATGGGGGTGTTTTTTTAGAAAACTAAGAATGGAATGATCTACTGGCTAAAATAATCCCAGAAAATCTAATACTGGAAAGATATAGAGTTAACTTCACATCTGCAAAGCAAGATGTCCATGCATTACAATACTGTTTTACATAGTTTCAGCTATCTTCTCTTGGATAATCTTATAAATGGCACAAAGCATTTGTAGAAATGTTATGAGCATAACGAAAAAGTAAGGGACGGTCTCCACTCTAAAATATTACATCAGATACAGCATAAAAATCTGATGGGCAGTTGGGCACTATGCCACAATGGCATGATCCGTCTTTTATTATCACATATGTAACGCTATCATTTAGCAATTAGTACAGGAGCAATAATGTGAGGTACAAAAGGCTGTCCGTTTAGCCGCTAACTATCTTCAAGTGCCCACTAATTCATAATAAGATGTTGAATTGCAGAATTCCAATTTTGAAACGGATCTGAGGTCTAAGTGCTAGGAGGAAAAGTTTTGAGTTAGCTCCTCTAATCAAGTAATGCAGTTTTCAAGAGATTTTCTAACTTATATGATCTGGGTTCTTTACTCTTTAGTTGCCATTTATAAGGGAAAAAAAGAGCAGGCCATAGCACACAAGGACACATTGATATGGACGGAGATGAAAAGCACCATACCTGGAGATGCTGCTCGCAGGAGTGTGGCAGATGGTGATGTGTCTGTCCAGTTACACAAGCGTAGTGCCCCACAGCACCCACGTAGACCTGTTGCTCAACAGGTGAACTCCCCATCGTCGCACTGAAGCACAACCGGACTCACCTACAGAGACCGTGGCAGTGCACAAGGACCGACAGCCGCTCGAGGAGGCAATGCCGCTTGCTCCCATGCCTGGAAACCACCACGACAGCCTTGCTCCTTGTTTTTCCTGCAATAGACTGAAATTGGCCCTGCTTTGCTTGTGTGGCCAAGGAAAGTACAAAGCGATTACTAACTGGCACATTGATTGAATCACATAAAAGTCGAGCAAGCTCGACTATAATGGATCTCGGCTCGACTATGACGGATCTCGGCTCGACAAAGTGAGCATGCTATGGAAAAAAAATGTTCACCCATATAAAAAATAATACTGTATTGGTTAGATCCAACTCGAATAGGCTCGAGCTTGACTTGAGATATCTATGAGAACACGGCATAGATTAAAACTCGAATAGGCTTGAGTTTGAATTCAGATAACTTGAAAAACACGAAAATGCATATAAGTGAGAGGAGCTTGATAGATTCATGAGGGGAGTCAAGCCTAAATTCAGAGCTCGGCTAGTCTGATGCTACAATAGAACCTAAGCAAGCTAAGGTTGTCAGCTGTTCAACAAATTCCATGAGAACACGTTCACAACCTTGGTCATATAGAAATTAATTTTTTTAACATTGTGAAGTTTTATTTTTCTGAGGAAACACAAAAGTAGTGGCTTGATGCAGTGGGAAGAATAAACGCTCAAATGCAGATCGTCACAACCGAACTCCCACGCCATTGTAATTTAGATATCCTTTTTTATCAAAATACTAGCTTATTGCTGTACTGGTCTACAAAGTAAGCACGGATGGAAAACTAGGAGAAGAGAAAACATAAATTATGGTTTATTCACCAATCTATATCAAGGGTTGCCTCCTCCTAACGAGAAGGGTATCGCCAGCATATCACTGTGGCTAAAGACTACTTTTCCGTTCCCATTCCACGAACACCTCTCGCGGAAGAACTCCTTTTCCTGCCCCTCCTTTCCACACCCAAACTGAGTATCGTCGCTCGGGTGCAAAATCTTGGATTCCTCTGGACAAAATGTGCAGCTGCTTCTAAAGCGGCCCAATGGCGGTTCTGCAGAGAGAAGAGAGAGAGAGAGAGAGAGAGAGTTAGTTAGCTAGGATCGAGCAAGTCTTGGATCATGGTGTTTGAGCGATTAGGTGGCCAGAATCGAACCAGCAGAGAATTACCTAAGATGGTGCATGTCTGGACCGTGGTGTTGTCGGCACATGGATCAAAGCGTAGCTCGGCGAAGAACCTCTGAGGGTTGCTGCCGTTGTCTTTGCGGCTGGCCGAGAAGCCGAGGTGGTACCAGAGGTCTCTCCTGAAACCGACGCAGGCGGCCTTGGTATGGGCGTCCGGCCTGTCAAGACATTGGAACTTGGCGCCCTGCATCTCAGGACGCAAGAAGCGTAAGCAAGTACTTACTACACGGATAGATCCATATGCAATATCAGGTATGTAATTGAGAAGATTAGCTTGTACCGGGTGAGTGGAGTTGTAGTGTTTGAGTGCTCGGTTGGCAAGCAAGCATGCCAAGTGGGCGTTCATCTCCCTATCACCAACACAAAGAAACAGGATGGATCATCCAATCTCTACACATTCCAGTAACTGGGGAAATAATAAAGAAACGATGATGAGCAAGTAAGGCACGTACTCTCTGGTGCGCGGCATCGGGATGGCAGCTCGGCGTTTGACGCGTTCAAAGAGCGCGGCGAAATCAGATCCAGATGGTTTCAACTCTTTTGGGACCTGACGTAAATGATCAAGGGTAGAGAACCTGGACCCCATCGATGGATCGATGATCGATCGAAGCTCCTACGTGGTCGTTAGTTGGTCGACTGTCACGTCTCCCTCGCCTGGTGCCAGTACAGCGAGGTCGACGGACATAGGATAGACAAGTTGTGTGTGTTAGTTGAGTTGGTCCAGCTGTAAGTGACCTGGTGTTGGTTATTTAGGCGTGGGTTGCTGTACTCTGAAGGCTACACTGAATAAAACGTATCTGAACTCTCATCCTCTTCTCTATATCCCACCCCCATTCAGTCTGCTCCTCACCCGATTTTCCCTTTCTCTGTGCCAATTTCCTTGTAGTGTTGATCCAATCATAGATCGAACACTACAACTGGTATCCAGAGCCACCAAAATCCACAAAAAAATTGCTCCGTTTGCGCTCTATTCTCTCTCGATTTGGTCCCTAATTCCTGCAAAGGTTGCTGATCGCTCCACAGGGATGGATCTAGCGTGATTCCTGAGTGGGTTGGATCAATTTGGAGGGAGCCGCAACGGCGCCATGCAAAGCCAACGTGCAGACTCGGGAGATCCTAGAGAAGATGGAGGAATCCACCACTCAGGATGCTGCCTTGTTCGAGGAAGTGATGAAGCGGCTCGACGCGCAGACGGCGTTGATCGAGAAGAAATTTGAAGATCAACGCACCTTCAACGATGAGATCGTGCTGGAGGTGGCGCAGCTTGGCCGGCATGTGGCGGCCGATCTTCTCGGCAAATCAGTGCAAGCGGAGGACGAACTCGTCTCGCCACGACCAGGCTCGCAGGGTGATCCACCACCCCGCCCCACTGATCTCGACTCGCCCAGGCCGCGTTCGCAGGGAGATCCACCACTACGCCCTGCGCCGTACCCGGTCCTCACCAGCAACGGACCCTCGGTGCTGGAGCAACCCGCACATCCGCCCCTCCGCGGCGAGGCAACCACGCCGCCGCCCATGTGCTCCCCGCCGCCGTCTCCGATTGAGCCAGCGGGATACACCAAGCCGCCAAAACACGATTTCCCTCGGTTTAGCGGTGAACTACCTCGTCTTTGGGTGGATCGATGCCGCACCTACTTCGACATGTACCACACCCAAGTGCACAACTGGGTAGCCACGGCGTTACTCTACATGGATGGCCACGCTGCTCTCCTGGCTCCATGCGCACCGACAGCGACATCAGATCACCGAATGGGCGCAGTTTTGCCGAGACCTGGAAGAGGAGTTTGGCCAAGATGAGTATGACGTGCAGATGAGTCGATTGATGCAGCTCAAGCAATCTGGTACGGTCAGTGAGTACAGGAAAGCCTTCAGAGTCTGCCATGTACCATTTGATGACGCTTGACTCCGACCTCAACGCCAAGTTCTTCGTCACGCAATTTGTGCTTGGTCTGCACGATGACATCCGGGCGGCCGTGCGCATTCAGTCACCGGCAAGCATTGCTCGCGCCGCGGCCCTGGCTCGGATTCAGGAGGAGGAACTCGACGCCTTGCCCAGGCAGCGTGCACGCGCACCAGCACCAACCAAGGCAGTGACCATTCAACCACTGGCTATTGGTGCTCCGGCTGCACGCACTGACTGGCCGAAACGTGCCGCCACTGATGACTACAACAGGGAACAGCAGCTGCGCGACTTCCGCAGGGCCAACGGCCTCTGTTTCCGCTGCGGCAACAAGTACTCAAGAGAACGTCAGTGTAAGAAACCAGCGGCTCTGATGACCATCGAGCTTGGCAAGTTCGGTGAAGTGTTCTCCAAGGACACTGTTCATGCATTAGAGTTACTTGATGAAAGACCTGACGCAGAGTGTTGTATGCTCTCGGTCAATGCTCTGGCTGGCACGGAGGCACCGGACACAATTCGCCTACGCGCACTGGTAGGAAACCGGGTGATGCTATTGTTGGTTGATTCCGGAAGCACGTCAGCTCTAAATTTGCAAGGGGTTTGTCTGACAAAATCCAGCCAATGCCTCCAGTTACTGTACGTGTGGCTAATGGACAACAATTACAGTGTGATCAGTGGGTGCCCAAGCTGCAGTGGTGGCTGCAGGGTGAGACATTTGAAGCCAATATACGGTGTGCTGGGCATGGACTGGTTGCGCAGGCACAGCCCAATGCAATGCGATTGGGTGCATAAGTCCAGTGCCTTCGATCACCATGGCAAGCAAGTACAAATGCAGGGCATCCTTCCTCCTACATCCTGTGAGTTGTTGCCACTGTCACTGGAGCAGTTGCGCAAATGTCAAGCAGGCAATGACATCTGGGCCTATGCTATTTTGGATTGCCAACCTGATGAACCGGTGATCACTGTCGATTTCGATGTTCCTCCTGCGGTCAAGCCCCTGATCACTGAGTTCCAGGATGTGTTCGCGGAACCAAAAACGCTTCCGCCGCATCGTGTGTATGACCACGCCATTCCCTTGGACCCGACCGTGCCACCCATCAATACTCGTTCGTACCGCTACTCTCCACAGCAAAAGGACGAGATTGAGCGGCAGGTTCGAGAGATGCTCGCTGCCGGCACCATTTCACCGAGCATGAGTCCTTATGCATCTCCGGTGCTACTTGTCAAAAAGAAGGATGGGAGCTGGCGATTTTGCATCGACTACCAGCGGTTAAACTCAATAACCATCAAAAATAAATTTCCGCTTCCTATTGTCGACGAGTTGCTCGATGAACTTGCAGGAACTCAATTCTTCTCCAAGCTGGATCTTCGTGCGGGTTATCATCAAATACGCATGCTCGAGAGCGACGAGGCCAAGACAGCATTCAAGACGCACCATGGGCATTTCCAATTTCGAGTCATGCCCTTCGGTCTATGCAATGCCCCGGCAACATTCCAATGTTTGATGAACTCACTGTTTTCCGAGCACATCCGCAAGTTCGTCATCGTCTTCCTCGACAACATCCTAGTATACAGCCGGTCACTGGAAGAACATGTCACCCACCTTCGCGTCGTCCTCTCCCTTCTTCGTCAACATAAGCTCTACACCAAGATCTCCAAGTGTTCAACTACTTGGGGCATGTCATCTCTGCAAATGGCGTTGCCATAGACCCGGAGAAGACTCTGGTATGGAGAAATGGCCCCTGCCATCAACCGTGACTGAGCTTCACGCCTTCATGGGACTCACCGGTTACTACCGGAAGTTCGTCAGGAACTACGGCGTCATTGCAAAATCGTTGACCAGTTGTTAACGAAGAAAGGATTTCTCTGGTCTGAGGAAGCTACAACAGCATTTAATCAGCTCAAGGCCGCTATGCTCACCACACCTGTGCTGGCGCTGCCCGATTTTGATCAGCCATTCCAAGTGGAGACAGCCGCTTGTGACACTGGAATCGAGCAATACTATCTTAGCAGGGACACCCGATCGCCTTTCTAAGTAAAGCTCTAGGCACTAAGAATGCAAAGCTCTCTGTATATGAGAAGGAATTTCTTGTTGTGACGCTCGCCGTGGCCAAGTGGCGCCCATACTTGCAACGCGGCCACTTCACTATCCTTACTGATCACAAGAGCCTATGTTCATTGCAAGATCAGCAGCTCGAAACAAACCTGCAGCGCAAGGCCATGGCCAAACTGGGAGGTTTACAGTTCACATTCAAGTACAAGAGGGGATTAGATAATGGTGTTGCTGATGGGCTTTCCCGTATTGGCCATCGAATGGACTGTGCAGCCATTTCTGTTTGTCAACCAGACTGGTTGCAGGAGGTGGCTAATTCCTATTCTACCGATAATGAAGCTCAAGCGCTACTCACCCGCTTGGCGGTGCACAGTCCTGACTCTCAAGGTTACTCACTGCACAATGGACTCATTCGCCTCCAAGATCGCCTCTGGATTGGCAACAACTCTGCTCTACACACAAAGCTGGTTGAAGCAATGCACGCGAGCGCTGTTGGTGGCCATTCTGGCATCCAGGCGACCTATCAAAGGGTGAAGCAACTCTTTGCATGGTCAGGAATGCGGCATGCAGTTGAGGATTTTATCCACCAATGCCAGGTGTGCCAACAGGCAAAACATGAGAACACCAAATCTGCTGGCAAGCTGCAGCCGCTGAAACCTCCCGATGGAGCTTGGCACGAAGTCACAATGGATTTCATTGAGGGACTCCCAAAGTCTGATGGCTACGATGTCATTCTTGTCGTTGTCGACCGCCTCACAAAATATGCTCATTTCATTCCATTAAAGCATCCGTTCACAGCAGTGCAGGTGGCCTCTGCATTCCTCGACAATGTGGTCAAGCTTCACGCAGTGCCACACTCAATCATCTCAGATCGTGACCGTGTGTTCACCAGTGCGTTTTGGCGTGCACTCTTCCGCACCGTCGGCACTCAGCTTCACTATAGCATGGCATACCACCCGCAGACGGATGGACAAACCGAGCGCGTCAACCAGCGCCTGGAAATGTACTTGCGTTGCGCCGTGCACGAGTGCCCGAAGAAATGGCGTGCATGGCTTCCCATGGCGGAGTTCTGGTATAATTCATCCCACCACTCTGCTCTGAATTGCTCCCCATTCAAAGCTCTCTATGGTGTCGAGCCCAATTTTGGAGCCCTGCCCAACTTGGCACCTGCCACTGAACCTGATGCTGCTGTAGCTCTTCTGGACCGGAAGCATCACATTGACTTGCTCCGAGAGCAGCTTCTCCGTGCACAGAATCGCATGAAGACCTATGCTGATCTGAGCTGCTCGGAACACGAGTTTCAGGTTGGCGACTCTGTCTTGCTCAAGTTGCAACCTTATGCCCAGACATCCGTGGTGAACCGGCCATTCCCTAAACTGGCATTCAAATTTTTCGGCCCATTCAAAGTGCTGCAGAAGATAGGCGCTGTCGCCTACAAGCTCGAGCTGCCTGCCGCAAGTGTCGTGCACCCTGTGTTCCATGTCTCTCGGTTGAAGCCCTTCACCCCCAATTACTCTCCAGTATACTCTACTCTTTCTGCTACTGTCGACCTGTCCGTGGGCTCACCAATTCCTTCGGCCATTCTGGAGCGTCGCATGACGAAGAAAGGCAGTAAATCTGTTGTGCAAATCCGGGTTCAGTGGTCGACCCTGCCAAACGATGCAACCACCTGGGAAGATTTTGAGGTGCTGAAGCGTCGTTTCCCCTGGCTCCGCTCTGGGACGGGCCTTCATCTCAAGGAACGGCGAGTGTCACGTCTCCCTCGCCTGGTGCCAGTACAGCGAGGTCGACGGACATAGGATAGACAAGTTGTGTGTGTTAGTTGAGTTGGTCCAGCTGTAAGTGACCTGGGGTTGGTTATTTAGGCGTGGGTTGCTGTACTCTGAAGGCTATGCTGAATGGAACGTATCTGAACTCTCATCCTCTTCTCTATATCCCATCCCCATTCAGTCTGCTCCTCACCCGATTTCCCCTTTCTCTGTGCCAATTTCCCTGTAGTGTTGATCCAATCATAGATCGAACACTAGATCGACCGGCCCCCCCAATCGATCGATGCGATCCACCGCCGAGGGAGGCCTGGACAAACACGGAACCCACCGGAATCCTTCCTAATCGAATGCCAATGCTAAGTACGTTTTAGCCAGAATCCATCCAGAACTGAAATTTTCAAGTAAATCCTAGGGAAAACATTACGAATTCCAGCAATTGGAGTTGGAGAAATAGCTTACCTGAAGAGGGATCTAGAAGAGGAGACGTTGGATCTGTGCTGCAGCCTAGAGGGACGGAGGAGGCGTTGCAGATCTCTAGTAGTAGTAGTATTTTCCTGTAGGGAAGCAAAGGACTTGGAGGCGACAGGGAAGTGGGGAAATGAGTACACGTACACGTGACGTGGGAGGCAACGAGGTGAAATCGGGTGCTAGGGCGTCTAGGGACCCGGGCATGGGCAGCCTGGCCCACGAGCCGGGCCTGGGACTACCATATGTGGCCCGTGGGCAATTCGGGTTGTCCTCGGGTCTGGAAAATGGCGAAAACAGGGAAGGCCCGAACAAGCAGCTCGACAGTCGAGCCAGGCTTGGATCTGGGTTTCACGTGACAGGCCTTTTCCAGCTCAGCCCGAAGTCCAGCCTAACCCGAAAAATACCCAGGTATGTTTGGATTAAAGAAGAACACATGAAAATGCTACTAGGGTCATGCCCACTCTCGTGAAGAAAAGAATATAAGCCCACCATTGCACCTTCTGCCTTTTCCTTATCCTCGCGTCCGCTCGTCATCTTTTCCAGTGCTCCATACGGGAGGCACACCAAGCCATGACCCACCTCCATAGAGCCCCGACTTGGGACCGATGTCATGTGTCCACACCATGGGTCGACGCCCCTACCACTTCCTCGTTATCTCTCGGCTTTCCATCACCATGGATTTCCTTTCCTCTACCCACAAGTGTAGTATATCTCGTGTTGCGAAGCCGATCTTCATTTGCTGTGATGCTAGACCGCTAGTGCTACCAGTCCCACGACTTGTTGTTGCATTAGTTTGCGACCACTGCTACAAAGGTCACTCGCAGATGCTACAAGGCTGGATAGGCGATGCTACGATTGAGGGTGGCGAAGGGAATATGCCCGAGAGATAATAATAATAAAAATATTATTATCTTATTCCAAGTATATGATAGATGTTTATTTTACATGTTATAATTATGTTAATTGAAAACATTAATACACGTGTGTTTATAAATAAATAAATATATAGTTCCTAGTTATGTCTCTCATATAAACTAGTTCGCTTATTAATAAGGTGATCAAGGTTTCCTGATCATGGGTATTGGATGTTTTTAATAACGAGGTCACAATATTGGTGTAATGATGTGATGAACATTCACTCAAAATATAGTAATACGATCAAAGTTATTATGGTTACATTGCTATTACATCATGCAAAGTAACTTTAGTTCTTAGACCACGAGATCATGTCAATCACTAACACCGGAAGAGTAACTTGATAATATCAAACGTCATACTGTAACAGGGTGACAATAAAGGTGGATTCAGATACTCCAAAAATGTTATGTAGAGCATCATGGATCAAGAGTGGGGTTTTTCCATCCCGATAACGGAGAAATATACTCAGGACCCTCTTGGTGATATCATATTGACATAGATTGCAAGGAAGTGATATGATTACTAAGAATGTTATATCACGGAAACGAGAAAAGAATATTTGTTGGTAACAAGATCAAACTAGGTATGAGGATAGTAATGATCAAACCTCGGACATGTAATATATCGCGAGACAAAGAGATTTAGTTACAATATCAAAAGTTCTCACGATCACTAGTCATCGTTCAATGTGTGAGAATCAGTACGGATCTCCAGGTCCTGCTGCTGATTATTGATCGGAGAAGAGTCTCGATCATGTCTGGATTATTCGCGAACCGTAGGGTGACACACATAATGACACCAAATGGAGAAAATATAAATACCAGAGAAAGGATTTAAAAGCACTAGAATTATTTCGATGGACACCGAAATTGTTTCGGGTCTAATTGTTAAAAATGGTTTCAGATATAATATTGAAGTATTGCAAGGGGGTTTATACAAATGTTTGTTAATTAACATAATTAAGAAAATTCTAAATAAAGTAATTAAAATAGTTTTATTAAATGAGAGATGCATTAATTTTGCTGAAAAATTAATGCATGTAAGTGGAAATTTGAGTGGAGGTGTGTTTATATGTGTGGAGCCGCCACCCACATGAATGAGGGAGAGGTGGGAGCACCCACCTTAGCCGTCGGCCATGGTAGGGGGTTATCCCCACCCCCCTGTAAAAGACATCCTCCTCCATTCTCACACCTCCTCATGAAGGATCTCTCTCTCCCTCTAGATTATTCCTCATGGCTTCGGACCAGCGGAGTATATATTCTTGGTAGTTTCTCTGGAAGGATTTGTTGCTTCCGCTGCTTTGCTGGAGCGAGGACTCGGAGATTGTCAAGGTACCGGATGTGTGTGCGATCACGGAAGCATTGCTGCTTTGCGGTGTTGGACTTCATCACGATCTTGAGATCGGTAAGTGAGCGACTACATCATCCATGAGAATAAATCTCGTAACGCTTTGTCGATCTTAGAGGGTAAGTTATCTATGGATTTATATCCACCCATTGATTGTATCTAGGTAGATAGATCTTAGTGCTTAGTTGTTCATATCATAGGAAAAAATTGTATTATATAATGTGAACCCAACAGGTGGCGGGTGCTATAGAGTGCGAGCCCACGCTGCTACTACAAGTTGGGCACCATCCAGCTTCACACTGCTGCAAGTGTCGATCGCAGTGTTGCAAAGTAGGTCATCGCATGTTGCTGGTGGCGGGCGGAGGTGCTGCCATCGGGAGCACCAGTGCTACTAGAGGTGCATGGTGATGATACCGAAGAAGGGCATCGATGTTGTTGGGGATATGCATAAAGGGTATCACCATAGTATAACTCTATTCCGGCTAACCCGGGTGGCCCATAGTTGGTAGCAAGTCCTATGGCTTGCTAGCTGCCCCAGTTAGGTGGATCTAGAAGGGAGGCCCATGTCGGACACAAGAAGGCTATGGTACCGACATAGATGAAGCCGGAGCCTTGGAGTACAAGACACGAGGGCTAGTTAGTTTTAGTGTAGGACTGTGTAACCTGTTCAGTATGGACTTTACCCTGTAACCCTAGGTTCTGGCGCCTTTATAAGCCAGACCTCTAGGAGCCCTTAGGGCACAACTTAACTCTCTCATAGCGAACCATACGATCTTTGTAACTCAGCGTATTGACATTATAGTGATTTATAGCATGAGTAGGATTCCACCACCGTTATGGGATCTAAATCTAGGTAAGTTGTGTTACCTCGTACCCGCCAACTCACTGCCTTACCCCACCTCTCTAAACATGTTCTGCGAGGAACCCTCCATGGCGTGCTTGTCGACAATACCATGACATTTGGTGTCCACCGTGGGACAATAGGCGCTTCGAGCTCTACACCAGGCGAGGGCTAAACACTTCGCGTAAATTGGCGACTATCGTGGTGGTGGCACGACAGATGTCATGTATAGTCTAAATATGGGGCCAATGAGCACTAGAGGTATCCAGGGAGGGAAAGTGTGAGGTATCCAGGGAGGGAAAGTGTGGTGATTCCACACACAGATGATTTGTATTCAATGGAGGATTACAAGTGCTCCTTGAGCTATTCGTGGGGAGGAGGAAGATGCGCTTCTCTACTACCCACACCTCTCTCTCTAGGGTTTTCCCTTAGTAAAAATGGCCGACCCCCTCTATGGATATCCTGGTGCTCCTTATATAGGGGAGCCCAGGTTACAAGCTAAGGCACATGTGGAAGGCATATTGACATGGGTATACCCTATAGGTACTCGAGCTTGGTATATACGGCCTGATTACGTAGAGGCCCATGATGTCGCCAAGGCCCAAATGAAGAACTCGAGTAACCTACAGACTCTCGATTGCTTGAAGAACAAGAAGGAGCTAAAGATAGAAAGTTCAAAGGGGAAAACCCTAACTTATAACCGACTCGACCTGCTACCCGAGACCTAGCCTATCTATATAAAGGCTAGGAGGGGCGGCGAGGAGGACGCACGCAGCCCTAGTTTCCACAACCCTCGCCAGATTGCATCTGCGCACCATTGTAATCCTCGATTCCTTCAATAATTCCACAAGCAGACAAGCAGGAGTAGGGACCTCTACGAGGCCTGAACCTAGGTAAATCTTCGAGTCCCATGTGTGCTTGTTTGCTAGCCGATAGATGTCTCCAGCGCTCCCTCCTTCTCCAAAACCCAAGTCCATAACAATGGGCATTGATGAGTTAAACCCTCGTCAATTGGCGTCGTCTGTGGGAATTGGGAGTGCTGATGTTGCGGCTTCTTCGGCCCCATCAACCGCGATCTACAACTTTGCAACAGTGGAGATTCGTCAGCTCTTCGGTGCGTTCGACTTCACCGTCCACACGCCGACCACTCGCCCGGCTTTCGAGTTTGTGAGCAACAGAATTAGTCTGGCGATCGGGAGCTTCCGCTTCCAAGTTGGTCAGGTGGGCATGCTTCGCATGCCCGACCAGCCGACGATACCATCGATTGCTCCAGCATCGTGGTTCCCTCCATAGATCGGCACCCTCAGTCGAGAATATGGTCAACAACAGCAGTCGCAAATCCGATCTGGGTGATCTAGCAACTGAAGACGAGGCCTACGGCTCTGGATCTAAAAGTTCTGGGAGCAACAGCCTCCCCAATCACTTCATGTGCGCCGTTATCAACGCGGGCGACACCTCCACCAATCGCGACAACACGGGCAACCGTGGCAACAAAACCGACCCGCCTAATGGCGGCACACCCAATGGCGGACCAACGCCCAACGGCGGCAACGGCAGCGACGGCGCCCCCGTCAACATCGGAGGAGCAATCGAACCTCCAACTATAATAAATGAGCAGACCGGCGAACGCGTCGTGATCAGGCTCAACGAACAAGAGTGGGCACACTGCAGCGATGCCCTACGAGGTAACCGTCTACCCTTTGGATCTCCGCAAGAACTGCTAATGGGCTACCATTGGCTCCTGAAGGAGGAATTCAAGCGCCAAGTACAAACAATCGTGCAACTCGAGGCGCGCAAAAAGGTGGCAGACGAGTCGAGCCTTCGTCGTGCTGAGCTCTCCTCCCATGGAGGATCCTCCTCAAAAGGCAACGAACACATCGCAAACAAGAGGCGATCCCGGATGGCCCATCTCACCGAGCAAGAATGCATAGAAGCTGCAAAGGTCCTCGACTTCAGCTCTATGACAGTCGACACGCGGGGCAACGTGGTCCCCAAGACGCCGCAGGCTGCGGTGATAGCAGCCACCATGTACCTTCTCAACAACCAGCCGCCAGCTGGAGATCCCCGATCCGCCATGCACCGATCTACGATCGCGGGCTTGGGACTAATCGAGGCCGCCCTCGACAAGGAGCCAACACCGGAGCCAAAAAAAGGCAAAGCGCTACTCCTCGCCCTCCTCTAGTGATGACAGTCACGATCTGTCTTGACGTCGCCGATCACGGCAACATGACCACGACTACGATGCGCGTGATGACAACACACAGCGCAAGATCGACAAGTCAAGGGCGCGACGTGCCCGATCGACTAACTCAGAAGACGAAGATGTGGAGCTCTGTGGCGCTAGATGCTTCAGCAGGGCCATCAGGCAAAAGCGAATGCCCAAGGGGTTCAAGCTCCCATCAGAGAACCCAAAGTTTGACGGTCTGCAGGACCCAAAAATCTGGCTAGAGGACCAGATCTCCTCCGTCAGGCTCCACGGAGGGAGTCGAAGCACGGCCATGCAATGCCCGCAGCTGCAGCTGCAGGGCGCCACCCGAGCATGGCTCAACAACCTCACATGCGGATCCATTCGCAGTTGGGAAGAGCTGGTCTATAGCTTCGTACGCAACTTCAAGGGCTCCTACAAAAGGCCCGCGTCAATCGAAGAGCTGAGATGCTGCCAGCAAAGATCAGGCGAGTCGCTACGCTCGTACATCCAAAGGTGGTCCATTATCAAGAACTCCGCAGAAAATATCTCGGAGGACTGCACAATCGATGCATTCAATGGCGGCGTTCGCCGCATAGAGCTCAGGGAGGAGCTGGGCCGCTCGAAGCCCAAGACCATCAACCACCTGATGGAAATCGCGAACCGGTGGGCCGACGGAGAAGATTCGGTGAAGAATCATGTTCACTCCGACGAGGAAGCAGAACTCGAACACGGACGCGACCGCCGAAGCAAACGCCGCATGCGCATCTACGATGACCACGGCGATGTCAACATGGTCGTAGCCTGCTACGCCGATAGACGCGACGACAACCACAACAGCGGCTACCGCAGCGGTGGATACCGCGACTCCAGGAAAACCACGCAAGTATGGCAGCGCCGCAATCGCGATGAGGCACCCGCAACATCCATTGAAGACAAGCTATCCGGACCATGCACTGTGCACTTCTACATCGACAAGCACGGCGGAAAAAATAAGTCCAGCCACCTCCTCAAGGACTATCGCGAGTTCCTCAAACTGCATGAGGGATTGGCTCGGATGAATCGCAACACAGTCGAAAGGGGCTACGGAGCCGCCCAGGCGCCGTGGCACATGGCGCTCCGCCACCACCACCTGGACTACCCCCAAATGCAGCTGCACCGGACCAGCACCAGGGAGGCGAACCATACCCACGGAACATGGGTACCATGATGATCCAAAAGGGACGCCCTTCGAATAGGGTGTAGAAGGCCATCACTCGCCAAGTCAACTTGGCCACAAACTCGCCACCATCCACCACTGAGTACCTCAGCTGAAGCGAGTCCTGCATCACCTTCGACAAGCGCGACCATCCGCCTCAAGTACCTCGTCTAGGCCATTGTCCCCTCGTACTTGAGGCGCAAATTGGAGGTTTCGACATGAGCCGCGTCTTCATGGACGGCGGAAGCGGCATCAACCTTATATTCGCGAGTACCTTGCGAGCAATGAGGATCCCTCTAACTTGCTTAGAAGCCTCGGACACAATATTCCACGGCATCATCCCAGGCAAGGGCGTGTATCCCCTTGGCAAAATCAACCTCGACATCATCTTCGGCACGCTGAAAAACTTTTGGCATGAGCGCATCGACTTTGAGGTCATCGACTAGCCTTCGCAGTACCACTGCATCCTCGGACGCGTCGCGTTCGCTAGGTTCATGGCGGTGCCACACTATGCCTACCTGCAGATGAAAATGCCAGGTCATAATGGCGTCATCACAGCCAATAGGAGCTTCGAGAGATCCGATAGTTGCGACAAGGAATTCAACAGAATTTCCCAGTCCTTTGGCATGCAGGAAGAACTCGCGAGACTAAAGGAGTCGACAGACAACAGTCTGCCTCCCCTGAGCCGGCCAAGTTCGCCCGATCTATCTTTGGACTCATCAGTGCACACAAAGAAAGTTCAGGTCCACCCATCGGACCCCGCCAAGACGACCCTCATCGCCAACAACTTGAGTCCCACATAGGAACTCGCGCTCATCGAATTCCTCCGTGAGCATTGGGAAATTTTCGCCTGGTGTCCAGCGGACATGCCAGGAGTTCCCAGGGAATTCGCCGAGCACGCACTCAATGTCAACCTAGACGCAAGGCTAGTCAAACAAACAATTCGGCGATTGTCTGAACCAAGGGCAAAGACAGTTGGAATGGAGATCCACAGACTCCTCGACGCCAGATTTATACGCGAGATCAAGGAAAGCACTTGGCTCGCCAACACGGTGCTAGTACCAAAAAAGGACACGGATATCCTGCGGATGTGCGTGGACTTCACCTCTTTGAATAAGCATTGTCCAAAGGACCACTTCTCGCTACCGTGAATCGACCAGATCATCGACTCCACCGCGGGATGCGAGCGCCTCTGCTTCCTTGATGCCTACTCACGCTATAACCAGATTCGAATGAAGGAGGAAGATCAAGAAAAAACAGCGTTCACAACGCCCTTTGGTGTGTTCTGCTACAACACAATGCCCTTCGGGCTAAAGAACGCAGGAGCCACCTACCAGCGGTGCATGCAGGCTTGCCTCAAGAACCAACTTGGTCGCAACATTCAAGTCTATGTCGACGACATAGTAATCAAGACCAAAGAGGAAGCCTCACTAATCGATGATTTGCGCGAAACCTTCGCCAACCTCGACCGCTACCGGATCAAGCTCAATCCGTATAAATGCGCCTTCGGTGTACCAACTGGGCAACTACTCGGGTATCTTATCTCCACGAGGGGGATCGAGGCAAACCCGAAGAAAATAAAAGCCATACTGGCCATGGAGAAGCCGAAAAACATAAGGGGCGTCCAGCAGTTGGCTGGGCGAATCGCGGCTCTCAATCGATTTATCAGTCGGACGGGTGAAAAGGCACTGCCCTTCTACCAACTCCTCCGCAAAGCTGACAAGTTCGAGTGGACCAATGAGGCGCAGGAAGCATTCAAAGACCTCAAGCACCTGCTATGCACCTCGCCAGTACTAGTGACCCCACGAGAAAGGGAACCGTTGTTGCTATACATCTTCGCCATCAACCAGGTGGTCAGCACAGTGCTCATAGTCGAACGAGCCGAGCAAAACAAGGTCCACGGGGTACAACGCCCAGTCTACTACCTCAGCGAGGTACTTACGCCAACAAAACAGTGGTACCCACACTACTAGAAACTGGCGTACGGCGTCTTCATGACGGCCCGACGACTGCGCCACTACTTCCAAGAACACCCAATCATGGTAGTCAACGATGCCCCGCTTGGGCACATCCTCAACAATACCGACGCCACCGGATGAGTCGCACTTTGGGGAATCGAACTGTCTCCACGAGACATCACATATGAAAAATGCGACGCAATCAAGTCGCAAGTTCTCCCTGACTTCCTCGTGCACTGGATGGAGAACCAGCTCCCCGAAAAACGAGATATGTCCTACCTCTGGACAATGCACTTTGACAGATCCAAGCGGAAGGACGGAGCCGGCACAGGTGTCATACTAACATCACCCCAGGGAGACAAGCTGAAATATATCCTGCGAATGCAGTTCACCGCCTCCAACAACGAAGCTGAATATGAGGCCCTACTACACGGCATGAGGATGGCAAAAGCCTCCGGCGCCAAAAGGCTCATAATATATGGAGACTCCAAACTGGTCGTCAACCAGACAATGCACGACTGCGACGCACTGAACGACAACATGATTGCCTACCATGACCTTTATGACACACTCGAAGGGGATTTCGACGACTGCGAGCTGCGGCACATAGGTCGCGAAAGCAATGAAGAGGCGGACGCACTCGCCAACATAGGCTCTACCTGCGCCCCCATACCACCTGGGGTATTTCTTGAGCGCATATGCGAACGCTCCATCAAGCCAAAGGCCGCAGAGAAGAAAATAAGCATAGCAACGGACTCGGAGGCTACGCCGCCCAATGAGCTAATGACACTCGACGACTTGGAGCTAGATACAGGACTCGAAGGACCAATGAGCGTCATGATGATCGAGCCATCCTGGACTCAACCGTACATCACGTACCTTCTCAGCAAGAGGCTACAGGACGATCCGACTGATGCACGGCACATCACGCGGCGATCCAAAGCATTTGCTGTTATCAACGGCGAACTATACAAGCGCAGCATCACAGGAGTACTCCAACGATGTGTCTCCATGGCCGATGGAAGAGTTGTTCTCCTCGACATCCATGAAGGGACCTGCGGGCACCATGCTGGCAGTCGCGCCCTCGTCGCCAAAGCTCTACGAGTTGTATTCTACTGGCCCACGGCCATGCACGACGCCAAAGACATCGCCTAGCGTTGCAACGCTTGCCAGCGATTCGTGGACAAACCGCATGCACCGGGCGCGGAACTCCGGCCAATACCATTGGCTTGGCCCTTCGTGCAATGGGGACTCGACATGGTTGGCAAGCTCCCAAAATCCTCGCGAGGAGGTTACGTATACCTCTTGGTCGTAGTCGACAAGTTCACCAAGTGGATCAAGGCCATGCCGGTGACAAACCAATCAGGGCACATCGCAGTCAAGTTTTTCAAGTCCATCGTCTACCGCTTTGGAGTGCCACACAGCATCATCACAGACAATGGGACGAATTTCACATCCAAGGAGTGCCAAGAATTCTGCGAGAATCTGGGAATCAACGTCAGCTATGCCTCGGTAGCACATCCATAGACCAACGGTCAGGTCGAAAAAGCTAATGGGCTCGTCTGCGGCGGCATCAAGAAGATACTCCTCTGGCCACTCGAACAAGCCGCGGGTTGCTGGCCAGACGAACTACAATCAGTACTCTAGAGCCTATGCACAACTCCAAACAGTGCTACAGGGTACACCCTGTTCTTCATGGTGCACGGGGCTGAAGCGGTGCTACCCGCTGAAGTACGATACAAAGCACCGTGCGTGGTCGCTTACAGCGAGCAGGAGTCAACTCTTGCACTCGAAGACTCCGTCGACCTCCTTGACGAGGCAAGGGAAATCACCGCAGAAAGATCAACGATCTACCAGCAAAACCTGCGCAACTACCACAGTAGGAGGCTACGCCCTAGGTCCTTCGTCGAAGGCGACCTGGTCCTGCGACTGAAGCAGCAAGGGCATCTCAAGCTCGAGTCCTCCTGGGAGGGACCATACGTGATTACAGAAGTAATCCCAGGTGGCGCCTATCGCCTTCAAGATTTAGAGACAGGAGTCGCATACTCCAACCCCTAGAACATCGCGCAGCTGCGACGCTTCTACCCTTAATCGTTTTTACTTTTACATTACAAATAAGGCTTCTCAGCCAAGGCTACTTAGCCACACATTATACTTCGTACTACCTCGGAAATAAATAAAGCTAAGTGCCCTGAAACTTTGTGTTTTTCTTTAATTTTTCGCAAAATTATCCACTCGGGGGCTGCGCCACCCTATCCACATTTGTTCTATGAACTAAAACGCGATACCCTGAGTAGCTGGCACACCAATCTAAACCCTTGACAAAACATCAACCCAGTTGCAACGCACCTAACGGGTTGACAAGGGACTGAGATAAACATAAAGCCAGGCTAACGAAAAGGAATCGCATAGTGCAACGCACTCACACAACATACACGCTAACACGCTCTTTTATACATCATCGTAAATCAAGTATACACAGCATATATACGAACTTTACAACATTGGTACAACTATGTGCAGGATAAAAACTAAACTACTGTTGCAGCAAGAGAACATTGGTCTGCTCCTCGAAGAAGTCGACGATCTCCTCTGCTGGGCGATCCTCTACCTGGTAGTGCAGCACCATGTTCCAAGTAGAACCCGCTGGCCCCACAGGTGGTCCAGCCGCAATTGCTGCAATGTCCACATCAGGCCTGTGCAGTCGCACCAGTGACAGAGCAGCCTTGGCACCAGCCACTAACTACTACTGTACACACTCGCGGACCGCACTCAAGTCATGGAATTTAGCGAGAAGAGCCAGCAGGCTCGATGGAACGACATCCAATGGGAACATCGTCTAGTAAATATTCTTCAAGCATGACTACGACTTCTTCAAGAAGTGAAGCACCCGCGACGCACGATCCTGCAAGGTCGCCAACGCGATTGCGCGATCATGATCTACCCAGAAGTACCCACTCTCCTGAAACTGCTCTTGGGTCAGGTCATTCATGTGAATGGCAATACGATCCTTCTCATCCTGCGGATGGCGTGCGCTGACAACTATACCAAGCAAAGGCGGAAGTATGAAGACAGCAAACCACTGTGAGTGACTACAAGGAAAAGATAAGAGTAAGAAAACTAACATTTAAACTGGTCGCCCAGCTGCGTCACCTCCCCCAATAGATATTGTTCTCGGGCAGTGGCCTTCTCTGCCTTCGATTTCCATACATCCGCATTACCGTGGAGTACGGGCAATTCACGCTCCAACTGCTTCACGCGATCAAGGAGTCATGAGAGCAGAGACAGCTCATCCACCCTTGAGCGCGGCGGTGCCAAAGTGTCATCAAGGGGTGGCGAATCCTGAGGTTCCCTCAACGGTTCACTCGATGTGCCCTATCACAAGTTAAGCAAGAAGCAATTGAAGGAAATATGCCCTGAGAGGCAATAATAAAGTTGTTATTATATATTCCTTATATATGATAGATGTTTATTTTACATTCTAGAATTGTATTGATCGGAAACATCAATACATGTGTGTTTAATAAACAAAAAGGGTTCCTAGTTATGCCTCGCTTATAGACTAGCTTGTTGATTAACAAGATGATCAAGGTTTCCTGATCATGGACATTGGATGTTGTTAATAACAAGGTCACACCATTGGTGGAATGATGTGATGAACATTCATCCGAAGTATAGCATTACGATCAAGTCATTATGTTTATATTGCTATAACATCATACGAAGTAATCTTTATCCTTATACCATGAGATCATGTTAATTGCTAACAATGGAAGAGTATCTTGATAACATCAAACGTCACACCGTAACAGGGTGACTATAAAGATGGGTTCAGTACTACGAAGGTGTTATGTTGAGGCTCATGGATCAAGAGTGGAATTTGTCAATCCAGATGACGGATAGATATACTCTGGGCCCTCTCGGTGATATCACATTAAGATAGCTTGCAAGCAAGTGATGTGATCACTAGAATGTTATATCACGGGAACGAGAAAAG
This sequence comes from Avena eriantha, assembly GCA_910589775.1. Classification (NCBI taxonomy): domain Eukaryota; kingdom Viridiplantae; phylum Streptophyta; class Magnoliopsida; order Poales; family Poaceae; genus Avena; species Avena eriantha. The sequence continues at coordinate 99,706,268 of OU342741.1, forward strand.
AGTGCATGTTGGTAACGAGATCAAACTAGGTATGGAGATATTGATGATCGAATCTCGAACATGTAATATATCGAGAGACAAAGGGATTAAATTACAAGCGTTAAAGGTTCTCACGATCACAGAAGTCATCGTTGAATGTGTAGGAGTCAGTACGGATCTCTAGGTCCCGCTGCTGATTATTGATCGGAGAAGGGTCTCGATCATGTCTGCATTATTCGCGAACCGTAGGGTGGCACACTTAAGAGTTACCGGACACCATTTTGGAGCACATATGTTTCAGACGAAAGAATTGCAAAGCGCAGGAATTGTTTCAATAGAAACCGGAAATTGTTTCGGGTGAAATTGTAGAAAGTGGTTCTGCATGTGATATTGAAATATTGCAAGGGGCTATATGTGAATGTTTGTTAATTAAAGTAATTAACAAAATTCTGAATAAATTTAATAAAAAGAGTTTTATTAGATGAGAGAGCATTAAATTTGTAGAAATTTAATGCATTTAAAGTGGAGACTTTAAAAGGGAATGTGAAGAGGCATTTTAATGTGGAGGGGTTACCACCACATGAATGGGGGAGGTGAGGGGTCACCCCCCCATGCGCCGACCATGCAGAGAGGGCGCACCCCCCTCCTCCTATAAAAGGCCACCCATTCTCTCCTTCATCCTCACACCTCCTTGTGAAGGATCTCTCTCCCCCTCTAGAATTATTCCCCCATGGTCTCGGATTAGCGAGATACATGTTCTTGGTGGCATTTCGTCTGGAAGGAGTTGCTGCTTCCGCTGGATCGCTGGAGCGAGGAGGTGGAGGTTGTCCGGTGGCTTGAACGTGTGTGCGAGTGCGGATGCGCTGCTGAGTTGCGGTGCTCGGACTTCCTCATGATCTAGAGATCGGCAAGTGTACGACTACATCAACCACGAGTTCCTACTCGTTAACAAAACTCGTTGTCTTCGAGGGTAAGTTTTCGTTGGATGTATGTCCAGCCGTTGCTTTGTACCTAGTAGATAGATCTTGGCGTGTAGTTCACACCGTAGGAATTTTTTTGTTTTCTATGTTGCGGTCCCAACAGTGGTATCAAAGCCTGATCTATGCGTAGGTGCTTTGCACGGGTAGTGCACATATGTTTATATGTGGGCGATGATGATCATGTTATTGCATCTTCTATGTATTTTGGATATTGGTGGCATAGTGGGATGAAGCGGCCCGAACCAACCTTACATGTCATCGTACATGAGACCGGTTCCACGACTGACATGCAACTAAGTGGCTGGCGGGTGTCTGTCTCTCCTACTATAGTCAATATCTGATTTATAACGAGTTGCTAATAACTTAGTTATCCTCGTTGTGGTTCATGTTCGTAGGTGAGAACGGTTCTATCTCCGAAAGCCCTAAGCCACGTAAAACTTGCAATTGATAAATTACAGGCGTCTAGTGTAGATCGTTGCTGGGCTAGTGTATTGATATGGTATTGTTGTAAGTAGATGTATGATAGATACTCTTACAACACACTCAACGTGTAAGTTCCATAGACCTTGGCCTTACACACAAAGGAATGATAGAGATCATACCACGATGCAAGTGATAGAGATCAAATGAATTGACCATATCATCTCACTTTACACATTAGATGTTAGCATCTTATACTGCTAGTTTGGCACTTTTGGTAGCATTATAAGATGATCCCTCATTTAGATATCAAGATAAAAAAATGTGTTCTTCCTTAAGTATGCACCGATCTGTGGATCGTGTTTCGAGACATCACGTGATGATCGGGTGTACTCGAATCTACGCTTTCATAGGAACGGGTGTAAGACAGTTTTACACACGCGAATACTAAGGTTCTTACTTGGCGAGCCTAGCATGTACAGACATGGCCTCGGAACACGGACTGAAAGGTTAAGCATGAGTCATATAGTTGATATGATGCCCATATAGATGCTCGCCTTTGAAGCTACATCAACTCACGTGATGATCGGACTTGGTGTAGTGGATTTGGTTCATGTAATCCCCAAAAAGACACGAGGGATGTCGTTTTTGAGTGGGAGTTCATTAGTAATTTGGATTAGTTGAACTCAATCTATCATAAACTTAGTCTAAATAAACTTTACAAATTCTGTTGTAGATGGCACCACCTGCTTTTAATTTCAATGTGTTCATGGAGAAAGAGAAACTTGCTGCGAATGGTAGCAACTTCACCAACTGGGCTATGAATTTGAGGATTCTCCTCACTGCTGCACAAAAGCAATATGTTCTAGATGCGCTGCTAGGCCCCCCACCAGCTCCTGATGCCCCTGACGAGGAAAAGAATTTCTATGTGACTCGTCAGGAGGACCACAACTTAGTTCATTGTGGCATACTGTATGGACTAGAGCCAGAACTTCAAAAGAGTTTTGAAAATGGCAATGCCTTTTGATACCATGGGAGAATTGGAAATGATTTTCGATACCCATCCTGCCGTAGAGAGTTATAATGCTACAGAAAAGTTCTTTAGCTGCATGATGGAGGAAAACAGCTCCGTTAGTGAGCACGTACTCAAAATGTCTAGGTACGCCGATAAGCTTGTGTCCTTGGGAATAATGATTCCCATTGACTTAGGCATACATCGTGTTCTCCAATCTCTGCCACCTAGCTACAAGAGCTTCGTGATGAACTATAATATGCAGGGCATGAAGAAGTCTCTTTCCCAGCTTCTGTCAATGCTTAAGACTGCAGAAGTGGAGATTAGGAAAGAACATCAAGTGTTGATGATCAATAGGACCACCGGTTTCAAGAAAGACAAGAAAGGCAAGCACAAGGGAAAGAAGGGTGTCAAGTCTATTACCACGCCTGAAAAGAAACCCTGAGCTGGCCCTAAGTCTGACACCGAGTGCTACTATTGTAAGGGGACTGGCCATTGGAAGCGCAACTGCCCAAGTATTTGGCGGACAAGAAGTCCGGCAAGGCAATCAAAGGTATATGTGATATACATGTTATTGATGTGTACTTGACTAGTATTCGCAGTAGCACCTGGGTATTTGATACGGGATCGGTTGCTAATATATGTAACTCGGTTTAGGGGTTATGGAACAAGCGACAACTAGCAAGGGATGAGGTCAGAATGCGGGTCGGCAATGGATCAAAAGTTGATGTGATCGCTGTCGGGACGCTACCTCTCCATTTGCCATCGGGATTAGTTATAAACCTAAATAATTGTTATTTAGTGCCTGCACTGAGCATGAACATTGTATCTGGATCGTGTTTGATGCAAAGTGGTCATTCCTTTAAATTTGAAAACAATGGTTGTTCGATTTATAAGAATGATATCTTTTATGGTCATGCACCTATGTTGAATGGTTTATTTCTGTTGGATCTCGATAGTAATATTACACACATTCATAATGTTAATGCTAAAAAGATTAAACTTGATGATGATATGTCTACATATATGTGGCACTGCCGTCTAGGTCATATTGGCGTTAAACGCATGAAGAAACTCCATTCTGATGGACTTTTGGAATCACTTGATTTAGAATCATTTGATACATGTGAGCCATGCCTTATGGGCAAGATGACTAGAACGCCGTTTTCCGGTTCAATGGAACAGGCGACGGATCTATTGGAAATCATACATACTGATGTGTGTGGACCAATGAGTGTGTCGGCGCGAGGTGGATATCGTTATTTTGTTACTTCCACGGATGATTTGAGTAGATATGGGTATATCTATTTGATGAAACACAAGTCTGAAACTTTTGAAAAGTTCAAGGAATTTCAGAATGAAGTGGAAAATCATCGTAATAGAAAGATCAAATTTCTACGGTCTGACCGTGGAGGAGAGTATCTAAGTTACGAGTTTAGCACACACATGAAAGAGTGTGGAATAGTTTCACAACTCACGCCTGCCGAAACACCACAACGTAATGGTGTGTCGGAACGTCGTAATCGTACCTTATTGGATATGGTTCGATCTATGATGTCTCTGACTGACTTGCCACTATCATTTTGGGGTTATGCACTGGAAACAGCTGCATTCACTTTAAATCGGACACCATCTAAATCCGTTGAAATGACACCGTATGAATTATGGTTTGGAAACAAACCTAAGCTGTCATTTCTTAAAGTTTGGGGATGCGATGTTTATGTGAAGAAACATCAACCGGATAAACTCGAACCCAAAGCGGAAAAATGCGTCTTCAGAGGATACCCTAAGGGAACAATTGGGTATACCTTCTATCACAGATCCGAGGGCAAGGTTTTTGTTGCCAAGAATGGATCCTTTCTTGAGAAGGAGTTTCTCGCGAAAGGTGTGAGTAGTCGGAAGGTAGAACTCGAAGAGGTTATTGAACCTTCTCTTCATGGAATGGCGAGTGGCGCAGCACCGGAAGTTGTTTCGGAGTTGACTTCACCTGATGAAGAGAGAGCTAATGATGATGATCATTAAACTCCGAAAGAGGACACTACCGAACCTCGCAGGTCAAGCAGGACACGTGCAGCTCCTAAACAGTACGGCAATCTTGTTGTGAATTTCATGGTTGATGAAATGAATGACCCTGCGACGTATGAAGAAGCGATGATGAGCCCGGATTCCAACAAATGGCTAGAAGCCATGAAATCCGAGATGGAATCCATGTACGAGAACCAAGTTTGGAACTTGGTGAACTTACCTCACAACCGAAAGGCCATTGAGAATAAATGGATTTTCAAAAGAAAAACTGATGCTGATGGTAATGTGACCATCTATAAGGCTCGACTTGTCGCAAAGGGGTTTCGACAAATTCAAGGAGTTGACTACGATGAGACATTCTCTCCCGTAGCGATGCTTAAGTCGGTTAGGATTATGTTAGCAATTGCTACATATTTCGATTATGAAATATGGCAGATGGATGTCAAAACTGCATTCCTCAATGGTAATATTGAAGAAGAGTTGTATATGATACAACCTAAGGGTTTTGTTGATCCTAAGGATGCTAATAAGGTATGCAAGCTTCAGCGATCCATCTATGGACTGAAGCAAGCATCCCGGAGTTGGAATCTCCGCTTTGATGAGGTGATCAAAGAGTTTGGATTTGTCCAAACTTATGGAGAGGCTTGTATTTACAATAAAGTGCCTGGGAGCAATGTGGCATTTCTGATATTATATGTGGATGAAATATTATTGATTGGAAATGATATAGATCTTTTAAACAGTGTTAAAAGTTATCTAAATAGCAAATTTTCGATGAAAGACCTTGGTGAAGCATCATATATATTAGGCATTAAAATCTATAGAGATAGATCGAGGCGCCTAATTGGGCTATCGCATAGTACATACCTTGATAAGATATTAAAGAAGTTTAATATGGACGAAAGTAAGAAGGGGTTCTTACCTATGTTCAAGGCAAGACATTGAGTAAGACTCAAAGTACGACTATGGCGGAAGAAAGAGAGATGATGGATAAGATCCCCTATGCCTCGGCCATAGGCTCTATTATGTATGCCATGCTATGTACAATACCGGATCTGGCACATGCTATTAGTTTGACTAGTAGGTACCAATCTGATCCAGGTTCGGAACACTGGATAGCGGTAAAGACCATCCTCAAGTACTTGAGAAGAAGTAAGGATATGTTTCTTATATACGGAGGTGAAGAAGAGCTAGTCGCTAAGTGTTATGTCGATGCTAGCTTTGACACCGATCCGGATGACTCTAAGTCTCAATCCGGATACGTATTTCTCTTGAACGGAGCAGCAGTTAGTTGGAGGAGTTCCAAAAAACATGTGGTGGCTGGATCAACGACGGAGGCGGAATATGTTGTTGCTTCAGAAGCGGCGTAGGAGGCGGTTTGGATGAAAGAGTTCATTACAGAACTAGGTGTGGTTCCCAGTGCGTTGGACCTAATGGTGATCTATTGTGAAAATAATGGAGCCATAGCCAACGCAAAGGAACCGAGGTCTCACAAGAATTCCAAGCATATTAAGCGTCGGTTTCACTCCATCTGCAAGCATGTCAAGGATGGAGATATACAGATTTGTAAAGTACACACAAACCTAAATGTAGCAGATCCGTTGACTAAAGTTCTCCATAGGGCAAAACATGATCAATACCAGAACTCCATGGGTGTTAGATTTATCACTATATGAACTAGATTATTGTCTCTAGTGCAAGTGGGAGACTAAGGAAATATGCCCTGAGAGGCAATAATAAAGTTGTTATTATATATTCCACATATATGATAGATGTTTATTTTACATGCTAGAATTCTATTGATCGATAACATCAATACATGTGTGTTTAATAAACAAAAAGGGTTCCTAGTTATGCCTCTCTTATAGACTAGCTTGTTGATTAACAAGATGATCAAAGTTTCCTGATCATGGACATTGGATGTTGTCAATAACAAGGTCACACCATTGGTGGAATGATGTGATGAACATTCATCCGAAGTATAGCATTACGATCAAGTCATTATGTTTATATTGCTATATCATCATACGAAGTAATCTTTATCCTTAGACCATGAGATCATGTTAATTGCTAACACCGGAAGAGTATCTTGATAACATCAAACGTCACACCGTAACAGGGTGACTATAAAGATGGGTTCAGTACTATGAAGGTGTTATGTTGAGGCTCATGGATCAAGAGTGAAATTTGTCAATCCATATGACGGATAGATATACTCCGGGCCCTCTCGGTGATATCACATTAAGATAGCTTGCAAGCAAGTGATGTGATCACTAGAATGTTATATCACGGGAACGAGAAAAGAGTGCATGTCGGTAACGAGATCAAACTAGGTGTAGAGATACCGATGATAGAATCTCGGACATGTAATATATCGAGAGACAAAGGGATTTAGTTACAAGCGTTAAAGGTTCTCACGATCACAGAAGTCATCGTTGAATGTGTAGGAGTTAGTATGGATCTCCAGGTCCCGCTGCTGATTATTGATCGGAGAAGGGTCTCGATCATGTCTGCATTATTCGCGAACCGTAGGGTGGCACACTTAAGAGTTACCGGACACCATTTTGGAGCACATATGTTTCAGACGAAAGAATTGCAAAGCGCATGAATTGTTTCAGTAGAAACCGAAAATTGTTTCGGGTGAAATTGCAGAAAGTGGTTCTGCATGTGATATTGAAATATTTTAAGGGGCTATATGCGAATGTTTGTTAATTAAAGTAATTAACAAAATTCTGAATAAATTTAATAAAAAGAGTTTTATTAAATGAGAGAGCATTAAATTTGGAGAAATTTAATGCATTTAAAGTGGAGACTTTAAAAGGGAATGTGAAGAGGAACTTTAATGTGGAGGGGTTACCACCACATGAATGGGGGAGGTGAGGGGTCACCCCCCCATGCGCTGTCCATGGAGAGAGGGGGCACCCCTCCTCCTCCTATAAAAGGCCACCCATTCCCTCCTTCATCCTCACACCTCCCTGTGAAGGATCTCTCTCCCCCTCGAGAATTATTCCCCCATGGTCTCGAATTAGCGAGATACATGTTCCCGGTGGCATTTCGTCTGGAAGGAGTTGCTGCTTCCGCTGGATCGCTGGAGCGAGGAGGTGGAGGTTGTCCGGTGGCTTGAACGTGTGTGCGAGTGCGGATGCGCTGCTGAGTTGCGGCGCTCAGAATTCCTCACGATCTTGAGATCGGCAAGTGTACGACTACATCAACCACGAGTTCCTACTCGTTAACAAAACTCTTTGTCTTCGAGGGTAAGTTCTCATTGGATGTATGTCCACCCGTTGCTTTGTACCTAGTAGATAGATCTTGGCGTGTAGTTCACACCGTAGGAAATTTTTTGTTTTGTATGCTGCGGTCCCAACAGCAATAAGAAGACTAAAGCGATGCACAGACAAAAGATTCGAGTGTATTCAAGATTAGCAAAAGTATCAGCAGATACACTCGCCAAAAGGCATGTTTTCGACAAAAGACATAAGCCATCTAACTATTACAAGACTACTAAGGAGCAACTGGTTTCTTCGACTTGGACTTTGGCTTTGGGGGCCTCATCGAGTCCGTGGCGGTTTTAGATGCCACTAACTTTCCGCCAGCCCCTGACGCCGTAGCCTTCGCCGCCTTCTTGGCTCGCTGCAGCTCCTCAGAGTACTTTGCAACTGTGTTGATCAGCTGTGGCGCATACTTGACACAAGCAGTCGTGAAAGGGTAAAAGACTACCTGCTGGACGTCCGCACTGATAGGCATTGCCCTTGAGACTGCTGTAGGGTCCACTTCGACTCCATGGGTTTGCACCATTGCGAGTGACATTGTGATACGTCCAAAACGTATCTACTTTCCCGAACACTTTTGCTATTGTTTCTCCTCTAAACTTGTGTGATTTGGATGCAACTAATGCGGACTGACGTTATTTTCAGCAGAATTGCCTTGGTGTCTACTTTTTGTGCAGAAAACCAACTATTAGGAAAAATCCCGGAAAATATGCCAAAAATCCTATTTCACCCAAAGACTCTAGGAGCCAAAATGCGAGACGGAGGAGAGCCCTAGGGTGGACACACCACCTGGTGGCGCGGGCCAGGCAAGGCCGCGCCAGGGGGTGGTCTGGGGCCCCCAGGCACCCCCTCGGCCTCTCTCTTCGCCTATAAGGAGCCTTCTAACCTAAAAACTTCGAGGGGTTCGACGTTTTTCTAGAAGGAGTTCCGCTCCGCCGCCACCACCAGATTCCACGAAACAGCACCAGAAACTCCATTCTGGCACCCTGCTGGGACGGGGAATTGGAGGAGATCATCGCCATCATCATCATCATCGCTTCTCCATCGACCATCCATGTTTCCCCCATCTATGAGTGAGTAATCCCCCGCTGTAGGCTATGGGGATGGTAGGGATTGGATGAGATCATTCATGTAACGACATCAGATTGTTAGGGCATGGTGCCTAGTATCTTTTATTAGTGCTTTATGACTTTGTTGTGACTTGTTGTGCTTAATGCTTGTCACTAGGGCCCGAGTGCCATGATTTCAGATCTGAACTTATTATTGATTCATTATGATAGTATTGTTTCTGGTCTTATCTACAAATTGTATACACACGTTATTGTCCCGAACCTATGGCCCCGAAGTGACAGAAATCAGGATAACCAGAAGGGAAAGGCTTTGATGTGAGGATCACATGTGTTCACAGAGTGTTAATGCTTTGCTCCGGTGCTCTATTAAAAGGAGCACCTTAATTGCCAGTAGTTCCCTAGAGGCCCCGCTGCAAACAGGCTGGCAGGACAAAAGATGTTGTGCAAGTTCTCATTGCGAGCACGTATGACTATATATGGAACACATGCCTAGAATTGTCTACTACTTGGGTGCTTTATCTTATTTATCTGTAATTGCCCTATGTTTCGATTGCTATGTGAATCGTCTTGTCCATGCAACGCCCGTCCATCCATCCCTATGCCTACCGCACTCGAATCCCACTGTTTACTGCTTTCGTTACTTCTGTCTTTGCTTTACTACTGCTGTTACTTTACTATTCGTACTACAAAACTGTTGCTACTGATAAACTGCTGTGAGCAAGATTGTTTCCAGGTGCAGCTGAATTGACAACTCAGTTGTTAAGGCTTATAAATATTCTTTGGCTCCCCTTGTGTCGAATCAATAAATTGGGTTTCACTTCCCTCGAAAATACTGCGATACACCCCTATACTTGTGCGTCATCAAGACTATTTTCTGGCACCGTTGCCGGGGAGCATAGCTTTATTTATCAAGTTCACTTGGATTCTCTATTGTTCGCTGCTATCTATCCATCATGGGTAAGTATCGTGATGGCAAAGTTCCTATTTACCATCCACTACAAGAAGAGGTACGGTTCTGAACACCTCTACCGCTCTTGATTCACCTTCTATTTTGTGTAAGTTCCTTACACCACCACATACACATGATACACACACAGCTACTACAGCTGGATCTGAAACTTCTGATACTTATGATGCTGCTTCTACTGTGCTTGATAAGAGTTGTTCATTAGGTCCTTTCCTAGATGCTACGATTGCTAGAACTATAGCTGGAAATACCAAAACTCCTAATGAAAACACTACCACACCCGTTAGCTCACCTGAGTCTAGTGAGAGTTAAGATACTGAAGAATATTATGTTGAGATGACCGATGAGTTTATTGAAGAATGTAAGAACACCCATGATAGGAGCGCTGCTAAGAGTCTCCTTGAGAGGCGTACTATTAGACCAAAATTATATCCTGCTGCTAAGTTTGCTGCTTCTCCCATAAACATTATAGATGAAGATTATGATTTCTCTCTTGATCTATCTTACATAGCTATTGTCGAGAAAGAACCTTTTGGTGGGACTAAGAATGAAAGTGTGGTAGCACATATGAATGAACTTTCTACCATGAGTGGCTTGTTTTCTGATGATATTAAGATGCGTACTTATTTTGTTGCTAAGATTTTTCCTTTTTCACTGAAAGGAGAAGCTAAAACGTGGTTTAGTAATTTACCTCCTGGATCTATTGATAGCCCTAAGTGCTTGATTAGTACTTTCCTGCAGAAATATTTTCCTCTCAGTGCTAGACATGCTATTTTGCAGGAACTTTTTGATTTTAAACAGGGAGAAAAAGAGGTATTGCCCGAATCTTGGGCAAGGTTTCGTGCTTTGATTCATCCACAGGCTGGAAGTCCATTACCTAAGAATGAGCTTCTTGATATATTTTATAATGGACTAACCGAGGAATCTAGGACATACTGATGCGCTCGACTTTCAACGTAGAGCTCGTTGGGAACCCCAAGAGGAAGGTATGATGAGCACAACAGTAAGTTTTCCCTCTGTTATGAAACCAAGGTTTAATCGAACCAGTAGGAGCAAGGAAACACCCCAAAGGTGTTACTAGCTAAGCTTTGGCAGGGCGCACTACCTGTGCTAGTAGCAACGTGGAGACCTGCACAACACAACCATAGAACTTTGTCCCCAACTTGCGATGAGGTTGTCAATCTCACTGTGTTTTGCGGAAAACAAAGGATTAAACGTATCGAATGGAAAGAAGTAAAAGTTTGCAGAAAGTAAACACAAAGCAGTAAACAGTTTATAGATTATATGTAAAGAAAAAGGACCGGGATCCATAGTTCACTAGAGGTGGCTCTCCTTAGATAGATAACATGCTGGGTGAACAAATTACAGCGGGGCAATTGACAAACACCGAGAAAGCAATACATGCATATACTAATCATCTTGACTCCCTTGAGACTTGATTGGGCATTACAACATAATACATAGACCGCCATCCAACTGCATCTATGACTAATAATCCACCTTCAGGTTATCATCCGAACCCCCTCCAATATTAAGTTGCAAGCAACAGATTATTGCTTTACGAACTACGTGTAAAGTAAACAATACAATTGTTATATGAACAAAGGATTGTTGTTTTCTCCCTAGTAGCAATAGCACATCTAGTACCTTAGAGATTTCTGTCACTTCCCCAGATTACCAGAGGCATGAACCCACTATCGAGCATAAATACTAACTCTTGGAGTTGCTAGCATCTACTTGGCCAAGATAGCTACTAACAACGGAAAGCATGCAAGATCTCAAATAACAAAGACATGATAGAATCAATAATCAATCTGAAATAGCATCTCAATATCCATCGGATCCCCGCAAACACAACATGTATGGATTACAAATAAATGATATTGATCATGAACGGAGCTCACAAGATCTAAACATGAAAGCACAAAGGAGGAGAAACCAGCCATCTAGCTACTACATGGATCCGTAGTCCAAGGATGAACTACTCACGCATCACACGGAGGCTTGCGTGGTGATGAAGAAGGCCTCCAGGGTGAATTCCCCTCTCCGGCAGGGTGTCGGGAAGAGCTTCAGATCCCCCCGATCTAGGGACAGAGACGACGGCGTCTACAGACTCTTTCGTGGATTTTTGATCGGGTACTTAGGGTTTTCGCATCGAGGGCAACTTATAGGCGGAAGGAGAGGCCAAGGGAGTGCTGGGGTCAGCCAGACCACCCCCTGGCATGGGCCAAGCCTAGCCACGTGGCCAGGTGGTGTGGCCGGCCCCTGGCCCTCTCTGTCTCGTATTATGGCACTTGATCCCTTCCGGAAAAATAGGCACTTTGGCTTTTGTCCTGTCCAATTCCGAGAATATTCATTTTCTGACTTTCCTGGAACCAAAAACAGCAGAAAACAGGCAGCTGGCACTGTGGCTCTTGTTAATAGGTTAGTCCAACAAATCATATGAAAAGTACTCCAAAGTTGGAACAAAACACAAGAAAGTGGATAAAACTAAGCATGGAACATCAAAAATTATAGATACATTTGCAATGTATCACATACCTAGATAGTTGTGTTGATTGTGTTTTCAGGAATAGGACTCCTAAGGAAGTTGAGGAATTAATGGCTAAAATAAGCAAGAATTATGAAGATTGGACTCCTCCTAAACAAGTTACACCTGAAGTAATTGTACCTAAACCATCTATTCCTGTGCCTATTGCAACATCAAAGAAGAGGGGAGTTATTGAATTAAATGATGAAGTGATGAAAGAAGCTAAGAAATGTCTTAAGGAGAAGGGAATTAAAGCTGCAGATGTCAAGAATTTACCTCCTATAGAAGAATTATGTAAGCCTATTCCCTACTCATCCACTATTGAGGTACACTCTCTCCAACACTTTGATGAAGGTGATATCCCTTATGCTAAACCTCCTGATCAATGCTTAGAAGAATTTGATATCTTTATTATTAAGCAAGATAACTTTAATAAAAGGGTACAAAATCATCTAATGGAAAACACTAGAGCTATTGTTGAGTTGAAAGATATTGTAGAAAGAACCTCTAATGATGTTAAAATGATCGTTAAACACTTTCAAATGGTTCAAACTCAAATAGATCAACTCGTTAAAGTGCAAAACGATTTGCTAGTTAATGCTGCTAAAGAAAAACATGCTTATGAAATTAGAACTAGAAGTGGTGCTGCTACCTAGGATCCTCTATATCCTGAGGGGCATCCCAAAAGAATTGAGCAGGATTCTCAACAAGCTGAAAATAGTGGTTCTACTCGTAAAAAAGGGAAAAAGAAACATAAAACTGTTGTAGAACCCTCTGAACCTGCTATAGATCCTAATAGTATATCTATCTCTGATGCTGAAACTGAAAGTGGTAATGAAGAAAATGAAGTTCCTAAGGAAGAAAAAGTTGAAGAAGAACCTGAAAACCACACTAAGACTACTAAATACACCAAAGAAGATTTTATTGCTAAGAAACATGGTAGTGAAAGAGAACCTTGGGTCCAAAAACCTATGCCTTTCCCAGATAAGAAACACAAGTCAAAGGAAGATGAACACTATAATAAGTTTTGTGAGTGGATGAAGCCTTTATTCTTGCAAATTCCTTTGACTGATGCTATTAAATTGCCTCCTTACTCAAAGTATATGAAGGACATTGTCTCGAATAAAAGGAAGATCCCTAATGAAGAAATTTCTACTTTACTTGCTAATTATGCCTTTAATGGTAAGGTTCCTAAGAAACTTGGAGACCCAGGGATTCCAACTATCCCTTGCTCTATTAAGAACAGTTATGTTAGAACTGCTTTGTGTGATTTGGGAGCTGGAGTTAGTGTTATGCCTTTCTCTCTCTATAAGAGGCTTCGACTAGAAAAATTGATACCAACTGATATATCTTTGTAAATGGCTGATAAATCTACCACTATTCCTGTGGGTATATGTGAGGATGTACCTGTTCAGGTGGCTCATAATTGCTTGATATTAACTGATTTTGTTGTGCTTGAAATGCCTGAAGATGATAATATGTCTATTATTTTTGGGAGACCTTTTCTTAATACTGCAGGAGCTGTTATTAATTGTAATCAAGGAAAGGTGACCTTCAATGTTAATGACAAGGAACATAGTTTCTATTTCCCCAAGAAGATTGAAAGGACTTATGGCTTGAATTCAATTGAACATGTCGAAGGCATTCAAGTTGGAGAAATATATTGTCCCATACCAAGAAAAAATTTGAAACTATTATGATTGGGACTATTGCTATCAAGGTTGAGGTAACATAATCATTAGTGGAGTACAAAGTTTTGTCTCATATGCAATTTTTTTGGTAGCAAGACTTGATCAACCTTGCTAACAAAAGGATTCCATTGAACAAAACAATGTTTTCATTATGATTATCTCCGTTTATTTCTATCCTTTGCATTTTAGTTTTTTCTCTCGTTTAGTTTTCTTTGTGTTTTTAGTTGCTTGCATGCTAGAACTTCTGTAGTCCTAGCCTTGTTTTGTCCTTGCATCATGTTTCCAAAAGAAAAAAAATCTGTCTATCAAAAAAATCATTCTTCTATTTCTGAAAAATGCCCAAAAATAAAGTGTCTCGAAAAATTCCAGAAAATTCATATTAAATTTTTACGTGAAAAAGGGGCAGAGAAGTACCTGGTAGGTACCAGGGGGGGCCACCAGGCAGGCACACCATGTGGTGGCACGGCCAACCCTGGGTGGCGCCATGCCCTGGTGTGGGCCACCCCTGGCCCTCCACTAACTCACTCCCCTGCCACTTTCTTCTCTCTCCCGAGTAAGCTCTAGTTCATAGCTCAAAATCGCGTTCTTTCTGTGCTTGCTCTCGATTTCTTCGATCTCCTTGCTCAACCCATCTTTCTTGCTGAAATTTGGAGCATTTTTTCCCTGGTATGTGACTCCTCCCCTTGTCCAAGTAGATTTGTGTTTAGTGGATTATATGTTGAGTATTTTGCTGCTATAGGTGACTGGTTATGAGGGCTTGTAAGCTTGTTTGATGCTTAGAGGTATAGTTTTGATGCATGTTTAGGCCTCTTGCAAGTCCCTATGAGTAGAATCTTTCATTATATTTACTTTGCAATCACTTGTTTAATAGGTGTTTAAATTTCAGAGTACCAAGCATCAACAACCGTACTTTTGGAGAGATATTTGAAAGTGATGCACCTAGGAGGTCGAGGCCCTCAAGAATAGCCTCTCAGGCTAGGCCATCATACAATGAAGACCTCATTGCAACAAGCATTGACAGTGAAAGGGATGATGGAGACGCTCACCCATCTTCTTTTCCTTGTTTTACTTTCTTGCAAGCTGCAGGTATTCTTGATGATTTCTTGCTACTGATTGAGAGGGTTGGTTTGACCTCTTATATGCAAGATGAGAGTGCACAATATGCTATGCTCACCAAAACTTTTGTTGAGAGCTTCTCATTTACTAACACACCCTATCAATCTACCGTCTCTTTTAAAATCTATGATATGCCCTTCACCATGCCTTTGGAGAGATTTTGCAGTATTATAGGTGTGCGTATGACAGGGACCATGAAGAAAATTTAAGGGCAACCCGCTGATTTGCTGGAGCTATACCGAGGGGTGACCAATGATGATGACCGTGTGGTGCAACGCGGAAAGATAAGAAATATCCAACTCCCTGCTCTTAGATACTTTGCATATTATCTTGCTACTAGTGTGTTGGGTAGGGAGAACACTAGTAACATCTCCAACTATCATTTAGCTTTCCTTGCTGCTGCGCTTAATAATGATACTCGGTATAATCTTGGCTCGCTTATTGCTCGCCGCCTAGCTGCTAGGGGGCCTATCTATGGGGGTAGCATTGCATTGCGCATGGTCAATGCATTAGGTCTTTCAGTGGATCCCGATGATGCTATGCTGGCACCACAGAGGCTCGACCTTGTGGCCATGAAAACTCATCACTTTGTCACTGCTACCTCTGATTTGAACAATCTAGTATATAGGATGCTTTTCACTGACGGGGATGAAAGGGAGATCCTTTTGCCACAACCTGCTTTGTTTAGTGTTGACAAGAGACCGTGGTCGCGCTCCAAGGAGGAGGTGGACGAGCAGCTTCGCTTGCTGGGGTTCCACGAGCAGCACCAGGAAGATGTGCCCTCCTACGATTACTCTGTGCACTACGGAGGGACGTACTCAAGCTCGCACCAGGACGAGGGTACCTCCTCATCATACCACGGTGACACTTCATCCTGGCCGGCTTGGGATTGATTCCACTTAGGCCAAAAGCCTAAGCTTGGGGGAGGTACGCCGACACCGCACTCATCTCCATATCTTGTTGCGTCGGTACTTTGTATATTCATGTTTTCGTTCCCTTTTTAGTTTTCGTTTTTCTTTGCTTTTGCTTTCTAAAAATACAAAAAGACCAAAAATATTTTTGTTGTTTCTCTTTGGTTTGCTTCTTCTTTTTGCCTTGGTTTGCTTTTCCCTTTTTGCTTTGTTTGAACTATTTGAAAAACCCAAAAAAAAATTGCTTTGCTTGTTTTTCTCTTTTGGTTCTTGTTTAAAAATCGAAAACACCAAAAATATTTGTCGTTCTTCTTTGGTTTTTGCGAGTTTGCTACAAGGTTCGGCAATTCTCAGTGGAATATTGGTTTTCATATTATTATTCAAGCCACACAAGTGAAGAGCAATAATGAGGATTAATGACAACTTGAGGCATGGTAAGAGGCTGGTAACGAACTCTATTTGTCTTCATTTTTGTACATATACTCATCACTGTGGGCATGCTTAGTCCGTTCATGTAGAGTGTATGTTTTCTCTGGATACTTAGTAGTTCTTGCTTTCTTATGATTAGCTCCAGCTCGCTAATAGTTTGTAGCATGTCTCATGAATGTTTTCTTGCATTGCTCTATTCATAAATTGGTATGACACAGTGGTATCCTCCTCTGAATGTTTCATTTGATTGACTTAGCACATGCTCACGCATGCACAAGACTGTGATAATTAGTTAAGCCTTGATGAATTATTTTGCCTTGAGGATCTTGAATCACTTTCATGCCATGAGTAGTCCTGTTTTGTTGCAAGCATGATAATGACAACTATTGCTCTCTCGTTTGTCGCTCCCTTACTATTGCTAGCCATCACTTCCACTGAGTGTTTTACTCAAAATTTCCAACTCCCTAAACCAAATATTTCCAAAGTGTCCACCATACCTACCCATTAGCATCATTTGCTACCTCCGTGCATATTCAATATGCCTTGTTTTCTTCCGAATAAAATGTTTGCTTGTTATGAGAAAGTTAGTTAGTAAAGCTCTCACGAACTTGATGGCACACTTTATTTTCTTGCACTTAATAAACCTGAACCATTGCGTCCTTCTTTGTTGTGCATATGCTTGCGCTTTATGAGTTGAAGTTAGCAGAACCATGTACCATGGGGACCGCTTTCAACACTTCATAGGTACTTTGTACCTAGTTGGTATCATGTTCTTTTGCTTATGGATCCCGGCGGTGTGAAATAAAAGTGGATCTTGTAAGATCATGGAGTTTGTATGTATGTTAGAGAAACGCCTGGGCTCTAGCCTAAGCCATGCCTAATCATGGTGGAAACTTGCAGCATAACCATAATGAGCATTCTATGAAGCATCCTCAATAAAAATCTATGCACATAGTAAATAAAAAGATCGCCGAGATGCTCATTGTCTGCTTGCCTTGTATTTTGATTATGGGATAGCTCCCGTGTCATGTGCAAGGGGTACCCCGTTGGCGGTTCTCTATGATACGTGTATACTTACAATGACAAGATCTTGCTTGTGACTAAAGTTGAGTAGCATGAGGATCGGTCTTCGTAAGTAAGGGGCATGAGACTTTGATTTATAACTTGTCAAGCATATCCTCTTAGTTGTGTCACTTTCACCTTAACCACATCAAATATGCTTATGATAGGGGCAATGAGAGCTCAAAGCTAACGAGTACCATACTTTCAGCATTTGGAAGCCCTTCAAATTATTCAAAACCTTTTCTTGTACTTGTTGAGTCTCCACATATTCTTTGAGCACCTTCTTGAGAGCATAGTTGTCATTCTTTGTGTTTGTCCCATTACTTGATTATTTGTGTTATGACTTTGATGCTTGTATCCTTAATATCTTTACTTCTAGTCATCACTTGAACTTCAGAGATGCCTTGGCATTCATAATCAAAGGCAAGCAAGATACCACTCTATCATACCTTTTTATGAGCATGGTAATGTTGCTTATGTTTGTGCTTCTTGCTACTTATTATTCTTGAGTTGGAATCTCTTCATAGCTTGCAATAACTATTAAGTAGACTCAGTTGCATACTCCTTATTATGAATTGTCTAGGTAGTTGATCACATTGCTGAGAATATTTACATCATATGAAGCAAATGTGTTCGTGAAAGTTCTTTTATCGCACTCAGTTTTCAACTGAATTGCTTGAGGACAAACAATAAGTTAAGCTTGGGGGGGAGTTGATACATCCAAACCGTATCTACTTTTCCGAACACTTTTGCTATTGTTTTTCCTCTAAACTTGTGTGATTTGGATGCAACTAATGCGGACTGACGCTGTTTTCAGCAGAATTGCCTTGGTGTCTACTTTTTGTGCAAAAAATCAACTATCAGGAAAAATCCCGAAAAATATGCCAAAAATCCTATTTCACCCGAAGACTCTAGGAGCCAGAATACGAGACGGAGGAGAGCCCTGGGGTGGCCACACCACCTGGTGGCGGGGGCCAGGCTAGGCCGCTCCAGGGGGTGGTGTGGGCCCCCCAGGCACCCCCTCGGCCTCTCTCTTCGCCTATAAGGAGCCTTCTGACCTAAAAACTTTAGGGGGTTCAACGTTTTTCCAAAAGGAGTTCCGCTCCGCCGCCACCACCAGATTCCACGAAACAGCACCAGAAGCTCCGTTCTGGCACCCTGCCGGGACAGGGGATTGGAGGAGATCATCGCCATCATCATCACCATCGCTTCTCCATCGACCATCCATGTTTCCCCCATCTATGAGTGAGTAATCCCCCGTTGTAGGCTATGGGGATGGTAGGGATTGGATGATATCGTTCATGTACTGGCATCAGATTGTTAGGGCATGGTGCCTAGTATCTTTTATTAGTGCTTTATAACTTTGTTGCGACTTGTTGTGCTTAATGATTGTCACTAGGGCCCGAGTGCCATGATTTTAGATCTGAACTTATTATTGATTCATTATGATAGTATTGTTTCTGGTCTTATCTACAAGTTGTATACTCACGTTATTGTCCAGAACCTATGGCCCCGAAGTGACAGAAATCAGGATAACTGGAAGGGAAAGGCTTTGATGTGAGGATCACATGTGTTCACAGAGTGTTAATGCTTTGCTCCAGTGCTCTATTAAAAGGAGCACCTTAATTGCCAGTAGTTCCCTAGAGGCCCCGCTGCAAACGGGCTGGCAGGACAAAAGATGTTGTGCAATTTCTCATTGCGAGCACGTATGACTATATATGGAACACATGCCTAGGATTGTGTAGTACTTGGGTGCTTTATCTTATTTATCTGCAATTGTCCTATGTTCTGATTGCTATGTGAATCTTCTTGTCCATGCAACGCCCGTCCATCCATCCCTATGCCTACCGCACTCGAATCCCACTGTTTAGTGCTTTCGTTACTGCTGTCTTTGCTTTACTACTACTGTTACTTTACTATTCCTACTACAAAACTGTTGCTACTGATAAACTGTTGTGAGCAAGATTGTTTCCAGGTGCAGCTGAATTGACAACTCAGTTGTTAAGGCTTATAAATATTCTTTGGCTCCCCTTGTGGCGAATCAATAAATTGAGTTTCACTTCCCTCGAAAATACTGCGATACACCCCCTATACTTGTGGGTCATCACATTGACGCACCAGCCGCACGGAGCAAGTTCTTGAAGCTTGTAGGAATGCCTCCGACAAGTGAATCCACCAGCTCATCCAGATTTTCGATCAACTCAGCCTTGGGTGTCATCTCCTCCCGAAGACGGCTGAGCACGCCTTTAGCCTTGGCGAGCGTACCCTGCATGGCAGGCTGCGGTCTTCGACTGCCGAGATGGCACCCGCCAATACGTCATCACGGCGGAGCGCCTGTGCGTCAAAGCTTAGCCCGCTGGCATCTACACAAAAATCGAGCATTGGCACAACATCAGCAACAAATAACAGCATCGAAGGCAATCAAAAAAGAGGCAATTGATGAAATTAAAGACCAGCAAATACCTGAGAGAGCCTTGGCAATCGAAAAAGCTGTTTTTCGAACAACTTCTCCCTAACTGCGATGAAGGCACGCAAATCCTCTTCGCGCTTTTGCGCCTCGTCACGCGTCGCAATTGCCTCATCGCGGCTCTTCACAGCCGCGGCGAGCGTCTTTTCCCGGGTGGCGGCGTCACGAAGAAGGGCATTATGTTCAGCTGAAAAACAAACAAAAAGGATAGACTATCAGTTGAATACATAACAACGATGCAGAAGAAGAAGAAGTAAAAAGCACCTACCTTCCACCATGCGATGGCGCATATCCAGCATTGCATGCTGGCGACCCATTGCAAGCACCTGCCCCGCCAAGTGAGCAGCTTCCTTCACAAGGAGCTATCGTAAAAGGAAAACAACAAAGGATTAGCAGATGACATAGATAAAATCGACTGCAACATCAGAATAAGAGATACCACACTTACATGACCTTTCAATGACTCCGAAGTCGATTGATGAGCAGTCATCCAGGAATCCATCTGATGCTCCCCATTGTGTGGAGAGCTTGATGAATTATGCCCGGAGTGGGCCGTCAATGGAGGGGAAGGAGCACGCTTAACCTCTTTCTTGGCCCTGGAGGTCGCGACTCTAGATTCTTTAAAAAATTGGACGTCGCCAGAAGATGATGATGCCTGCTGACTGCAAGACCAAACCAACATCAAGAAAAGGCAACTCCAAGGAAGAACCAAAAGGAAGACTCGTATACTTACCAATCAAAATTGTCAAAATCGAAGGAAGGGTCCCCTGACTCTGACGACGACTCCTTCGGCAGTCGCATCTTCTTGCGAGAGGATGGCGCCATGGTACTCACAGGAACGGCAGGGATCGGCGACTCTGCACCAACACCTACACCTTCCGGAGTCGAAGGAGACGACGCATCCGAATCCTCGTTGCGCGAACGCTTGCGAGTGTCCGGACCACTCGACTCGGGGGCTTCCTCCTCCACATCAGATGGGACGGTCGACTCCGACTCGTCCTCTTCCAAGGCTTCACGAGGGATAACCTGATGGGTTCGTAGCATGGAAAACAAAAAATTTCTACCGCAAGAACGAACAAAACCCAGATCTAATCTAGATAAAAGCGAAGATCTAATCTATTAGACATGTGCAACGAGATAGATCTGTACTAACCCTTGTAGATCCGAAAGCGTTACGAGATTCGGATCTCGTGGTTGATGTAGTCGATCACTTGCCGATCTCACGATCGAGTAGACGATCCTTCCGGCGCCGCGTTCCGGCAGCGCTTCCGCAGTCGGTCACACGTGCGGAGTCGAAGCAGACCTTCCTCTCCTTGTTCCAGCGAGCAGCAGAGGTAGTAGATCTTCTCCACGGAATCCCAGCAGCATGACGGCGTGGTGGTGGTGGTGGAGTAGAGAATTCTGCAGGGCTTCGCCTAAGCCTGAGCAGAAGAAAGGAGGAGGAGAGAGGCGGCTAGGGCAAGAGTGGAGGGGGCCAGGGGGTGGCGCCTCCACCCCTCTATTTAAAGGAGGGAGGCGCCATGGGGAGGTGAAGTCCTTGTAGGACTCCCCTCTCCCTTGGCCGGCGGAGAAAGGAGGTGGGGAAAGAGTCCTACCCCCCCCCCCCCCACGAATCCTTGTCTTACCCCACAAGGATTCCTTGATCCTTTCTTGGTTTTCAAGTAAACTCCAAGAAATCTTCCAGAACCTTCCAGAACATTCCGAAACCTTCTAGAATCCCCATACAAATACTCCGGAACATTTACTAACTTAGAAAATGATCCCAAATATATGAATCTTATTCTCCGGACAATTCCGGATCTCCTCGTGATGTCCCGGATCCAATCCGAGACTCCGAACAACATTCGGTCTCCAACGCACATTCCATATCTACTTAAAACAACTTCAAACCTTAAGTGTGTCACCCTACGGTTCATGAATATGCAGACATGATGGAGACACCTCTCCGATCAATAACCATCAGCGGGATCTAGAGATCCATAACGGCTCCCACATACTCAACGATGACTTTGTGATCGATAGAACCATTAACATACGAAACCAATTCCCTTTGTCACGCGATACTCTACTTATCCGAGGTTTGATCGTTGGTATCTCCATACCTAGTTCTACCTTGTTACTGATAAGTACTCTTTACTCGTTCCATGTTATGTCATCCCTTGTGACCAAGTCACATGCTTGCAAGATAATTAGATGACATTCCACCGAGAGGGCCCAGAGCGTATCTATCCGTCATATGGATGGACAAATCCCAATCTTGGTCCATGCGCTTCAACACATACTTTCACAATACACAATGACACCTTTATGACCACCCAGTTACGAAGCGGTGTTTGATGTCATCAAAGTACCCATCCGGTGATGGTGATTAACATAACCTCATGGTTGAAGGATTAGGTTACTATGTATTTTAAAGCTTATAGTAATACGAACTTAATGACTTGATCTTATGCTACGCTTACTATGGGTGTGTGTCCATCACATCATTCTCCTAATGATATGATCTTGTTATTAACGACATCCAATGTCCTTGATCAGGAAACCATGATCATCCATTAATCAACAAGCTAGTTTAACAAGAGGCTTACTAGGGACTCTTTTATGTTTACAAAACACACAAGTATTAATGTTTCCGATTAATACAATTATAGCATGGGATGTAAACATTTATCATAAACATAAAGATATAATAATAACCACTTTATTATTGCCTCTTGGGCATATCTCCAACAGTCTCCCACTTGCACTAGAGTCAATAATCTAGTTAAAAAACTTGTGCATTCAACACCTATGGTTTTCTGGTGTTGTATAGACACTATTGCTAGTGGTAAACATAATCTTCGGATCTGACACTTCCGGGTCCATGTGTATTTGCATGTCCTTGCGTCTCTACGCATTACTCATTCTCCAATGAGATGGCATTGTATAAATTTGGTCCTTTGGTGAGACCTTTAGTTCCTTGGGATTAAATCATGTTGATACAATTGTCAATGTATCTTCATAATATTATCCCGCTATGAACCACGCCTAGTTTGATAACAAACTACTTAACACAAATGCCCTCCTTTGCTGCTACTATAGCAGTTATATACTTAGCCTTTTGTTGTAGTATTCGTCACAATATCTCAACTTTGGAACTCATCCAAATCCATCATGGAACATCCTTTCCATTATATTGTGCCACCCATAGTATAAATTGAGATAAGTTTAATTTGTATCTTGTGACAAAACTAGTATCAATGTAACACTTTACAATGAACTACCTTTAACTATTTGTCACTTATACATGATATATTCTTAGTTCTTCCAAAGCTCATAAGAATATATTTACTATTATCCAATGATCATCTTATGAATCATTCTGGTATATGCTCATAACATTTAGAGCGTAGGACATATCTGGATGTGTACATCTCAAAGAATGATTGATCAAAATATTCTTCTAATTTCACCAAGTGTCAAAACACTTGAATCTCGTGTCAACACACTTGAATCTTGATTTAGTCCTTTCCGTGCGTCAAGAACCTTTCTTGTTGTTTCCATATTGAACTCATTCAACATTTTATCTATGTACATTTGGCAAAACCACATTAGCGCCTCAATCTATTCATATAGACATTGATGCCTAATTCTTGAGTTATGCCTAAGTCTTTCATCGAAATGAAATTCTTAACCTGTGTCAATAAAAGATACATTATTTCTAATCAAAAATATGTCTTTCACATAATGTATTAGAAATATGTCTTAGCGCTCCCACTTAATTTCTTGCAAAATGCAAACATCTTCATCGTCTCTGAAGATTCCAACTCCGCGATGCTCACTTCAACCATTGAAGTTTTGCATACTCTTTTAGCATCCTTTGAATTAACAAAACCCTTTGGATTGTGTCATGTACACGTCCTAGGTAACCATTCTATTAGAAGAACTTGTTTTGTTTGTTCAACTACCATATACCAAAATATATGTAGTGGTTGCTACATTAATCCGTCCAGACTAAATATCGCTATGAAAGATCAAATCTTATCATAGTCAATTCCTTGAACATTGTCGTAAACTATTTCCGACATGTCGACTATTTCATAGATTTGAAACACCCATGTCTATTTATTTATAGATCCAAACACGACTGATAGGCTTCACGCCTTTCCGGAGGGTCTTCTAAGTTCAGGAACTTGATTTCTCATGTATGGATACTATCACGGATTCCATGACTTCTAGTCATTTTATGGAGTCAGGGCCCATCATCACTTCTCTGCATGTAGTCGGTTCATCATTGTCAAAACAATAACGACTTGCTTATCAAATCTTACTATTTGATTCTTCCCGACCCACACGGTTCTATAGGAACTCTAATCTCCGAGATCGCACCTTTTGTAATCACGAGAGCCATGAGCATTGTGGCCGCCACCGGGACACTTTCCGGCGCTGCGCTACTTAGCACATATAGCTAAGGTTCAACAACCTTATCAAAGTTCTATTGTCCTCCCACTTAACTTTTCACGAAAAATTCCTTCTCAAGAAACTTGACGTTCCAAGCGACAAACTCTTTTGTCCTCGGCGTTATGGAGAAATTCCCAACAAATTCTTTGGAATAACCTACAAAGACGTGCTTATCCAACTTTGGTTGTAAACATTTTACTTATGCATAGCATACCAAAATTTAAGAAAAGACAATTCGGGTTTTATCCCAAACCATGACTTATATGGTGTCATTTCAACGGATCACGATGGAGCTCTTTCAGTGTAAAAGCGGTAGTCACTAAAGCTTTCATTTTTAAAATATAATGGCAGTTTTATAAATGACACCTTTGATCTTACCATGTAAAACAAGGTTTCATTACATATCTCGAACACTCCATACTCCTATGGTGTTTTGGGAAATGCAAATCCATGGAACGATTCCTCAAATCTTAGGTGTTTTGCTAAACTTGTAACTCAAACATCTTTCTTTATGATCCAATCATAAACTCTTTTATTTTCTTGTTACAATGATTTTCCACTTCATCTTGAAAGTCTTTGAACATTTTTCAAATGTTCCATACTTCTTCCTTATTGAGTAAGTATATACATATACTCACTCAAATCTTCGGAGAAAGCATATGAAGTTGAAATCCATCGCCCACGACTACACATAATGGACTATATACATCAATATGTACAAATTCCAATCAGTTAGTCGTCCGTTCCTCTTTTGGCCTACGAACGGAGTTTTAATTATCTCCAGGAAAGTATCACAAGCGTCATTTGATCCAAATCAAAGACTCCAAAAATCCATCAACATGGAGTTTCTTCATATATCCTTTCAATATAATTTAAACGGCGATGTCACTTCGCAAGTGATCTTTCAATCATTTGTCTCGCAACTTTTTAGCATTAGTTTTATGGTCGTTATTTCCCCTACCAGACTTGTATATTATCCATCTATTATGGAATACGGTAATTATTTGAACAACCTTTTGTCGTCATAATACCTGATCAAAATAACAATTATTGAAACAAATCTTGCAGGCAAGCTTTGATGTTAACGAGCAACACAACAACCCTTTGTTTGTTTTCGATGAACATCATCACATTTTCTCTTGCTAGTTACTTAGACCATTGCAGTTCATGAATTGTGTTGTCCTGTATGACACTTCATACCAACCAATTCGGTATCCAATACCGGTATCCAATACCTAAGAACCACATTGTTTAACAAGCAAGGAATACAACCATAACATGTATATCTTCTATATGCCTAAGTTGGACATCTCCAACCTTTTATTTTCTGCCAAATATTTTATAGATTCTCTTTCAGCAATTCCCTTTTTTTTAAAAGAATCTATCAACATCAATAGTGGTGTCATCAACATGACACATGGTACAAAGCGTATATAGTCAACTACTAATACCTTTGGACTTGCACTTTGAGGTGGATCACCATCATCAAATGTTTGGTGTTCCATCACCAACAGCAACTATTACGACTACTTGGAATAAAGCTATTACATGATGAATAGACACGCAGGTCTTAAACAAAATTTAAAGACAACCATTAGGCTCTTGTCGGTTGCCATATTACAATAAGGATCATTGCATACATCAAATATAATCACAATCATATAATGGTCATATCACATCACAAAACCCCTGCAAAAACGAGTTAGACGCCTCTAATCTTCTTTGCATGTTTTACGTGGCTTGGGGCTTTCGAATAAGAACGGATCTTACCTACGAACATGAACCACAATGTTGATACAAGTGCTATCAAGTGCAAAGTGTAGATTGGATCTATACTATGGTGGGAGAGACAGACACCCGCAAAGCCACTTGTGCAAAGCAAGTTACACGTCAAGCGTGGAGCAAGTCTCATGTGCGATGACATGTAAGGTTAGCCCGAGCCGCTTCATCCCACCATACCGCAAGATGCAAAGTACACAAAGCAAAAGACGGCACGAGAACCAACGCCCACAAAACCATTGTGTTCTACTCGTGCAACAGATCTATGCATAGACACGGCTCTGATACCACTGATGGGTTCGTAGCATGGAAAATAAAAAATTTCTACCGCAAGAACGAACAAAACCCAGATCTAACCTAGATAAAAGCCAATATCTAATCTATTAGACATGTGCAACGAGATAGATCTGTACTAACCCTTGTAGATCAGAAAGCGTTACGAGATTCGGATCTCGTGGTTGATGTAGTCGATCACTTGCCGATCTCAAGATCGAGTAGACGATCCTTCCGGCGCCGCGTTCCGGCAGTGCTTCCGCAGTCGGTCACACGTGCGGAGTCGAAGCAGACCTTCCTCTCCTCGTTCCAGCAAGCAGCGGAGGTAGTAGATCTTCTCCACAGAATCCCAGCAGCATGACGGCGTGGTGGTGGTGGTGGAGTAGAGAATTCTGCAGGGCTTCGCCTAAGCCTGAGCAGAAGAAAGGAGGAGGACAGAGGCGGCTAGGGCAAGAGTGGAGGGGGCCAGGGGGTGGTGCCTCCACCCCTCTATTTAAAGGAGGGAGGCGCCATGGGGAGGTGGAGTCCTTGTAGGACTCCCCTCTCCCTTGGCCGGCGGATCAAGGAGGTGGGGAAAGAGTCCTACCCCCCCCCCCCACGAATCCTTGTCTTACCCCACAAGGATTCCTTGATCCTTTCTTGGTTTTCAAGTAAACTCCAAGAAATCTTCCAGAACCTTCCGGAACATTCCGAAACCTTCTAGAATCCCCATACAAATACTCCGGAACATTTCCTAACTTAGAAAATGATCCCCAATATATGAATCTTATTCTCCGGACAATTCTGGATCTCCTCGTGATGTCCCGGATCCAATCCGAGACTTCGAACAACATTCGGTCTCCAACGCACATGCCATATCTACTTAAAATAACTTCGAACCTTAAGTGTGTCACCCTACGGCTCATGAATATGCAGACATGATGGAGACACCTCTCCGATCAATAACCATCAGCGGGATCTGGAGATCCATAATGGCTCCCACATACTCAATTATGACTTTGTGATCGATAGGACCATTAACATACGAAACCAATTCCCTTTGTCACGCGATACTCTACTTATCCGAGGTTTGATCGTCGGTATCTCCATACCTAGTTCTACCTCGTTACTGATAAGTACTCTTTACTCGTTCCATGTTATGTCATCCCTTGTGACCAAGTCACATGCTTGCAAGCTAATTAGATGACATTCCACCGAGAGGGCCCAGAGCGTATCTATCCGTCATATGGATGGACAAATCCCAATCTTGGTCCATGCGCTTCAACACATACTTTCAGAATACCCAATGACACCTTTATGACCACCCAGTTACGAAGCGGTGTTTGATGTCATCAAAGTACCCATCTGGTGATGGTGATTAACATAACCTCATGGTCGAAGGATTAGGTTACTATGTATTTTAAAGCTTATAGCAATACGAACTTAATGACTTGATCTTATGCTACGCTTACTATGGGTGTGTGTCCATCACATCATTCTCCAAATGATATGATCTTGTTATTAACGACATCCAATGTCCATGATCAGGAAACCATGATCATCCATTAATCAACAAGCTAGTTTAACAAGAGGCTTACTAGGGACTCTTTTATGTTTACAAAACACACAAGTATTAATGTTTCCGGTTAATACAATTATAGCATGGGATGTAAACATTTATCATAAACATAAAGATATAATAATAACCACTTTATTATTGCCTCTTGGGCACATCTCCAACATAACCCCCTCAAGAAGAGGGGGCATACAGGGTGACACCACCTAATCCTGCATACAGAACACAATTCAGCACAAAGTCAAGAAACAACAAAGAAGCAGTCGACAAAAAAGCTACTACGTAGCACAATTGTACCTCAGGAGGAGGGTTAGCAACATCGAACGGAGGAACGTCTGGTTCTCTAGGGAGCACATCCTTGACGGTGTACTTGGTGACTAGCCACACCCTCTTATCTACCTTACTCGCGGAAATACCATCGGCAGATACGCGAGTGACATCGTCCGCGCCAGTCCACTCGAACATAGGGTGGACTCTGGCCTGCAGGGCTGGACGCGATGGCGCAGCCATGTGCGAATGAGGGCACAGCCTCCCTCCTCTTTGCCCATGCGACTCTCGAGGTCACAGACGCGCTCGTATAGCTCATCTGTCTCCGCGGACTCGTCGGGCATAATCACGTTCTTCTAGGAGCGCATCCTCTTGCATGGCGTCCCGGGATCGAAGGGCGCGAGTCCGTAGTGGTCTCCGTCGGCCTTCAGGTCGCAGATGTAGAACCACTTGTCCCTCCATCCTTGGACGGACGCCGTGAGTTTGATATCGAAGTATGTGGCGGAGGGATCAACGTGGATACCGCAGCCGCCTACATCGTAGACTACGGAGCCAGACGTCGATTGACGCTTCAACTTGAAGAGACGCTTGAAGAGGCCGAAGTGCGGCTCGATTCCGAGCCAGCACTCGCAGAGAGTAATGTAGCAAGCTACGTGGAGGATAGAATTGGGGGACGGCTGATGGAGGTGGAGCCCGTAAAAGCAGAGAATGCCCCTGAAGAAAGGATGCAGGGGCAAAGAAAGACCGCGGATGATGAACGCTAGGAACATCACCCGAAAGCCAGCAGGAGGAGAGGGGATTACCTCACTTCTAGGGACGCGCGCATCCGCGACTGCGGAAGACAAAACTCCGTCCTGGCATAGAAGACAAAGCTCTGAAGATTTTATCACGGATGCGCGCCATGCACCATTGGTGACGCGTGTGCCCGTGCCCTTCTTCTTTCCCGCGGCGGCGGTGCTGGTGCCCGCAGCGGCGGAGCCACCCTTCTTCTTCGTCGCAGCCGCGGCAACAGCGGAATTGGCCGCAGCACCTCCCTTTTTCTTCCCCATTCCGCGGCGGTGGTGTGACTGGAGGAAGTAGCTGGGAAATACGCGGAGCTGGTCCAGTGCCGCGAAGGAAAGGAGCGCAAAGAAGTAGAGGAGCAACGGCAAATGGAGACAGAGGCAAAGGCAGAAAAGAAGTAGATGTGAAATTTACCGTCGCCGCATTGCTACTTACCCCCCTAGAAGATGCAATCCAACGGCTAAGAAAAACCCTATCAGACGCGTGGCGTTCATCGCGCTCGACACGTGGAGGACCTGAAGCGTGAACCGTCCCCTACTACTCCCATTACGCACGGAAATCGAGGAGGCGCAGTTAAAACAAAGATTACGCACGCCCAGTCAAATCAGAGTCAGAAAACGGGACCCACCGCTCGTCACGTCCCGTCAAAACTCGCTCACGCGGGCAACTGAGGTCATGGATCGTCAGCACTGACGTCATCAAAAATTACATAGCAAAAGACGTCGACTACTTTAGTCCTTGCTCGAGTCTTCGACTCCACCAAGCACTCGGGGGCTACTCCCATAGGGAGCGCTGGTCGCGCACCTTGCGATTTCTTCTTCTTACAGGAACATGGATAATCAAAGCAAACCCAACCACTCGAAGCACGATTCGACTATGGACATGGGTTACTCCCATAGGGAGTGCCGGAAGCAAATTTGACTGAAACAAGCAAACAAAAGACGACAGCAGTCGCAAAAGTTATTTAGTCCCTGCTTGAGTCTTCGACTCAACCAGGCACTCGGGGGCTACTCCCATAGGGAGCACTGGTTGCGCACCCTATGATTATTTGTACAATGTGCTGTGTGTTGATAACATCCACACTCGAAGCTTATGGTGACGCCGCCTCATATTTTCCTTGCAAAGAGACTGCGTCTCCTGGGTCACCCGAATCGTCTCCGCGATAACAAAAATTCGGATGCTGCGCTTACAGCATGAAGATAAGACCTGAATAAGGCTTGTCAACGCATTTGCTGCGCACTACCAGAAATATATCCGTGCCTACAGGTACGATGAACATGCCTTGACGGACGCGTCGAGTGCTCACACCCATATACTGGAATTTGACTCCTGTAAGACCTTCGCGGCTTGAGTCGAATTACACCAGCACTTTTCCGGATTCGAGTCCGAGGACTCGAGTACGAGTAGATGGCGTTGTTTTACCCTAAGGTAGTTAACTGATACTGATACATCAGTTAAATCAGGCACGCACATCAACAATCCCTATGACACAAACAGAACAGTCGAAAAACATACTCAGTCATGCACTCGAAAGGATTCATAAAGTCTCCAGTCGAATCTGCGATTCCACTGGACACTCGGGGGCTACTGACATGGGTATACCCTACAGGTACTCGAGCTTGGTATATATGGCCTGATTACATAGAGGCCCACGATGTCGCCAAGGCCCAAATGAAGAACTCGAGTAACCTACGGACTCTCGATTGCTTGAAGAACAAGAAGAAGCTAAAGATAGAAAGTTCAAAGGGAAAAACCATAACTTGTAACCGACTCGACCTGCTACCCGAGACCCAGCCTATCTATATAAAGGCTAGGAGGGGGCGGCGAGGAGGACGCACGCAACCCTAGTTTCCACAACTCTTGCCAAATTGCATATGTGCACAATTGTAATCCTCGATTCCTTCAATAATTCCATGAGCAGACAAGCAGGAGTAGGGACCTCTACGAGGCCTGAACCTGGATAAATCTTCGAGTCCCATGTGTGCTTGTTTGCTAGCTGATAGATGTCTCCAGCGCTCCCTCCTTCTCCAAAACCCAAGTCCATAACAATGGGCATTGATGAGTTAAACCCTCGTCACATATTCTCCGAATATGCTTCTCCCAAAATAGCAAAGGGGTGCACTCCTTTTTCCCTTCGTAAGCCACTCCAGACTCATGGTGTAAGCCTCTCTGAGCCCCTCTGTGGCGCGGCATCATCCGACAAAGGCAACATCACCTTTGTAGGCCTGTACTCGCTGGTCCTCCCCTCTGTCCTCTGCGCTCACGCTACAGTGGAGAGAGAAAACCTTTGACCAAGGAGATTCATTCCTTCTCTTGTAAGCCAGGTGGTAACCTGGCTCAGGCTTGGTTAACTCGGCCTTGTGGGTACCTATAAACAAGTTACAAAGAAGTGGCCGACATACGTTTTATGTTGGCCGAGGTAATGTTGGATGGACTTTGTCCGGCCTGGGTCTACCGTAAGTCGGCTGAGGTGACTCGGTCAGCTTCCGCTTTGACCTTGCCGTACCTCGGCTATCACGGCTATTATACTCCGGCTTAACCCTACCCGAGGTTATCCCCCCAACATTAGTCCTCGAAGCTGGTGCTGTCTTAGCGACTTCAGCTGATAAGGCCATAGCAGGTTCAACCCGCTAAGTTCTTTATTCCTCTTGCCGAGTTACTCAATGACCTAGCCATTTCACTATAGACTTTGCTTTCCTTGACTTCCCTTGGCTTATTCCGAGTTATTCCTCGTTGGCCGGGTTATTCCTTCATATCCGGGTTACCTACATAGATTTCTTCCTTCTCGTGTATGCTTCCCCACGTCCTACATGGAGGGTAATCATTATTTTGCCTCATTTTAAGGGCCTGCACCAGTTACTGCGCCTTTTACCGTGCATGTTGTCAGGAATAACTGTTGCGAATGTCACGTCCTAGCGCCCCTTAGATAACCGCAACGTCACGTCGCGTCTTGCGATCCACTGCGCCGTGTGGCTCTTTCGGTGGCATGGATTTGATTGGTTGATCCCGCTGATACACGGCCACACCGTGTGGCCTGCAACATAGGAAGATCCCACTACCCTTCTTAGGGGCGTGGTTAAATAGGGGAGCGGGACGGCCCCTTAGCATTCCCCCGCTCGTTTCCTCCCTTTGTGCGTTCTTCTTCTTCTTCCTCTATGCGACACCGCCGCCGCTGCCTCCGCTTAAGCACAGCGCCGCCGCTGTCGCGCCTTGTTGTTGTCTTCTCCGCCATAGTTATGCCGCTGCTTCTCTGCTCGTACCCCGCCATGGGTCCGTGCCAATCCAAACCTTCCCCCTGCTTCAGATTGGATTCGCGAGGGCGAGGATCTAGAGATGCCTCAAGATCTCTCTGCCGTCGATGAGCACGAAGAGGGCGGTGATGCCCACGAGCGTGGTGCCTGGGCCGGCTCCTGAGTCTGTGAGGATGACATCGATTGGCTGACCTAGACCCGCCGCATCCTAGCCGGGGTAAGCTGTCGCCTCCCTTACGAGGAGATCACTCCATCTCCCAATCCGGGTGAGTATGCTGTTTTCCTTTCTCACTTCCAACGTGGGTTCGGATTACCCGTTAGTGATTTCTTCCATGAATTCATCACCACCTTTGGTCTTCAACCTCACCATCTTCCGGCTAACGCCATCACTTCTCTTTCGGCTTTCGCCTCCGGGGTTGAGGGGTATCTCGGCCTTTGGCCGACTATACACATTTGGTACAAATTCTTCAGATTTAGGGCCAATGTCGTCCCGGATCCAGAGGTTTGCCCTGCCGACAAATCTCTGACACGGTGCGGGGCGGCTTCCATCTCACCCTGGAAAAACTCTGTCTTCCCCCGAGTCACCGGTCTGGAGTCCTGCAAGGGATGGGCTAGACCGTTCTTCTACGTGAAGAACGATACCGAGGAAGACAAGATTCGGCTGCGTCCCTTTGTTCTCGGCGTTCCTGACAGGACCCTTTGGGGCTGGATCCCGAGGCAATCCGGCACCTTGGTTTCGTTGGTGGAGAAGCATATCAAGGAGCTGGATCTGTTGGGGTTCTGTGGCGAAGATATCATGATCACCTTTATCCGTAATCGCATCTCGCCACTACAGCAGCGCACACATAAGCTCTGCCATATGAGCAGGCACCTTGACCCCAACCGGACTTTATCATTCGAGCTCACCAATGCTCAGATTTTCTGCCGAATCAAGGCCATTTTCAAGATAACCTTGGACATGAACGAAGATTGGGAATGGGGGTTTGAGCACTTTTGCCCAGATAGGCCAGCTCCCATGGTATACCCTTTATCTAACTCTCTTTTCTAAATTACCTTTTATGTCGGATCGCATCATTTGCTTGATCCTTTTGCCTTGTTCTTTCAGATGTTTCTTCAACAGACAGTTGAGGATGGCACGGAGCCGCACCTTAAGTGGGGGAACACCGCGATACCTCGGACATGGAAGAGCCGGACTCCGAGATGTTCTAGTAACTTGTTAACCATTCTCGAGGGAATCTAGTAACTTGTTAACCATTCTTACATATTCATGCGCTATAGGAGGAGGTTCCCTCAATTTATATAAGTATAACCATCGGTTAGGCGATGGAATATAACCTACGTCTCAGTATCTATTTTTTTAAATCGAGTTTTCACACGAGCCAACAATGACTAGCAAGGAAGCATGGAATGGAGAAAAAAGAAACAGAGACGCCGGTCTAGGGTTCCACCCTAGCCGCTGTCGCCATTTGTTTTATCCTCACCGTCTAGGACCGGAATCGACGAGTCCGTGTCTTCTTTGCTTGCCATCCTGACGGTGGGAGGGGGTGGAGAACTCGGACCTATGTTGTTAAGGGCCAGTTTGGTCAACCGGCATCGACGTTATGGTGGCTATGACGGCATTGTGCGGAACAAGAACAAGGTATACCCGCCTCCTCTTCCACCTCGTCGACAACATCTTGCCGTTGGTGTTGAGGAGGGCCGGAATTTGTCTGGACGTTGGTTCAATGGAGGGGTGGATCTCGTCCTGTCTACGTGTGCTCTAGTGGTGTTACAAGCTTCTGATCAATTTAAGGGTTCAATAGTGACGACTTCAGCTTTGGGGCGCTAGTCCTTAGGGGCACGTGCACAAAGACCTTCCGGCTATCATCAACAACGCTAGGCCGACTTCGGTAAGGGAGTGGCGACAGCGGCGCGTCGGCGGTTTGCTCTTGCGGCAGTAGTGGTCGTTAGGTGGTCCAAGAACCTCGATGTAATTTTTATTATATTTGGTATACCTTGTACTTCTTGTGAACTCATAAAATAGATTCGGATCTTTTCCAGAAAAAGGAAGCACGGAGAAACTAGCCTCTTCAACATTATATATAGTCCAATCTATATCGAGGTACGGGTGCTCCTAACATGAAAGGCGTATGTAGCATCTCTGTCTGGGTGAAGAACACTTTGGTGCGTCCCACATCTATGACGGAAGAAGTCATTTTCGTGTCCCTGCTTTCCGCACTCAAATTCGCTTGGGTGCAAAATCTTGGATTCGTCGGGACAAAATGCACACCTGGTCCTAAAATAGCACCATGGCTTTTCTGTGGCGACAGAGAGAATCAATCGCAGGTTTGGGTCAGTGAACCGATCGAGATGCATACCATGTTTTCAACAATGACGACAGGATTGATATATATATATATATATATATATATATATATATATATATACACACACGCGTACGGAAACACGGTACCCAAGACGATGCATGCTTTTACGATCATCGTGTTGGAAGATGCCTCGAAGCGTAGCTCGGCGAAGAAGCGCGCATCATCATCGTGACCGTCGTCCTTGCGGCGAGCCAAGAAGTTAAGATGGTACCAGAGATCTCCCCTAAAACCAACGCAGGCCACCCTGAGCTCCGACGAGTCCATGATACAGTCGAACTCGGGGGCGCTCTGCAGCAACGGTATCATCAGTAAGCATAAGAAAAAAAGTTGAGAATAGGGGATTAATTAAAGAAATACTCCTAGTAGTTGGTTGCTTGCGCACATACGGGATGGCTGGAGTTGTATGGTTTGAGGGCGCAGTTGGCGAGATCACAGATGGCGGCGGCGTCGAACCGCTGCCGCGCGCGTGGGGAGAAGACATCATCATCAGCAGCAGGTTGGGGATTCTTCAAGAGTTGATGGCATGCAGCTAGCCAGTCTTGTGTCGGGCCTGCATTATAGGCAGGAGGAGGAGCAGCACGGGAAGGCGAAGAGAACCAGGATCCCATCGTACGTAGAGAGACAGATGATCGATCGATCGATCGATGGATGTTTTGTTTTGTTCACCCTCAGGATCTCTCGTACTACTATATATGTAGAGGAGAACAAGTTTGAGTCCTAATCGAATCGGACGTTACCACGACCGCCCGTGTAAGTGGTTCCGACTCGCAACTAAAATCTGGAACTGGATCGGTTTGGACCCAATTGGACTGGGCCTCACTGGACATTGGGTCCAATAGTCCAATATCCATCTAGTGGACACCACGCCACACGCATCGGCCGCCGCCACTGTCGCTGCGTATCCATGTCCCCTTCTCTCTCTCCGTCGCCGTCGCCGCCGCCTCGTCTCCCCCACCATCGTCCCAGCTCACCCGCGTAGCTCCGGCGTCTTCTCCTCGTTTGTTTCCCTGCAGACCTCTCCGCCGTCGCCTCCTCCACCCCGACGCCTCTGTTCCTGCCTTCCTGGGCACCCGACGTCTCACGGCCACCAACGCCAGTAACCTCACGACCGACTCTTCCCCCAGCTCAAGGTCACATGCTCCTTCCCCTACCTCTCTCTTGGGTCTTATCAATCTACCTCCCCATTTAGGCAGATTACACGTTGCTGTGTACTACACTCGTGCACAATTAAGATGCAGTTAGATAAAATCATCTTTTTAGACCAGGTATTGTTTTCAGTTGATACTTGCTATCCGAAATTACCTTTAGTTGGGTGCTGTCACCTGGTACTAGCCCTTTGGTGATCTCCTTGTTACTGCATACTGAACTCAACAGTCCATCTATAAATGATACTGAACTCAACAGGTTGCTACTGATTTCTTAGTTTTACTAGGCTTGCGTCTAAAGTGCAGCACAGATGCACGATTTAGTATTAGTTTTGTGAACTAATTGGTACCATGTTATTGTGTCTGCAGCTGATTTGTCAGAATGTCAACTAGTCCAACTGCAGAGCAAGTACTTGGTGAAGGAGAGGATGAAGTAATTCAGCTAGCCAATCACAGAAGCAGGAAAAGATCTAGAGCTTGGGAATTTTTCAAGGACTTTACCTGATCAAGGAAAAGCTATATTCGTTTATTGTCAAGCCAAATCTTCATATGCTCAAGGGGGTGGCGTGTCACATTTAAGGTGTCCCATATCCACACAATGCTGCTGCAATCCATAGCACAATTATGGATTGTCTCTATGACTCGGATCTGTCCAACAAAGCTTTTGCTTTTACTCTGGATAATGCCATGTCAAATACTGCTTGCAGTGAATAAACTAAAGGCCAAACCTTGGACAGACGAGCCCTTTGGAGGCGATGATCTCCATGCGAGATGTGCAGCACATATCTTGAATTTGGTTGTCCAAGATGGAATGGATATTATCAAGGTCGCAATTGACCCTGTCGGAGATATTGAACACGTAAACTCATACGGGCCTCGCTTACAGACTTTTAACTTGCTTTCAGAAATGTTTGGCCATAAACCTAAGAAAGGATTGAAGCTAGATGTTCCCACAAGATGGAACTCTACGTATACAATGCTTGAAGAAGCTCTAGAGTTTAGCGCTGCCCTCACTAGCTATGCCGATGTCCAAAACATTCAAAGACCTATGGCTGAACAATGGAGCCTGGCTGAGAGAGTTTGCAACATCCTAAAAGAATTGCTCAAAAAATTGGCTACAAGAATACTTGTCCGACGATGACAAAGATGATGGTAAAAAAAATATTAAAAACTGATGCATTGTCTTCCTTAAATTTTGTTTTACATGATGTTATTAATGGTTTCTGTTTCTTTTTCATAGGTTGACTTAATGAGCTTGAGAAGCAGAGTTTTGCTCAAATAGAAGTATTAGGTTTGTTTACTCACCTGGGAAAATTTGCTTACTCACTATCTATCATGGTGTTTTAAGGCTGCTTAGTAATATTATGGTGTTTTGACATTGTCTCAAAGTAGTATTTTGAACCAAGAAGTCCAAGTGTAGGGCCAAGAAGTCCAAATTAAGCGAGTACTTACGGTCCAGCGAGGTGCCTAGGAGGTCTTGAAAGTGGTTGAAGGAGGCTTCATGCATGGTCGCATGGTCAGAGATGACTGCGTCGTCAACCTGTAGGCTATGGATCACATTCTTCTGTCTCCGGTAGGAGGCGTGCTGGTGAAAGAATGTCGTGTTAGCATCACCCTCGCTGAGCCATGCGATCTTCGCCCTTTGCCGAACCATTGTATGTTCTAGGGAGGCTAGCCCTAGGTAGGTTGGTTTAAGGAGTGCCCGAAGGCGGCACTCATTCGGAGAAAGATGCCTGGACTCCCTGGCTAGGTAAGTCGCAAGACCACTTCCCGCGCTGTCATCAGTTGCAACTTTATACACCCTACCTTCTTGTCGCTCCAGCTCATAAGCTAACGCACGGTGCACTTCGGCTTGGCAGTGAGCCTTCAAAAGGGATCTAGGTCCCCATCGATCGCACCCCAGGCTGATTGGACCACCTCACTGAAACCGTTGAGTTTCAGCCAGTAGCGCTCAACTAGAAGCGCTTCCTACCCACTGTCCGCGTAGTGTAGTCGAGGAGTAGGGGGATGTGGTCAGCAATCACCGATGTGAGGCAGCGGAGGGAACAACTGTTATAGAGCTCCTCCCACCCTGCCGTGACGAACACCCTATCCAGCATCTCGAGAGTGGGGTTCTCTTGCTCATTCGACCAGGTGTATCGGCGTCCATGTAGGTAAACTTCCTTGAGTCACAGACATTAAGGAAGCGCCGAAACCTCCCCATCATCCTCCTGTCTAGGTTACTATTGTTCTTATCCTCATCCTTGTAGATCAAGTTGAAGTCCCCGTAGAGTGCCCAAGGGGCTGGCCGTGTTGAGCGTAAAGCCCACAGCTTGGCAAGGAAGGCGATCTTATTGGCATCCTCTTGTGGTTCATAGACACGTCAGCCACCACCTTGGCTCACCCCCTGGCGGGTTTACCCTTGCTGTGACACTATTTGCATCGATGTGTGCGCTATCAAGCTACACTCTGCTGCTATCCCAAGCCACTATGATCCCACCCCGCGTATCGGTTTCTGGCAAGCAGAAATAATCACCAAAGACTGCGCCTAGGTTTTCCATTACAATAGAGCGAGTTACAACTGATAGTTTGGTCTCCTGCAAACATACAGTCGAAGCACCAGTAGTGTCGGCGACACTCCTAACACCTGTGCGGCGTGCTCGGTTATTAAGGCCCCGCACGTTGCACACCATGACCATAGGTTCATAAATCATTGGGAAACGATTTTACACCCAAACTCACGGGGACCCTGTGGTCAAGATGCAACGAGATGTCCACGCTATTGTCCCAGTAATGGTGGGGAGCAACCCCTGATCGTAGACAACAACCACCTGTAAAGTTCTGCCACAGCCTCGATCATATCATCCGTATTGGCAGCTGGTACATCTTGTGGTAGGTTGCCAGAGTTGCCTCGAAAGACGCTTCATCCCCGCTGATCAGCCCAAGATTCCTCATGAGGTCCTTCATCTCCGAGTTGAGCCCACTCGGTTGTCCCGCGATCCTCGAGCTACGCCGTGGTTAGAAGTTCATGGCGAGGAGTTGACGTCACACATAGGGAGTATGGATTAGCGCATCAGGACGAGTCTTAGCCACCTCCAGAAACTCACCCGAGGTACGAGGTCTCGCAGCAACCAACGGTCGCGCGAAACCCGTGGTGGTAAACCGTGATCGTGAGAAGGTCAGCGGTGGGTCAGCCAACAAAGGTGAATGGGGTACGCGGGATTTGTCAATCTAGGTGTGGAACCGTCTTGGTCCTCAGTTCTGGGGGTCGGTGGTGAATAGGCTTCGATCTCCTCGTCTGGCGTTCTCCTCTGCCGGTGGAACCACGCCCTGAGCGGGGGATAGCACAGCCTGGTCCAGGTCAGCCTCGTCCGGCTCAAGCGGTGGATCTCCGGCATGCATCAAGGCCCAGCACCCCATGTTGGATCTCAAACGGCTCTAGCGCATCCCGTAAGTCCTAGGCCAGCCCAGCTAATGGCCTGTCACCAGCGCCCTCCAAAATGGGCCCTGCCCCCCATAGCAGGCCCGTGAAGCTCCTCATGTGCTGGCGCCAAGCTGGCAGCCACGTGGTGGGTTGGGCCGTTCTCGGGTTGGCCGCTAGGGCAGCTAGAAGGGAGTGAGCATGTGGGGGTAGCGTCGGGAAGGTTCTCGCCCCGTCCTCCACTGCGTCACCCCCACCTCTCCGTTCAAATCGGCTAGAGGAGTGGGGACCAGAGAGTTTGTGCCGCCAACCACGACCGGCGCAGCTGGTGGAAAGCTGTTTGCAGCTTGGTCCACGTCCATGCCTTGGACTAGAGAGCCCGCTCCAGCAACTGCCGCTGCAGCTTTACCTTTGGCTCTGCTACCTTTACCTTTTCGGCCCGACCTTCTTCTCCTCCTCTATGTCGCGCTCAGCAACGGAGCAGCGACCAGCACCCCTGACGACAGCATCCGCGACCCGCCCCTGTATCCGCCCACCGCGTGGCCTGTGGGACCATCCGCCACCGCGGGGCCACCTGGCAGGCCATCTGGGGTCCCTAGGGTGTGGGGGTAGGGGCGTGTCGGCGGCCAGCCAGGCACAGGCCCGTCGCCGCCGTGGCCATCCTTCGCTCCGGCGCCGCTTGGCGCCTGGTGCCGGAATCCACCGTGCTCACTATGTGCACTAGCAGGGGATGGACCATGGTCGGTACGTGTGGTGGAACATGAAAACCCACCTCCCGAGCTATCGCCGCCAGATCGAGGGCGGCGCGCGTAGGTGTGGCTGCCATGGCTCCAAGCAATCTTTGGACATGTGGCTTGGCTTGCCGCATCGGATGCACACCGGGCCGACGGTGCAGTCCGTGTCGCGGTGGCCCGGCAGCGCGCAGAGCAAGCACAGATCCTCGTACTTCGCATAGGCGCCGGGCTCGCGCGCACCCTCACGCGGCGGGTGCGCTGCTCTGGCTGCCGCCACCTTCTTCCTCGCGCATCTTCGCCAAGCCGCTGGGTTCTGGCTGGGGACGCCGATGCCGGAGTGGCCGCCGGCGGGGGGTTGGGGGTAGGGCGCTCTCCAGCTTCTGGTCATTGATGACTGAACATCTCTCCAAGTGGCAGAAATTATCAGCTGCCATATTCCAGTGCTTGTGCATATTGCTGCTTTCATAAATTTGAGTACTCCCTCCGATCCAAATTAATGGCCTTAGATTTGGATCGGAGGGATTACTTATTCTTCTAACCACGCTAGCGTTTTGCCTGACTGAATATCCTGAGGTTGGAAGACAATGTGAGTG
The DNA here is from genome assembly GCA_910589775.1 of Avena eriantha. Classification (NCBI taxonomy): domain Eukaryota; kingdom Viridiplantae; phylum Streptophyta; class Magnoliopsida; order Poales; family Poaceae; genus Avena; species Avena eriantha. The sequence continues at coordinate 99,746,782 of OU342741.1, forward strand.
TGATGCTTCATTCTCGCTGATTTGTAAAACTGAAGCCTACACGAATAAAGGACAATATTTCAGTAGCTTAACAAAGGTTAGGAACTTGGCAGATATACACTGTACAAATGGTGCATCAGGTTTAGAATGATCTCACTGCTTTGGAAGCTTGCTAGTAAACAAATTTCCTTTTGGACAAGAGTGATGTGTATATCATTCCATCTAGGGTTTCTCTTGTTTCGTTCGAGTCCTCTAGGGTTTTGTTCTAGCAAACTACTCCCTCCGTTTCAAAATATAAGATGTTTTAGGTTTGTGAAGAAAATGAATCTATTTTGACAAAATAGATTCATTTTCTTCACAAACCTAAAACATCTTATATTTTGAAACGGAGGAAGTAGGCTCTTGTAAAAGGTAATGGCCACACACTGATAATCATGTTATATTTGGAGGGCGCATGATTTAAAATCCACAGAATATGGGCACAGGGCTGGATGGGGAACTCATCATGGGAGGTGTTGTCATTCTGGTACTTCTCTCCATCTTCCTTAGGAAACGGTCAGTCTTGCATAGATTGTTTTTTGTACAAATGCTGATACCACTAAGTTGCAACACTAAAGAACTCTGTAAAACGTTGTTATCTACTAAAGAACTCTGCAAAACGTTGAAAGAAACACACTGATACACTGTTTTTGTATTACCCTACATACACTAGTTTTTATATGGTAGACTATAATGTGATGTTAATTATGGATTTGTAATTTCTGCATATTGTTTATGCAGAATGGGAGAAACAATATACTCTTTTGGTGGCAATGAGGTCAAGAAGTGCCATGTGCAGCTACAGCGATCTATAACTGATGGTATTCCATCGAATTCTCCAGCAGCAAGATATGGGCTTAATCCAAGGACAGAAACATGCCTTCCTCACTAAGTTCACTGTAAAGCCCTCCTTGAAGAAATCTTGCTTCACTGAAGGTCAGTCAGGCAATAACCAACAGATCCTAGTGGGGCAAACCGAGACGGATAATTTGAGGGGACTCTGTTTGGCCGCCGAAACCATACTCACCGGCCGGCCTACTTGTTGTGCAACTAGAAGGTGGATACTCTTTGCTGAGATTCTGTCAGGCACTTTCTGCCTGCCCAACTTGGACAAGACCCTATTTGAATGGTTGCTCCCCGGCAAGGCTTGGGCGCTTTTGGTTTGGCGCTGTATCGTACCACCTCCTGGTTGCTGCAATAACCTTTAAGGGTGCCTGTGGCCTGTGGGTGTGTTGCTACGTTGCTTGAGGAAACCAGCGCTGTGTGCTGCTTCATTGTACCCAACCACTGTCTTGGGTTCTCTTAGAATTGAACCTGGTTTCAGTAAAATACTGTCTTCATATACTGTAATTATGTGTCCATCAACAAGTTAACGAGAGTCTTTACTTTTTCTATTACAATGTAAATGATCGAGGTACATGATCATATAGTATAGTATCTAAGCGCACACACAGTATGCGGGTATTCGCAAACATCCGACAAGTTGCAGTATTTACAAGTAATTCGAGAGACAAGTTGTAGGCCCTCACTTCCAGAAGGAGATTTTCTGCAGTAGAGATGTTCTTGGCGGCGGCCTCGGGAGCTCCTCAGGTGTCAGAGCATCTACCCCGATACAGGTGAAATAGCTGAAGGCCTCGAACAGGATCCAGCGTAGTGGTCCGGCCTTGCTGTGGTTGTCCAAAACCTGTACAAGCAGTTCTCCAGGAGGCGCAAATGTGTAGGCAACACATACTACAGCGTGGTTGGTGTGCCCTCCGCCTGGTACGCCCCTGTACACATACTCCGGTCTATAGTTGCTGATGAAGTATTCGGGGCACACCCGTAGTGTCCCGATCATCGGCCCGCAAAGCCGGAGGAGGATTACGGCCCCACCTGGCTTCATCTTCTCCATACCGAAACAGGTGTAGCTGCGGATACTGAGCAAAAGACCCGGGACGTCCCTGAGCTCCAGTCCGATTGACATTTCAAGCACAAGGGCGCTGCACTGCCTACGCTAGGGTGCCAGACGTAGTGGCGCAGGCACTGGTACTTGATCTTCAACACACCATCGGTCTGGCAGAGTTCATATGGGAATGATCCCATGCCGTGTCGGCGCTCAAAGGCGAGGCGGTGCTGGGCGTGTATACAGCTCATGCAAGAGCAGATCACACATGATCCTGCGGCAAGAAAGGACATGAAGTCGCACGGCTCAGAGTCAGATCAGCTATGTGTCAACGTGTACAGCCAATTTCTAGTATTGAGCAAGACATGCAAACAAGGAATGACACTTGCTAGGGAGGACTCACCGTCTCCATTTGGGTCCCCGGTTATAGATGTCTTGCTCTGGTAAATGGGCGCACCCATGATATTTACCCAACTCCACTCCAAAGGGATATCATTGCCCATGTCACGGAGGCCAAGCTTTATCAGTGTCCAATGCTTCAATGTGTCTATCCAATGTCCGGATCCACTCCTCCGATGAGTAAGAAATATGTCGAAAGCCCCGAAATCACCTTCTGATCAAGTAAAGGGTTTCACAGATCTAGTCAGCATATTAACGACCAAACACAAATTTCTCTCACTCTAAAGGATTGCTATCAATTCTGTAGCATATTTTTCTTATTCTAGCAGATGCTATGAAACATACAACAACAGGCTAATATTAGAACCATGCATATTTCAGGGCTGAATTTCGGGAACTACACATTTTGGGGCAACTGTTTCACAGAACCACAAAATGTTTGACCAACCCGGACTCAACTTTTGACCAAAAATTCAAACTTCTTAAAAATTCCGAATAAATTCCATAAGTCCAAAAAACGTTTTCCCCACTGATCTGGGAAAATATTAGATCGTTTTGACCAGCAGTTTCAAATTTTGGGCATATCTTGTAAGTTCAGGCGAAAATTTGATAAAAATTCCAACTTTTTAAAAAATTCCGAAAAAATTCAAGAAGTTCAAACATTATTCCCTTATAATGATCCGGGAAAATATTAATTTCGACAAGCAGGTTTAAAATTTGGGGAGTATTTTTAAGTTTAGGCCAAAATTTGACGAAAATTCAAACTTTCTAGAATCCAGAAGTTCAAACATTATTCCGCTAATGATCTGGGAAATTTGTATAGCATTTACTATCGATCATTTCGACAGATGGTTGCTGTCAGAATACTCTTTTCTGAATACTGAAAAAAGTTGAGAGACTAACCAGCGTCCCCGTCGCCCTGCGCCGTGGTGACGCCGACGCCGTCACCGTGGCCAGCGCCCTCTGGACTGAAGCCGACGCAGCTGTCACCGTCGCCATGCGCCGTGGTGACGCTGACGCCGTCGCCATGGCCGGCGCTCTCTGGCGTGGTGACGCTGACGCAGGTATACTCGTCGCCCGGCGGATCATGTAACTGGCCGTGAAAAAGAAATCATTAGAAAGGCCAAGAAACCAAGAAGCAGGATTTGATCAAAGAACAATGGTTATCTGAATTTTGTACCGAAATGCGAGCAGGAATCGAAAGAAAAAGCCCAAATCTGGCAAGCAAGGAACCAAGACTTGGACGGAATTTCGTGATCGAAAACGGAAGAACAGAGGTATCTTTGGCAAAAGACCAAATTCGCGCTCTGCGGAAGCAATTCGAGTTGCTTCCTTGAGAGCTCACCTCTAGCGGGTCGGCGACGAGGTTTTCTGCGCAGCATATGCCAATGATCCAGCGGCTGGCGTCGTGCCGGAGCAGGACGCCGTCCCCGATGCCCCCGCCCGTCTCCCCCTCTGGTCCGTCACGGACGCGCGGAGCCGCCGCGACCGTGTCGGCGAGGTGTGCGGCGACGCCCACATATCTCTCCGTGAGCAGGGAGGAGGTGCGCCTACGGATGCACAGTGGGACAGCAAGACCATCGACGGCGGCGTGGAGGTAGGTGCCGTGGCCGCGGCTCCGCAGCTCCATCAGTCGCGCTGGAGAAGGGTGGAGGCAGGGAAGTGCGCGGTGGAGAAGGGTGGAGGCAGGGCCGCGGCTCCAGCGTTCTTGGCTCCTCCCGCTCCGTCGGGTTCTTGGTTTCTTGGAAAACTCCGGTGAGGGGAGAAGAGAAGGAGAGTCAAAGGTTTTTTGATTTTCCCGTTAAACGGTTACATTCGGGCGCTAAGTAATTTCGAGCCGGCCTTTCACGCACAGGCCGTGCTCAGCTTTGGGCACTAAGATGGCCTTGCAGGCCCAGTCCACACTCCTTCCTTCTCTCTCTCTCGATTGCCGATCCAACCCACGAGCCGGAACATGTCAATGTGTGGGTTTCGCTTATATGTTTGGACTGAATTAGTGAAGATGTCGAGGCAGTTTTTTTTTTAATAGAGAGATCTGATCTGTTTGTCAATCTCTAATAAATATTTCCAAAATAAGTGATTTGAGATAGATAATACGAATCTAGACAAAGTTAAGTCAGTTATTTTGAGACGAAGAGAGTATAATTTTGAGAGGTTTTTGTCTCATGCCCTGTTAACTTTGATACCTTTTACCTTTGCTTTCCCGATAATTTATTCCATGTCATGGAATATTTTTTTATACCCGTATTCATGTTGTCATATGGTTCAGTTTCTATGTAAGTATTCAGTATTTTCATTCCACTAATGGGAAAAGGACGGTCCTGGTTACATATTATGCTGCGATCGTGAAAGAGTGCTTGTACTTCGTCGGATTGAAGACAAATACGCCATGAGGGGTCCCCAAGGCGTGGGAAAATGTGGGGTGTGAGACGTACGGTTCTCTGGGACGGTGAACACACAAGCGTACCCAGGTTCAGATCCGACTGCGGTGAATGGATCCTACTCCTGCTAGCAATCCAGTATATCGGCAGAGCCGAAAGTATAACAGATTACAAGAGTGGTTTTACCTATGCGAGTTGTGGTTGTAGTGTAGGACGACTTATATAGTCATCCGGTCTTAGGGTTACAGGAGAGTCCTATCTGGCTACGATACAGAGTCGGTACATAGTACATTTTAAACTACAAGTATTCCTACATGTCTAAGACGGTAAGTTTTCTGGGCCTTCCAGTAGCCAGATGGGCTTCAATCTTCTCTTTCAATCTTCTCTCTCTGACTGGGCCGCCCATGAAGCATAGCTCTAACCTAGAAGTGGGCCACCCTAGTCAGCGAGTCAGAGTGGGTACACCCGAAAAGTATATCCCCAACAGTAGCTCCCAAAAGCCTCCAAGATCCAAAGTCGGATTTTATCATCTATCTTGATTCTTCTTCAGCTGTAGAATCTTGAAGGGCTCCTAAAACTTCAAAACAAAAGTGTAGGGTCTGAGTAACACATGAGTCGGACTTGTCAATATCTCATCATTGTTTTCATGCTCGATTTCAAACTGGGCTAGAATTTGGCCTGTGACGTAACCTGACAATGTCTCAGGTCTTGTCGCATCACTGACAAATATTCCATCAATGTGATCATTGGTAGGTCCCGCATCGCGTGGAACCGAGGCGCCATTTCAATATGAAACACATAGATCGAGGCGACGGAGGCCTCGCGAGGAAGTTGCCTCTTTCGTTCCATGACGTGTGGCGTTAATTCTGTGCATTTAACACTAATCTTGACGCATATGGGGTAAACAATCCTTATTTTCTCCACTGTTGCTCATGTTCTTCCTCCTCCTCGAAGAAACCTTGCGCTCCTTGTCTTTCTCTTGCTCCTTCACCAAATCCACCAGCACCGCCCATTCATGGTCAACCTCATATGAGATGGTGCATCGAGCTCTACGGGCGCAACATCGTCAGTCGTGAAAGACAAGAGGTACCGTGGGATTTGGATCCCGTGCGTCATGAGCGACGAGAAGCTCAAATTCATGGAGGATGAAGGACTTCTCCATGCCGGTGCATGGCGAAGTGGCTTCAATGAGGCCCTCCCCGCACCATGCTGTTAGGAATGATGTCCTAGAGGCTCACATTCCACCTTGTATTTGTAACCCAGTATCCGGCTTACAGCTAGTTGTATGTGTCACTGCAATTGTTCAGGTGTGGAACCACATGCTTATATCTAGCTCTACCCAGTTTGTCCTTAGTCGTTTGAGGTTGGAGGGAAACCCACTGCTGAGACTAATTTGTAAGTCGGAAGGTGACAATGTTTCACGTGTCATGAGCATGGAGATGCTATCCGCATTGCATTGGCTAGTCGCAAGAGGTACGATAGCCAGACCAATCCAAAGTTTGTAGGACGTGAGCACACCGTCATACGCTCTGACTAACACAATGGAATCCTTAGACCTGACGGGATCGCACGATCCGAGTTGTGGAAAAGCCGGCTTTGACTCCATCTAGCGCTCACCGTAACTAGGAGTCATAAGGGTGGTCTTGGGCCGACTTCGAAGCAAGCTGTGTGATGTGGATCAGCCAAGACGGAATTTGCCCCTCCATCTTGGAGAGATATTCTTTGGGCCCTCTCGCGTGATATGACTCAGAAGCATGGCCACGCGCTACTCGATCAAGTGTTGATCGAGGTAGTCCGACTTAGTGAAGCCGGAGGGAATCAATTATCACTGCAATAAGAAGAGAGTTAAACCGACACTGGTATGACAGAATCTCCATGCGGTTTATCAACAATATCGTGAGGTAAAGGGACTTGGACAGATCGTCACATTGAGGGCACTTGCGTAAACCGGGAGTCGACAAGTCTTGCTAGAGGCCGCTACCGATTATCGGCTCTAGTCGGAAATCCATTGAGATACTGCTCTGACTGAATGATTACTGAGTTGTGTTCGGCTTATCGTAAGCCTGCGGGATCGCACACTTAAGAGAGTGGGACTAGGCGGACGTTGATACGACTATCACAAGCCGGCAAGTTGGACTTGTTCGTATAGGGACATGTGTCAATGGGGTGGACCCACTTTTACTAGGGTTAGGGACTAGGAGCGAGGGACACAAGTGTTGTGTGCCCTCACCTACTCGCCTATATAAAGGAAGGTGGCTGGCGACAGACAAGACAATCCAATCCAGTGCTGCTTCCTAGGGTTTCCTTAGACTTCACAATTCCACCATCTTGTCCCGTGGTGGAAAGATAGAGACTAGCATCTCACTTCCTGTTGTTCCACCTTATACGTGTGCGAAACAGCAGAGGCGCCACATCAGGCGCCACATCTACGGTGCTTGTCGACGGCATTAGGCGGCTAAGTCGGAGGCGGAAGGAGGAGGAGCAAGCCGACAACAAGGTGGTCCTAGGATCGAGCGGTTCACTAGAGATAGACAAGACGAGGGGAACGCATGACACCACTGCGACGCGCTTCCTCAGCTTCCGCACTTGCGCGTTGAGAGGTACAAGCTATTTCCTTTGACCTTGGCGGGATCTTGGGGTGGCTCACCGGAGATCTTGCTGGAGCAGAAAAGTTTTTGTTTTTGGCCTAGCTCTACACGTTGCCCAACACACGTGACGGTGAGCGGGTTCACTTTGCAACGCATCTAGATCGCGGCCTTAGTTTCCCGCTATCAGAATTATTTTCTGAGGTAATCTCCTACTATGACGTCCAACTTCATAATCTCCCCCAAATTTTCTTTTAGAGCTTAGTGCCCATGTCCCTCTTTGTGAGGGATTTCTCGGAATCAAGCCGAGTCTGCTTCTTTTCCGGTATTATTTTAGTACTCGGATTCCTCTTCATGAAGAGGAGGAACTTGAATAATTACCGGAAGCGCTTACTCGAAAGCGTAAGACTTCGGTTGTTTCAGCTGGCCCGCAGACGCTGCTAGTTGTCAAAAATTAAGTTCCACTTTATCATTTCTTGTATTGTTACCTTTCTGAGTCATAACATTTTTATCTTCTTATGGCTTAGAGGTAAACCATTAGGAAAAGGAAAAGGGAAATCTAGGAAGACTTTGTGGTAGCAGAAGTTGAACTTGGTTTCTCTTGCTGCCGCTCCTCCGACCCCAACCCAAACACATCATCAGTGCCGGATGATATTCTGTCTCCGCGGACTAGAGATGCTGAGGCTCATTATTGAAAGAACATTTTATGGATCCCTATGTTTTGTGTGTTAGATAACAATACCGTGGAGTTTTCTCATGTGTGCTAAGTGTGCAGGGAGGTGTTCTTGGTGTTTGGGGGCCGGATTATCCGCCCCATCTAGGGCCGGATAATCCGGCCTGACCCCTTGGCCAGGGCTGGCTCGGCGCGTGTCTCTGTCTGGGGCGGATTTTTTCCCGGACAATCCGAAGATGGGGCAGATTTTCTTCCCCAGCCAGATAATCCAGCCCTCCCCTTGGGCCGGATAATCTGGCCCCCAGGAGAAGCGCAAAGGCTGGCTCGACACGTGTCTCTGTCCGGGGGAGGTTTTCCCCCGGACAATCCGAAGTTGGGCAGATTTTCTTCCCCAGCCAGATAATCCGGCCTTCCCCTTGGGCCGAATAATCCACCCTCCTAGGAGAAGTGCGAAGGCTGGCTCGACGCGTACCTATGTCCGGGGGTGGTTTATCCCCCGGATAGTCCGAGGTTGGGGGTGGAGTTTCCCCGGGCCGGATAATCCGACCCTCACTTAGGTCGGATAATCCGGCCCCAAAAAGCTCCAACGGCTCCATCTGGATAGGGGGTATAAAAGCCACATCTTCCCCTCCAGTCAGATCTCTTGATTCATTCGAAAAAGATCAAATCTGGTGTAAAGGCTCTCTTCCAGATCTCCCACTTCAACCACCCAAAGGCTTTGATCTTTGGGGGAATTGAAGGAGGAGACATCATGCATCATCATCACGAATCAAGTGCTTCAACTCCTCTCCATTCACTTGGAGAATCCTTGATCTAGTATTCTCATTAATATCTAGATCTTGTGTTTCGTGATTGATAACAATTGTTCTTGTGGCAGCTTGTTGTCATTACGGGAGCCTCCAATTCGGTTGTGGAGTTGTGCCCCGCTAGTTGTGTAAAGGCGTCGGTTCCCACCTCGAAGGGTTCCAATAGTGGAAAGGTGGATCAGGCCTTTGGTGGTAAGATCCATCGGAGAACAGGGTGAGGCCTATTGTGGAGTGGTGGTCTTAGTACCGCCCACCCCTCCAACGTAGATGTACTTCCCTTAACAAGGAAGGAACTGCGGTAAAACAAATCTTGTGTCTCCGCGTGCTCCACTACGGTTTCCTCGTTCCTCACTCTTAGTCGCCTTTACTCGCCAGTAGCTAGGTTTGCATATAGGGAAATTCTACATAGTTTCATATCTAGAGAATTTACCTTTTGTGTCAAGCCTAAAATTGAAAAAAGCATTAAAATTTTAAGTAGCACCTATTCACCCCCTCTAGGTGCCCATACGATCCATTTTAATTGGTATCAGAGCCCCGACTCTTTATTCAGGATTAACCGCCTAAGAGAAGTATGGGTACTAAGAAAAATGGGAATGCGGCTGTGGACAAGGTCACAATGGATGACCTCAAGACGTTGGGAAGAACCTTGTTGAAATCCTTTGAGACCAAGATGGAAGAGATGCAACAAATGATTTCTCGCCTCACATCATCTACAGCCCCATCTCCATCTTCCTCTGAGGCCACCACTCCTCTATCTAAGGATAAGGCTCATGCCGAATCTAAGGAAGATGAAGTGATGGGTGAAAAACATAATGGTTCCGCCTCCAAGAAGGGAAGTAGTAAGGAGGACTATAGTGAGGTCCCTCACCTATATTATCCCGACCCACCTATCCCTCATCCTCATATAAACAATAGGGGCGATCCACAAGCTTACTACATCTTCATTTAACCAATGGCAATTCTTAATGAAATATCATGTATGCAGTTCATCAATTGAACTTTAGAGGATTATCGAAGATGGTCTTCATATTGGAGACCCCACAAACTTGACTAGAAGAGAAGTTGTGGATAGTCAACTAAATGCAACGGCTCATCACATGATTCAGCTCAGAGTGGGTCCCAAGGACATGCCCCACATTGAGCACTTCAACACCGCCAAAGGAGCTTGGGATGCTCTCACCGACCTATTCATTGGAAATGAAAGCATGCGAAGGAATAGGTACGATGCTCTTAGTAATGAAGCTGAAGGATTCTACATGTTGGATGGTGAAGACCATGAAGACATGTATAGAAGGCTCAAGAGAATTGCAACAACATTTAGAAAGCATGGAGCCACTCACATTGACGATGCTTGGATCAAAAGGAAATATGTGAGTGCCCTCATGCCATTTGAGCCAATGGACTTGAAGAGTTTGCAAGGTAGACACAACTACCACCAAATGACTTCTAATGAAGTCATGCAAGAAATGGCGGCCTTCAAAGTTGCCGCGAAGAATGCCGAAGATGCTCATGCTCGAGCAATTGGAATGCAAAAGGGAGTTAATGTTGCTCTAAAGGACAATGTTGTTGAACAAGATGAGGATGATAGAGCATATGATGTTGTCTCCATGGGCTGTCCCGAGGAGGTCAAGCATGCTCATGGTGAGTACATGGCCTTCTATGCAAGGAATTTTTGGAAGGACCCAGCCAAGGCGAAGTCTGAACTTGAGCGTAAGAATGGGTCAGGTGGGTGAAGAGAGAATGGGCCAAAACTAAGGACATGCTACAATAGTGGGGACTGATTGCACTTTGTGGCCGAGTGTCCATATCAAAGTAGAGAAGACAATGGGGGAAGGCTCATCCTCAAAGAAAAGTCCAGGGCACCTTGCAAGAAGCCATTCATCAAAAAGAATGGTCCTTTCAAGAAGCAACCCAAGATTGTCTTGGTGGCACAAGAAGAATATTCTTCCGCAAGCGAAGACGAAGAGGATGAAGATAGTTCTCGAGAGGTGGCTGCTATAGCCACCACATCTACCCCTACATCACTCTTCGACTCTCCAAACGAAAATGTCATCAACAACAACGTCACTTGCCTTATGGTAAGAGGGCCCGAGGTATCATCTTCTACTTCTTCATTTCCTAAGACTAACATAAATATGGATATGGATGATCATACTAGTCTTAAGATAAAATAAGAAGTTATTGCTTTGGAAAAAAATTCACTAACTTGCAAGGTGAGCACAAACTTCATATTGATGCTCTCATGAGTCAACTTGCTCATTCCGAAGAACTTCTCAAAGAAAAGGGAAGAATTGAAAGAGAAGATGCCTTGGAGATAGCCTCCTTAAAAATGCCTTGGAGATAGCCTCCTTAAAAATGCCTCAGAGGAAGAAGAGGAAGCTCGAGTTTCTTTAGAGGAGAAACTTGATTCAATTGAGGAGTCTGATACATTGCAAATGTATCTATAATTTTTGATGTTCCATGCTTGGTTTTATCTCCTTTCTTGTGTTTTGTCCACACTTTGGAGTACTTTTCATATGATTTCTTGGACTAACCTATTAACGAGAGCCACAGTGCCAACTGCCTGTTTTCTGCTGTTTTTGGTTCCAAGAAAGTCGGAAAATGAATATTCTCGGAATTGGACGAGACAAAAGCCAAAGTGCCTATTTTTCCGGAAGACTCACGGAGCCAGAATACAAGACGGAGGAGGGCCAGGGGCTAGCCACACCCCTAGGCGCGGGATAGGCCTGGCCGCGCCAGGGCATGGTGTGGGCCCCCCAGGCACCCCCCTCGGTTTCCCTCTTCGCCTATAAGAAGCCTTCTGACATAAAAATCTAGGGGGTTCAACGTTTTTCCAGAAGGAGTTCTGCTCCGCCGCCACCACCAGATTCCATGAAATAGCACCAAAAACTCCGTTCTGGCACCCTGCCGGGATGGGGAATTGGAGGAGATCATCGCCATCATCATCACCATCGCTTCTCCATTGACCATCCATGTTTCCCCAATCTATGAGTGAGTAATCCCCCACTGTAGGCTATGGGGATGGTAGGGATTGGATGAGATCGTTCATGTAATGGCATCAGATTGTTAGGGCATGGTGCCTACTATCTTCTATTAGTACTTTATGACTTTGTTGCGACTTGTTATGCTTAATGCCTGTCACTAGGGCCCGAGTGCCATGATTTCAGATCTGAACGTGTTATTGATTCATTATGATAGTATTGTTTATGGTCTTATCTGCAAGTTGTATACACACGTTGTTGTCCGGAACCAATGGCCCCGAAGTGACAGAAATCGGGATAACCGGAGGGAATGGCTTTGATGTGAGGATCACGTGTGTTCATGGAGTGTTAATGCTTTGCTCCGGTGCTCTATTAAAAGGAGCACCTTAATTACCAGTAGTTTCCTTGAGGCCCCGCTGCAAACGGGCTGGCAGGACCAAAGATGTTGTGCAAGTTCTCATTGTGAGCACGTATGACTATATATGGAACACATGCCTAGGATTATCTAGTACTTGGATGCTTTATCTTATTTATCTGCAATTACCCTATGTTCTGATTGCTATGTGAATTGTCTTGTCCATGCAACGCCCGTCCATCCATCCCTATGCCTACCGCACTCGAATCCTATTGTTACTGCTATTGTTACTGCTGTCTTTACTTTACTACTGCTGCTACTTTGCTATTCCTACTACAAAACTGTTGCTACTGATAAACTGCTATGAGCACGATTGTTTCTAGGTGCAGCTGAATTGACAACTCAGTTGTTAATGCTTATAAATATTCTTTGGCTCCCCTTGTGTCTAATTAATAAATTGGGTTTCACTTCCCTCGAAAATACTGCGATACACCCCTATACTTGTGGGTCATCAAGACTATTTTCTGGCGCTGTTGCCGGGGAGCATAGCTTTATTTATCAAGTCCACTTGGAATCACTATTGTTCAAGCTAAGTTTATTCTCGCCTTGTTTTCTTGTTTCTTTATCAAAAATACAAAAAAGTAGTTCCTACTCTAGTTGTTATTTTTGTTGGTCTGTTATTGTCTTGCTTTATCATGCATGTTGTCAATGGTTGGTTTCTTTGAAAGTGAATCTTATTGGCAAGGTGGGTTCACGGAAGATCAAAAATATTATAAGGAACACCGCTTGTCACAAAAAGGGAAACACTTACGGGAATAAATTGATAAATTGTATACCATTGCTAGAAATGTGTGCTCTACTTATAATGTTACTTATTGTTGTGATAAATCCCGTTGCAGAAAGAGGTATAAACACCTCCCTTTTCAATGTGAGTATAATGTTAATGATACAATATCTTGTTATGCTAAAGGAATTTATGACTTTTATGATGCGGAACACAGTGAAGAATTTATTGCTTGGAAGGGTGCTTTTGAACTTGCTACTTTGCTTGAAAATATTGATGATTCACCTTACAAATATGAGGTTTATGGTATACTTAAATTTTGCTTTGATAATTACAAGGATGAAAATGGCTATATTCTTGAATATATTAATAGATGCTTTCCACAAATGGAAGAGACTAGTGCCTTGCAGGATCCTATGGAAGAGGAAATTGATGAACCTGAAATCTCATTATATGAAAAAGAGGAGGAGAGTGATGAACAAAAGGAGGAAGAATGGATTAGCTACCCATGCCTACCTTCTAATGAGAGTAACTCTTTATCCCTTACATTATTTGATTGTCCTCCATGCTTACTAAAGGAGGATGAATGTTATGTTCGTGAGGATTCTTTTGAAAATGTTTATAATAAAGCTCTAGTGCTTGTAGATCTTGAAAAGTATGCTTTATGTGATAGTTATATTGTTGAGTTTATTCATGAGGCTACTAAAAATTATTATGAGAGAGGAAAATATGGTTGTAGAAGTTTTCATGGCATTGAAACACCTCTCTATGTGCTGAAAGTTTTGAAGTTACTCTTGTTTTATCTTCATATGCCTGTCACTTTGTTCTTTGCAAATTTATTTGCATACACGATTCCTATGCATAGGAACTGGGTTAGACTTAAATGTGTTTTGAATTTGCTTCTTGATGCTCTCTTTTACTTCAATTCATATTTCTTATGTGATCATCCTCTCAAACTATTATGCCTGAAGATGATAATATGTCTATTATTCTTGGGAGACCTTTTCTTAAATACTGCAGGAGCTGTTATTAATTGTAATCAAGGGAATGTGACTTTCAATGTTAATGACAAGGAACATACTGTCTATTTCCCCAAGAAGATTGATAGGACTTATGGTTTTGAATTCAATTGAACATGTTGAGGGCATTCAAGTTGGAGAAATATATTGTCCCATACCAAGAGAAAAATTTGAAACTATTATGATTGGGACCATTGCTATCAAGGTTGAGGTAACATAATCATTAGTGGAATACAAAGTTTTGTCTCATATGAAATTGTTTTGGTAACAAGACCTGATCAACCTTGTTAACAAAAGGATTTCATTGAACAAAACAATGTTTTCACCATGATTATCTCCGCTTACTTCTATTCTATCCATTTTAGTTTTTACTTATGCCTAACTTAAAGGCGTTAAAGAAAAGTACTTATTGGGAGATAACCCAAAAGTTTTAGATGAGTCTTGGAAGTTATTACTTCAGTAATAACCGCTCTTTATCCTTTTTATTTGCTTTTTGTGCCAAGAGTAACCTCTAATGAGAGAGAAGTGATGATTGGGAAAGTTGCTGTCCCGAAACAGATTTCTGTGCTTCACCGTAAAAATTCGTGTAAAATCTCTGAATGTCTTTTTGAGGCGTGGATTTTTTTGCTTCTGCCCCAGGTTGTTATCTAACTTTCATTAGTTCAACACTTTTTGATTTGAGCAACATAATATCTTAGAAAAAAATAGTCTTTACCTGCTGGTCTGTTTTGACAGATTTCTGCCATTATTTGCATTTGCTTCTTGTTGGTTCCTTTTTGAGTCTTTTGGGGATTTGAGCTTTTTGATGGAAGTGCTACAGTAGCTAGTGTTCTAATTGAAGTTTATTTGGTGTGAGAACTGAACCTTAAGACCTATCATCTTGAGTGCACTAATGTTGCTAATAAAGATTGTGTGAAGTTTTGTATGAAGGAAAATTTTTAGCTGTATGGAAGGAATGAGTAATGAGATGAAGGATGGACTAAAGCTCTAGCTTGGGGATGCCATGCGTGTCACCCCAAGAAATATCCACGAAGTACAAGCATCAAAGCTTGGGGATGCCCAAGGCATCCCCTTCTTCATCAATAAAAATCTCAGGTTTCTTCCAAACGCTTCATTTTTATTGTTTCATGCACAGTTGTGTTGTTCTTGGAGTGTCTTATTTTTCGTTTTCATTTTGTTTTTTCGTTTGCTTTGGTTTGCTTAGTTTGCTGAATAAATTGGTTGGACCCCCTCTTTCATACATTGGTGTTCAAATAGTGTTATTTGGTTTAGAAAAGAGTAGGAAAGCTCATTCTTAAGTGGTAAAGAGAGCTTGTTTTTGACTGTGGCCTATGCTTTGTCATGCCATGCTTGATATTGTTTTGGCTTTATGCTTTTTATTCTTTTCTGTAGCATGACTTGTTATAAACAATTGAGATTGCTTAATATGCCTTGGATGAATCATGCGTTGTTTTAGCATATTACAGCATAGTATAGTGGTATTCTCCTTTGATGCTTTATTTGGGTTGACTTGGCACATGCTCACACCATATTATGACTATCCCAAGTCACCATAAGCCTTTATGATCCTTTAGTTTTCAACTTGTAGTATCACTTTATGCTTTGATCAATGATGTTTTGTGGCTCTGCATGATTATGGCCATTATTGCTCTCTCGTTTGTCGCTCCCTTACTATTGCTAGCCTTCACTTTCACTGAGTATGTTTTACTCATATTTCCAACTCCCTAAAACCAAATATTGCCAAAGTGTCGACCATACATACCTATTAGCATCATTTGCTACTTCCGTGCATATTCAATATGCCTTGTTTTCTTCCGAATAAAATGTATGCTTGTTATGAGAAAGTTAGTTAGTAAAGCTCTCTCGAACTTGATGGCACACTTTATTTTCTTGCATTTAATAAACCTGAACCATTGCGTCCTTCTTTGTTGCATATATACTTGCACTTTATAAGTTGAAGTTAGCAGAACCATGTATCATGGGGAACGCTTTCAACATTGCATTGGTACTTAGTACCTCATTGATATCGTGTTCTTTTGCTTATGGATCCCGGCGGTGTGAAATAAAAGTGGAACTTGTAAGATCATGGAGTTTGTATGTATGTTAGAGAAACGCCTGGGCCGCTAGCCTAAGCCATGCCTAATCATGGTGGAAACTTGCAGAATAACCATAATGAGCATTCTATGAAGCATCCTCAATAAAAATCTATGCACATAGTAAATAAAAAGATCGCTGAGATGCTCATTCTCTGCTTGCCTTGTCATTTTGATTATGGGATAGCTCCTGTATCATGTGCAAGGGGTACCCCGTTGGCGGTTCTCTATGATATGTATATACTTACAATGACAAGAGTTTACTCGTGACTGAAGTTGAGTAGCATGAGGATCGGTCTTCGTAAGTAAGGGGCATGAGATTTCGGTTTATAACTTGTAAAGAATATCCTCTTAGTTGTGTCACTTTAACCTTAACCATTTAAAGATGCTTATGATAGGGGCAATGAGAGCTCAGAGCTAATGAGTACCATACTTTCAGCATTTGGAAGCCTTTCAAACTTTTCAAAACCTGTTCATTTCCTTGTTGAGTCTCCACACATTCTATGAGCACTTTCTTGAGAGCACAGTGGCCATTCTTAGTTCTATCTGCATTGTCCCAAGACTTGTTGATTGATGCATACCTTGATATTGCTTGTTTTAAACTATTTGTATCTAGTCACTCTTGTAAATTTTGAAGGTGTCCTATGCATTTATGTTTGCTACTCTATGAGGGACAAGCTGAATGCCACTATGCTATGTTTTCTTTATGTGAAACAAACGTCTTGCAAACCATTGTTATTCATGAATCTTTTGTTTGTGCCTTTTCATGTTGAAACATAGTTGCTATGTCTTATTGCTAGAACTTTGTCTTTCATGTTATGATTGAAGTACTATGATCCCAGCTTTGAATGTTTTAGAAATACTTTGATCAAGTTTATGATGGTGCATGTGACCTCAAAAATTATTCTTTCTTTTTATCACTTACCTACTCGAGGACGAGCAGGAGTTAAGCTTGGGGATGTTGATACATTGCAAATGTATCTATAATTTTTGATGTTCCATGCTTGGTTTTATCTCCTTTCTTGTGTTTTGTCCACACTTTGGAGTACTTTTCATATGGTTTCTTGGACTAACCTATTAACGAGAGCCACAATGCCAGCTGCCTGTTTTCTGCTGTTTTTGGTTCCAGGAAAGTCAGAAAATGAATCTTCTTGGAATTGGACGGGACAAAAGCCGAAGTGCTTATTTTTCCGGAAGACTCACGGAGCCAGAATACGAGACGGAGGAGGGCCAGGGGCTGGCCACACCCCCCCAGGCGCGGGCTGGGCCTGGCCGCACTAGGGCATGGTGTGGGCCCCCAAGGCACCCCCTCGGTCTCCCTCTTCGCATCTAAGAATGGCAACACCCGGATTTTTAATCCCAGATGCCCATTATGCCATACCTCGCAATCCCAGGATTACCATTTTTGCGAGACATAACGGATTGGATATCACAATACATCATCCATTACAAACCATACTTAAGGTCTTACACAAATAAGGATCTCATGATACAGTCTTAATACAACAAGCAGCAGAAATAAAAGCTAAGCGTAGAGGTGGGGTCCATCTTCAGGGGCACATGCAATGCTAACGAAGGCAGATAGTCCTAGTTATCATAGTCGTCCTGTTGGCCATCATCTTGATAGTCTCCTTCATAGTCTGGCCATGATAATAGCCAGGGACAAAAGCCATGAGTACTCTTTAAGTACTCGCAAACTACCACTAACAAGTATTATGACGCTAGATTAAAGTGCTAACTCTACGTTTAACTATAAAGTGAAGTTTGAAACCTAAGCTGAGTTCTGAAGCAAAGAAAGATAAAGTAAAGCTCTAGAATCACTTAAGTTGGGAAAAACTATTATCATAAACACAACCCTGTTGTGGTCAAGTCAAGATTTGTCATTCATTTCAAAGTATTTAGAAAACATCTGACAATGAAACAGTATGGCCATTCCAACTGTCCATAACCGTGGACGCGACTATTCGAATAGTTTGACACTCTGCATAGGTGGTACACTTTCACCACAAGATTCGATACATCTATCAGGGATAACCCTGAATCATCATACTTAGTATGCAGATAATCAAACATAACCTTCCCTTTACACACCCTAGTATAAGCACCTCTCCTATGAGCATGGCCTCCCAACCATGACCATCAGTCATCTTGGGCACTGCATAGGTGGACAACATGAGAGGTAGCCTCAGCTCAGACCTCTCCCGTGAGGGAACTAATACTAATGCATATAAATTTCCAGCTAAGCCTTACCCAATTCAGGTAATGTGGTTGTACGGTAAATTTGGAATGGTATCGCATCCGAATCCAACCATCAGTTTTATAAAAGGGTTAAGGCTCATGCCCCAACATTTTCATCATCATCAATCATTTGTGTTTCTCAACACATGTCAAAACATCTCAATAGAATGACTCATCATTCCAAGGTTTTCATAATTCATTTTCACCAAGTGTTCCCATCTACAGTGACTCAAGTTTTTGTATCTACTCTAGAATACTAAGTTAAGAGTGTTCACTAAGGTGGTAAAGATGGGTTCAATCTCATGCCATAGAATGCCATTTAAAGGTTTCTAAATAGGTCAAGTTTTATACTTTTTATGCTACCTTCTAAACAAGTAAAGAACTTTGTATAAACTAAGAGGGTAAAACTTGTAACTGAGACTTGGGGTACCAATAGGTAAAGGGGGTGTGATCAAGACATGCCTAAGGCATCTTAGCTAAACCATCTAGTTGATCCTAGCCTGTTAAACACTAAACTTGCAAGTGTTAGCTTGCATTGTTAATGGTGGCTTGCACTTAAAAGTGTTAGCTTGCTAATAGTAGCTTGCCTTGGTTGGTGCAGTGGTTGAAGTTTTCTTCTTCTTCTTCTTCTTCTTCTTCTTGGTAGAACTCCTCCTCCTCGAAAGCTTGGTTGGTACTATCGTCTATAAATACATAGGGAGTGCACAATCACCAAACAATACTTAACTAAACTAAGTAGCATTCTAAGGCACACCTTGGATGATCTTTTATCATCACAAGCATCACAAGTTTAATTCCATAGTTTCATTCCTTTTATTTTAGAAAAGTAATTTCTACTCATTGAAAAATTAACTAAAATTTCATATTCACCACCAAAATATGGGATCATGTGGACACATGTCCTCACCACATATTCTAACATGTGGGAATGAGATTTAAAGATTGGATCAACATTTCTTTGGCTTAAGTTCATTATTTAATGATTTAAAGTGACTAGAAATGCCTATATAGCATTATTTTGGTACTAGTCCAAAGTCACTGCATGTAAACCTTAATATTATTACATATTTGGATAGATATGATGAAATGTGATTTTTGAGAGTTGGAATCAACTCAAAAGCTAACTTGGTTGATTTTATAAAAATGTTGCAAGTTGCAAATGCTTTTGTCTTCTTATTTTTACTAGGAGAGATCTATAACTCTAATTGAATTACATCCAACGAGCTTGGGTATATTATCTTAATACCTTTCAGGCAAAATTAGTTTCATGCAATTTGGATTTGTAAAACTCCCAGAATTAAATTTTAAAATAGTGGACAGAAACTAGATTTAACTAAAAAGAAAAATCCATATTTGAATGTGTGGGCTAGCGTGGGAAACGACGTGGGCCGGCCCAGTGGCGCTCCGCGGCGCAGGGCTCAGCTGACAGGGGGGTCCCGCTTGTCAGCGACACTTAACACGCGAAACGGTACGCGCGCTGTGGGCCGTAGGATTAGAAGGCAGATCTACGGCTGAGGGTCGTCGTCGACGACGAACAGGTCGCCGGCGAGCTCGAACGCTAGCGGCTCGGTGGGGGTCTACTGGGGACGTACCAGGGCTCCAGCAGGGTTGGCGAGGCGGGCGAACGAAGTGGAAGACGACGGCGAGGCGAGGTGCGGTTGCGGCGGAGCTTGGGGTGGTCGCAATCAACGGCGCCCTTCTCCTCCTGCCGCGGCTGCTCCGGCTCCAATTTCGGCGAGGCAGAGCTCGCCTTGCTCCGGCTAGAGGTGGGTGAGGTTCAGAGAGGTGAGGGGAGTGGAATGGTGTGGAGAAGAGAGGCTAGGGAGGGGTCCTTTTATAGGCCCGACGGTGAGACCGAGCGGGATGGGCAGGCGACTGTGGCGACATGGCTACAGTGGGGTAGAGGCATGGCTGCAGGTGGCGATGGACATGTGGTTCCCTGGCGGTGCTCTAGGCATTGAATGCCGCCGTAGGAGCGGTGGCACGCGGTCTGGGCGAGGTGGCGCTCTGCACGGCAGAGGCGGCGGTGTCCACGACGAGCGGTGGCTGTGAGGCGTTGGGCGGCCAACGGGGGTGTCTGGGGTGTTCTCCAGGTCGAGGCGGAGCAGCGGGCGCGGGCTGCGGCCAAGGGGTGGTCTGGTCGAGCGGGGACAGGGCGCGCTCTGGGGGCGGCACCAGCATGGTGTGGTGGCACTGGGCGTGGTTTTTCCTCGGTGGTCCACTGCCGCACTTGGCTCGGGCAAGGGACAGAGAGGGGCGGTGAGGTGTTGGCTACCTCCTAGACATGGAGAGGAAGGGGAGATGGTCTGCTGCAGCGAGGCAAGGTTTGGCCGGCGAGGCATGGCTCGACATGGCATGGCCTGGGGGCTAGGGACAAGGGAGAGGGGTGTTAAGGGCCTGGTTAGACTAGGAGGGGACGGAGGAGATAAATGGTGATCAAATGGGGGCAAAACCCTGTTCAAAACAGTGAGCTAAACCTGCCTGCCAAGTGTTTGATTAAATGGCCGCATGAAAGAAAGTTTTGAATTTTGGTTTCAAATTTTTTGAGTAATCTCCACTAGTGCTAGGTAGTCTCTGGTTGCAAGGGTTTTGAAAGTGGAGCTCAAATAGAGGGGTTTTGAAATAGGGGTGATCTATGCATATGCACTAGATTCAATTTTCAAATGCAATTTAAAATATGTAACATAATGTTTTTAGCAGATCCAAAGGTGGGCCTTGGTACCTCATTATGTGTACTAGCAAGGGGTACAAAGATCAATAATTGTTTCTGTTAAGAAATGAGTGCTCGGAATAGCCAAAGTAGGCATGAGAGTGAAATTGGCCAAAATGACCATTCCTCCTTTTTAATTCTTTTTTATTTGATTTTCTTTAGGAAAAGTTTGGGAATGATGTAGATGATGTTTAAATCACCTAAGAAACATTTTACAAGCATTGGATCACTCAATCATGGCATTTCAAACAACTCCTATTTTAAATGCACACATGTATGAATGCTTTCATTATAAATTTGGAAAAGTTTTTGTTAACCCCATTTTTGATTGATTTGATCTTGATAAGCTTGGATTGAAGTTTTGGGATGTTACAAAGAAGCCTTCTGACCTAAAAACTCTAGGGGGTTCGACGTTTTTCTACAAGGAGTTCCGCTCCGCCGCCACCGCCAGATTCCACGAAACAGCACCAGAAACTCCGTTCTGGCACCCTGCCGGGACGGGGAATTGGAGGAGATCATCACCATTGCCATCATCATCACCATCGCTTCTCGATCGACCATCCATGTTTCCCCCATCTATGAGTGAGTAATCCCCCGCTGTAGGCTATGGGGATGGTAGGGATTGGATGAGATCGTTCATGTAATGGCATCAGATTGTTAGGGCATAGTGCCTAGTATCTTCTATTAGTACTTTATGACTTTGTTGCGACTTGTTATGCTTAATGCTTGTCACTAGGGCCCGAGTGCCATGATTTTAGATCTGAACGTGTTATTGATTCATTATGATAGTATTTTTTATGGTCTTATCTGCAAGTTGTATACACACGTTGTTGTCTGGAACCAATGGCCCCGAAGTGACAGAAATCGGGATAACCGAGAGAATGGCTTTGATGTGAGGATCACATGTGTTCATGGAGTGTTAATGCTTTGCTCCGGTGCTCTATTAAAAGGAGCACCTTAATTGCCAGTAGTTCCCTTGAGGCCCTGCTGCAAACGGGCTGGCAGGACAAAATATGTTGTGCAAGTTCTCATTGCGAGCACGTATGACTCTATATGGAACACATGCCTAGGATTATCTAGTACTTGGATGCTTTATCTTATTTATCTGCAATTGCCTTATGTTCTGATTGCTATGTGAATTGTCTTGTCCATGCAACGCCCGTCCATCCATCCCTATGCCTACCGCACTCGAATCCTATTGTTACTGCTATTGTTACTGCTGTCTTTACTTTACTACTGCTGCTACTTTGCTGTTCCTACTACAAAACTGTTGCTACTGATAAACTGATGTGAGCAAGATTGTTTCCAGGTGCAGCTGAATTGACAACTCAGTTGTTAGGGCTTATAAATATTCTTTGGCTCCCCTTGTGTCGAATCAATAAATTGGGTTTCACTTCCCTCGAAAATACTGCGATACACCCCCTATACCTGTGGGTCATCAGAGTCACATGAAGAGGTTGTTGCCCAGCTCATAAAAGAACGTGACAATGCTCTTGCTAAGGTAAAGAAACTTAAGAAGGAGAAGATTGATTTTGGGGCTGCTCATGCTAGACTCTCAGAGAAGTTTGAGAAACTTGACATTGCCCACAAGGCATTGGAGAGTGAACATCTACTCTAAATGAGTCTCGTGATCAGCTCCAAACTCGATTGGACAAGTATGATATGCCCAGCACCTCCACTCCATCGTGTGGACATGAAGATATTGTTGAAGAAAATGCAAGGCTAAAAGAAGAACTTGTAAAGGGATCTCAACATAAAGGTAACGAGGTCCTTTATGAGGTGCTTAGCAAGCAAAGGACAAACAATGGAAAAGAAGGTCTTGGTTATATTCCCAAGACAAAGAAGAAGAAGAATAAGAATAATAAGAAGAAGAAGAGCAAAACTGTTCAACCAAAGACAAGCACCACCACTAATGTCAAGGCTAACTATGTTGGTTTTGCAGGGGCCAATAATACGAACTATGAATTATTTTGTGATTATTATGGTGATGTCTATACTAGTCATGTAGGTCCTTTTGATAGTTACATATCTTGGTCTATTTGGGTTCCAAAGACCCTTGTAACTAACATGAGAGGACCCATTGAAAAATGGGTACCTAAAACCAAGAAGTAACTTTCTTGGAGGGATATGCTTCCGGTGGGTCCAAGTGGGTGCTCGATAGCGGGCGCACAAGTCATATGACCAGAAGCAAGGAGATCATCTCGGAGATGCGGCCAAACCATGATCACATAACTGTCTCTTATGGTGACAAGTCAAAATCTGAGGTATTGGGTCTTGGCAAAGTTGTGGTTGCTCACGATATCTCTCTCGTGGATGTCATGCTTGTTGAGACCCTCGGTTACAATTTACTTTCAGTTCGTGCCCTTGGTAAGATGGGCTTTGCGGTTTTCATTGATGGTGATCTTGTGGTACTCTTGTGGAGCAAGTCTCTAAAGGTCGCTTTCATGGGATATGCCGAAAATGATCTGTATGTGGTGGACTTCTCGGGGAAAACCACTACAGGTCCGATGTTTCTCTTCAGAAAGGCCGACGCGGGTTGGTTATGGCATCGCCGACTAGCCCACGTCAATATGAGAACTTTGCAAAGTCTTCACAAGGGTGGCCACATCCTTGGACTAAAAGAAAATGTTTCCTTTTCCAAAGATCATGTTTGCAGGGCTTGTGCTGAAGGAAAAATGCATGACTCTCCCCATTGATGGAAGACCATTATTTCATCAACGAGGATTTTGGAGCTCCTTCATGTGGATCTCTTTGGTCCTCTGTCTCATGCAAGCCTCGGTGGGAAGAAATATGGCCTCGTAATTGTTGATGATTATTCAAGATATACATGGGTCTATTTCTTCAAGTTGAAGAGCAAGACACAACAAACATTCATTGATTTCACCAACGAGGTTCAACGTCAACACAATCTCCCAATTTTGGCAATTAGAAGTGATAACGGCTTCGAGTTTAAGAACTACACTCTGAATGAAGTCCTAAGTGAAGAGGGGATAAGACATCAATATTCCGCTACGTAACAAAATGGTGTTGTCGAGAGGAAGAACTGGACGTTAATGGATATGGCAAGATCTATGCTGGCTGAATTTAAGTCACCATATAACTTTTGAGCTGAAGCAATCTCTACCACATGCCACTCATCCAACCGGCTCTATCTCCACAAAATCTTGGACAAGACTCCTTATGAAATACTTACCGGTAACAAGCCAAACATCTCCTACTTCCGGGTATTTGGTTGTAAGTGTTTCTTTCTCATTAAAGGAGTTCGTTTATCTAAATTTGAGTCTAAGTCTTTAGAAGGCATTTTTGTTGGTTATGGTGCCGAATCCCACACTTATAGAGTCTACAATAAGCTCTCCGGATCTGTTGTAAAATCTTGTAGTGTGGTGTTCGAGGAAAATGATGGCTCCCGTCCGGGGCAAGTTGATGTTTGTGATGGAGATGTTGAAATACCCCCAAGATGCCATAAGAAGAATGGGTGTTGGATTTTTCCGCCCATTGAGGAACCCCTTGTGGAGGATCGGGAAGGACAATGCTCTACTCAAGTAGATCCCTCATCGACATAAGCTCAACATGCTCCAACTATTGGAGAAACCTCTACACCAATCCCACAAACTACTGAAGATCATCAAGCAACCGCTCCAGAAAGCTCCAGGCCGGATTATCCGATGGACACCGGATTATCCGGCCACCCCTCCTCAACTGACAGAAGTAACCACAATGTTGAAGAACCAGTTGCAAGTCCTAGGCCGGATTTTCTGGCTGACCCCAGATTATCCGGCCACCCTCCTGTTCGAGCAAGAACCAGTCAAGACTATGAAGGTGCTTCAGATTCTCCTAGGACGGATTATCCGACCCCACCATCTGCCTGATTATCCGGCGCTAAAAATCCTGAACAACAATAGCCTCCTGTTATGGTTATGGATCAACGTCAAGGGCAAGATTCATCATCTCCTATTCCCACTGACCAAGCTGGAGATCAAGGCCAAGCTAATGATTCCAACAAAGATTTAAATGATGAATTTATTCCTCCAAGAGACAACAAATTGATCGAACTACGTCACAAAGCTCGTGTAGATAGGAATCTTGAACTAAGGGGTCACACTCTTGACAAAGTTGTAGGTGATCTCCGACGAAGGGTGTCCACAAGAAGGGAGCTGGCAAGTTTTAATGAGCATCAAGCTCACATCTCCATGGTGGAACCTAAGAAAGTGTTTGAAGCTCTTAAAGATCCGGACTGGGTTGTTGCTATGCATGAAGAGTTAAATAACTTTGAACGCAACAAGGTTTAGAAATTAGTAGAGAAGCCTAAGGATTGCCGCAATGTTATCGTCACAAAGTGGATCTTTAAAAATAAGCAAGACAAAAATGGCATAGTTGTAAGGAACAAGGCAAGACTCGTGGCACAAGGTTATTCCCAAGTTGAGGGCATCGACTTCGGCGAGACTTATGCTCCTGTGGCTCGTCTTGAGTCCATCCATATCCTTCTTGCTTATCCTACTCATAATAATTTTAAATTATAGCAAATGGACGTTAAGAGTACTTTTCTTAATGGTCCTCTACATGAGTTGGTATATGTTAAGCAACCCCCGGGATTTGAGGATCCAAACTTTCCGAACCATGTCTACAAACTCGATAATGCACTCTATGGCCTTAAACAAGCCCCACGTGCGTGGTATGAGCACCTTAAAGAGCTTTTGCTAGACCATGGCTTCGAAGATGGGCAAATCGATCCCACTCTTTTTAGTAAGAAGGTTAAGGGGGAGCTCTTCATATGCCATCTATATGTACATGACATTATCTTTGGCTCTACTAATAAAGCTTTTAATGATGAATTTTCAAAGCTTATGACTGACAGGTTTGAGATGTCTATGATGGGGGAATTATGGTTCTTTCTTGGATTTGAGATCAAACAACTTAGAGAAGGAACCTTCATAAATCAAGCAAAATACATTCAAGACATGGTCAAGAGATTCAAGATGACGGATAATGGCGTCGCCACCCTGATGCAAACTAAATGTCATCTCGAACTCAATCCTCACGACAAAGATGTGGACCAAATGGAATACCTGTCCATGATCGGCTCTCTTCTTTACCTCTACGCATCTAGACCCGATATTGTGTTGAGTGTAGGTGTGAGTGCAAGGTATCAAGCAGCTCCTAAAGAAAGCCACTTGGTGGCGGTCACGAGGATCTTCCGATATTTGGTTCATTCCCCTAATATTGGTCTATGGTATTCCAAAGGCTCCAATTTCTCTCTATGTGGCTATACTGATTCAGATTGGGCTGGTGATAAGGATGATCAGAAATCAACTTCTAGAGCTTGTCAATTCTTAGGACGGTCATTGGTATGTTGGTCTTCTAAAAATCAGAATTGTATATCTCTCTCCACCATCGAGGCTGAATATGTGGCGGCTGATAGTGCTTGTACACAATTATTATGGATGAGGCAAACTTTAAAGGAATATGGTGTCAATTGTGACAAAGTGCCTCTTTTATGCGACAATGAAAGTGCAACCAAAATTGCATATAATCCGGTGCAGCACACAAGGACAAAACATATTGAGATTCAGAATCATTTTATTCGGGACCATGTTGCTCGAGGTGATATTGATCTATCTTTTGTGAGCACGAAGAACCAACTTGCTGATATTTTCACGAAGCCACTTGATGAAGCACGGTTTTGTTACTTGAGGAATGAGCTACATATCATTGATTCAAGGAGTTTGTCTTGATTATCCATGCACTCACTCTTATATCTCATCCTTATTTGGTCTAGGCATGGACATGGATATAGGGGGAGTGTGGTCCTAATTGATTGGGCTAACCCTCCCCCATGATGCCGAATGCAAGTAAAATCATTTATCTTAATATCATTTTGTGATATGTGAGCTTATTGATGAGTATTGGTCATGAACCCAAGATATATCTTTGTGGTGTCATACCATGCACTCCAACAAGGTGGCCTCGGCCACCACCCTCTTCCATGAGAAGAGTTGGGTATTTGTGGATCTCTTTGGTTGTTTTCGCTCATCTCTTGTGTTTATGGAAATCACACTCAATTTTGGCTTTTCGTTGATTTGATTCTTGCAATCTTGAGTGTGTAGTACCATATCAGTTTGGTTGTCTAATCCCAAGGCCCTCCCTATATCTAAGCCATCTCTTCTAGCACACAAGTCCTTTGTTCACACTTGTGAGGGTGTTGTTTGGGGACGTGCAGGCCTAAACCTGTGTGTAACAGGATTTCAGATTTCAGGCCGGATAATCCAGCCCAAGTGTAGGCTGGATAATCCGGCCCTGGCGGCTACAGTCTTTTTAGGGCTGGGGTCGGGGGAAGGGCTCACAAAGAGCATATCTTCTCCCCCAACCCCTCCCTCTCCCCAGCCGCCGCCTGCCGCCCCCACCGTCCCTGGAGCCTTCCCGGTCGCCGGATTCTCTAGGCCCCCCTAGATCTTCTTCCCCGCGCCTCCAGGTACCTTTTCCATGTTCTTCCTTCAATGAGTGAGGGTAACTCCCTCCCTCCCCATCTTTTGCATTGATGTGTCACTTGGTGGTGGAACATGGTCTAGAAGGTTGTTCTTTCATATAGATATCGTAGTCCTGCAGTGCCTTAGTCTGATCTACATTTTTGCATCTAATCTAGACGAATCTGAGAATTTCTGCCAAGGCCGGATTATCCGCCCCTGGCTAGGCCGGATAATCCGGCCTGAGAGAGTCAAACCTGCTTCAGTTTCTGAGGATTCTTTGCACTCTGTATGTTTGGACTATGGACTATTTGCCTACTATTTCTATTGCCTCTCCCGGACTTGTGTGTGTTCTTATCCCTATGCTATCCATCTTATTCGTTTCACAGGTGATTCTAGTGCTCCCAAGACCTACAAGCGCCATCCTTGTGGCCTCTACTTTCGGGACGACGGTGAGGGTGGTCTTGTGGATGAGGTTGAACTGAGGAGAAGGAAGAATGAGGTTGACTGCATGGCTGAACAGGCAAAGAGGGATAGGACTAGGAAGGGTGTGTCCAAGAAAAAGGGCAAGGAGCCTAAGATTAACTATAAGAAGATGGATGCTGTTAGGTACTCTTCTCTTCACCATCGTGATCAATTTGCTGAACTGGCACAAGATACTGAGCTTGGTGACTCCCGCTTTTGGTGTGTTGACTGATACGTCCAAAACGTATCCACTTTCCCGAACACTTTTGCTATTGTTTCTCCTCTAAACTTGTGTGATTTGGATGCAACTAACATGGACTGACACTGTTTTCACCAGAATTGCCTTGGTGTCTACTTTTTGTGCAGAAATTCAACTATCAGGAAAAATCCCGGAAAACATGCAAAAAATCCTATTTCACCCGAAGACTCCAGGAGCCAGAATACGAGACGGAGAAGAGACAGGGGGTGGCCACACCACCTGGTGGCGCAGGCCAGGCCAGGCCGTGCCAGGGAGTGGTGTGGGCCCCCCAGGCACCCCCTCGGTCTCCCTCTTCGCCTATAAGAAGCCTTCTGACCTAAAAACTCCAGGGGGTTCGACGTTTTTCCAGAAGGAGTTCCGCTCCCCCGCCACCACCAGATTCCACAAAACAGCACTAGAAACTCCGTTCTGGCACCCTGCCGGGATGTGGAATTGGAGGAGATCATCGCCACCATCATCACCATCGCTTCTCCATCGACCATCCATGTTTCCCCCATCTATGAGTGAGTAATGCCCCGCTGTAGGTTATGGGGATGGTAGGGATTGGATGAGATCATTCATGTAATGGCATCAGATTGTTAGGGCATGGTGCCTAGTATCTTCTATTAGTACTTTATGACTTTGTTGCGACTTGTTATGCTTAATGCTTGTCACTAGGGCCCGAGTGCCATGATTTCAGATCTAAACATGTTATTGATTCATTATGACAGTATTGTTTTTGGTCTTATCTGCAAGTTGTATACACACATTGTTGTCCGGAACTAATGGCCCCGAAGTGACAGAAATCGGGATAACCGGAGGGAATGGCTTTGATGTGAGGATCACATGTGTTCACGGAGTGTTAATGCTTTGCTCCGGTGATCTATTAAAAGGATCACCTTAATTACCAGTAGTTCCCTTGAGGCCCCGCTGCAAACGGGCTGGCAGGACAAAAGATGTTGTGCAAGTTCTCATTGCGAGCACGTATGACTATATATGGAACACATGCCTAGGATTATCTAGTACTTGGATGCTTTATCTTATTTATCTGCAATTACCCTATGTTCTGATTGCTATGTGAATTGTCTTGTCCATGCAACGCCCGTCCATCCATCCCTATGCCTACCGCACTCGAATCCTACTGTTACTGCTATTGTTACTGCTGTCTTTACTTTACTATTGCTGTTACTTTGCTATTCCTACTACAAAACTGTTGCTACTGATAAACTGCTGTGAGCAAGATTGTTTCCAAGTGCAGCTGAATTGACAACTCAGTTGGTAAGTCTTATAAATATTCTTTGGCTCCCCTTGTGTCGAATCAATAAATTGGGTTTCACTTCCCTCGAAAATACTGCGATACACCCCCTATACTTGTGGGTCATGAAGACTATTTTCTGGCACCGTTGCCGAGGACCATAGCTTTATTTATCAAGTTCACTTGGATTCTCTATTGTGCGCTGCTATCCATCCATCATGGGTAAGTCTCGTGATGGCAAGTTTCCTATTTTACCATCCACTACAAGAAGAGGTACGGTTCTGAACACCTCTGCTACTCTTGATTCACCATCTGTTATGTGGCATCCCGCTAAAATCACTACCAGAAAATCGCTCGTTGTTTCTACTTTGTGCATCATCATGACGTCATCATGCATGTTTGTTCATAGAAGTACTTTGCGAAAACCCTATTTTGTTTTCTAATTAGCCCTCCTTTAATTTCAAATCGTAAAACCAGGTCTTCCTGAATATTTTATTTGTCTAAAAACTATTTCTACAATTATTTTAAAAGTTAAATAAAAATAAATTTTTTTTTTGGGGAGGCAGCCGGCCAGGCCCAGCCAGCTAGCCTACTACCCCAAACCCTAGACCAAACCCTAGTTATCACATCTCCCCACCCCGCCGCCACTCTCTCTCTCTTTCTCTCACCCCGCCTGTCCACCTCACCTCCTGGCCCACCTCCTGCCTTTTTTCCGGCCCACTTGGCCGACCAACGCCACCCCTGGCCCGGGATTCCCGCCCACTCCCCTGGCCGACCCACCCCCACCTGCCCATCCACTCGCCCCATCGCCACCTACCGCGCGCGGGCCCCACCAGCCAGACGCTCCGGCCGCACTCCCGACCACCCTGGGATTCCCGTCTCCCCTGGCACCAACCCCCCACGCGATCCCTCCCCTCACCTCTCTGCTCGCGAATGCCCTCCCTCTCGCAGTCTGGCCCCGTCGCCAGCGAGACCCGCCACCACTCGGTCCCTTCGTCGGCCGCCACCCCGTCGCCAGCGAGTCGCCTCCTCGGCACTCCCTCGGCCCGCAACCGCCGCCAGGCCCTGCAAGCCGAGCTCCCCGTCGCCTTGCCTCCCTCTCGGTCTTTTACCCCGACCCTGCCCCCTGAGCACCTCCGGCCGACGCGCCCGCGCTCCGCCGTGCCTCTCTGCGACCCGCCCCGCGAGCTCCACCGCCCTGTGTCTCGCCGCCCCCGTCTCCTCCTTCCCCGGCCGCCATGCCCGCTCCTCTGCCGTGGAGCGCCGCCGCGCCCCCTCGGCCGCTCGAGCCCGGCGCCCCGTCGCCGCCGCATCCGCTCCTCCCTCCTCGTGCAGCGGCGTCGCCCCGCCGCGTCGGCCTTCACCGCCTCCACCGCTCGACCTCGCCGGGCGCCCTCTCCCGTCTGCACCGGTCACCTTCCCGCCGCTAGTCGCGCGTCCGCCCCACGCCGATGCAGGACCCATGCCGCCGTCGAGCTCCGCCGGCACGTCGACCGCCCCTCTGCCTCGAGCTCCCGTCTGTGCCGCTCGCTGCTGAGTCCCTCCCTGCTGTTGGACCCCTTGCCTTGGCCGTTGTTCCGCGAGCATCGACTCGCCTTGCTCTGAGCCCGTGTTGCGACGCCGAGGCCCGCAGCTACCCTATCCGTGTTGGCTTCCCCATGTTCTTGTCAAGCGCGCGTGTATGTCATGTGCTTGTGTGTTTCCGTGATATCCTAAATGACAGTTTGGCTGTTGATCTATGACATTTTTCGGGCAGGCGTGCACGCGCTCTTGCAGTTATCTTGCATGACCCATCTCGATGGAGATCTCCCACAAAGCCACCTACTAATGAGGTGACAAGAAGCGTCAAGATCTTCTTGTCGACCAACCCCATCGCGATGTCTCCAAGATCGTCTTCGTCTTCTACCAACAAGATCTTCGATCCTGACCCATCGGCAAGTTTGCCTCGAGGAGCCGCATGAACCCGAGGATTCCGACAAGATCTTCCTCGCCGACAAGGCCGGCTCGATGCCGATGGTACCAAGGGATGCACATGGTGCCACTCAAAGACCGTCACGACACCGAAACCCGAGTTCGCCACCGACAGTCGAGCACTTCGCCCTGGGACACCAAGATCCCGTACATGGGAACCCTGAGGCCCCGTACCCGAAGATCGTCGACATGCAACGCCAAGTTCATCTTCCCGGAACGCCAAGCTCTCCTTTCGTTGTCCGAGACCGATCCCGTCGAACCGCTCCTCGTCGAACCCTGAGTCCGACCCCGAACCCCCCGGAACCCAAGATCTCCCGAACCCAAATGTGTGACCCTAAGCCCCTATTTTTATAATATGACATATACCTGTCGCATCATTAAATCATCATGCTTGCATACATATCATCTGGTGTGTTGGGTTAATTAGTCGATTCACCTAAATTAAATATGGAGTCTATATGCGGGATATTGTGTCTTATTCCGGACTCCATTTAAATTGGTTTAGCGAACCGATGCCATGTTTTGTCTTGTTAATACAACATTTAAATTGCGGGGTAGCTAAATAACTTGAACCTTCTAATCAATTGTCAGGACCCCAGTTCCGCTTAATATTGTCTAATTTCACCACATATTTGCCATGGCATACATCATACATGCATCATGCCCGATCTTCTACCGTAGTATTAAATAGTGCATCCGGTGTTTCTTCTAGTGTTTGCTTCTTCGCGGACTAGGCCGCTGAGTGGATGCGAGTATCGACAAGTTCTCCAGATATGATCCGTCGGCACTGTTTCCCAGGCGAGCATCTCCCCCCTTCTACCTATTTTGCATTTATAGTCTTTATTTCCTCCTGTTGATCTATTGCTCTCCGTGTCGCGATGCTTTAGTTTTCGTACACCAGTTATAACCCATGTAGCCTCTATGTTGCCTTGGACACCTCCTATCACTTGTGTTTGGTAGATAGCTGGCCTTGCGAGTCGTAGTTGCTTGCTCATGTGCGATCTTGTGTTGTCGAGTACCACAGTTGTTGGAATGCTGGCAGATGTTTATGGAGGAGATGATCATGACTCTGAATACAACTATTAAATTGCTAGACATAACTAATGTAGAGGCATCGGTGGGCAATAGATGTTATTTGGTTCTTCCACGCTCACTTGTGTCCCGTAGGACCTCGAGTACTTGATACCTGTTCCTTGACTATTCGCACTATCCACATCCGGGAGAGTCTATGAATCCCCCTTAGCCAGAGCTTGATTCATTTCTTATTTCTTGGGGCCACAAACTAGTTTGGGGCTTTATTACTATCTTGTACTTATGCCATGTTTTACTACTTTATTTACGATTGTGCGTGGAGCACCTATACTGTTTAGGATTGCGGAGTGTTTTCGCGGTATCGACAAGCACAGTCACACTTTCGGGTTCCCAGTCGTTTACAGCCATTGGCGCAAACCTTGGGTCCATCTCGGAGCCGGCCAACTTCATTGCGGGTAGCTTAATGGGGTGGCCCCCTGAAATATTTTATGAATCCTGTGATTGCTTTGTCGTGAAAGCCTCGTTGGGTTTTGAGTTGGTTTTTCCAAGGTTGATCGTGTGTGTGTTGCTATTTGTGCACCCCTGCAGGATAAATCTTTCTGAAAGCCATGTCCGCGGTTATGGACGACTTGGAGCATAGTATCTCGATCGTAGACAAGCATAACTAAAGTAGTACTATAAATTTGACTTAATATGTGACTAGTAATCAGATTCAACTATCACAGAATGGATATTAAAATGCCAACAACTGGTGGATCTGGGGTTGTTTTGTGACATGCTGTACCTGCCTAGTAAGTATTGCAACTCCAATGGAATGTGATAAAAGTGCCAACAACTGCTGGGTTTTGAGATTCCTCAAGACAATTATATCTGACTAGTAAATGTTCCAACTATAACGGAATGGTGATTAAAATTGCCCACTACTTATGCTTTAGGATGACTCATGCTATCTATATCTGACTAGTAAGTGCTTCAACTATAATCGAATGAATAAAACTGCCAACTGTGTGAGTTCCTCGGTTTGACTTTCTCGTTTGGTCTTGAGGGGGAATACCAGGATGGGTATGTTTGGTGTTACTATTAGGTTGGATCCGGATAGGTCTTTCTTATCCCTCTCTAATAGCCGCCAGTTTTACTGAGTCTCTATAGGTTGTTTAGTGCTGCTGCGCTGCCGCTTCAGTCCACCATACCTATGTAGGCGAGAGCCGCAGAATTCTAGCCTCGCCATGTACTGGCCTCAGTCCTAACGCTCCTCTTTTTCCTTTGCCCTTTGTCGGTACACCTTTTGTTTTAGCAGGTTTGAGATCGACGTCGTTAGCAGGGTTACCCTTCCGGCTTGGCCTGGGTAGGGTTATGGACGCCATTGGTTATTCTTTAGGGCTCTTAGCCCCATTTGCATTTTGTCCGTAGTCGGACGCTGTAGTGATTTCAAGGTGATTTGGATCTTCGTATTGTATATCTGTATTCTTGACTCGTTGAGTCACTGTTGTATATATATATATCTGTTCTGTGGGTCCCATCGAGGACTGTTGTGTAATGGTATTACTTCGTTTTCCACCCGCACGAAAGTGCCTGGTGGGCGTCCTTGAATCGTTTCTATGCGGGTTTGGCGGAAAGGGCTAAAACTTGCATAGGGCCGATTCG
This sequence comes from Avena eriantha, assembly GCA_910589775.1. Lineage (NCBI taxonomy): Eukaryota > Viridiplantae > Streptophyta > Magnoliopsida > Poales > Poaceae > Avena > Avena eriantha. Next base: position 99,780,772 of record OU342741.1, read on the forward strand.
AGGGTGTTACATGTTATAAGTAAGATCGTTACACCACATACACATGCTACACACACTACTACTACTGCTGAATCTGAAACTTCTGATGCTTATGATGCTGCTTCTACTGTGCTTGATAAGTGTGGTTCATTAGGTCCTTTCCTAGATGCTACGATTGCTAGAACTATAGCTGGAAATACCGAAACTCCTAATGAAGACATTACCACACCTGTTAGTTCACCTGCGTCTAGTGAAAGTTATGATATTGAAGATGGTTATGTTGAGATGACCGATGAATTTATTAAAGAATGTAAAAACACCCATGATAGGAGCGCTGCTAAGAGTCTCCTTGAGAGGCGTACTATTAGACCCAAATTGTCTCCTATTGCTAAGTTTGCTGCTTCTCCCATAAACATTATAGATAAAGATTATGATTTCTCTCTCGATCTAGCTTACATAGCTATTGTTGAGAAAGAACCTTTTTGTGGGACTAAGAATGAAAGTGCGGTAGCACATATGAATGAACTTTCTACCATGAGTGGCTTGTTTTTTGATGATATTAAGATGCGTACTTACTTTGTTGCTAAGATTTTCCTTTTTCACTGAAAGGAGAAGCTAAAACTTGGTTTAGTAATTTACCTCCTGGATCTATTGATAGCCCTGAGTGCTTGATTAGTACTTTCCTGCAGAAATATTTTCCTCCTAGTGCTAGACATGCTATTTTGCAGGAACTTTTTGATTTTAAACAGGGAGAAAAAGAGGTATTGCCTAAATCTTGGGCAAGGTTTTGTGCTTTGATTCATACACAAGCTGGAAGTCCATTACCTAAGAATGAGCTTCTTGATATATTTTATAATGGACTAACCGAAGAATCTAGGACATACCTAGATAGTTGTGTTGATTGTGTTTTCAGGAATAGGACTCCTAAGGAAGCTGAGGAATTAATGGCTAAAATAAGCAAGAACTATGAAGATTGGACTCCTCCTAAAGCAGCTATACCTGAAGTAATTGTACCTGAACCTATTATTCCGGTGCATATTCCAACATCAAAGACGAGGGGAGTTATTGAATTAAATGATGAAGTGATGAAGGAAGCTAAGAAATGTCTTAAGGAGAAGGGAATTAAAGATGCAGATGCCAAGAATTTACCTCCTATAGAAGAATTATGTAAGCCTATTTCCTACTTATCCAGTATTGAGGTACACTCTCTCCAACACTTTGATGAAGGTGATATCCCTTACTCTAGACCTCCTGATCAATGCTTAGAAGAATTCGATATCTTTATTGTTAAGCAAGATAACTTTAATAAAAGGGTGCAAAATCATCTAATGGAAAACACTAGAGCTATTGTTGAGTTGAAATATATTGTGGAAAGGACCTCTAATGATGTTAAAATGATTGTTAAACACTTTCAAATGGTTCAAACTCAAATAGATCAACTCGTTAAAGTGTAAAACGACCTGCTAGTTAATGCTGCTAAAGAAAAACATGCTTATGAAATTAGAACTAGAAGTGGGGCTGCTACCCAGGATCCTCTATATTCTGAGGGGCATCCCAAAAGAATTGAGCAGGATTCTCAACAAGCTGAAAATAGTGGTTCTACTCATAAGAAAAGGAAAAAGAAACATAAAACTGTTGTAGAACCCTCTGAACCTTCTTTAGATCCTAATAGTATATCTATCTCTGATGCTGAAACTGAAAGTGGTAATGAAGGAAATGAAGCTCCTAATGAAGAGAAAGTTGAGGAAGAACCTGAGAACCACACTAAGAATACTAAATACACCAAAGAAGATTTTATGGCTAAGAAACATGGTAGTGAGAGAGAACCTTGGGTCCAAAAACCTATGCCTTTCCATGATACGAAACACAAGTCGAAGGAAGATGAACATTATAATAAGTTTTGTGAGTGGATGAAACCTTTATTCTTGCAAATTCCTTTGACTGATGCTATTAAATTGCCTCCTTACTCAAAGTATATGAAGGATATTGTCTCGAATAAAAGGAAGACCCCTAATGAAGAAATTTCTACTTTGCTTGCTAATTATTCCTTTAATGGTAAGGTTCCTAAGAAACTTGGAGACCCAGGGATTCCAACTATCCCTTGCTCTATTAAGAACAATTATGTTAGAACTACTTTGTGTGATTTGGGAGCTAGAGTTAGTGTTATGCCTATCTCTCTCTATAAGAGGCTTCAACTAGAAAAATTAATACCAACTGATATATCTTTGCAAGTGGCTGATAAATCTACCACTATTCCTATTGGTATATGTGAGGATGTACCTGTTCAAGTGGCTCACAATTGCATGATATTAACTGATTTTGTTGTGCTTGAAATGCTTGAAGATGATAATATGTCTATTATTCTTGGGAGACCTTTTCTTAATACTGCAGGAGCTGTTATCAACTGTAATCAAGGAAAGGTGACTTTCAATGTTAATGACAAGGAACACACTGTCTATTTGCCCAAGAAGATTGAAAGGACTTATGGTTTGAATTCAATTGAACATGTTGAGGGCATTCAAGTTGAAGAAATATATTGTCCCATACCAAGAGAAAAATTTGAAACTATTATGATTGGGACCATTGCTATCAAAGTTGAGGTAACATAATCACTAGTGGAATACAAAGTTTTGTCTCATATGAAATTGTTTTGGTAGCAAGACCTGATCAACTTTGTTAACAAAAGGATTTCATTAAACAAAACAATGTTTTCACTATGATTATTTCTGTGTACTTCTATTCTATCCATTTTAGTTTTTGTTTTCGTTTAGTTTTCTTTTTGTTGTTAGTTGCTTGCGTGTTAGAGTGTCTTAGAACTTCTGTAGTTCTAGCCTTCTTTTGTCATTGCATCATTTCAAAAAAATCTGTCTGTCTGAAAATCATTTTTCTATGCCTAAAAATGCCCAAAAATAAAGTGTCTCGAAAATTTCCAGAAAATTCATATTAAATTTTTGCATGAAAAAAGGGCAAAGGAGTGCCTGGGAGGTACCAGGGGGACCCACCAGGCAGGCACACCACCTGGTGGCGCGTATTTCCCTGGGTGGCGCCATGCCCTGGTGTGGGCCACCCCTGGCCCCCCACTAACTCTCCCACCTGCCACTTTCTTCTCTCTCCTGAGTAAGCTCCAGCTCATTGCTCAAAATCGCGTCCTTACTGTGCTTGCTCTCGATTTTTTCGATCTCCTTGCTCAGCCCATCTTTCTTGCTGAAATTTGGAGCATTTGTTCCCTGGTATGTGACTCCTCTCCTTGTCCAAGTAGATTTGTGTTTAGTGGATTATGTATTGAGTATTTTGCTGCTGTAGGTGACTGGTTATGAGAGCTTGTAAGCTTGTTTGATGCTTAGAGATATAGTTTTGATGCATGTTTAGGCCTCTTACAAGTCCCTATGAGTAGAATCCTTCATTATATTTACTTTGTAATCACTTGTTTAATAGGTGTTTAAATTTCAAAATAGAAGATGAGTGAGCACCACCTAAACCAACATGAACTATGGGTGCCTGAGATCATGAAGGTCCACCAAGAGGAGGAAGTTTTCCCTCCATTTATCCATGCTCTAAGTTCATGTGAGCTGTAGGAATTCTCCAAGATTTCCACACCTTGGTTTCTAATGCTGGGTTAGAGCACTTTTTGGAAGATGAACCTTGTCAATTTATGAAGCTAACCATGTCGGTGGTGCAGGACTTCCAATTTAGTCACTCTTTGCCTAACCCCATGGTCCATTAATTTTTTTACAATATTGCTGTCGACCTTTCTCTTGATGATTTTTGTGCAGCTATTAAAGTACCTCAATGGGGATCATGTAGAAGGATTAAGGAGAGACCTGAACCACTCATGGATTTATACGCAGAAATTTGCCAAGGGAGCAGCTTCTCGATTGAGAATGGAAAAATCCGTAACATTCATCTTCCCTCCATTCGTTACTTTGCCTACTTTGTTGCCAAGTGCGTTCTTGCTAGGAAAACTGCCAATAAGTTATCTTCATATGATCTAGCATTTATCTCTGTTGCTCTTAAACGAGATAGGTCTTACAACTTAGGGGCTTTTATAGCTTTCCGTCTTGCTGCTAACCGTGAGAAAGGTGGAATTTGTGGAGGCATCATTGCTTCTCGTTTAGTAGCATTGCATGGTTTAGTGCCTCATCATCTAGACCTACAGTTTCCTATAGAGAGGCTTGATCTTAATTCCATGATACAGCATAAATTTGTTTCCTCATGGGCTAGTGTGAGTGAGTTATCTTATGAAATAACCTTTCTCAAAGCTGGTTAGAGAAAGAGCAAGTCCGAGCGTGTTGTTCTTTTGCCTGCACCTGTTTTGTTTAACCTTGATAACAGGGAAGGATGGTCCCTCACTAAGTAGGAGCTTGACACATACTTGGGAGAGCTCTCCCAACAGGAGCAGGACACTAGAAGGGAAGTCACGGATGATTCGGTCCAGCCCTTGAATGAGGGAGAGTCTTCATATCAGCAGCCTGCTTATGATTGGGGAGCTTCTTCTTCTTCCCATGGGCCCAGCTACGACCATTCTTATCATGATCCGCCTGCTTGGAACCCCTATTCGTACATGGATTGATACCCACTTAGGCCAAAAGCCTAAGCTTGGGGGAGGTACGCCGACACCGCACTCATCTTCATATCATGTTGCGTTGATACTTTGTATATTCATGTTTCGTTCTCTTTTTAGTTTTCGTTTTTCTTTGCTTTTGCTTTCTAAAACACAAAAGGACCAAAAATATTTCTGTTGTTTCTCTTTGGTTTGCTTCTTCTTCTTTTTTCCTTGGTTTGTTTTTCCCTTTTTGCTTTGTTTGAACTATTCGGAAAACCCAAAAAGATTTTACTTTGCTTGTTTTTCCTCTTTGGTTCTTGTTTTACAAAATCAAAACAACAAAAATATTTGTCGTTCTTCTTTGGCTTTGTGAGTTTGTTGCAGGGTTCAGCAGTCCTCAGTGGAATTTGGTTTCATATTATTATTCAAGCCACACAAGTGAAGAGAAATAATGAGGATTAATGAGAACTCGAGGCGTGGTAAGAGGCTGGTAACGAACTCTATTTGTTTTCATTTTTGTACATATACTCATCATTGTGGGCTTGCTTAGCCTGTTCGTGTAGGCTGTATGTTATCTTTGGATGCTTAGTAGTTCTTTCTTTCTTATGATTAGCTCCAGCTTGCTAATAGTTTGTAGCATGTTTTATGAATGTTTGCTCGCATTATTCTATTCATAACTTGGTATGACACCATGGTATCCTCCTCTGAATGTTTCATTTGAATTGACTTGGCACATGCTCACGCATGCACATGACTGTAATAATCAGTTAAGCCTTGATGAATTATTTTGCCTTGAGGATCTTGAATCACTTTCATGCCATGATTAGTCTTGTTTTGTTGCAAGCATGATTATGACAGCTATTGCTCTCTCGTTTGTCGCTCCCTTACTATTGCCAGCCTTCACTCACACTGAGTATGTTTTACTCAAGTTTCCAACTCCCTAAACCAAATATTTCCAAAGTGTCCACCATACCTACCCTTTAGCATCATTTGCTACTTCTGTGCATATTCATTATGCCTTGTTTTCTTCCGAATGAAATGTTTGCTTGTTATGAGAAAGTTAGTTAGTAAAGCTCTCACGAACTTGATGGTACACTTTATTTTCTTGCACTTAATAAACCTGAACCATTGCGTCCTTCTTTGTTGCGTATATGCTTGCGCTTTATAAGTTGAAGTTAGCAGAACCATGTTTCATGGGGAATGTTTTCAACATTTCGTGGGTACTTAGTACCTCGTTGATATCATGTTCTTTTACTTATGGATCCCAGCGGTGTGAAATAAAAGTGGAACTTGTAAGATCATGGAGTTTGTATGTATGTTAGAGAAACGCCTGGGCCGCTAGCGTAAGTCATGCCTAATCATGGTGGAAACTTGCAGCATAACCGTAATGAGCATTCTACAGAGCATCCTCAATAAAAATATATGGACATAGTAAATAAAAAAGATCACCGAGATGCTCATTGTCTGCTTGCCTTGTTATTTTGATTATGGGACAGCTCCCGTGTCATGTGCAAGGGGTATTGGCGGTTCTCTATGATATGTATATACTTACAATGACAAGAGCTTACTTGTGACTGCAGTTGAGTAGCATGAGGATCAGGCTTCGTATGTATGGGGCACGAGGCTTCGATTTATAACTTGTCAAGCATATCCTCTTAGTTGTGTCACTTTAACCTTTACCATTTAAAGATGCTTATGATAGGGGCAATGAGAGCTCAAAGCTAACAAGCACCATACTTTCAGCATTTGGAAGCCTTTCAAATTATTCAAAACCTTTTTTACTTGTTGAGTCTCCACGCATTCTCCGAGCACCTTCTTGAGAGCATATTTGTCATTCTTTGTGCTTGTCCCATTACTTGATTATTTGTGTTATGACTTTGATGCTTGTATCTTTGATATCTTTACTTCTAGTCATCACTTGAACTTCAGAGGTGCCTTGACATTCATAATCAAAGGCAAGCGAGATACCACTCTATCATACCTTTTTATGAGCATTGTAATGTTACTTATGTTTATGCTTCATGCTACTTATTATTTTTGAGTTGGAATCTCTTCATAGCTTGCAATGCCTATTAAGTAAACTTAGTTGCATACTCCTTATTATGAATTGTCTAAGTAGTTGATCACATGCTGAGAATATTTACATCATATGAAGCAAATGTGTTCGTGAAAGTTCTTTTATTGCACTCAGTTTTCAACTGAATTGCTTGAGGACAAGCAATAAGCTAAGCTTGGGGGGAGTTGATACGTCCAAAACGTATCTACTTTCCCGAACACTTTTGCTATTGTTTCTCCTCTAAACTTGTGTGATGGATGCAACTAACGCGGACCGACACTGTTTTCAACAGAATTGCCTTGGTGTCTACTTTTTGTGCAGAAAATCAACTATCAGGAAAAATCCCGGAAAATATGCCAAAATTCCTATTTCACCCGAAGACTCCAGGAGCCATAATACGAGACGGAGAAGAGCCAGGGGTGGCCACACCACCTGGTGGCGCGGGCCAGGCCAGGCCGCGCCAGGGGGTGGTGTGGGCCCCCCAGGCACTCCCTCGGTCTCCCTCTTCGCCTATAAGAAGCCTTCTAACCTAAAAACTCCAGGGGGTTCGACGTTTTTCCAGAAGGAGTTCCGCTCCCCCGCCACCACCAGATTCCACGAAACAGCACTAGAAACTCCGTTCTGGCACACTGCCGGGATGTGGAATTGGAGGAGATCATCGCCATCATCATCACCATCGCTTCTCCATCGACCATCCATGTTTCCCCCATCTATGAGTGAGTAATGCCCTGCTGTAGGCTATGGGGATGGTAGGGATTGGATGAGATCGTTCATGTAATGGCATCAGATTGTTAGGGCATGGTGCCTACTATCTTCTATTAGTGCTTTATGACTTTGTTCCGACTTGTTATGCTTAATGCTTGTCACTAGGGCCCAAGTGCCATGATTTCAGATCTGGACATGTTATTGATTCATTATGACAGTATTGTTTTTGGTCTTATCTGCAAGTTGTATACACACGTTGTTGTCCAGAACCAATGGCCCCGAAGTGACAGAAATCGGGATAACCGGAGGGAATGGCTTTGATGTGAGGATCACATGTGTTCACGAAGTGTTAATGCTTTGCTCCGGTGCTCTATTAAAAGGATCACCTTAATTAGCAGTATTTCCCTTGAGGCCCCGCTGCAAACGGGCTGGCAGGACAAAAGATGTTGTGCAAGTTCTCATTGCGAGCACGTATGGCTATATATGGAACACATGCCTAGGATTATCTAGTACTTGGATGCTTTATTTTATTTATCTGCAATTTCCCTATGTTCTGATTGCTATGTGAATTGTCTTGTCCATGCAACGCCTGTTCATCTATCCCTATTCCTACCGCACTCGAATCCTACTGTTACTGCTATTGTTACTGCTGTCTTTACTTTACTACTGCTGTTATTTTGCTATTCCTACTACAAAACTATTGCTACTGATAAACTGTTGTGAGCAAGATTGTTTCCAGGTGCAGCTGAATTGACAACTTAGTTGTTAAGGCTTATAAATATTCTTTGGCTCCCCTTGTGTCGAATCAATAAATTGGGTTTCACTTCCCTCGAAAGTACTGCGATACACCCCCTATACTTGTGGGTCATCACTAACCAAAAGTCTATTTAGGAAGATGTTTATGCTCAACAGAAGATTAGTCCTATGCATCCCATGATTATTGCTGAGGCCCAAGAAAAACCTCAACTAATTGATGCTATGTATGTGACTGAGAGGATGGGGCTGCACCGTCTCATGGCTCTTCAATGTTCCTATGACTCCGAGATAGTGAAGCAGTTCTTCTCCACCTTGGTCATTTGTGGTGATGAGCACCACACCATGAAGTGGATGACCCGTGACATGCTAATGCAAGCTGATTTTTGGGTTTTTGCTGGGGTGCTTGGATACTCTTTCCGCAACAGGGACCGTGCTAGTGGTCATCGTATCATCACCCAGCTCAAGCCCAATAATAATGTTGTCCTCTCTCCTTGCATAGTTGACAATGTTATTGTGGGCTCTTTGATAGTCTTTCTCCTTTGTATGCTAGCCTGGTGGGCATCTTCCATGACTCTATCACCCCAAGTGGAGGGAACAATGACAGTATTCGTGGTCACCTGGTTCAGCTCCTAGACTTTTCTCACGAGGTGGCATCTAGTGAAGATGAGTTTGTTAATTACACGCTAGATGTGATGGACTTTATCTATCATGAGTTGACTGATGCAATGTTCAATAGGCTCTCCATCCCATATGCCCCTTACATTATGATGTTGATCAAGCACCTGCTTCCCGATGGAGAGTTTCACATTGATGTTGAGCATAAGGCTAAGAAGATTTACAATAAGGTTAGGAAGACCTCCCATCCATCTTCTGCTTCTGAGAGATTCATGCGGGATGCCCGTGCCAGTGCTCGTAGGCACACAGTGCCTCCTATTGCTCGTGAGATTAAGCATCTGAATTGGTTCCAGTCGAACATTCTTTGCATGGGGGTGGACACTCGCAAGGGGCAGTATGAGGCATACAAGCAGCGCCACGAGATGGCCCATACCCAGCAGCTCATTCTTCACCATGTGTCCGGGGCGTCAGGCGACCCCCTACCCCTTTTACTACCACACCATATGCTCGGTGGAATTCTTCTTCTGGGCTCAACTATGGAGAGCTAGAGCGTCACCTGTTTCCTTCCGCGGCCACTGCTGATGACGAGGAGGAAGATACCAAGGATGAGGACGAGGACAGGGACGACGATGATGACTACGAGTGATCCCCTGGGGCATTAGCATCACTCTTCTTCCTTTTTGGTGTTTCGACGCTAAAGGGGGAGAAGTAGTTCTATTAGATCTTCGTGGATTTGCATGGGTCGGGCACATGAATTTGCTCTTTATCTTTTCGGTCTCTCTCTCTCTCTCTCGTTTGTGCCCCTTTAGCGTTGAAGTTTTATTCGTGTTTTATGGCTTGCTTTGTATAAGACTATGTGTATGTGTGGCTCTAGATTTATCTCGTGGATTATTCTTATGGATTCATCTATCGTATTGGCTATATTGGATATCCATCTTGAGGAAGGCATTCATAATGGTTATCACATTGGGTATTCTTATACTATATTGAGGACGCCTCCCTCCCATGTGGTATGATCATTCTGTTTATATGAATTAGACTTGTACCTGCATGTGTGCATTTGTATTCAAAATGTAAACTTTTATTATGCACCCATTAAGGGGGAGTCTTTTTCATTTGCTAAAAGTTGTTGTTATTTGAGCTATCTTGCAAATCCTAGTATTGTCATCTAACACCCAAAAGGGGGAGATTGAAAGAACATTTTATGGTTCCCTATGTTTTGTGTGTTAGATAACAATACCGTGGAGTTTTCTCATGTGTGCTAAGTGTGTAGGGAGGTGTTTTTGGTGTTTGGGGGCCGGATTATCCGTCCCCATATAGGGCCGGATATCTGTCCTGACCCCTTGGCCAGGGCTGGCTCAACGCGTGCCTCTATCCGGGGGTGGATTTTTCCCCAGACAATCCGAAGTTGGGGCAGATTTTCTTCCCCAGCCGGATAATCCGGCCCTCCCCATGGACCGGATAAGCCGCCCCCAGGAGAAGCGTAAAGGCTGGCTCGACGCGTGTCTTTGTCTGGGGGCGGTTTTTCCCCGGACAATCCGAAGTTGGGCGGATTTTCTTCCCCAGCCGGATAATCCGGCCCTCCCCTTGGGCCGGATAATTTGGCCCCCAGGAGAAGTGCGAAGGCTGGCTCGGCGCGTACCTCTGTCCGGGGGTTGTTTACCCCCCGGATAGTCCAAGGTTGGGGGCAGAGTTTCCCCTGGGCCAGATAATCTGGCCCTCACTTAGGCCGGATAATCCGGCCCCAAAAAGCTCCAACAGCTCCATCTGGACAGGGGGTATAAAAGCCACATCTTCCCCTCTTGTCAGATCTCTTGATTTATTTGAAAAAGATCAGATCTGGTGCAAAGGCTCTCTCCCAGATCTCCCACTTCAACCACCCGAAGGCTTCGATCTTTTGGGGAATTGAAGGAGGAGACATCATGAATCGTCATCACGAATCAAGCGCTTCAACTCCTCTCCATTCACTTGGAGAATCCCCGATCTAGTATTCTCGTTAATATCTAGATCTTGTGTTTCGTGATTGATAACAATTGTTCTTGTGGTAGCTTGTTCTCATTACGGGAGCCTCCAATTCGGTTGTGGAGTTGTGCCCTGCTAGTTGTGAAAAGGCGCCGATTCCCGCCTCGAAGGGTTCCAATAGTGGAAAGGTGGATCAGGCCTTTGGTGGCGAGATCCATCGGAGAATAGGGTGAGGCCTATTGTGGCATAGTGGTCTTAGTACCGCCCACCCCTCCAACGTAGATGTACTTCCCTTAACAAGGAAGGAACTGCGGTAAAACAAATCATGTGTCTCCGCGTGCTCCACTATGGTTTCCTTGTTCCTCACTCTTACTCGCCTTTACTCACTAGTAGCTAGGTTTGCATATAGGGAAATTTTACATAGTTGCATATCTAGAGAATTTACCTTTTGTGTCAAGCCTAAAATTGAAAAAGCATTAAAATTTGAAGTAGCACCTATTCACCTCCCTCTAGGTGCCCATACGGTCCATTTCAATTATGAAGAGCCAATGAACGCCAGTTCGCAAACCGACGTCGCCATTGGTGACTCGAGAATGGATAAGGGTGAATCCTCTAAGGGTAATGATACCTTAGTTGATGCTTTTGCCGACAATCTCCTGAAGATTCCTGGTGCCGCCAATCTTGGCCTCACTAAGAAAAGAGCAGAAGAGATTCAGAAACTTGTGTTTGCTTGTTTGGAATCTCAGAACATTTCTGTCGAGTAAGAGGCTCAAGAAGCCGAAGACATCAAGCTTGAAGATTTGCTAGGGCATAAATATGCTCGGGATAAGAGACTAAGGGCTGGTAAAGTTCTGAAGGAGATATGCCCCAGAGGCAAATAATAAATAGGTTTTTATTGTCATATCTCAATTAGTTTATAATAGTTTTATACTGTGCTATAACTTTATTAATACGAAACGTTAATACACGTGTGGTATGTGAACAAACCAAGTCTCTAGTTACCTCTAGCGAACTAGTTCCTTGGTCATGAGGATGATCTAGGGTTTCGAGATCATGGGCATTTATGCCAATTGACATTGAGGTCACATCATTAGTTGAATGATGTGATAGACAAACAACCCAACCAGTTGTATCTTAATAAGATCTAGTTACAAAGTTCACCATTAATGATAAACTAAGGAAACCTCGCAACCTGATCCTTAGACTGTGAGATAATGCAAATCACCATTCTGGAGGGAGCTTAGATGGTTATCAAGTATCACACCATGACTGGGTGATCGAAAAGGTGCTACTCGGGTTTCCCAAAGGGGCGCGTAGAGGAGTACATATCAAGACCAGGATTTGCCAATCCATGTAACAGATAGATACATATGTGGCCATCTCGGTGATGTTGCATTAACAAAGCTTGCAATCGTGTGACTGGATCACGGAATGCAACGGCACGGAAACGAGAGAACAAGTTCATTCGTAACGAGATCGAACGAAGGTATGAAGATACCGTGGATCAAATCTCGGGTGAACTAGGTATCAAGTGAAGGAAACATGCCCCAGAGGCAATCATAGAGATGATTGTATTTCATGTGTATCCATGAGTTATTATAATGTTCCTTGAATATCCATATATTAGGCAACTTGTATTGATTGGCAATTATGTGAATTGTTTGTGAAACTCTTTACTTGTATGGTTATCTAATAGTTGTCCCTAGTCGGAGTTCATGTGAGGACACACGTGAATATTAGACTAGCACATCGATTGGTTGATGACTATGTTTCGCAAGTCATAGACATGGAGATGTCAAACCAATGATGTGGACACATGTTATGAACATAGGGTGGGACTGACCCAACTTGAGACTAGCAATAATACTTGCAGCTCTCTCTACACATCGTGTATGTTTTGTCCTTAGACCTGAGATTGTCACATGTACTTGAGATGTGGATCGACCTACTTTGGGTCTATCAAACACTACTCCGTAGCTGGGTAGTTATAAAGGTAACTTTCGGGTTTGTCCTGATACATGCTGCAAGGCATCGGTCAATCAAGATGGGATTTGCCCCTCTCTACTTGAGAGAGATATCTCTGGGCCCCTCGAGTGATCGGATCCAGAAATGCATGGCCATGCTACATATGGTTAAGAGTTAACCTGGTAAAGGGATTCCGAATCACAGTATCGAGAAAGAGAGGTCATCTTGGAGCTAGACCAAATATCGTGAGGCAAAGGGAAAGACATGTACTCAACCTTGTGATGGTTCGTCCGAATGATCTTTATATGCATTTAGGAGTTGGCACGTCTTGCTAGAGGCCGCTACCAACTATTGACGGAGTAAGTATACTCGTGTCATGTCTATACGTGTATGAACCTATAGGGTCACACACTGTAGGGGCTGGAAGCCTAATAAGGATTGGATCTGAATTAGACCAGGCTTAGGCTGCTAATGGGCTACTAATGTAGAAGCCCACGAGGGATGCCTATATAAGAGAGAGTGAGGCGAGCTGAATAGGGTTGAGCATTCCACCCAGCCGCTACTCCTCTTCCGCCTGTGTTGCACGTGCAAACCTAGCAGTCTGGCGTGTGACGGCTTCCACTCCGGACGTGTGGATACCTCGGAGGTGCTGCAGCTGTAGCACTTGGACGAGCCGCGCAAAGGGGAGCTGCTCGTGGGACGAGGACGAGGAGGAGACGTAGAACATCTACACTGCCCCGACGTGCTTCATCGAGTTCCGCAACTGCGCGTCTAGTGGTAATCCCGTGATCTATGCCAATAGTATTCCTGGTTGACGCGGTAGAAAATTTTGATTTTATGCTAGTGTAGCCTACCTGTTTCCCTGCATCAAGTGGCAAAGGGAATGGGAAATGACTGTTTACGGTTCAAACGACATTATCATCGTGGAATGCACATGGGTCAATATGGGCATCCTAGTCCCGCTATTGATCATTGATGGAGATCTTGTCTGTGCCATTCCCGAGCCGTGGGGAATACACTTAAGGGTACGATGAGCTAGAGATCCTCTGTAAGTTGGAATCACCATATGAAAGAGAAAAGTAAACCGGAAAAGTTCCATGAGAGAACCGGAATCATTCCGGGAAAGTTCTGAAGTCGTTTGGAGGAAATCAAAAGGGAACCGAAAGGTGTTTTGGGTCAATTCGGATTTTGTAATATGTATTTACATGTTAATTAATGTAATTAATATTAAATATAATATTAAAATCTAATTTGAAGGGGTGTTCCACTAATGGGCCAAATTTCCTAAGGAAAAAGGGCCCATGAGGGAAAACCAAAGGAGGGAAGGGCCAAGGCCTAGCCGCCTCAAGGGGACCCACCCGGCCATCCTAGGGTTGTGCGCGGGGTGGGGCCCACCCCTAGCCGGCTGGCCCATGAGGCCCATGGCGCCTCCCCCCTCTCTCCCTTGATTAGTCCCACATGGGAAACCCAAAGGGGAGGGCACACCCCCTCCTCCTATATAAAGGGGTGCCCATGGGTGGGAATAGACACACCAATATTTGGAGAAGTCCTTTGGTTGACTTTCTCCTTCCCTCTCTCTCGTCTCCATGCGTTGGCACAGTCCCAAGTAAGGACTATCCATGCAAGAGACATTGCACCTGCAGCACGCCGTTGCGCTGTAGGGATTCCAAGCCGGAGATCTACTTCTGCACTCCCGGCAAGAATCAAGGAGCTGGAGGTCGTCATCATACACCGTATGTGTACAAAACCACGAGGGGCCTCACTTGAGGCACCTTGGATGTCGTGAGCCGGAGTTGCTGCACGATGAAGAAGGAGCAAGGGGTGACCTGCGAGGAGCATCGCAACCTTGAGGTCGGCTACGGGTTTGACTACTTCAACCATGTTCCCCTCGGAATGTTAACCGCGTACAGTCTACAAGGGTATGTATTCTTTATGCTCCGGCTGTTACTGCATTACTACATAGATATATCTTGGGCATTAGGAAGTTCCAATGTAGGAATTTTTTTGTTTTCTGCTGCGGAACCCTTCAAGTTCCACCTCCACCAGTGCAACCTTTAACCTTGACCGAGAAAGTTTCTGCCGTGGTCAACGCCAGCCTTAACTAACTGCATCGTGAGCATACTGTAACTCATTTTATAACTCGTTTCTTATATTTATATCATATACTCTTGCCCCCAAGCATGAAGTTGGATGTGAATAGAATCCAAGTTTATGATTTTATAGGATGCCAAAGAACAAAGTAGTGTAACCCCCAAGGCTTGTGCTAAAAATTTAACTTAGTTAAAATAACAGCCCGAGTCTTAGTAGACTTCTGACTCTGGTTACTATTCTGACTTACAGAAAGTTAATGTTTACAACCGAATTGTTGAAGAACATATGCAACAAGCGGAGAGAGGTCAAGGCTCTCTGGCTTAGAAATGCACAACATAATGTGGAGAAGGACGAGGTGGAATGTAAACATTTTCGGCTCTCTCTATAGAAAGCTTGATTGATGTGCTGAATATTTATTCGACTTTGCCCTATGTCATTCTTGGTTTGTTGACCTGGTCCTACAAAGTGGAGGAGGCTGAAAATTTCAAAGTCTCAGAGGCAGAAAATGCTGGATTGCGAGCTCAACTCGAAAAACTAAAGGCTGACCACGAACGTAGTGTCAGTAATATTCTTGAATCCAGGAACATGGCCACTCAAGAGCATGACTGAACCATTGCCCACCAAGAAAAAGTAATCTCGGATTTGAAGGTGGAAATGGATAGGAAGACTGATACTACTCAGGCACTTCGGGAAGAACTCCAGAGTTTGAGGGAAGATAAGACCAAGCTAGATGAAACCATCTTTGGTAAGTTTTGCTGCCAAAGCCATATATTTTCCTGCTTCGATGTTTTCTGACTAAGTTTTGTAAGACTTACTAATCTTGTCTTTTCACAACACCCCTCAACATTCTGGATTCGTCCTCGTCCTAGTTCTGGAATGACTGACTTGTTGCGGTTGGAGATTTAATCCATGACTTCTGCCAAACTCTTGAAGAGGTTGGTGAAGTCGTTGATCTCTCCGGTTTGCACAGGCTATCTGCCTTTGAACTGCGGAATAGGGCGAAGGAATTTCCAAAGCTCGTTGAGGACTGGAAGATGTTGTATGCTCGGATGGCTGCCTAGAATGCCCTTACCATGGTGACATCACCATGGTAGCATGGAAATCTGGCAGGTTGTGAAGGGTATTTCGACTATCAATGAAGACAACAACGACTAAGATATCGGAGCCACATGGCAGTCTTATGCCTGATACGCTTGTCGCATGGCCGAGATGACCAGCTACGAGAAGTCGTTCTTCCAATCCGTCGTTGTGCCACCAAGCCCCCCAACCGAAGAAACTAAAGCCTCTGATGACGACGAGAAGACCAAGTATGATGTCCCCATCTCGGAGAAGATTCAGGGTAACCTAGGTACTAGGACCAACGAGTCAACAAATCTTCCCTCTCCTCTACCTGCAGCATAGAGTCAAAAAACTATGCATTATTTTATAACAAGTGGTGTAATATGAACTATTTATATGCCTATTCTGTTGTTGTAAGGACTTATGCTTTTACTCTAGCACTTATTTTGTTATGCTCAAAAATTAGCTAAGCACTTTTTGTTCATACTTATCGTTTATCTAGCTTTCTACCTCGTTCCTTTCGTGAGCCGTCAAACTTTTAGCATGTAAACACTGTCGAGCAACGGAGCTCAATTACTAAACTAGTTTAAACTCGGAAATAGAGCTGGCTTCCAGTACCAACAACTCACTAAAATACCCGTGTCTAAGCAATCAAACAAAAACCAAAGTATAAACATAAAATGATACTTACACCCAAAGGTAGCATTTTTAGAATCGGAACTAACCAGAACAAACATGAGTATGAAGTACTTTCAAGTATTCTGGGATTTTTGACCTTGACATGATCATAAGGAAATAAGGTGGTACTTAAAACATCTCAGAAAAACATTGAGGGAACTAATAATTTATTTCACTTTGAATATGTACATTGATATGATTACAAAGAAAGAAAAATTTAAGAATAAAAGGAACGTAGCTGAGCAATATTTCATGGACAGTCTAACTCATCCGGGTCTGTACTACCCCTAGCTCTCTTTCTCTTCTTAGTAGCAGGTCTTTCTTTATCTGGTCTCATGTCTGTTAGATAGTATGACCCATTGTGTAGTACTCTACTAACCATGAAGGGTCCTTCCCAAATTGGGGAAAGTTTGTGATTTCTTTGTTGTACTAATCGGAGAACTAGATCGCCCTTTCTAAATGAACAATTTTTGACACTCTGACTATGATACTCGTGTAACTTCTACTGATAGGTTGTAGATCTCTGTTCAGCAATGACGCGAACTTCCTCGAGTACATTGAGGCCGTCTTGTCAAGAAACCTTGTAATCTTCTTCGACATAAGCAACGACTCGGGGAGAAATATGGATTAGATCACTCAGAAGTATTTTCTATGCGCCATAGACCAAGAAGAAAGGTGTGTATCCGGTTGACCTGTTAGGAGTAGTTCGTGAACACCAAATAACATATGGCAATTCGTCCTCCCAAGCCCCTGTAGCACGATGAAGTGGTGTCTCGAGCCTAGGTCGGAGGCCTTGTAGTATTAAACCATTTTCCTTCTGACTTGTCCATTGGCTTGTGGATGCGTGGCTAATGAGATATAGAGTCGGATCTCTTGGTATTCGCAAAACTTGGCAAATTCTCCCATTGAAAAGTTTCTCCTGTTGTCTATAATAATACTGCACGGATAGCTGAATCAGATTATGACGTCCTCGATGAATCTTTTGTTTGTGGCTCCATCACAACGTATTACGGGTTTAGACTTGATCCACTTTGTAAATTTATCCACCATTACCAGTAGGTGAGTAAATCCACTTGGATCCCATTTAAACGGTCCTACCATGGCAAGCCCTTGACTGCAAAGGGCCATGTAATCGGAATTGTTTGCGGCTGATCAGCTAGAATATGGGCTTGTTTGGCGTACTTCTAGCAGCCTTTACATGTCTTAACTAGCCCCTTGGAATCCGCCTTAGCTGTAAGCCAGAAAAATCTATGTCGGAAAGCTTTTGCCACTAAAGTTTTGCCTGTGGCATGATGTCTGCATTTTCCTTCATGGATTTACCTTAGGATTTCCACTCCTTCTTGTGGAGAAACACAGTGCTAAAAGACCCCAGATACACTCCGCATATAGAGCTCACCGCTAATTATCTTATAGGATTTCGCTCGTCGGACGATCTACTGGCTTAGAACTTCGTATTTGGGTAATTTTCCATCTACCAAGAAATCAAGGTAGGGTTTTGTCTAGCTGGGAATAACAGCTAGAACTACTATAAGTGGTGATTCAGATTTGGTTGGGTACTCCTCATCAACTCATGTGATAGAGGGAACTTCGAGGTGCTCTAAAAAAGTGCCATCCAGGACATTTTTCTGTGTAGATCCTATTCTTGATAGTGCATCTGCTTCCTCATTTTCTGCTCGAGGGATGTGTTGAACTTCAAACCCCTCGAACGATTTAGATAGTTGCTCCACGATAACTCGATAATCGACCATGTGTTCATTTTCTCTATTGTGGTCGGATACTTGCTGGGAAACTAAATCCGAGTCTCCATAACACATTATTCAGCGAATGTCGATGTCTTTAGCAATTCGAAGTCCATGTAACACTGCTTCATATTTTCCATTATTGGTTGCCATAAAGTGAATCTATAATATAGAGAACAATTTGTCTCCTTGGGGTGATTTGAGCACCACACCAGCCCCCGAGCCCCCATGTGCTTTCGACCCATCAAAGTGGATGGTCCAATATTCTGACTCCAGGGTGTTAGCGTTTTCTGCCGGATCTATCCAATCAGTGACAAAGTCAGCAAGGATATGAGATTTGATTGTTGTTCGTGGTTTATACTCAATGTAAAAAGCTTCTAGCTCGATTCCCATGTTAGCATGTGTCTTGTGGTATCGCTTTTTTTGATTATGTCTCTCATTGGAGCTGTGCTCACCATGGTAATCTTGTGCTCTTGAAAATAGTGTCATAGATTCTAGCGGCAAAGAATACGCCATAAGCTAACTTTTGGTAATGCGGATACCGCTGGCTTGATTCTGTTAGGACCTCACTGAGGTAGTAAGTCAGAAGCTGCACCAAGAGCTGCTGTTTTTCCTCCTTTTGTTCCACCGCCGTGACGACACTGACGACTTTGTTTATCATAGCAATGTAAAGCAGCATAGGTTCCTGTGGTTCTGCAGCTGCAAGAATAGGGGTGGAAGAGAATACTTATGTCATATCTTGAAGAGCAGCTTTAGCTTCGTCGGTCTAGACAAATTTATCGGTTTTCTTCAAGAGTTTGTACAATGCTGCAGCTCTTTCGCCGAGGCGGCTGACAAACTGACTCACTAATGCGATGCAACATGAGTCTTTTTATGTCCTTTAGGCGAGTCGGTCTGGATATGTTGAGTATAGCCTTTATTTTGTCACAGTTCACCTCTATGCCTCTTTGAGACACAATTAAACCTAACAACTTTCCGGCTGGTATTCCGAAGAAACACTTTTTCGGGTTAATCACTATGTTGTATTTCGTAGATTCACGAATGTCTCCTCCAAGTCGGAAATTAAAGTTTCCTTCTTTTTGGACATCATGTCTATTTTGCCACATATGCATGTACATTGTGTCTGATTTGAACGTGGAGGCAACGCTGCATAGTGCGCTGATATATAGCTCCTGCATTCTTTAGCCCGAAAGGCATCATTACGTAGCAGAAGGTTCCGAAGCGGGTGATGAATGAAGTCTTTATCTTGTCTTACTTCTTCATGTGTAATTGGTGATAACTGGAATATGCTTCGAGAAAACATAGGAGTTCCGAGCCTGCGGTTGAGTCGATAACTTGATCGATTCTAGGCAGAGCGAACGGATCTTTGGGACAAGCCTTGTTCAAGGCAGTATAATCACCACACATCCTTAAATCAGTGGTGTCCTTTTTAGGGACCATTACAGGATTAGCCGACCACTCAGAGTGGATGACTTCTTCAATAAATATGGCTAGCTCTAATCAGGTTAATTGTTTAGCTATAGCTTTGCCCTTTTCATCGCCAAAACGTCGTAAGGACTGTTTGATAGGTCTAGCGTCAGGATATACATTATGAGAGTGCTCGGTGAGTTCCCTAGATACTCCGGTCATGTCAGAAGGTTGCCATGCAAAGATATTTTTATTAGCTTTGAAGAACTTGATGACCACGCTTTCCTATGCATGCTAAGCCTACGTATATTTATATCACCTTGGAGGGGTCATCATCCTTCAGCGGTGTTGTCTTTGTCTCTTATGATGCCTTGAATTCTGGAGTCGGCTTCAGCACCTCTTCTTTGTAGCAGGCATCTCGAACAGATCGGTGTTCTTCTTGATCTCCTGGTATTCCTCGGCGTGAAGTACGACTTCGGCAATGGCGACAGCTCCGTCCTCGTGCTCTCGTGCTCTCGTTCTTTCTTCGGGCTTCCCCGAACTGTGATAACGCCTTTGGGACCTAGAAGTTTCATCATATTATAAATGTAGCAGGGGCGAGCCATAAATTGCTAGTAGGCTGGACGCCCAAAGATAGCGTGGTATGTGTTCTTGAACGACACCACTTCAAAAGATAGTGGTCCAGTCCGATAGTTCTCCGGCATTCCAAAGGTAACATCCATAGTGATTTCTACCAGAGAGTTTGCTTGCCTTCCGGGGACAATTCCATGGAAAACCACGCTGTTGTAATTTAGCTGGGTTTCCGATATCCTCATGCGATGTAGTGTTTTGACGTAGATCATATTAATGGTGCTGCCATCATCCATGAGCATCTTTGGAAACTCATAATCGTCAATAAGTGGGTTGATGATAAGAGCGTACTTTCCTTGCCTGTGAGGCTTAGGCGGATGATCGATTCAGTCAAAGATGATCTTCACTTTCGAACAGTCCAAATATTGGGGGACAGCCGGAATAGTTGCGTTAAGCTCATGCGTTACTTCTTTCTTGACCTTGGAGAGATGGGATCCGAGGAAGCGGACTTAGGTGTCTTTCTTGGTTGGGTAAGAATTCTTACCACCCGACTTGGGATTAGTGGTATCTGCTTCTTCCATGTCAGAATCTTCCTTGGACTCCTTATCTTTGTCAGAATTTTTCTTTCCTTTTCTTCACTTGGCCCAGTAGCCAGCGGATTCGTCTTTCTTGATGTCGTCATTAAAACAACACTCATCATTTGTGTGAGAATATCCCCTGCTCCCGTCTGGGTACACATGGGTTATTGGCAATGTCGGCGCAAGAATAGGTTTTTCCATGTTGTTGGTCTCCTCTACCTTGGACACGGAAAGCTTCGCGGCCTCATCCCTAGCCACCTCCGCGCCCTCGTCCTTGGCCGCCTTCGCGCCCTCCTCGTCGGGCATGTTTGTCTGTGGTACCAAAGTTCGCAGGCCAGTGCATGGCGGTACCTAAGTTGCCTGAAATTGCCACGTTTTGAAATGTTGGGCCGCCAACTACTAAGAGGGGCCATTTCGAGGCAAACTCATCTCACCCCTGCCAAATTCAAACATTCCGTTAAACTGCCCCATGAAGTAGACGGTCAGGACCCTCATGTCAGTCATCTGTCCGTGATGCAAGCGCCAATGCGGCAACCTCTTAGGCAAATCGAGGAACTAAGTGGATTGGATGCGTTGACCAATTTCACAAATCCATTCCCACCTTTCCCCTGGCACCGGCGGCGTCGGAATCCACCCTCCAGGCAGGACGGTCCCTTTGGACATTTGACTTCTGACGCCAAGTTGCTGCGCCCAGTTGCTGCACCCAGTCGCTGATCCCGAGCTCCAATGGCACATGTCGTAGCCAATGTTGCGAGGCTCTAGCCCGCCTCCGCCACCGACGAGCCAAGCAGCTCGGAGGATGGCAGATCCTACTACCAAGGAAGACGAAGTTCTTGCCACAAGCGGGTGAGCTACCCTTCTCTTTGCTATTCGCACTAATTATAACCGCTAGCTGGCTACTGAACCTAAAATCGTCTGTTAGCCCAATGCTGACAAACATATTTTGTCCACAGTTTTCTGTCAAGTGGGATCTCCACGGACCACCATTACCTGGTCACGGTAAGCCTCTTTAGGTACGACTCTAAGGGCAAGTGGTATGGACACCATTATATCACTATGGAAGAAGCGCATGCGCAGATCTACACTATATCTGGTATGGTTGCTGCTCTGCGTAATCATGATGAATTATGGCCGAAGCAGACTGCAAAGTTTAAATTCATGGATGAACGTGGCATCATGGTTCCTCTAACGTGTGATTGTCAGCTAATTGGGTTGATGAAAAGGTATGCTTCGGCTTGCATGTTTGAGCTGAAATGTGATGTACTAGATGTGGAAGCTACTGCAACTGGGGGTCGCCCTTCTATTCTTGGACAGGGTGGTTGCTCGAACCCAATTAGCTCCTGGTAAGCAAAAGTCTCTTGGGGTTCACATGTTTGTGCTGAATTGTAATTTTTGGTTTATTTACTCTATAGATATTGGGCAGTTATGCAACTGTCCTGTTTCTTTGAAAGGAAGCGCCGCAAGGTTAGAAACATGACTACCGGGTCAGTCATTTTGCTGCCCGGAGAAATTAAAAACGAGTGGAAAGATGATGCTGGACATGATTCTGGTGCCCATTGTCCTGTCGATGCAGAGTACGTGAAGCTAAGAAAATTGGCACCGAGGAAGAGGAAGAAGGCAGGAAATGAATAAGCCAATGGACGTGAAGGCTTGGCACCCAAGCTGTGGAAGAAGGCTGCTGGCAATGAAGATGCATAGTAATGTGTTGAACTTGAACCTATATATGTAATTCGGTTAAATTCTGGAGCTCTGTGTGTGGTATTTTGCTGGGCGAAACAATCTACCCACGTTCTCTGAGTAAAATGTATCGCGACTTAGGGTTTGGAAACGCCCGAGTCAGTAGTTGAATCTGAAATTGTGATTGTGTCACTACTATCTGGAAACACGCAGCACCGGTTCCAGGATTGCTGAGAGGCAGGAGGTCTCGAAATAGGACGGAATGTAAGTGGCACAGAAATAAATTATTTAAGCTGCTACACTCCACGAAGCAGCAACTTATTTCAGCTGCTGCACACAATGACATGACAACATAAACAGTAATGGCAACCGATAATGCCTAGACGCTTGAGCCTGTCTATCTCACCGCCTCCCTGCTCCTGCATCCCCTGCGTCTGGCGAAGCTCCCGGATCTCCATTAACCGGGTGTACGTGCTTCCACTTTATAAATTGTGGTTGTGCCATTTGCATGCGGCACAATCCACATAGATTACGTTTAAACAAACCACCAATGTCAGAATACCACCATGATCAGACAAAAGGAAGTGATGCAGGGTTAAGACAGACTAACGGGAGAGCAATTTTTTTCCTCCCAGGACTCCGGGACCACTAGTTCAGACCACTAGGTCAACAAGTACTACTATTACAACTTAAAAAGGCACGGAGCTCAAGCTAAATAGAACTAGTTATCACACATATCCTTGATCTTCCCAATCTTAGACCGCTGCGCATCTTCCTGTGAGAGTAAGGATCGTTTCATCTGCTCCTTCCTTTTAGCATCTTCCTTGCACAGCTTCAATTGTTTCTCTGTATTTTTCCTCATGCACTTGTCAATACTCGTAGTTGTGAACTGCAGGACTTTGGCCTGGAGAAGATCATTCCTTGCTTGAGTCAGTTCTTGCTCTGCTTTAGCCTTCAGGGCCAACGCCACGTCCCTCCTCCTTCTCGACTTTTCTAACCTTGTCTTGCACCCTCTTGAGATCTCGGTTAAGCTTGGTCGTGTCAATTGGGTCCCATAGCTTCATCTCAACACTGTCAAGAAGCGAGCTGACTACTGATTCTTTCGACTCAACAGTCATATCCCATAGTTTGTCCAGCGTTTTCTGCATCGATTTGGGCCACTCTGGGTCTACCCATTTGACAACACCGCAACTTCCACCTTGCATCATTGCACGATGTCCTTGACACCGTAGACACCTCCTGCATGCGTTTTGTCCTTCGAACGCTACAAATTTAGCGGGCAAATGTCCATGTTTACATAGCAGAGGACTGTCTTCATCCACTAAATCGTGATAGTCGGAGTCATACATCGTCTGGTTGGCCTAACACATCATACGCGCATGAGTAAACATAGTAGATATAGCTAAAAAATAGATAACTGGCCACAGATGATAGAGATAGAGATGAGACGACTCACATCGAAATCACCATCCATGTCGTCACAACGCATTTCCTCGCCGTCTCCCCTTGAACCCATGGCGAGAGGGGAGGGGTGGTTGTCGGAGAGGGGATTGGGATGGAGGCGCCGTCGGCTTGCGGCTACGGCAGGATGGGAGTGAAGTGGGGAAAGTGGCTCTAAGGGGAAGGAAGAGAAGTACGGGGAGGAAGAGAAGTAATGGGGATGTGACACTAGGATATGGCCCACTCAACTCGTGAGTCATGACACTCGCAATAGGGGAGCGCCAGGTGTTGCCAGTTTGTCCAGGGCAAGCGTGGACAATCATGCCGCAATACAGCCTACTCGCGGATCGCTCTCACGAAGACCATCCCAATCGTCCAAGCGCACCGATCGAACGGTATGTAACAATCGTCAAGCAGAACAACTGTGTTAGGGTGTGCCTTCTAGAAGACTCGGTCTAACGGCCACCCATTGGGGGGCTAAGGTTAGGGCTCTCCTAAGGTTAGGATCCATATGTGGTTTATGAGAGGAACAAACATGCAATGACACTTGGTGTGGTTCATGAAAAGAATAGACATGCAATGACACTGGTGGATCCATATGTGGTTTATGAAAAGAACAGACATGCAATCACACTGGGTGATCCATGTGTGGTTCATGAGAAGAACACACATGCAATGACACCGGTGGATCCATGTGTGGTTTGTCAGAAGAACACACATCTAATGACACTGGGTGTGGTTCATGAAAAGAACACACATCCAATGGAACTGGGTGTGGTTCATGAAAAGAACACACATCCAATGACACTATGGTTCATGAAAAGAACATACATGTAATGACACTGGTGGATGCATATGTGGTTTGTGGAAAGAACATACATGCAATGACTCTAGTTGTGGTTCATGAAAAGAACAGACATGCAATGACACTGGTGGATCCATGTGTGGTTCATGAGAAGAACACACATCCAATGAAACTGGTGGATCCTTATGTGGTTTGTTAGAAGAACAGACATGCAATGACACTGGTTGTGGTTCATGATAAGAACACACATGCAATGACACTAGTGGATCCATGTGTGGTTTGTGAGAATAACACACATGCAATGACACTAGCTCTGGTTCATGAAAAGAACACACATGCAATGACACTGGTGGATCCATGTGTGGTTCATGAGAAGAACACACATGCAATGATACTGGGTGTGGTTCATGAAAAGAACACACATGCAATGACACTGGTGGATCCTTATGTGGTTTGTGAGAAGAACTGGCATGCAATGACTCTATCTATGGTTCATGAAAAGAACACACATGCAATGACACTAGTGGATCCATGTGTGGTTTGTGAAAAGAACATACATGTAATCACACTAGGTGGATCCATATGTGGTTTGTTTAGAGGAAAAGACATGCAATGACACTGGCTGTGGTTCATGAGAGGAACACACATGCAATGACACTGGTGGATCCATGTGTGGTTTGTGAGAAGAACACACATGCAATGACTCTAGCTGTGGTTCCTGAAAAGAACACACATGCAATGACACTGGTGGATCCATGTGTGGTTCATGAGAAGAACACACATGCAATGACACCGTGTGTGGTTCATGAAAAGAACAGACATGCAATGACACTGGTGGATCCTTATGTGGTTTGTGAGAAGAACTAGCATGCAATGAATCTAGCTATGGTTCATGAAAAGAACATACGTGCAATGACACTGGTGGATCCTTATGTGGTTTGTTTGGAAGAACACACATGCAATGACTCTAGCTGTGGTTCATGAAAAGAGCACACATGCAATGACACTATTGGATCCATGTGTGGTTTGTGAAAGGAACAGACATGCAATGACACTAGGTGGATCCATGTATGGTTTGTTTAGAGGAACAGACATGCAATGACACTAGGTGTGGTTCATGAAAAGAACAGAATGCAATGCCACTGGTGGATTCATATGTGGATTGTGCAAAGCATAGACATGCAATGACTCTAGCTATGGTTCATGAGAAGAACACACATCCAATTACACTGGTGGATCCTTATGTGGTTTGTGAAAAGAACATACATGCAATGACTCTAGCTGTGGTTCATGAAAAAGAACAGACATGCAATGACACTGGTGGATCCATGTGTGGTTTGTGAAAAGAACACACATGCAATCACACTAGGTGGATCCATGTGTGGTTTTTTTTAGAGGAACAGACATGCAATGACGTTGGGTGTGGTTTGTTTAGAAGAACACATATGCAATGACACTGGTGGATCCATGTGTGGTTTGTGGAAAGAACAAACATGCAATGACTAGCTGTGGTTCATGAAAAGAACACACATGCAATGACACTGGTGGATCCATGTGTGGTTCATGAGAAGAACACACATGCAATGACACTGGTGGATCCATG
This sequence comes from Avena eriantha, assembly GCA_910589775.1. Taxonomy (NCBI): domain Eukaryota; kingdom Viridiplantae; phylum Streptophyta; class Magnoliopsida; order Poales; family Poaceae; genus Avena; species Avena eriantha. The sequence continues at coordinate 99,807,000 of OU342741.1, forward strand.
TGTGGTTTGTGAAAAGAACATACATGTAATCACACTAGGTGGATCCATGTGTGGTTTGTTTAGAAGAACACACATGCAATGACCCTAGCTGTGGTTTGTGAGAAGAACACACATGCAATGACACTGCGTGTGGGTTGTGAACAGAACAAACATGCAATGACACTGGTGGATCCTTGTGTGGTTTGTGAGAAGGACACACATGCAATGACACTGGTCGTGGTTCATGAGAACAACACACATGCAATGACACTGGTGGATCCATGTGTGGTTTGTGAAAAGAACAGACATGATATCACACTAGGTGGATCCATGTGTGGTTTGTTTAGAAGAACACACATGCAATGCCTCTAGCTGTGGTTTGTTTAGAAGAACAAACATGCAATGACACTGGGTGTGGTTCATGAAAAGAACACACATGCAATGACTCTAGCTGTGGTTCATGAAAAGAACAGACATGCAATGACACTGGTGTATCCATGTGTGGTTCATGAGAAGAACACACATGCAATGATACTCGCATGGTTCATGAAAAGAACAGACATGTAATGACACTGCTGGATCCTTATGTGGTTTTTGAGAAGAACTGGCATGCAATGACTCTAGCTATGGTTCATGAAAAGAACACACATGCAATGACACTAGTAGATCCATGTGTGGTTTGTGAAAAGAATAGACATGTAATCACACTAGGTGGACCCATGTGTGGTTTGTTTAGAGGAACAGACATGCAATGACACTGGCTGGGGTTCATGAGAAGAACACACATGCAATGACACTGGTGGATCCATGTGTGGTTTGTGAGAAGAACACACATGCAATGACTCTAGCTGTGGTTCATGAAAAGAACACACATGCAATGACACCGGGTGTGGTTCATGAAAAGAACGAACATGCAATGACACTGGTGGATCCTTATGTGGTTTGTGAGAAGAACTGGCATGCAATGACTCTAGCTATGGTTCATCAAAATAACATACATGCAATGACACTAGTGGATCCTTACGTGGTTTGTTTGGAAGAACGCACATGCAATGACTCTAGCCGTGGTTCATGAAAAGAACACACATGCAATCACACCGTTGGATCCATGTGTGGTTTGTGAGAAGAACAAACATGCAATGACCCTAGGTGGATCCATGTGTGGTTTGTTTAGAGGAACAGACATGCAATGACACTTGGTGTGGTTCATGAAAAGAACAGACATGCAATGACACTCGTGGACCCATATGTGGTTTGTGGAAAGCACATACTTGCAATGACTCTAGCTGTGGTTTAGGAAAAGAACACACATGCATTGACACTGGGTGGATCCATGTGTGGTTCATGATAAGAACACACCTCCAATGACACTGGTGGATCCTTATGTGGTTTGTGAAAATAACACACATGCAATGACTCTAGCTGTGGTTCATGAAAAGAACAGACATGCAATGACACTGGTGGATCCATGTGTGGTTTGTGAAAAAACAGACATGCAATCACACTAGGTGGATCCATGTGTGGTTTGTTTAGAGGAACATACAAGCAATTACACTTGGTGTGGTTTGTTTAGAAGAACACACATGCAATGACACTTGGTGTGGTTCATGAGAAGAACAAACATGCAATGGCACTGGTGGATCCTTGTGTGGTTTGCCAGAAGAACACACATGCAATGACTTTAGATGTGATTTTTGAAAAGAATAGACATGCAATGAAACTGGTGGATCCATGTGTGGTTCATGAGAAGAACACACATCCAATGACACTGGTGGATCCTTATGTGTTTTCTGAGAAGCACGGACATGCAATGACTCTAGCTGTGGTTCATGAAAAGAATAGACATTCAATGACACTGGGTGGATCCATGTGTGGTTCATGAGAAGAACACACATCCAATGACACTGGTGGATCCATGTGTGGAACAGACATGCAATGACTCTAGCTGTGGTTCATGAGAAGAACACACCTGCAATGACACTGGTGGATCCATGTGTAGTTTGTGAAAAGAACAGACATGCAATCACACTAGGTGGATCCATGTGTGGTTTGTTTAGAAGACCACACATGCAATAACGCTAGATGTGGTTTGTTTAGAGGAATAGACATGCAATGCCACTGGGTGTGGTTCACGAGAAGAACTGACATGCAATGACACTGGTGGATCCATATTTGGTTTGTGGAAATCACAGACATGCAATGACTCTAGGTGTGGTTCATGAAAAGAACCCACATGCAATGACACTAGGCCGATCCATGTGTGGTTTCTTTAGAAGAACACACATGCAATGACAATGGTGGATCCTTATGTGGTTTGTGAAAAGAACACGCATGCAATGACACTGGGTGTGGTTCGTGAGAAGAACAGACATGCAATGACACTGGTGGATCCATGTGTGGTTTGTGAAAAGAATAGACATGCAATCACACTAGGTGGATCCATGTGTGGTTTGTTTAGAAGAACACACATGCAATGACTCTAGCTGTGGTTTGTTTAGAGGAACATACATGCAATGACACTGGGTGTGGGTCATGGGAAGAACACACATGCAATGACACTGATGGATCCATATGTGGTTTGTGGAAAGCACAGACATGCAATGACTATGGGTGTGGTTCATGAAAAGAACAGACAGGCAATGACACTGGGTGGATCCATGTGTGGTTTGTTTAGAAGAACACACATGCAATGACACTGGTGGATTCTTACGTGGTTTGTGAGAAGAACACACATGCAATGACACTAGGTGTGGTTCATGAGAAGAACAGACATGCAATGACACTGGTGGATCCATGTGTGGTTTATGAAAAGAACACACATGGAATCATACTAGGTGGATCCATGTGTGGTTTGTTTAGAAGAACACACATGCAATGACTCTAGATGTGGTTTGTTTAGAGCAATAGACATGCAATGACACTGGGTGTGGTTCATGAGAAGAGCACACATGCAATGACACTAGTGGATCCATATGTGGTTTGTGGAAAGCACATACATGCAATGACTCTAGGTGTGGTTCATGAAAAGAACAGACATGCAATGAGAGTGGGTGGATGCATGTGTGGTTTGTTTATAAGAACACACATGCAATGACACTGGGTGTAGTTCATGAGAATAACAGACTTGCAATGACTTTGGCTATGGTTCATGAGAAGAACAGACATGCAATGAAACTGGTGGATCCATGTGTGGTTTGTGAAAATAACAGACATGCAATCACACTAGGTGGATCCATGTGTGGTTTGTTTAGAAGAACACACATGCAATGATCCTAGCTGTAGTTTGTGAGAAGAACAGACATGCAATGACACTGGGTGTGGTTCATGAGAAAAACAGACATACAATGACACTGGTGGATCCATATGTGGTTTTATGGAAAGCACAGACATGCAATGACCCTAGCCATGGTTCATGAAAAGAACAGACATGCAATGACACTTGGTGGATCCATGTGTGGTTTGTGAAAAGAACAGACATGCAATGACACTAGGTGGATCCATGTGTGGTTTGTTTAGAAGAACACACATGCAATGACTCTAGCTGTGGTTTGTTTAGAAGAATAAACATGCAATGACACTGGGTGTGGTTCATGAAAAGAACAGACATGCAATGACTCTAGCTGTGGTTCATGAAAAGAACACACATGCAATGAGACTGGGTGGATCCATGTGTGGTTCGTGAAAAGAACAGACAAGCAATTACACTAGGTGGATCCATTTGTGGTTGTTTAGAGGAAGAGTCAAGCAATGACACTGGGTGCGGTTTCTTTAGAAGAACACACATGCAATGCCACTAGGTGTGGTTCATGAGAAGAACAAACATGCAATAACACTGGTGGATCCTTGTGTGGTTTGCGAGAAGAACACACATGCAATGACTCTAGATGTGGTTTATGAAAAGAACAGATATGCAATGAAACTGGTGGATCCATGTGTGGTTCTTGAGAAGAACACACATCCAATGACACTTGTGGATCCTTATGTGTTTTGTGAGAAGCACGGACATGCAATGACTCTAGCTGTGGTTCATGAAAAGAATAGACATGCAATGACACTGGATGGATCCATGTGTGGTTCATGAGAAGAACACACATCCAATGACACTGGTGGATCCATGTGTGGTTGGTGGAAAGAATAGACATGCAATGACTCTGGCTGTGGTTCATGAGAAGAACACACATGCAATGACACTGGTGGATCCATGTGTAGTTTGTGAAAAGAACAGGCATGGAATCACAATAGGTGGATCCATGTGTGGTTTGTTTCAAAGAACACACATGCAATGACGCTAGCTGTGGTTTGTTTAGAGGAACAGGCATGCAATGCCACTAGGTGTGGTTCAAGAGAAGCACTAACATGCAATGACACTGGTGGATCCATATGTGGTTTGTGGAAATTACAGACATGCAATGACTCTAGGTGTGGTTCATGAAAAGAACAGACATGCAATGACACTAGGTGGATCCATGTGTGGTTTCTTTAGAAGAACACACATGCAATGACATTGGTGGATCCTTATGTGGTTTGTGAAAAGAACACACACATGCAATGACACTGGGTGTGGTTCGTGAGAAGAACAGACATGCAATGACACTTGTGGATTCATGTGTGGTTTGTGAAAAGAACAGACATGCAATCACACTAGGTGGATCCATGTCTGCTTTGTTTAGAAGGACACACATGCAATGACTCAAGATGTGGTTTGTTTAGAGGAACAGACATGCAATGACACTTGGTGTGGTTCATGGGAAGAAGACACATGCAATGAAACTGGTGGATCCATATGTGGTTTGTGGAAAGCGCAGACATGCAATGACTCTGGGTGTGGTTCATCAAAAGAACAGACATGCAATGACACTAGGTGGATCCATGTGTGGTTTGTTTATAAGAACACACATGCACTGACACTGGTGGATCCTTATGTGGTTTGTGAAAAGAACACACATGCAATGACACTGGGTGTGGTTCATGAGAAGAACAGACATGCAATGACTTTGGTTGTGGTTCATGAGAAGAACACACATGCAATGACACTGGTGGATCCATGTGTGGTTTGTGAAAATAACAGACATGCAATCACACTAGGTGGATCCATATGTGGTTTGTTTAGAAGAACACACATGGAATGACCCTAGCTGTGGTTTGTGAGAAGAACAGACATGCAATGACACTGGGTATAGTTCATGAGAAGAACAGACATCCAATCACACTGTTGGATCCATATGTGGTTTGTGGAAAGCACAGACATGCAATGACCCTAGCTGTGGTTCATGAAAAGAACAGACATGCAATGCCACTTGGTGTGGTTCATGGAAAGAACAAACATGCAATGACTCTAGCTGTGGTTCATGAAAAGAACACACATGCAATGACACTGTCGTATCCATGTGTGGTTCATGAGAAGAACACACATGCAATGATACTGGGCATGGTTCATGAAAAGAACAGACATGTAATGACACTGCTGGATCCTTATGTGGTTTTTGAGAAGAACTGGCATGCAATGACTCTAGCTATGGTTCATGAAAAGAACACACATGCAATGACACTAGTAGATCCATGTGTGGTTTGTGAAAAGAATAGACATGTAATCACACTAGGTGGATCCATGTGTGGTTTTTTTAGAGGAACAGACATGCAATGACACTGGCTGTAGTTCATGAGAAGAACACACATGCAATGACACTGGTGGATCCATGTGTGGTTTGTGAGAAGAACACGCATGCAATGACTCTAGCTGTGGTTCATGAAAAGAACACACATGCAACGACACCGGGTGTGGTTCATGAAAAGAACGAACATGCAATGACACTGGTGGATCCTTATGTGGTTTGTGAGAAGAACTGGCATGCAATGACTCTAGTGGATCCTTATGTGGTTTGTTTGGAAGAACACACATGCAATGACTCTAGCTGTGGTTCATGAAAAGAACACACATGCAATCACACCGTTGGATCCATGTGTGGTTTGTGAAAACAACGGACATGCATTGACCCTAGGTGGATCCATGTGTGGTTTGTTTAGAGGAACAGACATGCAATGATACTTGGTGTGGTTCATGAAAAGAAAAGACATGCAATGATACTGGTGGACCCATATGTGGTTTGTGGAAAGCACATACTTGCAATGACTCTAGCTGTGGTTCAGGAAAAGAACACACATGCAATGACACTGGGTGGATCCATGTGTGGTTCATGATAAGAACACACCTCCAATGACACTGGTGGATCCTTATGTGGTTTGTGAAAAGAACACACATGTAATGACTCTACCTGTGGTTCATGAAAAGAACAGACATGCAATGACACTGGTGGATCCATGTGTGGTTTGTGAAAAGAACAAACATGCAATCACACTAGGTGGATCCATGTGTGGTTTGTTTAGAGGAACATACAAGCAATTACAGTTGGTGCGGTTTGTTTAGAAGAACACACATGCAATGACACTTGGTGTGGTTCATGAGAAGAACAAACATGCAATGACACTGGTGGATCCTTGTGTGGTTTGCGAGAAGAACACACATGCAATGACTTTAGATGTGATTTTTGAAAAGAATAGAGATGCAATGAAACTAGTGGATCCATGTGTGGTTCATGAGAAGAACACACATCCAATGACACTGGTGGATCCTTATGTGTTTTGTGAGAAGCACGGACATGCAATGACTCTAGCTGTGGTTCATGAAAAGAATACACATTCAATGACACTGGGTGGATCCATGTGTGGTTCATGAGAAGAACACACATCCAATGACACTGGTGGATCCATGTGTGGAACAGACATGCAATGACTCTGGCTGTGGTTCATGAGAAGAACACACATGCAATGACACTGGTGGATCCATGTGTAGTTTGTGAAAAGAACAGACATGCAATCGCACTAGGTGGATCCATGTGTGGTTTGTTTAGAAGACCACACATGCAATAACGCTAGATGTGGTTTGTTTAGAGGAACAGACATGCAATGCCACTGGGTGTGGTTCACGTGAAGAACTGACATGCAATGACACTAGTGGATCCATATGTGGTTTGTGGAAATCACAGACATGCAATGACTCTAGGTGTAGTTCATGAAAAGAACACACATGCAATGACACTAGGTGGATCCATGTGTGGTTTCTTTACAAGAACACACATGCAATGACTCTAGCTGTGGTTCATGAAAAGAACACACATGCAATGACACTGGGTGGATCCATGTGTGGTTCGTGAAAAGAACAGACAAGCAATTACACTAGGTGGATCCATTTGTGGTTGTTTAGAGGAAGAGACAAGCAATGACACTGGGTGCGGTTTGTTTAGAAGAACACACATGCAATGCCACCGGGTGTGGTTCATGAGAAGAACAAACATGCAATGACACTGGTGGATCCTTGTGTGGTTTGTGAGAAGAACACACATGCAATGACTCTAGATGTGGTTTGTGAAATGAACAGACATGCAATGAAACTGGTGGATCCATGTGTGGTTCATGAGAAGAACACACATCCAATGACACTGGTGGATCCTTATGTGTTTTGTGAGAAGCACGGACATGCAATGACTCTAGCTGTGGTTCATGAAAAGAATAGACATGCAATGACACTGGATGGATCCATGTGTGGTTCATGAGAAGAACACACATCCAATGACACTGGTGGATCCATGTGTGGTTGGTGGAAAGAATAGACATGCAATGACTCTGGCTGTGGTTCATGAGAAGAACACACATGCAATGACACTGGTGGATCCATGTGTAGTTTGTGAAAAGAATAGGCATGCAATCACACTAGGTGGATCCATGTGTGGTTTGTTTCGAAGAACACACATGCAATGACGCTAGCTGTGGTTTGTTTAGAGGAACAGACATGCAATGCCACTAGGTGTGGTTCAAGAGAAGAACTGACATGCAATGACACTGGTGGATCCATATGTGCTTTGTGGAAATCACAGACATGCAATGACTCTAGGTGTGGTTCATGAAAAGAACAGACATGCAATGACACTAGGTGGATCCATGTGTGGTTTCTTTAGAAGAACACACATGCAATGACATTGGTGGATCCTTATGTGGTTTGTGAAAAGAACACACACATGCAATGCCACTGGGTGTGGTTCGTGAGAAGAACAGACATGCAATGACACTTGTGGATTCATGTGTGGTTTGTGAAAAGAACAGACATGCAATCACACTAGGTGGATCCATGTGTGGTTTGTTTAGAAGGACACACATGCAATGACTCAAGATGTGGTTTGTTTAGAGGAACAGACATGCAATGACACTGGGTGTGGTTCATGGGAAGAACACACATGCAATGACACTGGTGGATCCATATGTGGTTTGTGGAAAGCATATACATGCAATGACTCTGGGTGTGGTTCACCAAAAGAACAGACATGCAATGACACTAGATGGATCCATGTGTGGTTTGTTTAGAAGAACACACATGCAATCACACTGGTGGATCCTTATGTGGTTTGTGAGAAGAACACACATGCAATGACACTGGGTGTGGTTCATGAGAAGAACAGACATGCAATGACACTGGTGGATCCATGTGTGGTTTGTGAAAAGAACACACATGGAATCACACTAGGTGGATCCATGTGTGGTTTGTGAAATGAACACACATGGAATCACACTAGGTGGATCCATGTGTGGTTTGTTTAGACGAACACACATGCAATGACTCTAGCTGTGGTTTGTTTAGAGGAACAGACATGTAATGACACTCGGTGTGGATCATGAGAAGAACACACATGCAATGACACTAGTGGATCCATATGTGGTTTGTGGAAAGCACCGACATGCAATGACTCTAGCTATGGTTCATGAAAAGAACAGACATGCAATGAGAGTGGGTGGATCCATGTGTGGTTTGTTTATAAGAACACACATGCAGTGACACTGGTGGATCCTTATGTGGTTTGTTAAAAGAACACACATGCAATGACACTGGGTGTGGTTCATGAAAAGAACAGACATGCAGTGACTTTGGTTGTGGTTCATGAGAAGAACACACATGCAATGACACTGGTGGATCCATGTGTGGTTTGTGAAAATAACAGACATGCAATCACACTAGCTGGATCCATGTGTGGTTTGTTTAGAAGAACACACATGGAATGACCCTAGCTGTGGTTTTTGTGAAGAACAGACATGCAATGACACTTGGTATAGTTCATGAGAAGAACAGACATGCAATCACACTGTTGGATCCATATGTGGTTTGTGGAAAGCACAGACATGCAATGACCCTAGCTGTGGTTCATGAACAGAAGAGACATGCAATGACACTTGGTGGATCCATGTGTGGTTTGTGAAAAGAACAAACATGCAATGACACTAGGTGGATCCATGTGTGGTTTGTTTAGAAGAACATACATGCAATCACTCTAGCTGGGGTTTGTTTAGAAGAACAAACATGCAATGACACTGGGTGTGGTTCATGAAAAGAACACACATGCAATGACTCTAGCTGTGGTTCATGATAAGAACACACATGCAATGACACATGTGTATCCATGTGTGTTTCATAAGAAGAACACACATGCAATGATACTGGGCATAGTTCATGAAAAGAACAGACATGCAATGACACTAGTGGATCCTGATATGGTTTGTGAGAAGAACTGGCATGCAATGACTCTAGCTACGGTTCATGAAAAGAAGACACATGCAATGACACTGGTAGATCCATGTGTGGTTTGTGAAAAGAACACACATGGAATCATACTAGGTGGATCCATGTGTGGTTTGTTTAGAAGAACACACATGCAATGACTCTAGATGTGGTTTGTTTAGAGCAATAAACATGCAATGACACTGGGTGTGGTTCATGAGAAGAGCACACATGCAATGACACTAGTGGATCCATATGTGGTTTGTGGAAAGCACATACATGCAATGACTCTAGGTGTGGTTCATGAAAAGAACAGACATGCAATGAGAGTGGGTGGATGCATGTGTGGTTTGTTTATAAGAACACACATGCAATGACACTGGGTGTAGTTCATGAGAAGAACAGACTTGCAATGACTTTGGCTATGGTTCATGAGAAGAACACACATGCAATGAAACTGGTGGATCCATGTGTGGTTTGTGAAAAGAACAGACATGCAATCACACTAGGTGGATCCATGTGTGGTTTGTTTAGAAGAACACACATGCAATGATCCTAGCTGTAGTTTGTGAGAAGAACAGACATGCAATGACACTGGGTGTGGTTCATGAGAAAAACAGACATACAATGACACTGGTGGATCCATATGTGGTTTTATGGAAAGCACAGACATCCAATGACCCTAGCCATGGTTCATGAAAAGAACAGACATGCAATGACACTTGGTGGATCCATGTGTGGTTTGTGAAAAGAACAGACATGCAATGACACTAGGTGGATCCATGTGTGGTTTGTTTAGAAGAACACACATGCAATGACTCTAGCTGTGGTTTGTTTAGAAGAATAAACATGCAATGACACTGGCTGTGGTTCATGAGAAGAACACACATGCAATGACACTAGTGGATCCATGTGTGGTTTGTGAGAAGAACACACATGCAATGACTCTAGCTGTGGTTCATGAAAAGAACACACATGCAATGACACTGCTGGATCCATGTGTGCTTCCTGATAAGAACACACATGCAATGACACCGGGTGTGGTTCATGAAAAGAACGGACATGCAATGACACTTGTGGATCCTTATGTGGTTTGTGAGAAGAACTGTCATGCAATGACTCTAGCTATGGTTCATGAAAAGAACATACATGCAATGACACCGGTGGATCCTTATGTGGTTTGTTTGGAAGAACACACATGCAATGACTCTAGCTGTGGTTCATGAAAAGAACACACATGCAATGACACTATTGGATCCATGTGTGGTTTGTGAAAGGAACAGACATGCAATGACACTAGGTGGATCCATGTATGGTTTGTTTAGAGGAACAGACATGCAATGACACTGTTGGATCCATGTGTGGTTTGTGAAAAGAACATACATGGAATGACACTAGGTGGATCCATGTGTAGTTTGTTTAGAGGAACAGACATGCAATGACACTTGGTGTGGTTCATGAAAAGAATAGACATGCAATGACACTGGTGGATCCATATGTGGTTTGAGGAAAGCACAGACATGCAATGACTCTAGCTGTGGTTCATGAAAATAACACACATGAAGTGACACTGGGTGGATCCATGTGTGGTTCATGAGAAGAACACACATCCAATGACACTAGTGGATCCTTATGTGGTTTGTGAAAAGAACACACATGCAATGACTCTAGGTATGGTTCATGAAAAGAACACACATGCAATGACACTGGTGGATCCATGTGTGGTTTGTGAAAAGAACAGACATGCAATCACACTAGGTGGATCCATGTGTGGTTTGTTTAGAGGAACATACATGCAATGACACCGGGTGTGGTTTGTTTAGAAGAACACACATGCAATGACACTGGTGGATCCATGTGTGGTTTGTGAAAATAACAGACATGCAATCACACTGGTAGATCCATGTGTGGTTTGTTTAGAAGAACACACATGCAATTACTCTAGCTATGGTTTGTTTAGAGGAACAAACATGCAATGACAGTAGGTGTGGTTCATGAGAAGAACACACATCCAATGACACTAGTGGATCCTTATGTGGTTTGTGAGAAGAACATACATGCAATAACACTGGTTGCGGTTCATGAGAAGAACAAACATGCAATGACACTGGTGGATCAATGTGTGGTTTGTGACAAGAACATGCATGCAATCACACTAGGTGGATACATGTGTGGTTTGTTTAGAAGAACACACATGCAATAACTCTAGTTGTGGTTTGTGAGAGGAACAGACATGTAATGACAAGGTGTGGTTCATGAGAAGAACACACATGCAATGACACTGGTGGATCCTTGTGTGGTTTGTGAGAAGAACACACATGCAATGAATCTAGCTGTGGTTTGTGAAAAGAACAGACATGCAATGACACTAGTGGATCCATGTGTGGTTCATGAGAAGAACACACATCCAATGACACTGGTGGATCATTATGTGGTTTGTAAGAAGCATTGACATGCATGACTCTAGGTGTGGTTCACGAAAAGAACAAACATGCAATGACACTGGTGGAATCATGTGTGTTTTGTGAAAAGAACAGACATGCAATCACACTAGGTGGATCCATGTGTGTTTTGTTTAGAGGAACAAATATGCAATGACACTGGGTTTGGTTTGTGAACAGAACAGACATGCAATAACACTAGGTGGATCCATGTGTGGTTTGTTTAGAGGAACAAACATGCAATGACACTGGGTGTGCTTCATGAAAAGAACAGACATGCAATGACACTAGTGGATCCATATTTGGTTTGTGGAAAGCACAGACATGCAATGGCTCTAGCTGTGGTTCATGAAAAGAACACACATGCACTGACACTAGGTGGATCCATGTGTGGTTGAGGAGAAGAACACAGGTCCAATGACCCTGGTGGATCCTTATGTGGTTTGTGAGAAGAACACACATGCAATGACTCTAGCTATGGTTCATGAAAAGAACAAACATGCAATGACACTTGTGGATCCATGTGTGGTTTGTGAAAAGAACAAACATGCAATCACACTAGGTGGATCCATGTGTGGTTTGTTTAGAGGAATAGACATGCAATGACACTGGGTGTGGTTTGTTTAGAAGAACACACATGCAATGACACTGGGTGTGGTTCATGAAAAGAACACACATGCAATGAAACTGGTGGATCCATGTGTGGTTCATGAGAAGAACAAACATGCAATCACACTAGGTGGATCCATGTGTGGTTTGTTTAGAAGAACACACATGCAATGACTCTAGCTGTGGTTTGTTTAGAGGAACGAACATGCAATGACACTGGGTGTGGTTCATGAGAAGAACACACATCCAATGACACTGGTGGATCCTTAAGTGGTTTGTGAGAAGAACATACATGCAATGACACTAGGGGGATCCATGTGTGGTTTGTTTATAAGATAACACATGCAATGACTCTAGCTGTGGTTTGTGAGAAGACCATACATGCAATGACACTGGGTGTGGTTGGTGAACAGAACAGACATGCAATGACACTGGTGGACCCTTGTGTGGTGTGTGAGAAGAACACACATGCAATGTCACTAGATGTGGTTCATGAGAAGAACACACATGCAAGGACACTGGCGGATCCATGTGTGGTTTGTGAAAAGAACAGACATGCAATCACACTAGGTGGATCCATGTTTGGTTTGTTTAGAAGAACACACATGCAATGACTCTAGCTGTGGTTTGTTTAGAAGAACAGACATGCAATGACACTGGGTGTGGTTCATGAAAAGAACACACATGCAATGACATTGGTGGATCCATGTGTGGTTCATGAGAAGAACAGACATGCAATCACACTAGGTGGATCCATGTGTGGTTTGTGTAAAGAACACACATGCAATGACACTGGCTGTGTTGGGGGGATACCCCCGGGTAGGGTCACACCGGGGTATAAAGGTCGAGTTAGCCGAGGTTCGGCAAGGCCAAAGCAGATGCTGGCCAGGTCACCTCAAGGCAGGCCGAATCACAGGGTAATCCGGACCTAGGGGCATTCGCCTAACTAGGTCTCATCCGACTTAAGCAGTAAGTTGGACGTGCATGTTTTACCTATATGCAGGAACGGGTGTGGCCGGATGAACCATCATCCGGGTCACAGCAAGCTTCTAGGAGAAGGAAGGAATCTCGCTGGTCAAAAGGAGCCCTGGTACGCACTGCCTGAGTGAAGCGAGCAAGGACAGGACCACCGGGGCGTGGCCGACAAGCGTGACGACGCCCGTGTCGGCTGACGAGGGCGCCGCAGAGGCTCACGTAGCTAAAGCATGTGTGACGCGGGGGAAAAAGCACCCCGGTCGTCTTACCACTTTGGGAGGAGGCATAGTCTTAGGAATATGCCTCCACATATGCCCTAGGCAGAAACCGAGCCTCCCCTATAAAAGGGGGGATAGGGCTTCTGTAGAAGGGGTTGATCTCTCTGCGAATCTGTTTTGGGCTAGGGTTTCAGGTGTGATCTGTGGGTGAGAGTACGAGAGCTCCTTCTTCCTCCTCTCGCCAATACAGCTCTAGGAGCACTTGTAACCTTGGAAGTAAATCAATACAAACTCTTGTGTGGAGAATCACTTCACTATCCCTCCCTGGATTCCCCTAGCGAGTATTAGTCCCCACCTTTAGCCTATACATGGCATCTGCCGTGACACCACCACGACAGTTGGCGCCCACCGTGGGGCTAGCGGCGCTAGCAGGGGTCAAAATCCGGACGGGAAACCTCATCGCCACCGGCGAGCGCATCGTCTCCGGGCTCGTTCAGCGCTTTGGAGCGCGGGACTTCGTCAGCGACAACGCAGGCTGCTTCGGCACGCGCCCTCTCCCGCGCAACGGCATCTTCGTCAAGCTCGGCGCGCACAAGGTCTACGTTGCGGTGGACGTGTCTTGCGTTCATCCGCGCCACGTCGTCGAAGCAGGCGAACCGCCCCTCACTGTGGCTCGCAGGGAGCGTATCGCTCGTTCCCCGGACCATGCAGAGGTAATGATGACAGCGCCAGGTGCGGGTGCGAGCAAAGATCCGGCGCCAGATCCGGAGGTAACGCCCAAGCACCAAGGAAAGGTAGAGGTCCTCCGCTAGAGAGGCCGGAAAACGTGTTGAGAGAGGCAATGGATAGCTTGGCAAACCCTGTAGTAGCAGCGGTAGATCCGGCTCGTGCACAGGCCGAGCTGGAAGAAACTAGGCAGAAAATACTAGAGGGCGCAAAGAAAATAGCCGCGGCCCAGCAGTCGTTGAACATGACGCTGCGTGAGTACGCTAAGGCGAACAAGGTTGATAATGTAAAAGTCAAAGGGAGAAATCTCATGAGCGAGATGAACAGAGAAGGTGATGCTGGAATCGAGGAATCAGAAAACTGTTTGTCCGTGGGGCTGCCGAGGTATAGTACCCCGGCCAAGAACCTCAGAGCAGCGGATGCAGCTGCGTCCGAGTTAGAGGGACTGACGGGTGAAGCCCGGCAAAGGCAGCAAGATCGGGTAACGAGCTGGTTCGGATTGCAAATAGGCAAAACGAGGAACTACTCAGGGCAAACCCGGAAAGAGCTGGAGCCTCCAAGATCGTCCATTCGGCGGTGGGTAACCCGGAGAAATCCGCTGGAGCCGCATCGTCCCCTCATGGTGGTCCAAGGAGAGAGGAGGTGGTAACCTCGGCCAGACGGAACAAACAGATTGTCCCGTATGACCCGACACGGGCAGGGAAAGAAAAAGAAGCGCAGAAAAATGATGATCGACGGAGTGTGAGCCGAGGCGAAGCTGGCCGAGGTAACCGCGACCAAGGCAATGCCGGTCAAGGGAACGTTGTCAACGGCAATGCCGGGCAGCAAAACTCAGCTGGAGCAAGACAACCGCAGCAGCGGAACATACCAAGGCAAGAGCACAGTGCCGGCCGAGGTGTGCAACAGAAAGGTGCGCCGCAAGAGCAAAACCGGTACAACGACGGTGATTCGGAGATGGCAAATGCGGGATATCCCAAGACCGGACTATCATGTGATAGGGTCGAGATTGGGAAGTAGGGATTTGATGCCGGACGATGCAAGGTTGAAACTGGATCGACTGTATAGGTCGGAACAGATTGAATGTCAAGGTCCACCGGGTCCAGCGTGTTTTGGACCCCGGATCATGAAAGAGCCACCAGTACCGAACTTTCAGCTGCCCAGGGGCACCAAGACCTATGACGGTAGTACCAAGCCAGAGGATTGGCTGATAAACTATGCTACGGCTGTAAAAATTGCCACAGGCAACCTGAGATGGGCTGTACGGTATGTACCCCAGATGTTGGAAGGCCCGGCAAGGGTGTGGTTGAACAATTTGCCACCAGGAAGCATCAACTGCTGGATAGATTTCGAGGAGATGTTCATCAGCAATTTTTCGAGTACGTATCAAAGGCCAAATAGGCCACAGACCCTAGCTATGTGCAAGCAAAGACCCAATGAGACAGACCGGGAGTTTTTGACCCGGTGGTGTACCGTGAGAAACTCATGTGAGGGCGTGATAGAATCACAGGCCATAGCATGGTTTGCACAGGGGTGCAGATATGGAAGCGAGCTGTGGATGAAGTTGCAACGGAAAATGCCAGCTACGTTGGCAGAAATGATCCGGATTGCAGATTCGTATGCGTTGGGTGACCCGACCCAACCAAGGCTCGCGTCAAACGAGTCAAGCGATGAGTACTATCAGAGGGATGGATCCGGATCATCCCGGAGGAATGATTACAGAGGAAAAAGGAGAGATGATAGACCGGACCACCGGTACGGTTCGCACCAAGTTGCAGCTGTGAATCAAGATCAACCCGGAGCAGGGGGTAGCCAGCGCCAGAAAACTGGAGGTCAATGGACTCCAAGGAACGATGGGAAGAAAACTTGGACACCGGAACAAAAGAAGCAGTGGCAAGAAAGGAAAGACCGTCCGAGGTATACTTACGAGTCGATGTTGGACCAGCCGTGTAAGTTTCACACGCCAAATCCGAACAACCCAGCGGGTCATACGACGAGGCAATGCGAGTGGATGCGCAAGATCGAGCAAGGTGGTTCGGGGAATGCTCAGGCACCCCGGAATGATCAGCCTCGGCAGGAGTTACCCCGGCAGCAATTGCTCTCCGGAGCGAACACGCAACAGCTAATGTTGCCTCCCCCTCCGCCGAGGTATGATAACAATGAAAGAAGGGATGCAGTGCATCAGGTAGAAAATCAGCATCAGCCGGATCAGAGGCACCCCGGAAATGAGGGGAGAAACTGAGTACAGGGAGCATCACCAGAGCTACTGTGTATTCACCACAGAAGAAACTGATAGAAAAAGCTTGCAGCGTAGGCATATGGAGGTGAATGCAGTAATGCCTGCAGTGACGAGGTACATGCCTTGGTCCGATCAGGAAATCACCTGGAGCATTAGGGATCATCCCAAGCTCATGCCGAGCCCTGGTTCGTATGCGTTGGTGCTGGATCCTACGTTCATTGGACCTAGCATTAACGTAAGGTTCTCAAAGGTACTGATCGACAACGGCAGTAGCATAAATATCATGTATGCGGACACAATGCGCAAGTTGGGTATCTCGGAGAACATGCTCCAGGCCACGAGGACAACTTTCCATGGCATTGTGCCCGACATTTCTTGCGAGCCCATAGGCAAGGTCCGGGTCGACGTCTTGTTCGGCACGAGGGATAATTGCCGAACTGAAAATCTGGAGTTCGAAGTGGTGAACTTAGAAAGCGCGTATCATGCGTTGCTCGGAAGGCCAGCGCTGAACAAGTTCATGGCAAGTTGTCATATCAGCTACTTGAAGATGAAATTGCCCGGACCAAACGGAGTGATTACCATTGCTGGGGACTTCCGACGTTCCATGGAGTGTGCGTCGGCCGGATCAAACTTAGCCGAGTCACTTGTGATCGCGCAGGAAAAAAGAAAAATTCAAGAGGTGGCGGCATTGGCTCAGTCCGCGCTAGCAGTATATGCCGGCGCTGAGTAACCCGCATGGAACTGTCTCTTTCCAGGCCACGAAAGATACCAAGAAGGTTCCCGTTGATGACATGTTCCCAGAGCGCACCGTAACAATTGGTGCCGGGCTAAGTGATAAATAGGAAAGCGAGCTCGTCAGCTTCCTCCGTGAGAATCGGGACATTTTTGCTTGGTCCACACAGGACTTGCAAGGTGTTCCGAGGGAGTTGGCCGAGCACTCTTTGAATGTGAGACCCTGAGCCAAGCCGGTGAAGCAACCTCTCCGCCGCTTCGCCGAAGATAGGAGGAAAGTCATTGGAGATGAGATAGCTCGGTTGCTAGCTGCAGGATTTATCATGGAGGTTCTTTACCCGGATTGGCTGTCTAATCCGGTGCTGGTGGAAAAGAAGAAGGATGACCCGAACGTGGCAGTGGTTTGGCGTATGTGTATCGATTACACGTAACCTGAACAAGGCGTGTCCAAAAGACCCATTTCCGCTGCCAAGAATAGATCAGGTCATAGACTCGACTGCTGGATGTGAACTGTTGTCATTCATTGATGCTTATTCTGGTTTCCACCAGATACCTCTGAATCCGGATGATCAAATAAAGACTGCGTTTATTACCCCGTATGGGGCTTATTGCTATCGCACCATGCCGTTTGGGTTACGTAATGCAGGGGCAACGTACCAGAGGTGTATGCAAAAATGTTTGCATGACCAAATAGGTCAAAATGTACAGGTGTACGTGGATGATGTGGTTATCAAGACCAAGGAAAGCAAAACGCTCCTTGACGATATCAGGCAAACGTTTGCAAACCTAAGAAGGTTCCGGATGAAACTTAACCCGGAAAAATGCACCTTTGGTGTCCCGGCTAGAAAATTGCTCGGTTTTCTCGTCTCCAGCCGAGGTATCGAGGTCAATCCAACCAAAATCCGGGCCATCGAACGAATGGAACTGCCGAAGTGTCTTAACGATGTCCAGAAGTTCACAGGTTGCCTGGCCTCGTTAAGTCGGTTTGTATGTCGGTTGGGAGAAAAGGCTTTGCCTCTTTACCAACTCATGAAAAAGTCGGATAAGTTCATTTGGACACCGCAGGCCGATGAAGCCTTTGCCCACCTAAAGAAAATGTTAGCCACGGCACCAGTGCTAGCCTCACCACTATCAAAGGAGCCAATGTTACTCTATATAGCCGCAACCAACCGAGTTGTAAGTGCAGTGATAGTGGTGGAGCGCGATGAGGAAGGTAAGTTGGTGCAAAGGCCGGTGTATTATTTGAGTGAAGTGTTGTCAACCTCAAAGCAGAACTACCCACATTATCAAAAAGTGGCATATGGCGTGTACATGGCCGCCAAGAAACTGAAGCACTACTTTGAGGAGCATCCCATCCGGGTCATATGTGAGGCCCCCATATCCGAGATAATGAGTAACAAGGATGCAAGCGGCAGAATTGTAAAATGGGCAATTGAGCTAGCACCTTATGCGCCGCAGTATGACAGGAGAGAGGCCATCAAGTCTCAAGCTGTGGCGGACTTCTTCGTGGATTGGGCCGAGGTACAGTACGAACCAGCACTTCCGGATCCTGAACTATTGGCGAATGCACTTTGATGGATCAAAGACCAAAACCGGGCTAGGTGCCGGAGTTGTACTCACGTCACCGAAGAAGGACCAGTTGAGATATGTGCTGCAGATCCACTTCACCGCATCAAACAATGTCGCTGAGTATGAAGCACTTGTGCATGGGCTCAAGGTAGCAAAAGAAATTGGTATACGTCGGATCATATGCTTTGGCGACTCGGATTTGGTGGTGCAGCAAGTGTCCGGAGTGTGGGACGCCCTTGATCCAAACATGGCACTATACAGATTTCATGTGCAGAAGATTTCTGGTTACTTTGAGGGATGCGAATTTCATCATGTACCACGGGTGGAAAATGAGGCTGCCGACATGCTGTCAAAGCTCGGGTCAACCAGGCAAGCAATTCCACCGGGTGTAGCATTAGAGCACCTCAGGAAACCATCCATCAGGCCATCCCCAGAATCCGAGTCAATCTATGTCCCGGAGGACAGCAGAATCCGGAGTTGTGCCCATGGACGTGGACACGAGAAGTGGTGCGCAAAACCCGGGGACTGCTTCGGCAAACCCGGGGACTGCTTCGCAAGACCTGGGGACTGCTCAGCATGGTCCGGTTGAAGTTATGCCGGTGGATCAGATGGAGATAGACGAGGACGTGTTCCCCATACGGCCAATACCGGCTTGGGCACTGCCTATATTTCAATTCCTAAAGGATGGAATGTTACCCACTGAGGAGGTGCTGTCCAGGCAAAGCACAGAGGAGGGCAAAGGCCTACATGATCATCAATTCCGAGTTATACAAAAGAAGTGTGACCAATGTCCTCCAGCGGTGTGTTGACCCAGAAGAAGGGCTTGAAATCATCTGAGATATACATCAGGGGGAATGCGGGCATCACGCATCCCGAGCCTTGGTAGCAAAAGCTTTCCGCACGGATTCTACTGGCTAAATGCCTTAGAGCAAGCTGAAGATCTGGTGAGAAAATGTAATAGTTGTCAGAGGTACGCTACAAAGACACATATGCCAATGTCGGAACTCAAGACCATCCCAATCACTTGGCCATTTGCCGTATGGTGCTTGGATATGGTTGGCCCGTTCAAACCAGCAAGGGGAAATATGACTCACATTCTGGTAATGGTGGACAAGTTTACGAAGTGGATTGAGGTAAAGCCTATAAGAAAATGTGATGGAGCTACGGCCGTAACGTTTCTCAAGATATCATCTTGAGGTACGGTTATCCACACAGTATCATAACTGATAATGGCACAAATTTTGCGGAAGGAGCATTTGCTCGTTTCTGCCGGATAAGAGGATCCGGCTGGACGTAGCTTCGGTAGCCCACCCCGCATCGAACGGGCAAGTGGAAAGATCCAACGGATTAGTATTATCCGGGATAAAACCCCGGCTCATTGAGCCGCTGCAAAGATCAGCGGGGTGCTGGATAGAAGAACTACCAGCGGTACTGTGGAGTTTAAGAACAACTCCGAATCGATCAACAGGCTATACGCCGTTCTTTCTGGTATATGGGGCAGAAGCTGTATTACCAGCCGACATAGAGCATGATTCGCCTAGGGTCACCCAATACACAGAAGCCGAAGTGCAAGAAGCCCGGCAAAATGATATTGATCTGCTGGAAGAAGCGAGAGAACTGGCACTGTCCAGATCCGCCATATATCAGCAAAATCTCCGACGCTATCATAGCCGGAAAGTGTGCCCCCGAGTCTTTCGGGAAGGCGATCTGGTGCTCCGGTTGGTACAACGTACTACTGGAATGCATAAATTATCCCCCCCATGGGAAGGGCCATTCATCGTGAGCAAAGCATTGCACAACGATTCTTACTATCTTATAGATGCAAAGCCACAGGAAAAGAACAAGGCGGACAGGTCCGGAGAGGAATCCAAGCGACCATGGAACATAGCTCTACTTCGGCCTTTCTACACCTAGCTAAGAAGTGTATGTATCCGGGTTATCTCATATGTCGGTATGTATGTCGGCAATGAGCTTATCAATGAAATGTTGGCACCTCGAGCAGTAACTCGGGGACTGCCTTAATAATGTTTGTTATTTTCTGCGCGTCAGCTGGAGTAAGTTATTCTACTTAACTTCGGATTAGTAGTGTGTGAGCACCAAAAACCCAACTCTTCGACTTGCTGCTGTCCAACAAGAATTGGCTTCATGGCAAGCAAGAGAACAAGTTTGGAATTGCGTAGCACATGAAAAACGACTAAGGAAAAGAATTTATTCGAGCTGACGTTTATGTTTCGGACTAACCCCGTATTCATTTTCAAATTGTTATACAGTTTTATTTTTGAGCTAAGTCTAAAAGTTTCCCAGTATTGTTAAGACAATTTTTCAAGCTCGGATTCGTAAGTTGTAAAACCGAATCAAGGTAGACACGATCCGAGCCAAAAGATTGAACGAACAAGAAAAAGAAACTCGGGGACTACGCCCAAGTTAATCCGGCATAAGCACTTAGTAGCAAAATATCACATGTGTTTGGAATACAATTCCACCCGGCATACCGGGGATCTCATAAATTTTCAAGTGTTTTACTTAAGGAGCAGCGGGAGGAAGTTCGGCATCATCGTCGCCCTCTTCGATATCCGAGGCAGTGTCCTCTTCGTCCTCACCCGAATCATCTTCAACGTTCTCAACTTCTTCTTCGCCAGCGACTTCCAGGAAGCTCGGACCCTCAGTCCATTCGTGAATGGGGGCATATTCGATGAGGCTGTGGGCGCAAGCCTGGTGCCGAGCTACCCACTCTGGGTCATCTGTCCATTTGGATCCGGTGCGCAGGCGTGTGAGGAGGCTGAGATCTATCTTCTCATACCACGTCAGAATGTGGTGAAGGATGGTATCGGCTGCAGCACGTCCAGCGGACTCTCGCCAGAGGTCGAGCTGGGTCTCGATTTCCGAAAGCTTTTTCAGCGAGCTGTGTGACTCTCTCCGGAGCATCATCGGCGGGCCAGAAGGCGTTGAAGACTCGGACTGAAACATCGAGGAGGTCCCTGCCGTAGTTCTTAATGATTTCCACGCGAGACGACAGGCTGACCAACAGGTCCTCCATGTCAAAGGGAATGCTCTCACCCTCAGGAGCGACCGGAGTACCCCTTTCTCGGCGGAAATTGGCGACAACAGCACTTGCAATAGCAGTACCCTCTGGAAAGTGGCCTGGGAAACAAGGCAAAGGACAAAGTTGAGAAAACAAGACATATGAAGTAACCCGGAGAAATAAGGTGGATAAAGGAAAAGAAATTACGTGAGATGTGACTGTGAATCCGGGTCAATTCCTTGGTGCAAGCATCATGCCTCTTCCGAAGCTGCTCGAGCTCAGCATTTGCCGACTCAAGTTTGACCTCGGCTTCTGAAGAAGCTCACGATCCTTAGCATTTTGGAGCTTGAGGCGCTCACGTTCTTCGGTGTAGTCCTGGCCAGCCTTTTTTAGCTCGGTTTGGTGATGCGCCTTCATTTTAGCCATCTCAGCCTTGAGCTTGGCTATCTCATCGTCTTTGGTCCGGAGGAGGGCGAGCTCATCATCTTTCTTATTTAGTTCGGCTTGGTGCTGCCCTGCTTGTTCAAGAAAATGTAGCATCACGTCAGGCCCCGGCACACTATCTTTAAGCGATGCTGAAATAGTGCGTTGGCCCGGCAGTGCCGAGGAATGAATGTTTGCCAAGCCAAGGAGGAAAGCCGATGGAAACCACGGTAAAGATAGACAAGAAGGACGTACCCTTGATCTGCTCCAAGTTCTTCCGCATTATCTTGTTTTCAGCTTCCACCCCAGCTGCAGAAACTGAACAATCAGATTAGTTCGGCAAGCGAAGTTGAAGAAAATTGAGGAAAGTATAAGGAAGAAATTTACCCCTTTTCTCGTACTCCGTGATGAGTGCAGCCTGTTTTCCGCGAAGATTCTTGTGCGTATCCAGCAAGCGTTGGAATTCAGCACTCCGACGGTTGGTGGTCACCTAAAAGAGATACAGAAACTTAAGTCAGCCTAGTGCATATTCGAAGCGTACTAAAAATCCGGGCCAAGTGGAACTTAACCCGGCTCTAGGTGTGTGCATGTTCGAAGTGTACTAAAATCCGGGCCAAGTGGAACTTAACCCGGCTCTAGGTGTGTGCATGTTCGAAGTGTACTAAAATCTGGCCAAGTGGAACTTAACCCGGCTCTAGGTGTGTGCATGTTCGAAGTGCACTAAAATCCGGGCCAAGTGGAACTTAACCCGGCTCTAGGTGTGTGCATGTTCGAAGTGTACTAAAATCCGGGCCAAGTGGAACTTAACCCGGCTCTAGGTGTGTGCATGTTCGAAGTGTACTAAAATCCGGGCCAAGTCGAACTTAACCCGGCTCTAGGTGTGTGCATGTTCGAAGTGTACTAAAATCTGGGCCAAGTGGAACTTAACCCAGCTTTAGGTGTGTGCATGTTCGAAGTTATCACGGAGCTACGTTAGTGTTCTAAAAGAGCATCCGGCCGAGTAACAAGTCACTCCCCCGGAGGCTCGGGGACTAATGGTTATTATCTACAACTTGTCAAGGAGGAGCAACGTACCTCCATCATTCGCCCAACGAGGTTAATGGCCTTTGCGGCCGTGTTCATCTGAGCGAAAACTCGGCAGGACCGAACTTTTTCGGGAGATCAGATTCCTGGACTATCTCGGCCTTGTTCCAATTCATAACAAATTCCATCAGGCTCGGGGGGTACCGTTCTCCGGTGGGCATATGGGGCGTCACCAAGCCCTTTGCATGTGCTTCCTTCCTCTCCACCAAGGCAAGGGCAGGGCTGGTGTGCAGAACCAACTGCTGGGCTTCGGTTGGCTCGGCAGGCACGTCCTTTGTCGCTGATGTCTTCTTGGGGAGCATTGACACAAGGGTGCGCTGCCCAGACTCGACAGTAGTGGGCTTGGTAGCGTTTGGAGCTTTCTTGCCTTTGGCTTGCTGGGTAGAGGAAGATGTAGCAGTGGTTTTCCCCTTAGAAATTGCCGGGGTAGTTCCTTGCCGAGGTTGAGAGGACTCGGAAGATGCAGAGGAACTAGGTGCTGGTACTCTCGCTGCTAGGCTTGGTGCCGGCGCTGAAGTTTTTGCTGCCGGAGTTGGTGCTGATGCCGAGGTTGGAGTTGGTGCTGGTCTGCTTGCTCGTACTGGAATTGGTGCTGGGGCTGAAGTAGCCTCAGTGGCTGCTGGTTGAGGTGTTGTCGAGGCGGTGGATGCCGTTGCTCTGGCTAGGCCGGTCTCCCCCACTCCAAGGTTACCCTCCTCTTGCCGAGGTGGAGCTGAACCCGGAGCGGCTGCAGAACCCTCTAGGATAGGGCTCAGCGGGCATGACTCGTTGTCACGACGAGGAGAAGGGCTAGGTCGGAGAGGTGAAGAGATGCTAGATCCACTTTGAGGGACTTCCACTGGAGCCCTGCAAAATCGAATAACGTCAGAAGAAAAATTATGACGAAGTAAGGAAGAACGAGTTACAGAAGAAAGAAGGACTTACGCATCCGAGGTTTCGGCCGCTTTGGGTTTCCGAGCCCTTCGTGCTGGGGCCTTGCCTGCTGGTTTGGGGGCAGTCTTGTCCCCGGACTTCTTTCGCCTTTTAACGGGCTGAGAGGGTCCGGAGGAAGAACTCGAAGAAGCCCCACGTTTCTTCTTTCGTTGCCACCGGAACAGGCTCGCCCGTAGCGAGAGGGGGGTCCTCATGAATATGACCGCCGGGGTGAGCTGATGGCGGAAAAGCAAAAGAAAGGGGGACAGCCTCAAAAGGTTCAATCACCTCGATTTCCGAGTCATCTTCATCATCGGGCCAATCTCTAATAGAAGAGGATTTACCCGTGGGTCGTTTCGTGGCATCGGTCATAGGGAGGAACATCTCCTGGTCCGGCTCTTCCTCATCCGGAGTCTCCCGGTCCGGCGCCCACTTAAGGGATGGATCGGTGCCGTCCTCAAGGGTCTGCTGAAGGAATTGCTGAGGAAAAGAGCGAACAAAAGAGTCAAAAATTGCAACAATAACTGACATGTAATTAGTCCGGGTTAAGTTTGTAGCATGAAACTTACCGTGGGAGGAAGCCGGTCACGGCAGAAATGCTCAATCCCCCAAGTCCAATCAGTGGAAAAGTCCTTGTGAGTGGTGAAGAGAGCCTTAACCCGGCGATAAATCTCCGAGTTGGTCAGCTCGAAGGATGAGGTCCGGTTAGGATCGCGGCCGTAGCTCATGTGGCACACCTTGTGGGTGCGCTTCTGCAGGGGTGAGATTCGGTTACACACAAAGGTGATCATGGCATCCTCGTTGCATAGCCCGAGCTCTTTCAGTTCCGCGAACCTTTTGCTCACTTGGTTGGCCAAGGCTGTGGGCTTCTTGGGGATCACATCCCACAGGTACGGGTTAGGTGGACCCGGAGTGTAGGGAAGCAACCGGATCAAGTCTTCGGTGCCCGTATTCCGGACATAGAAGAAGGTCCGGGCCCATCCTTTGCAGGACTCTAGCCCGGTGACCCGGGGAAAAACAGAAAATCGCCGGGGTGAAATGGAGGCCGCTCCAAATTGAGTGAGCCGCTTGTCCTTCAGATCAGCGTGGATGTTGGTAATGACATTGCGACGAAGGCCGAAGAACCGGATCCATAGCTCTTTCGTGGGCCATAGTCCGGCGTAGCCTTCGATCGTAGAAGCAAAGGCAGAAAGAGAGGTGATGGCGTTGGCTGGAAGGTGGTGTGGCTAGAGTTGGTATGTACCGAGCCAGTCCCGGAAAAAATCACTCACCGGCAAGCCGAAGCCCTGTTGGAAATGGGACAGGAACACGATGAACTCGCCCGGATTGGGTGAGGGGGCCAGTTCGTTGGAAGGAAGACGCGCGACGACGCCGGCAGGGATGCGTCTGGTCCGGTAGAGCTAGTCCAGGTCATCCTGGCAGACCTAGGAGCCAGCCCACGTGCCGCGGTCCGTCGCCACGGCGTCCTCTTCCATCTCCTGCTCAGCAACAATGAGTTCCTCTTCAGTCATCTGGTCCTCGAGGTCCTCGCTGGCACTGGAGGCGGCGGGGGACAGTGGCCGGGACTGGTGCGGACCCGTGGCGAGAAATTTGCGTCGCGGTGGCGGCGACGCGGAGGTGCAACAGAGAAGTGCGGCGGTGACGCTGCTATTTGGCGATGCTGGCAGCGGCACGGTCGCGAGGAAGAGGAAGAAGAATAGCAGCGGGTAGAGGGGTGCAGAGGGGGAAAATCCTAAGGGACGCACCCCTCCGCTAATTAACCACTCCCATCAGGGGTGAGTGGGATCGCGCCCTATGGACCGGCCACAAGCTGTGGCCGTGTATCACCCGTCCGGACCAATCAGTGAGGAGCCACACGGAGGGCCACAGGGCGGAGAGAGTCCTGTGACGCGACGCGCTGATGCGGTAAACGAGGAGGCAGGCATGACGTGACCCACGCATAGTGATAACTAACAATTACTACGGCGGTTACTGTGCCGTCCCTTAAAATAAGACGACATAATGATTACCCTTCACATGGGTTAGCGTAAAAGAGAAGGAAGCAAGACCCGGATGGAACTGTGGTAACCTGGCCGGCAAGTGAAAACTTGAAATGTGCGAAGGGAACGTAAATCCAAGCAGTCCGAGGTACAGAGGTAACTCGGCAATAACGACCGGGGCACAAGATTGAACCTGGTGTGGCCTTAGCGGCCAAGGCAGCTAAGACCGCACCAGCTTCGGGGACTAATGTTGGGGGGATACCCCCGGGTAGGGTCAGGCCGGGGTATAAAGGCCGAGTTAGCCGAGGTTCGGCAAGGCCAAAGCAGATGCTGGCCGGGTCACCTCAAGGCAGGCCAAATCACGGGGTAATCCGGACCTGGGGGCATTCGCCTAACTAGGTCTCATCCGACTTAAGCAGTAAGTCGGACGTGCATGTTTTACCTGTATGCAGGAACGGGTGTGGCCGGATGAACCATCATCCGGGTCATAGCAAGCTTCTAGGAGAAGGAAGGAATCTCGCTGGTCAAAAGGAGCCCCGGTACGCACTGCCTGAGCGAAGCGAGCAAGGACAGGACCACCGGGGCGTGGCCGACAAGCGTGACGACGCCCGTGTCGGTTGACGAGGGCGCCGCAGAGGCTCACGTAGCTAAAGCATGTGTGACGCGGGGGAAAAAGCACCCCGGTCGGCTTA
Organism: Avena eriantha; assembly: GCA_910589775.1. Classification (NCBI taxonomy): domain Eukaryota; kingdom Viridiplantae; phylum Streptophyta; class Magnoliopsida; order Poales; family Poaceae; genus Avena; species Avena eriantha. Next base: position 99,834,197 of record OU342741.1, read on the forward strand.
CCACTTTGGGAGGAGGCATATTCTTACGAATATGCCTCCACGTATGCCCTAGGCAGAAACCAAGCCTCCCCTATAAAAGGGGGGCTAGGGCTTCTGTAGAAGGGGTTGATATCTCTGCGAATCTGTTTTGGGCTAGGGTTTCAGGTGTGATCTGTGGGTGAGAGTACGAGAGCTCCTTCTTCCTCCTCTCGCCAATACAGCTCTAGGAGCACTTGTAACCTTGGAAGTAAATCAATACAAACTCTTGTGTGGAGAATCACTTCACTATCCCTCCCTGGATTCCCCTAGCGAGTATTAGTCCCCACCTTTAGCCTATACATGGCATCTGCCGTGACACCACCATGACAGGCTGGATCCATGTGTGGTTCATGAGAAGAACACACATCCAATGTCACTGGTGGATCCATATGTGGTTTGTGAAAAGAACACACATGCAATGACATTGGGTCTGATTCATGAGAAGAACAGACATGCAATGACACTTGTGGATCCATGTGTGGTTTGTGAAAAGAACATACATGCAATGACATTGGTGGATCCATGTGTGGTTTGTGGAAGGCACAGACATGCAATGACTCTAGTTGTGGTTTTTGAAAAGAACAGATATGCAATCACACTTGTGGATCTATGTGTGGTTTGTGAAAAGAACAGACATGCAATCACACTGGTGGATCCATGTGTGGTTTGTTTAGAAGAACACACATGCAATGACCCTAGCTGTGGTTCATGAGAGGAACAGACATGCAATGACACTGGGTGTGGTTTGTGAACAGAACAGACATGCAATGACATTGGTGGACCCTTATGTGGTTTGTGAGAAGAACTGACATGCAATGACTCTAGTTGTGGTTCATGAAAAGAACAGACATGCAATGACACTGGTGGATCCATATGTGGTTTGTGGAAAGAACAGACATGCAATGACTCTAGCTGTGGTTCATGTTGAGAAAAATGAAATAAGTTGATAGCGCGATCTCGTACTAACACATACTCTCTCTCTAAATATTGAAGAACTTGCATGCGGCCTTCAAGCCACAACCGCGGTATCCAATGATACTGATCTCAAAAGAACAGCCATGCAATGACACTGGTGGATCCATGTGTGGTCCATGAGAAGAACACACATGCAATCACAATAGGTGGATCCATGTGTGGTTTGTGGAAAGAATAGACATGCAATGACTAGTTGTGGTTCATGAAAAGAACACACATGCAATGACACTAGGTGGATCCATGTGTGGTTTGTTTAGAAGAACTGGCATGCAATGACTCTAGCTGTGGTTCATGAAAAGAACACACATGCAATGACACTGGTAGATCCATGTGTGGTGTGTGAAAATAATAGACATGCAATCACACTAGGTGGATACATGTGTGGTTTGTTTAGAAGAACACACATGCAATGAATCTAGCTGTGGTTTGTGAGAAGAATATACATGCAATGACAGTAGGGGTGGTTCATGAGAAGAACACACATGCAATGACACTAGTGGATCCTTGTGTGGTTTGTGAGAAAAACACACATGCAATGACTCTAACTGTGGTTTGTGAAATGAACAGACATGCAATGACACTGGTGGATCCATGTGTGGTTCATGAGAAGAACACACATCCAATGACACTGGTGGATCCTTATGTGGTTTGTGAGAAGCACTGACATGCAATGACTCTAGATGTGGTTCATGAAAAGAACAAACATGCAATGACACTGGCGGATCCATGTGTGGTTTCTGAAAAGAACATACATGCAATCACACTAGGTGGATCCATGTGTGGTTTGTTTAGAGGAACGGACATGCAATCTGTTTCGGGACAGCAACTTCCCCAAATATTACTTCTCTCTCATTAGAGGTTGATCTTGAGACAAAAACCAAACAAAACGGATAAGGAGTGGTTATTACCGAAGTAATAACTTCCAAGACTCAAAGAAACAAAAACAAACTAAAAGTAAAAACAAATTGGGTTGTCTCCCATAAAGCTCTTTCTTTATAGCCATTAAGATGGGCATGATAATTTTGAAGAAGCTCTCATAGGGATATGGATTGAAGTGAAAGAGAGCATTAAGAAGCAAAAACACACACACATTTAAGTCTAACCCACTTCCTATGCAAGGGGATTTTGTAAACAAACAAGTTGTTGAAACTAGAGGCTTCTTGCATAAGAAGGCAAAACAAGTGCAACATAAAAAATTTCAGCATAAAACGAGAAAACTTGATATTATTGAGATACATAAGAACACTTTTCCCTCTCTCATAGTAGCTTTCAGTATCATCCATAAACTTAACAATATAGCTATCACAAGGACCATCATAGCAATGATCACTTATTCTAACAGAAAACACGGGAATACTAGCTCTCATAACACTACTTTGTGAAACAATATTAGAGATATCCTTACAAAGGATAGTGTTTCCCTCTTTGTCATATTTAGTGACAAAGTCTTTCACACTTGCTATTATAGGTTCATCAACCATTTGTTTATCAGGTTCAACAACTTTATTTGTACTTTCATTAACCATACTAGCTATCATAGAATGTTCCTTTACCTTAACTGGAAAAGGCATTTTCTCAATATAAGGTTTAGGTAAAACATGATTAGCAGTATAAACTTCCGTATTTCTTGCAGGAACACTCTTAGCAATATCTTTATAAGGTTCATGATACTTATTCCACTTCTTTTGAGGCACTTCAATGTAGGAAGCAAAAGCCTTAAAATAAGAAGCAATAGCTTGAGAGTCTAGACCATAAGCATTTTTAATATTTTGAAAGTCATCAGTTCCCATAAAAGATTCAATGCATTCATAATCATAATTTATACCTGACTTTCTACCTTTGTCATTCTCCCAAGCTTCATAATTGTCTTGAATACGGTCTAGAAGGTCCCATTTAGCTTCTTCTTCCATGCGAGTGAATGATCCAGCACAAGAAGCGTCCAATAAATCTTTATCATGTAGAGGGAGCCTTGCATAAAAGTTATTGATAATAATATTGTTGGGGAGCTCATGAATGGGACATTTGAGCATTAGTAACTTCAATCTCCCCCAAGCTTGAGTTGTACTCTCTCCATCAAGATGCCAAAAGTTGTATATTTGATTCCGATCTTTATGAATCTCACTAGGAGGATAAAACTTTGAATAAAAGAGAGGCACTATTTCCTCCCTTTCCAGAGCTTGACCATTCTTCAACAGCTTATACCATTCCTCAGCTCTTCCTTTTCAGTGATAATGAAAATAACTTCTTCTTAACTTGATCTGTAGTAATACCTGCACACTTGAACAACCCACATAATTCGTGAATAAAGAGGAAATGATCACCGGGATGGACAGTTCCATCCCCAACATAGTAGTTATCCATAACACGATCAATAATTCTTGTAGGTATTTTGAAAACATCATTCTCAGGAGGTGGTGGCTTATCTACTACCTTAGCAGTGGTAGTAGCATTACCAAATAAGAAACTCAGGGAATTATCCATAACGAAACTAAAGCAACTAGCAGAAGTAAACAATACTCATAGTAGAAGTTTCCTTTACCAGTTCCACTCTCCAATAGCGCTTCACTCCCCGGCAACGGCGCCAGAAAATAGTCTTGATGACCCACAAGTATAGGGGGTGTATCGCAGTATTTTCGATAAGTAAGAGTGTTGAACCCAACGAGGAGCAAAAGGTGCTGGCTAGTGGTATGGATCAGGAATTCTCTGCAAATACTTAGCAAACGGATTTTTAGGGGTTTTCGATAAAGCAAGTAAAAAAAGTACGAGTAAATAAAAGACAGTAGGAATAAATGCAGCAAGTGGCCCAATCCTTTATGCAGCAAAGGACAAGCCGGTTGTATTACTTAAGATGACCAAACGTTCTCGAGGACACATGGGAAGAATGTCAAGTGCTTTCGCTTCATATAGTTGATTAATCTTCTTTAGCTTGCTAAGTGTTGTGTGGGTGAACCTGTGCTAATGTACCGCCCCATCCAAGACTAATACATACTTGTGATTATACCCCTTGCAAACATTCGTAAGTACAAGAAAGTAATTAAGGTAGAAACCTAACCATAGCTTTAAACTCTAAGACCCTTACGTCCCTTGTGCAAATGTTTCCTAACGGGGGTTCATGTTTCTGTCACTTCGGCAACCCCTACGATTAGTAGCCAAATACACAATGCATTCCCCTAGACCCATATAGGTGAAGTGTCATGTAGTCGACGTTCACATGACACCACTAGAAGAAGTACACCACAACTTAAATAACAATCTATTGAATCTTTCTCAACGCAACTCCACTACTAACAACAAGACTTCTCCCATGTCCTCAAGAACAAAATGAACTACTCACAAGACATTATATGGATCATGATCAGAGATGGAATAATGATGTATAACAATCTGAACATAAACAATAATTTAATGGTTCACTCAATAGCATCAACTACAAAGAGTAATAAACACCGGGAAAGTTTCCCCTGTGAACTATGCAAGATTCAACGCAATTGTTACAGCAATATGGAGATGGTGATGAGGGTGCTGATGGTGATGATGGTGGTGATGATGATGATGATGATGATCCCGATGAAGTCCAGCTTGATGGTGGTGTTGATGGCGACGATCTCCCCTCTCTGGGAAGGAATTCCCCTGGCAGAAATCTGTCTGCCGAAGAGATCTTTCTCTCTCGGTGTTTTCCATCCTGCAGAGGCGGCGGAATCTTTCTGTGGTCGCTCCCCGAGTCTTAGGGTTTCGGGGGATGATATACGCCAGAGGGGAGAGGTTGGAGTGGGCCAGGGTGGCCACACCACCTCCTGGCGCGGCCTAGGGCTGCCCGCACCATGGGGTGGTGTGGGCCCCCTGTGGCCTATCTCCACTCCGTCTTCTGGAAAAATAGGATTTTCCGTATATTTTCCCGGATTTTCTGATCTTCGCGAATTTTGCCTCCAAACAACACATTTTCCATCAGAATCCTGACTGCGTGCTGTGGGGTTGGATTATTCGACATGATTTCTCGGGCCACGACAGTGTTTTCCACCGGCATTTTGTATATCCATTTTTCCCTTACTGTCAAGCTGAGGCTCTCCTATGAAGATGTCTGCGTTCTTTCCTTTGAAGAGGGTATTGTGGACATCTGCCTTTTTGTTGTCCAGTATAGGGCTGTTTCGAGTCTTTTGATGTTGCAGGGAATTGAACTATTCACTGCTTGCAATGTTGCTGTTGATGTGCTGCTTTTCCTCGACGAGGTGAGCTACTTCGTCCAGGAGTCACAAACGTATGCTTCTAAGGCCTGAGCCCTTTCCTCTAGCTCCTCCAACGTAAGGTCCGGAGAAGTTGGGATTGGTGTTGTTAATGCTTCTCTAGAGATTTTGCGGGCACTAGGAGTGACCACATGTCCATCCACTGGAGATTTTTTCAGTTCCTAGGGGATCAAATCATCATCTTCTTCCTCCATCTCGATTTCCACGTCGACCTTTTCCTCCTCCTCATTCGGAAGGTTTGGTTTTAGAGTCTTGTTTTTCTTATTCTTCATTGCCTTGTTGGTTCTTTGAGAACCAGTGGCAAAGATGTCTTTATGTCTGTTACCTAGGGATAAACTTCCATTAGTACTTTTGGACATTGGGATCACGGGATCTTCTCCGAAATCCATATTGTCCTACGAGTCAGAGCAATTTCATCATATCTCTCATCCATACTATCGTATGGGCTCAAATTTGTTTCTTCTCCTTCCTGCGCAGCACTAGAGTTGATTTATTCTCTGAATCCTCTTCGTACGCTCAGAAATCTGCAGATGTCATAAATTCCCCTAGGGAAGATGGTGTGCCGGTGTTTGTTCTGATTGCATACCAAACTGATTCGTTGTCATCTTCAGCATCGGCAGAGCCGGATCCAGAGCCAACGTAGCCGACAAAGTGAGATCCATGTGCCCTAAGGTGGGTGAGGCCTTCAGCGTTGGCTTTCTCGAAACTTTTTATGGTCTCAAGCATAGCGTTCATGTTGTCATTGCTGCACAACATCATCCACCTCGATGTGTGCCTTAGAAGTGAATTTCTTGCTCCAGCATTGGCAAAGCCGGATCTGGAGCTGTTGCAGCTTTGATCTTTCTCAGATTCGATCTCCTGGGGGAGACCTTCTTCAGATCCAACCTTCTCCTTCTCCACGATCTCCGCCTTAGGGGCGGGTTGTGTGGGATTAGGGTTTTCTAAGATCCGAAACTTTGCCACCTCCGCGGACAAAGTAGATCCAGAACTTTCTTCTGCCTTTATCATCAACACCTGGGTGGGTTGGACGGCTTCAACGAAACCGAGGTACATGTCGATCTCGCTGATTGACATGATGGTGTAGCTCATCACGGCCTCTCTAGCTGGAATCCAGGTCTTGTCGAGAAGGATAATGGGAAAGTCGCTGGCATAGAGGATGCGACCACTGGATATTGTTTTGCCGATTCTAATACACGCAGAATCCGCCCGGAATGCAGATTCAAAGGTCACCTGCCCCACGGTGGGTGCCAACTATCGTCGTATTGAAGACAAGTATGCCATGAGGGGGTCCTCGAGGCGTGGTAAAATGTGGGGTGTGAGACATAAGGTTCTCTAGGATGGTGATCACACAAGCTTACCAGGTTTAGATCCGACTACGGTGGACGGATCCTACTCCTGCTAGCAATCCAGTATATCGGTAGAGCCGAAAGTACAACAAATTATCAGAGAGGTTCGCCAGTGCAATTTGTGGTTGTAGTGCATGCCCTAAAGGCTGGTCCCTAGGACGACTTATATAGTCATCTGGTCCTAGGGTTATAGGAGAGTCCTATCCGGCTACGATACTGAGTCGGTACAAATTACATCTTGGACTACAAATATTCTTGCATGCCTAAGTCGGTAAGTCTTTTGGGCATTCCCGTAGACGGATGGGCTTCCATCTTCTCTCTCTGACTAGGCTACCCATGAAGCATAGCTATAACCCGAAAGTGGGCCACCTTGGTCAGCGAATCACAGTGGGTACACCTGTAAAGTATATCCCCAACAACCTCAACAACATCTTTGCATTGTTGTGTTAGGCTGCTACTCGGCACCAAAGATGCTTCTATCGCCTCCGGAGAACTGCGATGAAGAATTTTTCCTCCAGAGAACTTGCAGTGAAGAATGGTTTCACAATGTACCCTTCATTTGACATCTTTGTTCAATAAGCTTCAACTTATTAACCCACATAAACATTCTAAAGCATGTGCATACATATGTGAACTATAAAACTTGTTAAGTAAATACAAATTCTGGCACTGTCATGAATACATGTCATTGATTGTGCTATGTGTTTGTTTGCCACTCCTTAGATCATGTATTAGGATGATGCTGGTGTAGCTTAGTGTGAGCATGCTATTTTACAGCCAAATTTCAATTGCTACCAATGCTTGAACCTATTAATTCTACAATTGCTTCTGTAGCAAGAAATTTTAATTCTAGATGGATTTTTTAATATATGATTAATTTGTTTTCTGTCAAAGTAGTTTGCCAATTTTCTATGCGAAGGGTCCGTTGGGGTGATGCCCTCGGTGCCCTTGTTTAGCCACTACTTTACCCGTTGGGTTGACAATAAAACTAGGATAGCCGGGGCTTGACCTTCCTTCTTCGGAACAATCTTTCCAAAAGGTACCTTGAGGATAAGTTCAAATCCAAACGGGAGGAGTGGCGCAGCGAGCACTGTGTGGTGTAAGTGGAAAGCTGCTTCCCCTGGTTTGCCACGTCTCCGTGTCCACCTCAAATGCTTCGAATATCACGCGTGGGAAATCACAATGATGATCTCTCTGCATGTCTGTGAGTTTCGAGATGATACTAGGCTGAGACCTATGTCATTTTCCTGACAGGTGCATGTGAGTAGTCATGTCTAAAGATTCTCTAAAGATGGTCGGACGATATCCTACTACCAGGAGATGATCGAAGACTCGACGTTTCTCCGGCTTACCTATTGAAGACGAAGAAGAAGCTTGTGTTGCTTTTTGGGAGGACTTCAAGATGCTGCTTGCCAAGATTGCCGACATCACCTAGATGGAGCATTTAGGAGAACAACAACAAGATGATGCAAATCTTTAAGTTCTCTAGGGGCTACTGTTAGGGATATGCATAATGGATATCACCATAGCATAGACTTATTCCGGCTAACCTGGGTGGCCCACAAATGGTATAATGGGCCTATGGCCTGCTAGATGGCCCGGTTAGAGGAATCTAGAAGGGAGATCCATGTCGGATAAACATGAAGACTACAGTACCGACATAGACAAAGCTAGAGTTTTGGAGTACAAGTCACGGAGACTAGTTAGTGTTAGTGTAGGATCCTGTATGGACTCTATCCTAATATGGGCTCCTCCTTGTATGCCACCATGGGGGCTTTTTCCCATGCCATAGAGTAACACATACCCAAGAACCTCTACCAGACCTACTCTACCATGTAACCGTAGGTTTTCGCGTCTTTATAAGCCGTGTCTTCGGAAGCCTTTAGGGCAATAGACAAACTCGCATAGCAAACCCTACAATCTGTGTAACCCCGCGTGGAGTGGCTCTGGTACTGTCGTTCTTCTGCCGAGAAACCATGGGACTCCGATCACATGCCTTGCTCAAGTAATGCTAGGGCCATCTTCCATGCTTCCACCAAACCGGTTTTAGGCAATGTAATTTTTTTGCCTTTTTGGAGCGACAAGTGGATCAACAACCCAAGTATCGAGATGATTGCCCCTCTTCTTCTCAACCACGTGGATTTGAGAACTCAACAATCAAGAACTGTGGCTCACGGGCCTTGACATGAATGCTTGGGTTCGTGACATCTCAGCTGGACTGTCTGTCCCTTATCCCATCTTATGGAATCAAGTACTTATCTTCTATTCAGCTCGATGATAGTGTGGACGTACAATTCTTTTGTGTGGATTTGGATGGCCTCCAAGATTTTTCGGCCGAATCCGCCTATATATGGCATTCTTCGAAGGAAAAACTTCTTGGCCTTTGTATGAAACCATTTGAAAGCGCAGGGCCCTTCTAAAATACAAGATCTTTGCGTAGAAGGCTATGTAGGATAGGTGTTGGACAGCAGAAACGCCATGGACACCTCCTTCTAAGTTGCCCCTTGGTTTGAGGTCCTCTCGGGCTTGGGACGACCTGCTTTGGCCCCATCGATCAGCAATGGTCAAGCTCCTGAAGTGGTGGCCCCAGACTATAGACACCTGGTTAGCGAGTCAAGCGCCGCAAGTTGGCTCTTTATTTTTGCTTGTGTTGAGAGAGCCCTGGTTTGAGAGAAATAACAGGATATTCAAGAACAATTCCCGACCTGAGGCGTTGGTGCTTGATGCCATTGTAGAGGAAGCGGATAGGTGGAAGCTAGTGGGTCCCTTGTTGTGAGTAGCAGTTCTTTTTCTTACCTTCTGGGGATGTAATTCGGTGGGCCATGGATTTGTATTTGGTTCTTCTCTATCTACAAAGAAAGAAAAAAACGTGCATTCTCCGTGTTCCTGAAAAAAACTCTAACCTCCTTTGTCCGTTGTTGTTCATGTGTACACTCGCCGTTACAATTTGATTCCCCGGTGTGTGTGTTTTTCTCTCTCTTGTTTTATTTTCTCACCTTCATCCTCCCGCTATTCTGTTTTACTTGAACCCATCTTGCTACGAATTCCCCTTCCTCCCAATAAATCTTCCGTAGCTTTCTCATCTACATATGCAAGTAGATTTAACTTGGAAGCTCTAATTTACAACTGAGCCATGCTAGTTAATTCTGGTACACTTCGTTGCGAAATTAGTTTATTTCTCTAGTATATAATCTAGGAAACTAAACAGCAATCATTTTTTGGAAACAAACTAAACAGCAACCATGATAATAAGCAAGTAGAAAAATACAAATCGCGGTTGATCCTATCTATATCTAGGTAAGTGTCCACCTAACAAGAATGGTATCTTTAGCATATCGCTCTCGCAGAAGACTTCTTTTTCGTGCCCCTCCTTTCCGCACCTCTCGCAAATGAGTTCCTTATCGTGCCTCTCTCTTCCACACCTCTCGCGGAAGAATTCCGTTTCATGTCCTTTCTTGCCACACCTAAATTCATCGTCGCTTGGGTGCAGAATACTGCACTCATCCGAACAGAATGCACAAATGCGTCTGGAGTGGCAAACTGGGTCTTCTCCATATATAGAGAGAGATAGACAATTAGTTAGGATCATCAATGTAGTAGTTGTATAACAGGGGTCTCAGCGATTTGGTCATCAAAACATCCGTAGAAGCAAGCACATACCTAAAGTGGAGCATGTTTCAACGATAATGTTGCCAGAACATTGTTCGTAGCGTAGCTCGGCGAAGAAGAAGAAGAGCTTTATCCCGGCGACATTACGAGCCGAGAAGTTGATGTGGTACCAGAGATCTCTCCTGAAACCAACCGAAGAAGCCTTCATGTCCGACTCCGTGGACAGCTCGTCGAGATACGAGCACTTGGTACCCTACAATCCATCTCTAAATAAGTAGCCACATATGGATGGGCAAATTAAGAAGAAGAGCAGTTGATTCTCATACTAGTAATGCTTTACATACCTGGTGTTTGGAGTTGTAATGTTGGATGGCCCGGTTTGCAAGGCCACGGATCGAACGTGCGTCAATCTCTCTGCAACTCAACACAGTTAGTCGCCTCCATGCAATATATCTTTAAAAAAAAGAAGGAATAGATAAACAAATACAGGAGTAAGTAAATTCCATGGGAGCTAGGAATTTGGGGGATTAGGGAGTGAGGATGCATTTTTTTTGTTCATCAGAAAAAGAAGAAGTAAGGCACGTACTGTTGTGTGCGCGGGGGGCGGACGGCACCCCGACGGTCCCTGAGCTCGCATAGAGCGGCGAAGTCAAATCCAGCCGCCCATTCTTCTGGGACGGGGCGTAGGTAATCTGGAGGCGCAGCGGAAGAGAGCCAGGACCCCATCGATTCGACCGATCCTCCTGCTCCTGCGTCGCCAATCGATGGTAAGGCAAGGCCAATAATCGATCGATGGGATCTATCTATATCGATCCACAGGCTGGAGGAGAGAGGGCATCCGAATCCTTATCCAAATCGAACGCCGCCACGGATCAGAGACGCGTTGGGGCTCCTAGGCCTGTACGGGGGAGGAGGGGGATTTAGTGAACTCACGGGAGAGGAAATGCAAACCATGAATTTTCTTCTTCTGAGACTCACGGCTTGCATTAGGGAAGCCGGGCCCGCCGAATGCAATTTATGCCTGTTTGGATGCGTGTTCTGCACTTCAGCAAAATCCAGGGAATTTATTTTATCTGGATGACGAAAATTCGCAAAGTCCCATCCTAGACATCTAGTTTTCGTCGGATTTGATCCATTTTACATCTGGGATTCCCAGGCCAAACCCTGGGTGCCGGGACCGGCTGGGAATGCCGGATGAAGCGAAAAAAATGGGTGGGCCAACCCTGTCGGTGACACAAGGTTGTTCCCGCCTTTATTCTCCCTCCTCCCGCCTTTCTGCTCTATTCCCCGCCACAAATCCCGCTAGTTCCCGGAGCTCCTGGCCGCCATGCCATCCAGGGGTTTCGTCAAACCCCGCTCCACCGTCGCCGAAACGAAGGAGAAAAGGCCGAGGAAGCCGAACGGCTGGACGGACGCGGAGTGGGCGAGGGATTGCCAGCGAAGGAAGATCGAAATAGACAGTTGGAGGGAGAGGATGGCAAGATCGGAGGAGGCGCAGGCGATCATAGAGGCGTTGTAATGCCCCAACATTTTGGGTTACAGAAGAGAGTTTTTGCAGTTGCATTTATGTATAAGAAAATTCGAAGACTTTTCACGCAAAACTAAAACACCAGAGGGATGACAGTTTCTTTCACTTTGGTGAGGCAGGGTTTAACTCATCCAGGTGATTACTATAAATTCTAGCATGACCTCTTAGTATTTTGTATTATTTTGGGATAATAATTTAAATTTGAATCTACTTTTGAAATATTTGAACCCAAAAGCATTTAGAAGTAATTTGTATTCAAAAGAATATTTGAATGTTTTGATAGGAAGTGTTATTACTTCATATAATAATAGTATAATAAAAATAATTTAGGACATTAAAAGTAATATAAATAATGAATATAAATAAATAGAAGTTCTTATTCTATAATCACGAGCTAAGAAGAATACAAATAAAAAGGACATTATTCTTTTCTTATTATTTTCTTATTCTATAATTACGATCAAGAATGTATTATACAAAATGAAGAATTATAAGTAAAAATAATAATAATTTATTGAACCAAATATATTATACATTGTTCTCTACAAAAGAATATAAGAAAATTACAAAATGATAAAAGAAGAACCTATACTATTTCCTAACTAAATCTTGAAGCTCTAGGATCTTCTCTGCAAGAATTGTACCTGCAAGTAAACAAAGAAAAGAAAATAAAAGAAATGGTTATTGTAAGTAGTATTGCTCTTAGATATTAATAATGAGGTGCACTGTTTGAATCCATCATTGAGAAAATACAAGATTAAGGGGCAAGTTTCACCAAAAGAATAATATCTATTATTTTATCTAAATGGTTTCAGTACAACATCATAAACCACATAGGGGCAACTTTCACCTAGATAGATAGAAGTAAATGGGTAAAGAAATAAGATATATCCACTTGAGCCGATCCACAAGCACAACACACAAGCACACAGCTCAGTCACACATGCAGGAATGGAGTGCCATCGACACCAGGGATCAAGGACCAGCAAATAAAAGCACACAATCGTACTAGAAGAGTTCCTCTGCTACACTAGTTCGTCACCACACCACAGAACATCAAGAACACCACCAGACACTAGGTCGATTTCCACTAGATCAATCCATAATAAACCACATAAAATAATCAGATAATCAAACAAGATGGTTATTGATACCTTTGATCCAGATTCACGGATATAATATAATAGCTTTTTCCCTAGTAGACCTAGGTTTAATCGAACCTTGGAAAACAATGCTAAAAGGAAATAAAAAGACACGTATATAAGACTTTGTTTTTTTGTTTTACCTTTGTTTACTGGACCAATCTAGTTTACTTTTATAGTGGGTTGATTCAATGGATGGAGATAGGCCAGGATTGAAGATCCACATGCAGCTGCACATCATATGATATAAAAGATAATAATAAGCATAGTCATGTGTAATGTTTTAATAGGAATAATCTCTTGTGGGCGACACATCCTAATATATTAGAGCCCCTGTGATGCAGTAGGAATAGAAATAGTATTTTAATCCAACCGAGTGCACCACGAAGCCACAGGATACAAACGATTATTAAGTGTAAAATATAGATCAAAGCATTAAGTGGTCATGTGGTTGTGATCCCGAATGGGTCGCTAAGCAAAGACCGTACTACCCTTTTTGTCACTGGGGTTCCTATAAGATCGCCACTAGCCAAGTATCTCACCTCAAGCCTTTATCAGTCTATAGGGTCTTGGGTAACTACAAGTCCAAAGAGACAAGAGACAAAATACAAATCTTTCTTTCAAACAATACATAATGCTCACATAGATTATATGCACATAATTGCTGCGAGGTTTTTCCCCAACCCGCAGCCCGTGGGGACTACTCACTCATAATAATAGGATCAAGGATAGAAAACATTGTGGAAAATACTTAGATTAAAATCAGATATTCTTACAATGGTCACTGAATCACACAGAGGTCTCAAGTACAAAGTAATGGCTATGGCTAATGGAGTGGATGGAAGATGGAAGGGATGAACAGTGGTGTGGATCTCCTTTGGGGCTGTTGTGATGCAATCTGAGAATAGCGGCCTTCTGCGCGACGGCTGAGACCTCAAAATATATAGGTGTCTTCATGAAAGTTATAGGGTTTGACGAGACAGAGCCACCACCACATGGTATTGACAGACGGTACGGGCGGTCCCGACCCGTACCAGTGGTCGTTACGACTACATATGCTTGGAATTTGTTCCACAATTACTTAGTCGCGTGGACTTCCTCAAAAACCTTCATTATGACTCTAGATTTCGCGTTAAATAGTGTGATTTCCTGCACAACACAAATCAAAGCAATGGTTTGCATATCTTTGCAATTTTAGTTATTAGTGGCAAGGATTGAGAGTTTTTTTTGTCAATTTTTGACTAAAAACAATGTTGAAATGCGATGGAAGATGGCTATTTTTTGATACATCAGTTACATGAAGGAGGGGTGGGCTGGGTGTAGAGCAAGGTGATACGTTGTAAACATATCTATAATTTTTGATGTTCCTTACTTGTTTTATATCTACTTTCTTATGTTTTGTCCACACTTTGGAGTATTTTTACACATTTTCTGGAACTAACCTATTAACAAGATGCCATAGTGCCAGTTGCCTGTTTTCTGCTGTTTTTGGTTTCAGAAAAGCTAGTAAGGAAATATTCTCAGAATTGGACCGGACAAAAGCCAAAGTCAATATTTTACCCGAAGCAACACGGAGTCCGGAGGGGAGACGAAGTGGCGCACTAGGGCGGCCACACCTAGTGGCAGCGCGGCCTGGGGCGGGGGGGGGGGGCACCAGGGGTGTGGGCCCCCTGGTGCTCCACCGACCTTTCCCCTTCGCCTATAAAAGCCTCCCGAGACGAAAACCCTAAGTACCCGATGAAAATTCCATGAAAGAGTCTGTAGCCACCGTCATCTCCATCCCTAGACCGGGAGGGATCTGAAGCTCTTCCCGGCACCCTGCCTGAGGGGAGAAATCACCTTGGAGGCCTTCTTCATCACCATGCCTGCCTCCGGTGTGATGTGTGAGTAGTTCATCCCTGGACTACGGGTCCATGTAGTAGCTAGATGGTTGGTTCTCCTCCTTTGTGCTACCATGTTTAGATCTTGTAAGCTCCGTTCATGATCAAGATCATCTATTTGTAATCTTACATGTTGTGTTTGCAGGGATCCGATGGATATTGCGATCCTATTTCAGATTGATTATTGATTCTATCATGTCTATGTTATTTGTGATCTTCCATGCTTTCTGTTGTTAGTAGCTATCTTGGCCAAGTAGATGCTAGCAACTCCAAGAGGGAGTATTTATGCTCGATAGTGGGTTCATGCCTCTAGTAATCTGGGGAAGTGACAAGAATCTCTAAGATACTAGATGTGCTGTTGCTACTAGGGAGAAAACAACAATCCTTTGTCCATGGGGCAATCATATTGTTTACTTTACACACTTTGCTTAATGCAATTATCTATTGATTGCAACTTAATATTGGAGGGGGTTCTAGATGTAGTTGGATTACGGTCTATGTATAATGTTGTAATGCCCAATCAAATCTCGTAGGAGTCAAGATGATTAGTATATGCATGTATGCTTTCTCGGTGTCTGTCAATTGCCCCGCTGTAATTTGTTCACCCAACATGGCATCTATCTTAAGGAGAATCACCTCTAGTGAACTATGGATCCTGGCTCATTCTTTTACCATCAATCTACAATCTATTTATTGTTTACTGTTTACTTTCTACAAGCAATTACGATCTTCCACACAATACGTTTAATCCTTTGTTTTCAGCAAAACCGGTGAGATTGACAACCTCACTATAAGTTGGGGAAAATTTCTATGGTTGTGTTGTGCAGGATTCCAAGTTGGAAACAACACCTTGGAGGTGTTTCCTTGCTCCTACTGGTTCGATAACCTTGGTTTCATAACTGAGGGAAAACTTGCTGCTATGCTCATCATACCTTCCTCTTGGGGTTCCCAATGAGCTCGAATATATTTTGAGCCATCACAAGGGCAAGCAGGAGTTAGGAGGAGGGGATCAAGGAAGTAAAGGCAAACTTGCCACAGGAAGGTGCTGGACAAGCTCAGCATCGGCAGCAAGGATAGCACAGATATCACCAACATCAACAGCAATAACAAGTTGAGCAAATTCTTAAACAAATCATGTTATGTATTTCTTCTTATCAATTATAAGAACACAGTCTCTGTTAATTTAAAATAGGATCCTCAGAGCTACACACAACTGGGGTGTATACTCACCCCAGGAAAGTAAAAGGGTCAATAAAAGGATCCAATCTCTAACCACCATCATCTCAAATCTCAGATTTTGGTTCATGGATTTAAATCCAACAGATCAACAAGGCAACCACAAGATCTAGTGGGGCTTACCACTGTGTACCATCCAATAGGAGGCATCACAATGACATACAACCCGAAGATCAAACATGATCTAATATAAACAACATCAAGGATCATTTTCCTAAATTACTAGGAATCATTAGTGTTTAACCATCTATCACAAAATAGACACATCATGGTAATTTGACCATAAGTACCATTTCAGTAAAGGTTTAACCATCACTGAATTCATTTCCATATCATGTTACCCATCCCATATAACAAGCTTTGATTCCAAAGCAAAAAGTCATTAATCATCTTCCTAAATAAACAAGCCAGGAATCATAATACTATTTATCTGCCATTACTTAAACAACAACTAAGCATCAAGGCCAATAACATATACATTTTCATCAATGCTAGGACAGATACAAGCAAATGAAGCACATAGTCAATTAATAGAGCATCCTAGTGAAGGAAATATGTCCTGAGAGGCAATAATAAAGTTGTTATTATGTATTCCTTGTATATGATAGATGTTTATTTTACATGCTATAATTGTATTGATAGGAAACATCAATACATATGTGTCATGTGCGTTTAATACACAAAAAGGGTTCCTAGTTATGCCTCTCTTATAGACTAGCTCGTTGATTAACAAGATGATCAAAGTTTCCTAATCACGGACATTGGATGTTGTTAATAACGAGGTCACACCATTTGTGAAATGATGTGATGAACATTCATCCGAAGTATAGCATTACGATCAAATTCATT
Organism: Avena eriantha; assembly: GCA_910589775.1. Classification (NCBI taxonomy): domain Eukaryota; kingdom Viridiplantae; phylum Streptophyta; class Magnoliopsida; order Poales; family Poaceae; genus Avena; species Avena eriantha. The sequence goes on from OU342741.1 coordinate 99,851,021, forward strand.
ATGTTTATATTGCTATAACTTCATACGAAGTAATCTTAGTCATTAGACCATGAGATCATATTAATTGCTAACACCAGAAGAGTATCTTGATAACATCAAACGTCACACCGTAACAGGGTGACTATAAAGGTGGGTTCAGTGCTACGAAGGTGTTATGTTGAGGCTCATGGATCAAGGGTGGAATTTTTCAATCCCGATGACGGATAGATATACTCTGGGCCCTCTCGGTGATATCACATTAAGATAGCTTGCAAGCAAGTGATGTGATCACTAGAATGTTATATCACGGGAACGAGAAAAGAGTGCATATCGGTAACGAGATCAAACTAGGTATTTGGATACCGATGATCGAATCTCGGACATGTATTATATCATGAGACAAAGGGATTAAGTTACTAGCGTTAAAGGTTCTCACGATCACAGAAGTCATCGTTGAATGTGCAGGAGTCAGTATGGATCTCTAGGTCCCGCTTCTGATTATTGATCTGAGAGGAGTCTCAATCATGTCTGCATTATTCGCGAACCGTAGGGTGACACACTTAAGGGTTTTCGGACACCATTTTGGAGCACATATGTTTCAGACGAAAGAATTGCAAAGCGCAGAAATTGTTTCGATAGAAACCGGAATTGTTTCGGGTGAAATTGCAAAAAGTGGTTCTGCACGTGATATTGAAATGTTGCAAGGGGTTTTATATGAATGTTTTTTAATTAAAGTAATTAACAAAATTCTGAATAAAATAAATAAAAGAGTTTTATTAATTGAGAGTTGCATTAAATTTGGTGGAAATTTAATGCATGTGAGTGGAATTTTGGGTGGAGCTTGAATTGATGTGAGTGGAGCTTCCACCACATGAATGAGGAAGAGGTGGGGGCACCCCCCTTGGTCGCCAGCCATGGGAGGGGAGGACCCCCCTCTCCTATAAAAGGACCCCCTCCTCCCTCACAAAGCACACCTCCTCGTGAAGGATTTCTCTCCCCCTCTAGATATATTCCCCCATGGTCTCGGATTAGCGAGATACATGTTCCCGGTGGCCTTACGTCTGGAAGGAGTTGTTGCTTCCGCTGATTCGCTGGATCGAGGAGGTGGAGGTTGTCTGGTGGCTTGAACGTGTGTGCTAGGATGGATGCACTGCTGATTTGCGGCGCTAGGACTTCCACATGATCTTGAGATCAGCAAGCGTACGACTACATCATCCACGAGTTCCAACTCGTTAACAAAACTCTGTTGTCTTCGAGGGTAAGTTGTCTATGGATGTATATCCACCCATTGCTCTGTATCTAGTAGATAGATCTTGGCGTATAGTTCTCATCATAGGAATTTTTTTGTTTTCTATGTTGCGAACCCAACAGTGGTATCAGAGCCTGATCTATGCGTAGGTGCTTTGCACGGGTAGTACACATATGTTTATATGTGGGCGATGATGATCATGTTATTGCTTCTTTCATGTATTTTGGATATTGGTGGCATAGTGGGATGAAGCGGCCCGGACCAACCTTACATGTCATCGTACATGAGACTGTTGGGTCTGCAGCATAGAAAACAAAAAATTCCTACGATGAGAACTACACGCCAAGATCTATCTACTAGGTACAGAGCAACAGGTGGACATACATCCATCGAGAACTTACCCTCGAAGACAACGAGTTTTGTTAACGAGTAGGAACTCGTGGTTGATGTAGTCGTATACTTGCTCATCTCAAGATCGTGTGGAAATCCGAGCGCCGCAAATCAGCAGCGCATCCGTACTCGCACACACGTTCAAGCCACCGGACAACCTCCACCTCCTCGCTCCAGCGATCCAGCGGAAGCAGCAACTCCTTCCAGACGAAATGCCACCGGGAACATGTATCTCGCTAATCCAAGACCATGGGGAATAATTCTAGAGGGGGAGAGAGATCCTTCATGAGGAGGTGTGTGGAAGAAGGAGGAAGAGGGGGGCCTTTTATAGGAGGAGGGGGTGCCCCTCCCCATGGCCGGCGCCTCATGGGGGTGACCCCTCACCTCCCCCATTCATGTGGTGGTAACCCCTCCACATTAAAATGCCTCTTCACATTCCCTTTTAAAGTCCCCACTTTAAATGCATTAAAATTCTCTAAGTTTAATGCTCTCTCATTTAATAAAACTCTTTTATCAATTATTCAGAATTTTGTTAATTAATTTAATTAACAAACATTCACATATAACCCCTTGCAATATTTCAATATCACATGCAGAACCACTTTCTGCAATTTCACCCGAAACAATTCTGGTTTCTATCGAAACAATTCCTGCGCTTTGCAATTCTTTTGTCTGAAACATATGTGCTCCAAAATGGTGTCCGGTAACTCTTAAGTGTGTCACCCTAAGGTTCGCGAATAATACAGACATGATTGAGACTCCTCTCAGATCAATAATCAGAAGCGGGACCTGGAGATCCATACTGACTCCTGCATATTCAACGATGACTTCTATGATCGTGAGAACCTTTAACGCTAGTAATTTAATCCCTTTGTCTCATGATATAATACATGTCCGAGATTCAATCATCGGTATCCAAATACCTAGTTTGATCTCGTTACCGACATGCACTCTTTTCTCGTTCCCGTGATATAACATTCTAGTGATCACATCACTTGCTTGCAAGCTATCTTAATGTGATATCACCGAGAGGGCCCAGAGTATATCTATCCATCATCGGGATTGACAAATTCCACTCTTGATCCATGAGCCTCAACATAACACCTTCGTAGCACTGAACCCATCTTTATAGTCAACCTGTTACGGTGTGACGTTTGATGTTATCAAGATACTCTTCAGATGTGAGCAATTAACATGATCTCATGGTCTAAGGATAAAGATTACTTCGTATGATGTTATAGCAATATAAAAATAATGACTTGATCATAATGCTATACTTTGGATGAATGTTCATCACATCATTTCACAAATGATGTGACCTTGTTATTAACAACATCCAATGTCCATGATCAGGAAACCTTGATCATCTTGTTAATCAACAAGCTAGTCTATAAGAGAGGCATAACTAGGAACCCTTTTTGTTTATTAAACACACATGTATTGATGTTTCCGATCAATACAATTATAGCATGCGAAATAAAAATCTATCATATACAAGGAATACATAATAACAACTTTATTATTGCCTCTCAGGGCATATTTCCTTTAGTCTCCCACTTGCACTAGAGACAATAATCTAGTTAACATAGTGATAAATCTAACACCCATGGAGTTCTGGTGTTGATCATGTTTTGCCCTAGGGAGAACTTTAGTCAATGGATCTGCTACATTTAGGTCCGTGTGTACTTTACAAATCTTTATATATCCATCCTTGACATGCTCGCGGATGGAGTGAAACCGACGCTTAATATGCTTGGAATTCTTGTGAGACCTCGATTCCTTGACGTTGGCTATGGCTCCATTGTTGCCACAATAGATCACCATTGGGTCCAATGCACTAGGAACCACACCTAGTTCCGTAATGAACTCTTTCATCCAAACCACTTCCTGCGCCGCTTCTGAAGCAGCAACATATTCCGCCTCCATCGTTGATCCAGCCACCACAGGTTGTTTGGAACACCTCCAACTAACTGCTGCTCCGTTCAAGAGAAATACATATCCAGATTGAGACTTAGAGTCATACGGATCAGTGTCAAAGCTAGCATCGATATAACACTTAGCGACTAGCTCTGCTTCACCTCCGTATATAAGAAACATGTCCATAGTTCTTCTCAAGTACTTGAGGATGTTCTTGACCGCTATCCAGTGTTCCGAACCTGGATCAGATTGGTACCTACTAGTCAAACTAATAGCATGTGCCACATCTGATCTTGTACATAGCATGGCATACATAATAGAGCCTATGGCCGAGGCATAGGGGATCTTATCCATTATCTCTCTTTCTTCCGCCGTAGCCGGACTTTGAGTCTTGCTCAATGTCTTGCCTTGCAACATAGGTAAGAACACCTTCTTACTTCCGTCCATATTAAACTTATTTAATATCTTATCAAGGTATGTACTCTACGAAAGCCCAATTAGGCGCCTTGATCTATCTCTATAGATTTTAATGCCTAATATATATGACGCTTCACCAAGGTCTTTCATCGAAAATTTAATGTTTAGATAACTTTTAACACTATTTAAAAGATCAATATCATTTCCAATCAATAATATGTCATCCACATATAATATCAGAAATGCCACATTGCTCCCACTCACTTTCTTGTAAATACAAGCCTCTCCATAAGTTTGGACAAATCCAAACTCTTTGATCACCTCATCAAAGCAGAGATTCCAACTCCAGGATGCTTGCTTCAGTCCATAGATGGATCGCTGAAGTTTGCATACCTTATTAGCATCCTTAGGATCGAAAAAACCCTTAGGTTGTATCATATACAACTCTTCTTCAATAGTACCATTGAGGAACATAGTTTTGACATCCATCTGCCATTTCATAATCGAAATATGCAGCAATTGCTAACATAATCCTAACCGACTTAAGCATCGCTACGGGAGAGAATGTCTCATCGTAGTCAACTCCTTGAATTTGTCGAAACCCCTTTGCAACAAGTCGAGCCTTATAGATGGTCACATTACCATCAGCATCCGTTTTTCTTTTGAAAATCCATTTATTCTCAACGGCCTTTCGATCGTGAGGTAACTCCACCAAGGTCCAAACCTGGTTTTCATACATGGATTCCATCTCGGATTTCATGGCTTCTAGCCATTTGTTGGAATCCGAGCTCATCATCGCTTCTTCATATGTCGCAAGGTCATCCATTTCATCAACCATGAAATTCACAAAAGGATTGCCGTACAGTTCAGGAGCTGCACGTGTCCTACTTGACCTGTGAGGTTTGGTAGTGTCCTCTATCGGAGTTTCATGATCAATATCATTAGCTCTCTCTTCATTAGGTGAAGTCAACTCTGAAACAATTTCCGGTGCTGTGCTACTCGCCATTTCATGAAGAAAAAGTTCAATAACCTCTTCGAGTTCCACCTTCTGACTACTCACACCTTTCGCGAGAAAATCCTTCTCAAGAAAGGATCCATTCTTGGCAACAAAAACCTTGCCCTCAGATCTGTGATAGAAGGTATACCCAATCGTTTCCTTAGGGTATCCTATGAAGACGCATTTTTCCGCTTTGGGTTCGAGTTTATCCGGCTGAAGTTTCTTCACATAAACATCGCATCCCCAAACTTTAAGAAATGACAGCTTAGGTTTGTTTCCACACCATAATTCATACGGTCTCGTTTCAACGGATTTAGATGGTGCCCAATTTAAAGTGAATGCAGCTGTTTCCAGTGCATAACCCCAAAATGACAGTGGCAAGTCAGTCAGAGACATCGTAGATCGAACCATATCCAATAAGGTACGATTACAATGTTCTGACACACCATTACGTTGTGGTGTTCCGGCAGGCGTGAGTTGTGAAACTATTCCACACTCTTTCATGTGTGTGCTAAACTCGTAACTTAGATACTCACCTCCATAGTCGGACCGAAGAAATTTGATCTTTCTATTACGATGATTTTCCACTTCATTCTAAAATTCCTTAAACTTTTCAAAGGTTTCAGACTTGTGTTTCATCAAATAGATATACCCATATCTACTCAAATTATCCGTGAAAGTAACAAAATAACGATATCCACCTCACGCCAACACACTCATTGGTCCACACACATCAGTATGTATGATTTCCAATAAATCTGTCACCCGTTCCATTGAACCGGAAAACGGCGTTCTAGTCATCTTGCCCATAAGGCATGGCTCACATGTATCAAATGATTCAAAATCAAGTGATTCCAAAAGTCCATCAGAATGGAGTTTGTTCATGCGTTTAACGCCAATATGACCTAGACGGCAGTGCCACATATGAACATATATATCATTATCAAGTTTAATCCTTTTTAGCATCAACATTATGAATATGCGTAATACTACTATCGAGATCCAATAGAAATAAACCATTCAACATAGGTGCATGACCATAAAAGATATCACTCTTATAAATCGAACAACCATTGTTTTTAGATTTAAAGGAATAACCACTTTGCATCAAACACGATCCGGATACAATGTTCATGCTCAGTGTAGGCACCAAATAACAATTCTTCAGATTTATAACTAATCCCGATGGCATATGGATAGGTAGCGCCCCGACGACGATCACATCAACTCTTGATCCATTGCCGAACCGCATCCTGACCTCATCCCTTGGTAGTTGTCGCTTGTTCCGTAGCCCCTGAACCGAGTTACATATATTAGAAACCGATCTCATATCAAATACCCAGGTGCTACTGCGAGTACTAGTCAAGTACACATCAATAACATGTATATCATATATACCTTTGTTTGCCTTGCCGGTCTTATTTTCCGCCAAATACTTGGGGCAATTGCGCTTCCAATAGCTAGTCCCCTTGCAATAGTAACACTCAGTGTCAGACTTAGGGCCAGCTCGGCATTTCTTTTCAGGTGTGGCAACAGATTTGCCACCCTTCTTTCCCTTGTGCTTGCCTTTCTTGTCCTTCTTGAAACCGGTGGTCTTATTGATCATCAACACTTGCTGTTCTTTCCTAATCTCCACTTCTGCAGTCTTAAGCATTGACAGAAGCTTGGGAAGAGACTTCTTCATGCCCTACATATTATAGTTCATCACGAAGCTCTTGTAGCTAGGTGGCAGAGATTGGAGAACACGATGTATGCCTAAGTCAATGGGAATCGTTATTCCCAAGGACACAAGATTATCGGCGTACCTAGACATTTTGAGTACATGCTCACTAACGGAGTTGTTCTCCTCCATCAAGCAGCTAAAGAACTTTTCATAAGCATTATAACTCTCTACGGCAGCATGGGTATCGAAAATCATTTTCAATTCTCCCATGGTATCAAAGGCATTGCCATTTTCGAAACGCTTTCGAAGTTCTGGTTCTAGCCCATAAAGTATGCCGCAATGAACTAAGTTGTGGTCCTCCTAACGAGTCATATAGACATTCGTTTCCTCGTTAGGGGCATCAGGAGCTGGTGGGGGGCCTATCGGCGCCTCTAGCACATATTACTTTTGTGCAGCAGTGAGGAGAATCCTCAAGTTCATAGCCCAGTTGGTGAAGTTGCTACCATTCGCAGCAAGTTTCTCTTTCTCCATGAACACATTGAAATTAAAAGCAGGTGGTGCCATCTACAACAGAATTTGTAAAGTTTATTTAGACTAAGTTGATGATAGAGTGAGTCCAACTAATCCAAATTACTAATGAACTCCCACTCAAAAATGGCATCCCTCGTGTTCTTTTGGTGATTACATGAACCAAATCCACTACACCAAGTCTGATCATCACGTGAGTTGATGTAGCTTCAAAGGCGAGCATCTATATGGGCATCATATCAACTATATGACTCATGCTTAACCTTTCGGTCCGTGTTCCGAGGCCATGTCTGTATATGCTAGGCTCGCCAAGTAAGAACCTTAGTATTCGCGTGTGTAAAACTGTTCTTACACCCGTTCATATGAAAGCGTAGATTCGAGTACACCCGATCATCACATGATGTCTCGAAACACGATCCACAGAATGGTGCATACTTAAGGAAGAACACATTTTTATCTTGATATCTAAATGATGGATCATCTTACAATGCTACAAAAATCGCCAAACTAGAAGTATAAGATGCTAACATCTAATGTGTAAAGTGAGATGATATGGTCCATGCATTTGATCTCTATCATTTGCATCGTGGTATGATCTCTATCATTCCTTTGTGTGTAAGCCCAAGGTTTATGTAACTTACACGTTGAGTGTGTTGTAAGAGTATCTATCATACATCTACTTACAACAATACCATATCAAGACACTAGCCCAGCAACGATCTAAACTAGACGCCTCTAATTTATCATTGCAAGTTTTACGTGGCTTAGGGTTTTCGGAGATAGAACCGTTCTTACCTACGAACATGAACCACAACGAGGATAACCAAGTTATTAGCAACTCGTTGTAAATCAGATATTGACTATAGTAGGAGAGACAGACACCCGCCAGCCACTTATGCAAAACAAGTTGCATGTTAGTCGTGGAACCGGTCTCATGTACGATGACATGTAAGGTTGGTCCCGACCGCTTCATCCCACTATGCCACCAATATCCAAAATACATAGAAGATGCAATAACATGATCATCATCGTCCACATATAAACATATGTGTACTACCCATGCAAAGCACCTACGCATAGATCAGGCTCTGATACCACTGTTTTGTCCGCATCATAGAAAACAAATTTTTTGCTACGATGAGAACTACATGCCAAGATCTATCTACTAGGTACAGAGCAACGAGTGGACATACATCCATCAAGAACTTACCCTCGATGACAACGAGTTTTGTTAACGAGTAGGAACTCATGGTTGATGTAGTCGTACACTTGCCGATCTCAAGATCGTGTGGAAGTCCGAGCGCCGCAAATTAGCAGCGCATACGTACTCGCACACACGTTCAAGCCACCGGACAACCTCCACCTCCTCGCTCCAGCGATCAAGTGGAAGCAGCAACTCCTTCTAGACGAAATGCCACCGAGAACATGTATCTCGCTAATCTGAGACCATGGGGGAATAATTCTAGAGGGGGAGAGAGATCCTTCACGAGGAGGTGTGTGGAAGAAGGTGGAAGAGGTGGGCCTTTTATAGGAGGAGGGGGTGCCCCTCCCCATGGCCGGCGCCTCATGGGGGGTGACCCCTCACATCCCCCATTCATGTGGTGGTAACCTCTCCACATTAAAATGCCTCTTCACATTCCCTTTTAAAATCCCCACTTTAAATGCATTAAAATTCTCTAAGTTTAATGCTCTATCATTTAATAAAACTCTTTTATTAAATTTATTCAGAATTTTGTTAATTACTTTATTTAACAAACATTCACATATAACCCCTTGCAATATTTCAATATCACATGCAGAATCACTTTCTGCAATTTCACCCGAAACAATTCCGGTTACTATCGAAACAATTCCCGCGCTTTGCAATTCTTTCGTCTAAAACATATGTGCTCTAAAATGGTGTCTGGTAACTCTTAAGTGTGTCACCCTACAGTTCGCGAATAATGCAGACATGATTGAGACTCCTCTCAAATCAATAATCAAAAGCGGGACCTGGAGATCCATACTGACTCCTGCATATTCAACGATGACTTCTGTGATCGTGAGAACCTTTAACGCTAGTAATTTAATCCCTTTGTCTCATGATATAATACATGTTCGAGATTCGATCACCGGTATCCAAATACCTAGTTTGATCTCGTTACCGACATACACTCTTTTCTCGTTCTCGTGATATAACATTCTAGTGATCGCATCACTTGCTTGCAAGCTATCTTAATGTGATATCACCGAGAGGGCCCAGAGTATATCTATCCATCATCGGGATTGACAAATTCCACTCTTGATCCATGAGCCTCAACATAACACCTTCGTAGCACTGAACCCATCTTTATAGTCAACCTGTTACGGTGTGACGTTTGATGTTATCAAGATACTCTTCAGATGTGAGCAATTAACATGATCTCATGGTCTAAGGATAAAGATTACTTCGTATGATGTTATAGCAATATAAAAATAATGACTTGATCATAATGCTATACTTTGGATGAATGTTCATCACATCATTTCACAAATGATGTGACCTTGTTATTAACAACATCCAATGTCCATGATCAGGAAACCTTGATCATCTTGTTAATCAACAAGCTAGTCTATAAGAGAGGCATAACTAGGAACCCTTTTTGTTTATTAAACACACATGTATTGATGTTTCCGATCAATACAATTATAGCATGCAAAATAAACATGTATCATATACAAGGAATGCATAATAACAACTTTATTATTGCCTCTCAGGGCATATTTCCTTCAGAGACCGGTTCCACGACTGACATGCAACTAGTTTTGCATAAGTTCCTGGCGGGTGTCTGTATCTCCTACTATAGTCAATATATGATTTACAACGAGTTGCTAATAACTTGGTTATCCTAGTTGTGGTTCCATGTTCGTAGGTAAGACCGGTTCTATCTCCGAAAGCCCTAAGCCACATAAATCTTGCAATGGATAAATTAGAGGCATCTAGTTTAGATTGTTGCTGGGCTAGTGTATTGATATGGTAATGTTGTAAGTAGATTGATGGTAGATACTCTTACAACACACTTAATGTGTAAGTTCCATAGACCTTGGCCTTACACACAAAGGAATGATAGAGATCATACCACGATGCAAATGATAGAGATCAAATGCATGGACCATATCATCTCACTTTACACATTAGATGTTTACATCTTATACTGCTAGTTTGGCACTTTTAGTAGCATTGTAAGATGATCCCTCATTTAGATATCAAGATAAAATGTGTTCTTCCTTGAGTATGCACCGTTCTATGGATCGTGTTTCGAGACATCACGTGATGATCGGGTGTAGTCCACTCCGCGCTTTCATACAACGGGTGTAAGACAGTTTTACACACGCGAATACTAAGGTTCTTACTTGGCGAGCCTAGCATGTACAGACATGGCGTCGGAACACGCACCGAAAGGTTAAGCATGAGTCATATAGTTGATATGATGCCCATATAGATGCTCGCCTTTGAAGATACATCGACTCATGTGATGATCGGACTTGGTGTAGTGGATTTGGTTCATGTAATCACCAAAAAGACATGAGGGATGTCATTTTTGAGTGGGAGTTCATTAGTAATTTGGATTAGTTGAACTCAATCTATCATAAACTTAGTCTAAATAAACTTTACACATTCTGTTGTAGATGGCACCACCTGCTTTTAATTTCAATGTGTTCATGGAGAAAGAGAAACTTGATGCAAATGGTAGTAACTTCACCAACTGGGCTATGAATTTGAGGATTCTCCTCACTGCTGCACAAAAGCAATATGTGCTAGAGGTGCCGCTAGGCCCCCCACCAGCTCCTGATGCCCCTGACGAGGAAAAGAATGTCTATATAACTCGTCAGGAGGACCACAACTTAGTTCATTGTGGCATAATGTATGGGCTAGAGCTAGAACTTTGAAAGCATTTCGAAAATGGCAATGCCTTTTGATACCATGGGAGAATTGAAAATGATTTTCGATACCCATGCTGCCGTAGAGAGTTATAATGCTTCTGAAAAGGTCTTTAGCTGCATGATGGAGGAGAACAGCTCCGTTAGTGAGCACGTACTCAAAATGTCTGGGTACGCCGATAAGCTTGTGTCCTTGGGAATAACGATTCCCATTGACTTAGGCATACGTCGTGTTCTCCAATCTCTGCCACCTAGCTACAAGAGCTTCGTGATGAACTATAACATGCAGGGCATGAAGAAGTCTCTTCCCGAGCTTCTGTCAATGCTTAAGACTACAGAAGTGGAGATTAGGAAAGAACAAGTGTTGATGATCAATAAGACCACCGGTTTCAAGAAGGACAAGAAAGGCAAGCAGAAGGGAAAGAAGGGTAGCAAATATGTTGCCGCACCTAAAAAGAAATCCTGAGCTAGCCCTAAGTCTGATACCGAGTGCTACTATTGCAAGGGGACTGGCCATTGGAAGCGCAACTGCCCCAAGTATTTGGCGGACAAGAAGGCCGACAAGGCAAACAAAGGTATATGTGATATACATGTTATTGATGTGTACTTGACTAGTACTCTCAGTAGCACCTGGGTATTTGATACGGGATTGGTTGCTAATATATGTAACTCGATTCAGGGGCTGCGGAACAAGCGACAACTAGCAAGGGACAAGGTCACGATGCGGGTCGGAACTGGATCAAGAGTTGATGTGATTGCCGTCAAAACTCTACCTATCCATATGCCATCGGGATTAGTGATAAATCTAAATAATTGTTATTTGGTGTCTGCACTAAGCATGACCATTGTATCCAGATCGTGTTTGATGCGAAGTGGTTATTCCTTTAAATCTGAAAAACAATGGTTGTTGATTTATATGAATGATATCTTTTATGGTCATGCACCTGTGTTGAATGGTTTATTTCTGTTGTATTTCGATAGTAGTATTACGCATATTCATTATGTTGATGCTAAAAGGATTAAACTTGATAATGATATATCTACATAAATGTGGCACTGCCGTCTAGGTCATATTGGCGTTAAGCGCATGAAGAAACTCCATTCTGATGGACTTTTGGAATCACTTGATTTTGAATCATTTGATACATGTGAGCCATGCCTTATGGGCAAGATGACTAGAACGCCGTTTTCCGGTTCAGTGGAACGGGCGACAGATTTATTGGAAATCATACATACTGATGTGTGTGGTCCAATGAGTGTGTTGGCGTGAGGTGGATATTGTTATTTTGTTACTTTCACGGATGATTTGAGTAGATACCGGTATATCTATTTGATGAAACATCAGTCTGAAACATTTGAAAAGCTCATGGAATTTTAGAATGAAGTGGAAAATCATCGTAACAGAAAGATCAAATTTATGCGGTCCGATCATGGAGGAGAGTATCTTAGTTACGAGTTTAGCACACATATGAAAGACTGTGGAATAGTTTCACAACTCACGCCTGCTGGAACACCACACCGTAATGGTGTGTCGGAACGTCGTAATCGTACTTTATTAGATATGGTTTGATCTATGATGTCTCTGACTGACTTGCCACTGTCATTTTGGGGTTATGCACTAGAAACCGCTGCATTCACTTTAAACCGAGCACCATCTAAATCCGTTGAAACGACACCGTATGAATTATGGTTTGGAGACAAACCTAAGCTGTCATTTCTTAAAGTTTGGGGATGCGATGCTTATGTGAAGAAACTTCAGCCGGATAAACTCGAACCCAAAGTGGAAAAATGCGTCTTCATAGGATACCCTAAGGAAACGATTGGGTATACCTTCTATCACAGATCCGAGGGCAAGGTTTTGGTTGCTAAGAATGGACCCTTTCTTGAGAAGGAGTTTATCGCGAAAGGTGTGAGTAGTCGGAAGGTAGAACTCGAAGAGGTTATTGAACCTTCTCTTCATGAAATGGCGAGTGGCGCAGCACCGGAAGTTTTTTCGGAGTTGACTTCACCTAATGAAGAGAGAGATAATGATATTGATCATGAAACTCCGAAAGAGGACACTACCGAACCTCGCAGGTCAAGCAGGACATGTGCAGCTCCTAAACTGTACGGCAATCTTGTTATGAATTTCATGATTGATGAAATAGATGACCCTGTGACGTATGAAGAAGCGATGATGAGCCCGGATTCCAACAAATGGCTAGAAGCCATGAAATCCGAGATGGGATCCATGTTCGAAAACCTGGTTTGGACCTTGGTGGACTTACCTCATGATCAAAAGGCCGTTGAGAATAAATGGATTTTCAAAAGAAAAACTGATGCTGATGGTAATGTGACCATCTATAAAGCTCGACTTGTCGCAAAGGGGTGGAGTTGACTACGATGAGACATTCGCTCCCGTAGCGATGCTTAAGTCGGTTAGGATTATGTTAGCAATTGCTGCATATTTCGATTATGAAATATGGAAGATGGATGTCAAAACTGCGTTCCTCAATGGTAATATTGAAGAAGAGTTGTATATGATACAACCTAAGGGTTTTTTGATCCCAAGGATGCTAATAAGGTATGCAAACTTCAGCGAGCCATCTATGGACTAAAGCAAGCATCCCAGAGTTGGAATCTCCACTTTGATGAGGTGATCAAAGAGTTTGGATTTGTCCAAACTTATGGAGAGGCTTGTATTTACAAGAAAGTGAGTGGGAGCAATGTGGTATTTCTGATATTATATGTGGATGACATATTATTGATTGGAAATGATATAGATCTTTTAAATAGTGTTAGAAGTTATCTAAACAGCAAATTTTCGATGAAAGACCTTGGTGAAGCTTCATATATATTACACATTAAAATCTATAGAGATAGATCAAGGCGCCTAATTGGGCTATCGCAAAGTACATACCTTGATAAGATATTAAAGAAGTTTAATATGGACGGAAGTAAGATGGGGTTCTTACCTATGTTGCAAGGGAAGACATTGAGTAAGACTCAAAGTCCGGCTATGGCGATAAGATCCCCTATGCCTCAGCCATAGGCTCTATAATGTACGCCACGTTATGTACAAGACCGGATGTGGCACATGCTACTAGTTTAACTAGTAGGTACCAATCTGATCCAGGTTCGGAACACTGGATAGAGGTCAACAATATGCCTAAGTACTTAAGAAGAACTAAGGATATGTTTCTTGTATATGGAGGTGAAGAAGAGCTAGTCGCTAAGTGTTATGTCGATGCTAGCTTTGACACTGACCCGGATGACTCTAAGTCTCAATCCAGATATGTATTTCTCCTGAACGGAGCAGTAGTTAGTTGGAGGAGTTCCAAACAACATGTGGTGGCTGGATCAACGACGGAGGCGGAATATGTTGATGCTTCAGAAGCGGTGTAGGAAGCGGTTTGGATGAAGGAGTTCATAACGGAATTAGGTGTGGTTCCTAGTGCATTGGACCCAATGGTGATCTATTATGACAACAATGGAGCCATAGCCAATGCCAAGGAACCAAGGTCTCACAAGAATTCCAAGCATATTAAGCGCCGGTTTCACTCCATCCGCGAGCATGTCAAGGATGGAGATATAAAGATTTGTAAAGTACACTCGGACCTAAATGTAGCAGATCCGTTGACTAAAGTTCTCCCTAGGGCAAAACATGATCAACACCAGAACTCCATGGGTGTTAGATTTATCACTATGTTAACTAGATTATTGTCTCTAGTGCAAGTGGGATACTGAAGGAAATATGCCCTGAGAGGCAATAATAAAGTTGTTATTATGTATTCCTTGTATATGATAGATGTTTATTTTGCATGCTATAATTGTATTGATAGGAAACATCAATACATGTGTGTTTAATAAACAAAAAGGGTTCCTAGTTATGCCTCTCTTATAGACTAGCTCATTGATTAACAAGATGATCGAAGTTTCGTGATCATGGACATTGGATGTTGTTAATAACGAGGTCATAACATTTGTGAAATGATGTGATGAACATTCATCCGAAGTATAGCATTACGATCAAAGTCATTATTTTTATATTGCTATAACATCATATGAAGTAATCTTAGTCCCTAGACCATGAGATCATGTTAATTGCTAACACTGGAAGAGTATCTTGATAACATCAAATGTCACACTGTAACAGGGTAACTATAAAGGTGGGTTCAATGCTACGAAGGTGTTATGTTGAGGCTCATGGATCAAGAGTAGAATTTGTCAATCCCGATGACAGATAGATATACTCTGGGCCCTCCCGGTGATATCACATTAAGATAGCTTGCAAGCAAGTGATGTGATCACTAGACTGTTATATCACGAGAACGAGAAAAGAGTGCATGTCGATAACGATCAAACTAGGTATTTGGATACCGATGATCGAATCTCGGACATGTATTATATCATGAGACAAAGGGATTAAGTTACTAGCGTTAAAGGTTCTCACGATCACAGAAGTCATCGTTGAATGTGTAGGAGTCAGTATGGATCTCTAGGTTCCGCTTCTGATTATTGATCTGAGAGGAGTCTCAATCATGTCTGCATTATTCGCGAACCGTAGGGTGACACACTTAAGGGTTTCCAAACACCATTTTGGAGCACATATGTTTCAGACGAAAGAATTGCAAAGCGCAGGAATTGTTTCGATAGAAACCAGAATTGTTTCGGGTGAAATTGCAAAAAGTGGTTCTGCATGTGATATTGAAATGTTGCAAGGGGTTTTATGTGAATGTTTGTTAATTAAAGTAATTAACAAAATTCTGAATAAAATAAATAAAAGAGTTTTATTAATTGAGAGTTGCATTAAATTTGGTGGAAATTTAATGCATGTGAGTGGAATTTTGGGTAGAGCTTGAATTGATGTGAGTGGAGCTTCCACCACATGAATGAGGAAGAGGTGGGGGAACCCCCCTTGGTCGCCGGCCATGCGAGGGGAGGAGCCCCCCTCTCCTATAAAAGGCCCCCCTCTCCTCCCTCACAAAGCACACCTCCTCGTGAAGGATCTCTCTCCCTCTCTAGATATATTCCCCCATGGTCTCAGATTAGCGAGATACATGTTCCCGATGGCCTTGCGTTTGGAAGGAGTTGGTGCTTCCGCTGATTCGCTGGAGCAAGGAGGTGGAGGTTGTCCGGTGGCTTGAACGTGTGTGCGAGGACGGATGCGCTGCTGATTTGCGGCGCTAGGACTTCCACACGATCTTGAGATTGGCAAGCGTACGACTACATCATCCACGAGTTCCAACTCGTTAACAAAACTCTGTTGTCTTCGACGGTAAGTTCTCTATAGATGTATATCCACCCGTTGCTCTCCATCTAGTAGATAGATCTTGGCGTATAGTTCTCATCATCGGAAAATTGTTGTTTTCTATGCTGTGAACCCAACAGTTGTATCAGAGCCTGATCTATGCGTAGGTGCTTTGCACGGGTAGTACACATATGTTTATATGTGGGTGATGATGATCATGTTATTTCTTCTTTCATGTGTTTTGGATATTGGTGGCATAGTGGGATGAAGCGGCCCGGACCAACCTTACATGTCATCGTACATGAGACCGGTTCCACGACTGACATGCAACTAGTTTTGCATAAGTGGCTGGCGGTGTCTATCTCTCCTACTATAGTTAATATCTGATTTACAACAAGTTGCTAATAACTTGGTTATCCTCGTTGTGGTTCCATGTTCATAGGTAAGACCGGTTCTATCACCGAAAGCCCTAAGCCACGTAAAACTTGCAATGGATAAATTAGAGGCGTCTAGTTTAGATTTTTGCTAGGCTAGTATATTGATATGGTAATGTTGTAAATAGATGTATGGTAGATACTCTTACAACACACTTAACGTGTAAGTTCCATAGACCTCGTCCTTACACACAAAGGAATGATAGAGATCATACCACGATGCAAATGATAGAGATCAAATGCATGGACCATATCATCTCACTTTACACATTAGATGTTTACATCTTATACTGCTAGTTTGGCGCTTTTAGTAGCATTGTAAGATGATCCCTCATTTAGATATCAAGATAAAATGTGTTCTTCCTTGAGTATGCACCGTTCTATGGATCGTGTTTCGAGACATCACGTGATGATCGTGTGGACTCGACTCCGCGCTTTCATACAGCGGGTGTAAGACAGTTTTACACACGCGAATACTAAGGGTCTTACTTGGCGAGCCTAGCATGTACAGACATGGCCTCGGAACACGGACCGAAAGGTTAAGCATGAGTCATATAGTTGATATGATGCCCATATAGATGCTCGCCTTTGAAGCTACACTGACTCACGTGATGATCGGACTTGGTGTAGTGGATTTGGTTCATGTAATCACCAAAAAGACACGAGGCATGTCATTTTTGAGTGGGAGTTCATTAGTAATCTGGATTAGTTGAACTCAATCTATCATAAACTTAGTCTAAATAAACTTTACAAATTCTGTTGTAGATGGCACCACCTGCTTTTAATTTCAATGTGTTCATGGAGAAAGAGAAACTTGCTGTGAATGGTAATAACTTCACCAACTGGGCAAGTTGTATGGTCTTACCTGAAAGAGAAACTTGCTGTGAATGTTATTGATTCATTATGATAGTATTGTTTATGGTCTTACCTGCAAGTTGTATACACACGTTGTTGTCCGGAACCAATGGCCCCGAAGTGACAGAAATCGGGATAACCGGAGGGAATGGATTTGATGTGAGGATCACATGTGTTCACGGAGTGTTAATGCTTTGCTCCGGTGCTCTATTAAAAGGAGCACCTTAATTGCCAGTAGTTCCCTTAAGGCCCCGCTGCAAACGGGCTAGCGGGACAAAAGATGTTGTGCAAGTTCTCATTGTGAGCACGTATGACTATATATGGAACACATGCCTAGGATTATCTAGTACTTGGATGCTTTATCTTATTTATCTGCAATTACCCTATGTTCTGATTGCTATGTGAATTGTCTTGTCCATTGAACGCCTGTCCATCCATCCCTATGCCTACCAAACTCGAATCCTACTGTTTACTGCTATTGTTACTGTTGTCTTTACTTTACTACTGCTGCTACTTTATTATTGCTACTACAAAATTGTTGCTACTGATAAATTGTTGTGAGCAAGATTGTTTCCAGGTGCAGCTGAATTGACAACTTAGTTATTAAGGCTTATAAATATTCTTTGGCTCCCCTTGTGTCGAATCAGGATTTCACTTCCCTCGAAAATACTGCGATACACCCCCTATACTTGTGGGTCATCAAGACTATTTTATGGCGCCGTTGCCGGGGAGCATAGCTTTATTTATCAAGTTCACTTGGATTCTCTATTGTTCGCTGCCATCCATCCATCATGGGTAAGTCTCGTGATGGCAAGGTTCCTATTTTACCATTGACTACAAGAAGAGGTACGGTTCTGAACACCTCTATTGCTCTTGATTCACCATCTGTTATGAGTAAGCTCGTTACACTACCACATACACATGCTACACACACTGCTACTACTGCTGAATCTGAAACTTCTGATACTTATGATGCTGCTTCTACTGTGCTTGATAAGAGTGGTTCATTAGGTCCTTTCCTAGATGCTACGATTGCTAGAACTATAGCTGGAAATACTGAAAATCCTAATGTAGACACTACTACACCTGTTAGTTCACCTAAGTCTAGTGAGAGTTATGATATTGAAGATGGTTATGTTGAGATGACCGATGAATTTATTAAGGAATGTAAAAACACCCATGATAGGAGCGCTGCTAAGAGTCTCCTTGAGAGGCGTACTATTAGACCCAAATTGTCTCCTATTGCTAAGTTTGCTGCTTCTCCCATAAACATTAAAGATAAAGATTATGATTTATCTCTCGATCTATCTTACATAGCTATTGTTGAGAAAGAACCTTTTTGTGGGACTAAGAATGATAGTGCGGTAGCACATATGACTGAGCTTTCTACCATGAGTAGCTTGTTTTCTGATGATATTAAGATGCGTACTTACTTTGTTGCTAAGATCTTCCCCTTTTCACTGAAAGGAGAAGCTAAAACTTGGTTTAGTATTTTACCTCCTGGATCTATTGATAGCCCTGATTGTTTGATTAGTACTTTCCTGTAGAAATATTTTCCTCCTAGTGCTAGACATGCTATCTTGCAGGAACTTTTTGATTTTAAACAGGGAGAAAAAGAGATATTGCCTGAATCACAGGCAAGGTTTTGTGCTTTGATTCATGCACATGCTGGAAGTCCGTTACCTAAGAATGAGCTTCTTGATATATTTTAAAATGGACTAACTGAAGAATCTAGGACATACCTAGATAGTTGTGCTGATTGTGTTTTCAGGAATAGGACTCCCAAGGAAGTTGAGGAATTAACGGCTAAAATAAGCAAGGATTATGAAGATTGGACTCCTCCTGAATCAGCTATACCTGAAGTAATCATACTTGAACCAACTATTCCGGTGCCTATTCTAAAATCAAAGAAGAGGGGAGTTATTGAATTAAATGATGAAGTGATGAAGGAAGCTAAGAAATGTCTTAAGGAGAAGGGAATTAAAGCTGCAGATGCCAAGAATTTACCTCCTATAGAAGAATTATGTAAACCAATTCCCCACTCATCCACTATTGAGGTACACTCTCTCCAACACTTTGATGAAGGTGGTATCCCTTACTCTAAACCTCCTGATCAATGCTTAGAAGAATTCGATATCTTTATTGTTAAGCAAGATAATTTTAATAAAAGGGTGCAAAATCATCTAATGGAAAACACTAGAGCTATTGTTGAGTTAAAAGATATTGTGGAAAGAACCTCTAATGATGTTAAAATGATTGTTAAACACTTTCAAATGGTTCAAACTCAAATAGATCAACTCATTAAAGTGCAAAAAGACTTGCTAGTTAATGCTGCTAAAGAAAAATATGCTTATGAAATTAGAACTAGAAGTGGTGCTGCTACCCAGGATCCTCTATATCCTGAGGGGCATCCCAAAAGAATTGAGCAGGATTCTCAACAAGCTGAAAATAGTGGCTCTACTCGTAAGAAAAGGAAAAAGAAACATAAAACTGTTGTAGAACCCTCTGAACCTGCTATAGATCCTAATAGTATATCAATCTCTGATGCTGAAATTGAAAGTGGTAATGAAGAAAATGAAGCTCCAAATGAAGAAAAAGTTGAAGAAGAACCTAAAGAGCACACTAAGAATACTAAATACACTAAAGAAGATTTTGTTGCTAAGAAACATGGTAGTGAAAGAGAGCCTTGGGTCCAAAAACCTATGCCTTTCCGTAATAAGAAACATAAGTCAAAGGAAGATTAACACTATAATAAGTTTTGTGAGTGGATGAAACCTTTATTCCTGCAAATTCCTTTGACTGATGCTATTAAATTGCCTCCTTACTCAAAGTATATGAAGGATATTGTCTCGAATAAAAGGAAGATCCCTAATGAAGAAATTTCTACTTTGATTGCTAATTATTCCTTTAATGGTAAGGTTCCTAAGAAACTTGGAGACCCAAGGATTCCAACTATCCCTTGCTCTATTAAGAACAGTTATGTTAGAACTGCTTTGTGTGATTTGGGAGCTAGAGTTAGTGTTATGCCTTTCTCTCTCTATAAGAGGCTTCAACTTGAAAAACTGATACCAACTGATATATCTTTGCAAATGGCTGATAAATCTACCACTATTCCTGTTGGTATATGTGAGGATGTACCTATTCAAGTGGCTCATAATTGCTTGATATTAACTGATTTTGTTGTGCTTGAAATGCCTGAAGACGATAATATGTCTATTATTCTTGGGAGACCTTTTCTTAATACTACAGGAGCTGTTACTAATTGTAATCAAGGAAAGGTGACCTTTATTGTTAATGACAAGGAACATACTGTCTATTTTCCCAGGAAGATTGAAAGGACTTATGGTTTGAATTCAATTGAACATGTTGAGGGCATTCAAGTTGGAGAGATATATTGTCCCATACCAAGAGAAAAATTTGAAACTATTATGACTGGGACCATTTTGCTATCAAGGTTGAGGTAACATAATCATTAGTGGAATACAAAGTTTTGTCTCATATTAAATTGTTTTGATAACAAGACCTGATCAACCTTGTTAACAAAAGGATTTTGTCGAACAAAACAATGTTTTCACTATGATTATCTCCGCTTACTTCTATTCTATCCATTTTAGTTTTTGTTTTCGCTTAGTTTTCCTTTTTGTTGTTAGTTGCTTGCATGTTAGAGTGTCTTAGAACTCCTATAGTTCTAGCCTTGTTTTGTCATTGCATCATTTTCCGAAAAAATATGTCTGTCAGGAAATCATTCTTCTATGCCTGAAAATTGCCCAAAAATAAAGTGTCTCGAAAAATTCCAGAAAATTCATATTAAATTTTTACGTGAAAAAGGGGCAAAGGAGTGCCTAGAAGGTACCAGGGGGACCCACCAGGCAGGCACACCACCTGGTGGCACGATCTTCCTTGG
Source organism: Avena eriantha (assembly GCA_910589775.1). Taxonomy (NCBI): domain Eukaryota; kingdom Viridiplantae; phylum Streptophyta; class Magnoliopsida; order Poales; family Poaceae; genus Avena; species Avena eriantha. Next base: position 99,872,484 of record OU342741.1, read on the forward strand.
GTGGCGCCATGCCATGGTGTGGGCCACCCCTGGCCCTCCACTAACTCTCTCACCTGCCACTTTCTTCTCTCTCCCGAGCAAGCTCTAGTTCATTGCTAAAAATCGCGTTCTTGATGTGCTTGCTCTCGATTTCTTCGATCTCCTTGCTCAGCCCATCTTTCTTGCTGAAATTTGGAGCATTTGTTCAGCGGTATGTGACTCCTCCGCTTGTCCAAGTAGATTTGTGTTTAGTGGATTATATCTTGAGTATTTTGCTGCTGTAGGTGACAGGTTATGAGAGCTTGTAAGCTTTTTTGATGCTTAGAGATATAGTTTTGATGCATGTTTAGGCCTCTTACAAGTCCCTTTGAGTAGCACCCTTCATTATATTCACTTTGCAATCACTTGTTTAAAAGGTGTTTAAATTTCAGAATAGAAGATGAATGAGCATCAACTAAACCAACATGAACTATGGGTGCCTGAGGTTATGAAGGTCCACCGGGTGGAGGAAGTTTTTCCTTCCATTTATCCATGCTCTTAGTTCATGAGAGCTGCAGGAATTCTCCAAGATTTCCACACTTTGGTTTCTAATGCAGGATTGGAGCACTTTTAGGAAGATGAACCTTGTCAATTTGTGAAGCTAACCATGTCTGTGGTGCAGGAATTTCAATTTAGTTACTCTCTGCCTAACCCCTTGGTCCACTACAAAATTTACAATATTGTTGTTGACCTTTCCCTCGATGACTTCTGTGCAGCTATTAAGGTACCTCAGTGGGGATCATGTAGAAGGATTAAAGAGCGACCTGAACCACTCATGGATTTATACGTAGAAATTTGCCAAGGGAGCAGCTTCTCAAAGGAGAGTGGAAAAATCCGTAACATTCATCTCCCCTCCATTCGCAACTTTGCCTACTTTATTGCCAAGTGTGTTCTTGCTAGGAAAACTGCCAATAAGTTATCCTCTTATGATCTAGCATTTATCTCTGCTGCTCTTAAACGAGATAGGTCTTACAACTTGGGTGCTTTGATAGCTTTCCATCGTGCCGCTAACCGCGAGAAAGGTGGAATTTGCGGGGGCCTCATTGCTTCTCGTTTACTAGCATTGCATGGTTTAGTGCCTCATCATCTAGACCTACAGTTTCCCATAGAAAGGCTTGATCTTAATTCCATGATATAGCATAAATTTGTTTCCTCGTGGGCTAATTTTTATGAAATAACCTTTCTCAAAGCTGGTTGGAGAAAGAGCAAGTCCGAGCGTGTTGTTTTTTTGCCTGCACCTGTTTTGTTTAACCTTGATAACAAGGTAGGATGGTCCCTCACTGAGGAGGAGCTTGACACGTACTTGTGAGAGCTCTCCCAACAGGAGCAGGATACTAGAAGGGAGGTCACGGATGATTCGGTCCAGCCCTCGAATGAGGGGGAGTCTTCATATCAGCAGCCTATCTATGATTGGGAGCTTCTTCTTCCTCCCAAGGGCCTAACTACGACCATTCTTATCATGATCCTCCTTCTTGGAACCCTTACCCATACCTGGATTGACACCCACTTAGGCCAAAAGCCTAAGCTTGGGGGGAGGTACACCGGCATTGCACTCATCTTCTTATCATGTTGCGTCAGTACTTTGTGTATTCATGTTTCGTTCTCCTTATAGTTTTCGTTCTTTCTTTGCTGTTTCTTTCTAAAACACAAAAAAACCAAAAATATTTCTGATGTTTCTCTTTGGTTTGCTTCTTCTTCTTTTTTCCTTGGTTTGCTTTTCCCTTTTTTCTTTGTTTGAACTATTTGAAAAACCCAAAAAGATTTTTCTTTGCTTGTTCTTCCCTTTTTGGTTCTTGTTTAAAAATCGAAAACACCAAAAATATTTGTTGTTCTTCTTTGGCTTTGTGAGTTTGTTGCAGGGTTCAGCAGTCCTCAGTGGGATTTGGTTTCATATTATTATCCAAGCCACACAAGTGAAGGGCTATATTGAGGATTAATGACAACTTGAGGTGTGGTAAGAGGCTGGTAACGAACTCTACTTGTTTTCATTTTTGTACATATACTCATCATTGTGGGCATGCTTAGCCTGTTCGTGTAGGGTGTATGTTATCTTTGGATGCTTAGTAGTTCTTGCTTTCGTATGATTAGTTGCATCTTGCTAATAGTTTGTAGCATGTCATATGAATGTTTGCTTGCATTACACTATTCATAACTTGGTATGACACCGTGGTATCCTCCTCTGAATTTTACATTTGAATTGACTTGGCACATGCTCATGCATGCATATGACTGATATAATCATTTAAGCCTCGATGAATTATTTTGCCTTGAGGATCTTGAATCACTTTCGTGCCATGATTAGTCCTGTTTTGTTGCAAGCATGATTGTGACAGCTATTGCTCTCTCGTTTGTCGCTCCCTTACTATTGCTAGCCTTCACTTTCACTGAGTATTTTACTCATGTTTCCAACTCCCTAAAACCAAATATTGCCAAAATGTCCACCATACCTACCTATTAGCATCATTCGTTGTTCCGTGCATATTCAATATGCCTTGTTTTCTTCCAAATAAAATGTATGTTTGTTTTGGGAAAGTTACTTAGTAAAGCTCTCACAAACTTGATGGCACACTTTATTTTCTTGCACTTAACAAACCTAAACCATTGCGTCCTTCTTTGTTGCGTATATGCTTGCGCTTTATAAGTTGAAGTTAGCAGAACCATGTATCATGGAGAACGCTTTCAACATTCCACGGGTACTTTGTACCCCGTTGATATCATGATTCTTTTTTGCTTATGGATCCCGGCGGTGTGAAATAAAAGTGGAACTTGTAAGATCATGGAGTTTGTATATGTGTTAGGGAAATGCCTAGGCCGCTAGCCTAAGCCATGCCTAATCATGGTGGAAACTTGCAGCATAACCATAATTAGCATTCTATGAAGCATCCTCAATAAAAATCTATGCACATAGTAAATAAAACGATCGCTGATATGCTCATTGTCTGCTCGCCTTGTCATTTTGATTATGGGATAGCTCATGTATCATGTGTAAGGGGTACCCCGTTGGCGGTTCTCTATGATACGTATATACTTACAATGACAAGAGCTTACTTGTGACTGAAGTTGAGTAGCATGAGGATCGGTCTTCGTAAGTAAGGGGCATGAGACTTCGATTTATAACTTGTCAAGCATATCCTCTTAGTTGTGTCACTTTAACCTTAACCATTTAAAGATGCTTATGATAGGGGCAATGAGAGCTCAAAGCTAACGAGTACCATACTTTCAGCATTTGGAAGCCTTTCAAACTATTCAAAACCTTTTGTGTTTCCTTATTGAGTCTCCACATATTCTATGAGCACCTTCTTGAGAGCAGAGCTGTCATTCTTAGTGTAATGTGCTTGCCTCAAAACTTGATTATTTGTGTTATGATTTTGATTCTTGTATCTTTAACATCTTTACTTCTAGTCTTCACCTGAACTTCAGAGGTGCCTTAGATCAAAGGCAAGCGAGATACCACTCTATCATACCTTGTTATGAGCATTGTAATGTTGCTTATGTTTATGTTTCTTGCTACTTATTATTTTAAAGTTGGAATCTCTTCATAGCTTGCATTGCCTATTAAGTGAACTTAGTTGCATACTCTTTATTATGAATTGTCTAAGTAGTTGATCACATGTTGAGAATATATACATCATATGAAGCAAATGTCTTCGTGAAAGTTCTTTTATCGCACTCAATTTTCAACTGAATTGCTTGCGGACAAGCAATAAGCTAAGCTTGGGGGGAGTTGATACGTCCAAAACGTATCTACTTTCCCGAAACTTTTGCTATTGTTTCTCCTCTAAACTTGTGTGATTTCGATGAAACTAACACGGACTGACGTTGTTTTCAGCAGAATTGCCCTGGTGTCTACTTTTTGTGCAGAAAATCAACTATCAGGAAAAATCCCGGAAAATATGCCGAAAATCCTATTTCACCAGAAGATTCCAGGAGCCAGAATATGAGACGGAGGGGGCTGGTCCCAGGCCACACCACCTGGCCACGCGGGCTAGCCCAGGCCGCGCTAGGGGGTGGTCTGGCCGCCCCAGACACCCCCTCGGTCTCCCTCTTTGCCTATAAGAAGCCTTCTGACCTAAAAACTCTAGGGGGTCGACGTTTTTCTAGAAGGAGTTTCGCTCCGCTGCCACCACCAGATTCCACGAAACAGCACCAAAACTCCGTTCTGGCACCCTGCTAGGACGGGGAATTGGAGGAGATGATCGCCATCATCATCATCATCGCTTCTCCATCGACCATCCATGTTTCCCCCATCTATGAGTGAGTAATCCCCCGATGTAGGCTATGGGGATGGTAGGGATTGGATGAGATCGTTCATGTAATGGCATCAAATTGTTAGGGCATGGTGCCTGGTATCTTCTATTAGTGCTTTATGACTTTGTTGCGACTTGTTATGCTTAATGCTTGTCACTAGGGCCCGAGTGCCATGATTTTAGATCTGAACATGTTATTGATTCATTATGATAGTATTGTTTATGGTCTTACCTGCAAGTTGTATACACACATTGTTGTCCAGAACCAATGGCCCCGAAGTGACAAAAATCGGGATAACCGGAGGGAATGGCTTTGATGTGAGGATCACATGTGTTCATGGAGTGTTAATGCTTTGCTCCGGTGCTCTATTAAAAGGAGCACCTTAATTGCCAGTAGTTCTCTTGAGGCCCCGCTGCAAATGGGCTGGCAGGACAAAAGATGTTGTGCAAGTTCTCATTGCGAGCACGTATGACTATATATGGAACTCATGCCTAGGATTATCTAGTACTTGGATGCTTTATCTTATTTATCTGCAATTGCCCTATGTTCTGATTGCTATGTGAATTGTCTTGTCCATGCAACGCTCGACCATCCATCCCTATGCCTAACACACTCGAATCCTACTGTTTACTGCTATTGTTACTGTTGTCTTTACTTTACTTCTGCTGCTACTTTATTATTGCTACTACAAAACTATTGCTACTGATAAACTGTTGTGAGCAAGATTGTTTCCAGGTGCAGCTGAATTGACAACTCAGTTGTTAAGGCTTATAAATATTCTTTGGCTCCCCTTGTGTCGAATCAATAAATTAAGTTTCACTACCGTTGAAAATACTGTGATACACCCCCTATACTTGTGGGTCATCACTGCACAAAAGCAATATGTGCTAGAGGTGCCGCTAGGGCCCCCACCGCTCCTGATGCCCCTGACGAGGAAAAGAATGTCTATATAACTCGTCAGGAGGACCAAAACTTAGTTCATTGCGGCATACTGTATGGGCTAGAGCCAGAACTTCAAAAGAGTTTTGAAAATGGCAATGCCTTTTGATACCATGGGAGAATTGGAAATGATTTTCGATACCCATCCTGTCGTAGAGAGTTATAATGCTTCTGAAAAGTTCTTTAACTGCATGATGGAGGAGAACAGCTCCGTTAGTGAGCATGCACTCAAAATGTCTAGGTACACCGATAAGCTTGTGTCCTTGGGAATAACGATTCCCATTGACTTCGGCATACATCGTGTTCTCCAATCTCTGCCACCTAGTTACAAGAGCTTCGTGATGAACTATAACATGCAGGGCATGAAGAAGTCTCTTCCCGAGCTTATGTCAATGCTTAAGACTACAGAAGTGGAGATTAGGAAAGAACATCAAGTGTTGATGATCAATAAGACCACCGGTTTCAAGAAGGACAAGAAAGGCAAGCAGAAGGGAAAGAAGGGCAGCAAATCTATTGCCGCACCTAAAAAGAAATCCTGAGCTGGCCCTAAGTGTGATACCATGTGCTACTATTACAAGGGGACTGGCCATTGGAAGCGCAACTGCCCCAAGTATTTGGCGATCAAGAAGGTCGACAAGGCAAACAAAGATATATGCGATATACATGTTATTGATGTGTACTTAACTAGTACTCGTAGTAGCACCTGGGTATTTGATACGAGATCAGTTGCTAATATATGTAACTCGATTCAGGGGCTACGGAACAAGCGACAGCTAGCAAGGGATGAGGTCACGATGCGGGTCGGCAATGGATCAAGAGTTGATGTGATTGTCGTCGGAACGCTGCCTATCCATATGCCATCGGGATTTGTGATAAATCTAAATAATTGTTATTTGGTGCCTGCACTAAGCATGAACATTGTATCCGGATCGTGTTTGATGTGAAGTGGTTATTCCTTTAAATCTGAAAACAATGGTTGTTCGATTTATATGAATGATATCTTTTATGGTCATGCACCTGTGGTGAATGGTTTATTTCTGTTGGATCTTGATAGTAGTATTACGCATATTCATTATGTTGATGCTAAAAGGATTAAACTTGATAATGATATATCTACATAAATGTGGCACTGCCATCTAGGTCATATTGGCGTTAAGCGCATGAAGAAACTCCATTCTGATGGACTTTTGGAATCACTTGATTTTGAATCATTTGATACATGTGATCCATGCATTATGGGCAAGATGACTAGAACGCCGTTTTCCGGTTCAGTGGAACGGGCGACAGATTTATTGGAAATCATACATACTGATGTGTGTGGTCCAATGAGTGTGTTGGCGCGAGGTGGATATCGTTATTTTGTTACTTTCATGGATGATTTGAGTAGATATGGGTATATCTATTTGATGAAACATAAGTCTGAAACCTTTGAAAAGTTCAAGGAATTTCAGAATGAAGTGGAAAATCATCGTAACAGAAAGATCAAATTTATGCGGTCCGACCGTGGAGGAGAGTATCTTAGTTACGAGTTTAGCACACATATGAAAGACTATGGAATAGTTTCACAACTCACGCCTACCGAAACACCACACCCTAATGGTGTGTCGGAACGTCGTAATCGTACTTTATTAGATATGGTTTGATCTATGATGTCTCTGACTGACTTGCCACTGTCATTTTGGGGTCATGCACTAGAAACCGCTGCATTCACTTTAAATCGGGCACCATCTAAATCCGTTGAAATGACACCGTATGAAATATGGTTTGGAGACAAACCTAAGCTATCATTTCTTAAAGTTTGGGGATGCGATGTTTATGTGAAGAAACTTCAGCTAGATAAACTCGAACCCAAAGCGGAAAATGCGTCTTCATAGGATACCCTAAGGAAACGATTGGGTATACCTTCTATCACAGATCCGTGGGCAAGGTTTTTGTTGCCAAGAATGGATCCTTTCTTGATAAGGAGTTTCTCGCGAAAGGTGTGAGTACTCGGAATGTAGAACTCGAAGAGGTTATTGAACCTTCTCTTCATGAAATGGCGTGTAGTGTAGCACCGGGAAGTTGTTTCGGAGTTGACTTCACCTAATGAAGAGAGAGCTAATGATATTTGATCATGAAACTCCGAAAGAGGACACTACCGAACCTCGCAGGTCAAGCAGGACACATGCAGCTCCTGAACTGTACGGCAACCCTATTATGAATTTTAGATTGATGAAATAGATGACCCTGCGACGTATGAAGAAGCGATGGTGAGCCCGGATTCCAACAAATGGCTATAAGCCTTGAAATCCGAGATGGAATCCATGTATGAAAACCAGGTTTGGACCTTGGTGGACTAACCTCACGATCGAAAGGCCTTTGAGAATAAATGGATTTTCAAAAGAAAAACTGATGCTGATGGTAATGTGACCATCTATAAAGCTCGACTTGTCGCAAAGGGGTTTCGACAAATTCAAGGAGTTGACTATGATGAGACATTCTGTCCCGTAGCGATCCTTAAGTCGGTTAAGATTATGTTAGCAATTGCTGCATATTTCAATTATGAAATATGGCAGATGGATGTCAAAATTGTATTCCTCAATGGTAATATTGAAGAAGAGTTGTATATGATACAACCTAAGGGTTTTGTCGATCCCAAGGATGCTGATAAGGTATGCAAACTTCAGCGATCCATCTATGGACTGAAGCAAGCATCCCGAAGTTGGAATCTCCGCTTTGATGAGGTGATCAAAGAGTTTGGATTTGTCCAAACTTATGGAGAGGCTTGTATTTACAAGAAAGTGAGTGGGAGCAATGTGGTATTTCTAATATTATATGTGGATGACATATTATTTATTGGAAATGATATAGATCTTTTAAATAGTGTTAAAAGTTATCTAAACAGTAAATTTTCGATTAAATACCTTGGTGAAGCTTCATATATATTAGGCATTAAAATCTATAGAGATAGATCAAGGAACCTAATTGGGATATCGAAAGTACATATCTTGATAAGATATTAAAGAAGTTTAATATGGACGGAAGTAAGAAGGGGTTCTTACCTATGTTGCAATGCAATACATTGAGTAAGACTCAAAGTCCGGCTACGGCGGAAGAAAGAGAGATAATGGATAAGATCCCCTATGCCTCAGCCATAGGCTCTATAATGTACGCCATGCTATGTACAAGACCGGATGTGGCACATGCTACTAGTTTCACTAGTAGGTACCAATCGGATCCAGGTTCGAAACACTGGATAGCGGTCAAGAATATCCTTAAGTACTTAAGAAGAACTAAGGATATGTTTCTTGTATATGGAGGTGAAGAAGAGCTAGTCACTAAGTGTTATGTCGATGCTAGCTTTGACATCGACGCAGATGACTCTAAGTCTCAATCCGGATATGTATTTCTCCTGAACGGAGCAGTAGTTAGTTGGAGGAGTTCCAACCAACCTATGGTGGCTAGATCAACGACGAAGTCAGAATATGTTGCTGCTTTAGAAGCGGCGCAGGAAGCGGTTTGAATGAAGGAGTTCATAATGGAACTAGGTGTGGTTCCTAGTGCATTGGACCCAATGGTGATCTATTGTGACAACAATGGAGCCATAGCCAACGCCAACGAACCAAGGTCTCACAAGAATTCCAATCATATTAAGCGATGGTTTCACTCCATCTGCGAGCATGTCAAGGATGGAGATATAAAGATTTGTAAAGTACACACATACCTAAATGTAGTAGATCCGTTGACTAAAGTTCTCCCTAGGGCAAAACATGATCAACACCAGAACTCCATGGCTATTAGATTTATCACTATGTTAACTAGATTATTGTCTCTAGTGCAACTGGGATACTGAAGTAAATATGCCCTGAGAGCCAATAATAAAGTTGTTATTATGTATTCCTTGTATATGATAGATGTTTATTTTGCATGCTATAATTTTATTGATAGGAAGCGACAATACATGTGTGTTTAATAAACAAAAAGGGTTCCTAGTTATGCCTCTCTTATAGACTAGCTCGTTGATTAACAAGATGATCAAAATTTCCTGATCGTGGACATTGGATGTTGTTAATAACGAGGTCATAACATTGGTGAAATGATGTGATGAACATTCATCCGAAGTATAGCATTACGATCAAAGTCATTATGTTTATATTGCTATAACATCATATGAAGTAATCTTAGTCCTTAGACCATGGGATCATGTTAATTGCTAACATCAGAAGAGTATCTTGATAACATCAAACGTCACACTGTAACAGGGTGACTATAAAGGTGGGTTCAGTGCTACAAAGGTGTTATGTTGAGGCTCATGGATCAAGAGTGGAATTTGTCAATCCTGATGATCGATAGATATACTCTGGGCCCTCTCAGTGATATCACATTGGGTGTGGTTCATGAGAAGAACACACATCCAATGACACTGGTGGATCCTTATGTGGTTTGTTTAGAGGAACAGACATGCAATCACACTAGGTGGATCCATATGTGGTTTATGAAAGTAAAATACATGCAATGACACTGGTAGATCCTTATGTGGTTCATGAAAAGGACAGACATGCAGTGAAACTGGGTGTGGTTCATTAATAGAAAAGACATGCACTGCCACTGGGTGTGGTTCATGAAAAGAACAGACATGCAATAACACTGGTGGATCCTTATGTGGTTTATGGAAGGAACAAACATGCAATCACACATGGTGGATCCATCTGTGGTTTATGGAAGTAACACACATGCAATGACACTTGGTGTGGTTCATGAAAAGAACAGACATGCAATGACACTGGTAGATCCTTATGTGGTTCATGAAAAGAACAGACATGCAATGACACTAGTGGATCCTTATGTGGTTTGTTTAGAGGAACATACATGCAATGACTCTAGCCGTGGTTCATGAAAAGAACAGACATGCAATGACACCAGGTGTGGTTCATGAAAACAACATACATGCAATGAGTTATGTGGTTTGTTTAGAAGAACACACATGCAATGACACTGGGTGTGGTTCATGAAAAGAACAGACATGCAATGACACTGGTGGATCCTTATGTGGTTTTTTTAGAAGAACACACATGGAATGACACTGGGTGTGGTTCATGAAAAGAACAGACACGCAATGACACTGGTGGATCCTTATGTGGTTTGTTTAGAGTAAAAGACATGCAATGACTCTAGCTGTGATTCATGAAAAGAACAGACATGCAATGACACTGGTGGATCCTTATGTGGTTCATGAAAAGAACAAACAGGCAATGACACTGGTGGATCCTTATGAGGTATGTTTAGAAGAACACACATGCAATGACACTGGGTGTGGTTCATGAGAAGAACACACACGCAATGACATTGGTGGATTCTTATGTGGTTTGTTTAGAAGAAGACACATGCAATGACACTGGGTGTGGTTCAAGAGAAGAACACACATCCAATGACAATGGTGGATCCTTATGTGGTTTGTGTAGAGGAACATACATGCAATCACACCAGGTGGATCCATATGTGATTTATGGAAGTAAAAGACATGCAATGACTCTGGTAGATCCTTATGTGCTTCATGAAAAGGACAGACATGCAATGAAACTGGGTGTGGTTCATGAATAGAACGGGCATGCACTGAAACTGGGTGTGGTTCATGAAAAGAACAAACAGGCAATCACACTGCTGGATCCTTATGTGGTTTATGGAAGGAATAAACATGCAATCACACTAGGTGGATCCATATGTGGTTTATGGAAGTAACACACATGCAATGACACTAGGTGTGGTTCATGAAAAGAACAGACATGCAATGACAGTAGTAGATCCTTCTGTGGTTCATGAAAAGAACAGACATGCAATGACACTGGGTGTGGTTCATGAATAGAACAGACATGCACTGACACTGGGTGTGGTTCATCAAAAGAACAGACATGCAATGACACTGGTGGGCCCATCCTTATGTGGTTCATGAAAAGAACAGACATGAAATGACACTGGTGGATCCTTATGTGGTTTGTTTAGAGGAACAGACATGCAATGACTCGAGCCGTGGTTCATGAAAAGAACAGACATGCAATGACACCCGGTGTGGTTCATGAAAAGAACATACAAGCAATGACTTATGTGGTTTGTTTAGAAGAACACACATGCAATGACACTGGGTGGTTCATTGAAAGAACAGACAGGCAATGACACTAGTGGATCCTTATGTGGTTTGTTTAGAAGAACACGCATGCAATGACACTGGGTGTGGTTCATGAAAAGAACAGACACGCAATGACACTGGTGGATCCTTATGTGGTTTGTTTAGAGTAAAAGACATGCAATGACTCTAGTAGTGATTCATGAAAAGAACAGACATGCAATGACACTGGTGGATCCTTATGTGGTTCATGAAAAGAACAGACAGGCAATAACACTAGTGGATCCTTATGAGGTTTGTTTAGAAGAACACACATGCAACGACACTTGGTGTTGTTCATGAGAAGAACACACACGCAATGACACTGGTGGATCCTTATGTGGTTTGTTTAGAGGAACACACATGCAATTACACTAGTGGATCCACGTGTGGTTCATGACAAGAACACACATCCAATGACACAGGTAGATCCTTATGTGGTTCATGAAAAGAACAGACATGCAGGGAAACTCGGTGTGGTTCATGGATAGAACAGACATGCACTAACACTGGGTGTGGTTCATGAAAAGAACAGACATGCAATCACACTGGTGGATCCTTATGTGGTTTATGGAAGGAAAAGACATGTAATCACACTAGGTGGATCCATATGTGGTTTATGGAAGTAACACAGATGTAATGACACTGGGTGTGGTTCATGAAAAGAACAGACATGCAATGACACTAGTAGATCCTTATGAGGTTCATGAAAAGAACAGACATGCAATGACACCGGTGGATCCTTATGTGGTTTGTTTAAAGGAACAAACATACAATGACTCTAGCCGTGGTTCATGAAAAAAACATACATGCAATGACACCGGGTGTGGATCATGAAAACAACAGACATGCAATGACTTATGTGGTTTTGTTATAAGAACACATATGCAATGACACTGGGTGTGGTTCATGAAAAGAATAGACAGGCATTGACACTGGTGGATCCTTATGTGGTTTGTTTAGAAGAACACGCATGCAATGACACTGGGTGTGGTTCATGAGAAGAACACAGATCCAATGACACTGGTGGATCCTTATGTGGTTTGTTTAGAGGAACAAACATGCAATCACACTAGGTGGATCCATATGTGGTTTATGGAAGTAAAAGACATGCAATGACACCGGTAGATCCTTATGTGGTTCATGAAAAGA